>OY829913.1:168211525-168838603 GCA_963691935.1 Nephrotoma guestfalica | reverse complement strand
GGAAAAAACAAGATCATAAAATATGTTCCGTTGTGCATTAAATGGGTTGATATTTGATTTCAAAAAAAAATTCGACGATTGAAGTTGTTGGAAAAGAGGATACAAAGAGCAGAATGGGATGTTGTCCGAACCCAATAAAATGGGCACTATAATCAGTCGACTCATGGGTGGTATTTCGCTAAGCAAAAGTTACTGCATTAAGGTACATATCTCACGAACGCTGACCTTCTTTTATGTACACTCTTAATGCGGCCAATAAGGTTCTGTTCACCCTCTCACTAGCGTTCGCCTGTCGTGAATATTTAGGAGTAAAGATATGCTTCACACTATATTTTACTCATAATTGTTGCAACAAGTGCGAATTAAACTGCCTTCCATTGTCAAACAGGAGAAATATTTGATTTTCCATGAATCTCACTACGTCGGTTGCAGTTTCTTGACACAATGGCTTGCAATCACAAATTTAGAAAAATGATCTAAAACTATCAGAATACAAGCATTGCCAGCACTTGTTCGTGGATAAGGTCCCAGAAAGTCTGAATACAATCTCTGCCAGGGTCGCGAAATTTGTGGGAGTGACGATAGAGGCGGGCGTACACAATAATATGCCGCTTTATTTGATTTGCATTCTTCGCATTTATTCACAAATAACGGGACGTCGTGTGGTAAGTTAAGCCAGTAAGTATCGTCGAATTAATTCGCAGGTTTTATGGATACCAGGGTGACCACCTATAGGAGCTGAATGAACTTTTGATATTAAATCTACGGGTAGTTCTCTTGGAACAATTAATTTCCATGACAATATATTAAGGCAAGTATCAAAAGATGATCTGGGCCTAGTGTTTATATACATTTTTCCATCTTGCTCGAAGAAGTTTATTTGTTTTGACGATACCTTGATATTTTCCAGCAAAGAACAATACTCAGACGACTTCGACTTACGACACGACAAATATCGTCAGAAGTCTTTTTTATTTAAAGCATTTTGGGTTGTCGGTTATAAATGCGAGACACAAATCGTAATGATTTTTTTTTTTGTTTTCATTGAAAAGTTGTCAACATTAGTTTGAGTCGAAAGACATAAGTCGTACTCATTCTGCTTAAATAATTAGCCCCTAGTATACATCTTGAATCTATAGAAAAAATATGAGCTTGTGTTGTAATTTTAAACAACAAACGATCAGACCTGCTCATATAAAATTATGTTTCGCGATTTACGAGATGTAAATTCAAGGTAAACAAAATAAAATCAATTCTCGAATGAAAATTTTGATAAACGGACTTATTGCCTATTATTATTCTAAATCACTAAGCCAACAACAACACATAGTCAATTTCATTCATGTTTGTGTTTATCACCAATATATAGTTATAATATATACATTCAGACTACTCCTAATTTACATAGAAAATATTTACATACGTACATATATGCTATATAATAATATTTCAGAAAAATACTTATCTTTTCATTCTCTAGTAAATAAAACACAAATACAGTTTATTATTGTATTTATTAGAGATTGAAAGAAAATCAAAATTTCATACACACTACTACAAAATATCAGCGTAATTCAAATGTCCTCTTGCTTTTATTTTCCATATAAATACATTAAAATGTATCGAAACACATGTATATTATATACTCGTAAGTACAGTACCTTCTAGTATTCCTCGTATACCTCGAAAATAAACTGCAAATAAACCTTTTTATTTATACACGGAGTACATTTTGCCATTTATTGTAATTTTACTTTCATTAGAACTCACCAATTAATTATTATAAATTAAATAACTGAGTAAATAATGAAAAAATAAGTATATTTTTGTAAATATCCAAATACTTTTGTTCCATAAGAACTGTAAAGTAAAATTGCCATCTTTGGTATTCAAAATGAACTAATATTATGAAAAATTACAAATGTGTCTGTGATAAAACGATAAATGCCACCAAAGTATTTTGTTTTTTGCAAATTTTTAAGTAACCACCTATATATAATTTTGCAAAAAGCCACCGTCAATAACTTCAGTTTTTTTCTGCGTGTTTTGGTATATCATAATGTAATTTTCATCGCCTGATAAAGCCGCATTGGTGCCAAAACTTTTACGCTTTTTCCGAATATCATATACTTTGAAGTGATGTAGGGGAAAAACTTGAGGAAAAACTGAAAAACGTCATCGTTAATAATTTAATTAAACTTTAAATAATTTTAACCGGTAGACCGGTTAGTTTTTATGATATGGTACCACAAAAAGTGTCATTTTTTGCAATATACGTGAATCGGAATCGGGGCCGTAAGAAAGTTGACATTTGGTTTATTCACAGAGAAATAAATCACATAAATCACAATTGTGATTTATTTCTCTGTGGTTTATTTGTATAAATCGAATGTTAACCAAAATATAAAATAAAAAGACTCATTGTGCAGAATAATATAAATAAATAAAATCTAAGTTTGTATGAATGCCCTTTTTGTTTTAATAAATGTGTTAACTATAAACGAAAATAAACTGTACAACCTTTACATCCGTTACAAAGGGGTTTTGAATTCTGTTCGTTTTGTTACACTCGCAAATGTTGTGGTTTTTGCTAAGAAAAGGGTATATTAGACGACGATGGTGAGCGACGATTATTTTTAGCTTTTCTGCTTTTTGGTAATTTTGAATCCCACCTTTTGTTTTGTATGTATATGCTACGGTAAAAGCCCGAAATCAGTAAATATCCGAATAAAAATTTGAAAAAACTGTTTTATTGCTTCGGAATCTATGAAAATAATCCTATATTTTCGAAATGGTTCACCCTTCACCCCACGGAGAATTTTTTATGGCATTCGCGCAAATTGGAATTTGGAATAGTAAGAACTGACGGCTTTACTAACTCTCGATCTCGCGGGAACTAATTGTACCTCCCATGACGGTTATCCCTTTGATGGGGAATAAATGAAATTACGGGGATGTAGTGGGGACTTCTCAAAAAACTTTTCGTAACCATCTGATCTCTGGACAACTGATTTTTAATCGTGTAAACGAATTTAAAATTTCCGACATTTACCGATTTCGGACTTTTACTGTAACATAGGTATATTATATATTTACTAGTACATTATATTTTGCATGGAGATTAGTATTGGAGGTGTATAGCAGGATATGCATTTTAATAACCACCAAAATGTGGTTTTGCGATGTATATAGCTGGAAACTAAACATAATCATATTCTATAGAATATTAACTCTACAAGTAGAGGTTTCGCAGAGAGAGGATTCGAGTCGTCTATTGGAATTGCTTCGGAAATAACTTTATGTGTTGTAGTTTGTTTGGTTTTTTACTCTAGAAGAGTGTGTATCGAATTCTCTTGGAGAAACACTATTCATTTTTATTGGTAGATTGGCTAATTTTAAGTGATATTCCTTCATCTAATTATTCAGCGTTTGAGTAATAAATTATATATTTTTATTTGATTAGCGGGGATCGTGTGACATTTATGCGTTAGTAAAAAATATAATAAAAAGTTAAAAAATAATAAAACAACGCTATACCAGCTTATTTCTCAACACAAGGAATTATACAAACAAAGCAAGTGTTTCCTTCACATATACCCCTCCTCTTCTTTATGATGGGTTGAAAAGATGAGGGTGTAACTATTCCTAATAACAAATTACTAACAAATTCCAAAAACTAATTTAGGGAAATTTGAATTGGTGATGTCAGCTTTATAGGAAAACACCGGATTGCATGTTGTAAACGACAGTTGCTCAATTAGTTTTTTAAAATTAGAACCTATAACATTTCCTAATCCTGAAGTTTTAGAGACCCTCGCAGGTTCAATTCTTTGTCAGTTCGGTCACCGAATCGTGTCTTATATGTATCTCATTGTTCTATATAATTAGATGATAATCGAATTCAGTAATGGTAGTATGCATGTGTTCAAGTAATTCAGTTGCTGAGCTGTACAGTGAAATTTGAGAACATTTGGCATGGACGCACAACAAAAGTATGCGTTATAGGCTACCAGCTTAACCGCTGCCCTGCGTTGTAACAATCATATCATATCATCATATCATTTAACTTTATTTAAAAAATACTGAAAAATAATTAAGCAAGGAGAAAAAGTTTTTCAAAACAAAATTAAACAATTAAAGGGTTACAGTTAATAATAGTTAACAGCTAATAGTTAGTAATAGTCTCTCGAACAGTTTGACATAACTGGAAGCAAAATGCAAAACTATTCAAAACAACACTTATTGTAAAGAATACGTGGTAGTGCTGTGTTATTAAATTGTCAGACTCAAACGCTGTTAGTCAAAAATGACTAGTTACATTGTAAATTTTTTTTATTGTTATTATTTATGACAATTAAAAAAAAAAAGAAAAAGCTAGAATATATATTATTTTGGTTAAGATTTTTTTTCATTTAAATATTATTATAATAAAAACTTTAAAAAATATACAACAAATAATTATCCCTAATTAAATATAAATTTATAATAAAATTAATGCGGTTCCTTATTAAGACCCGATTTTATAAATGCAGATAGTCGATTAATCTAGGATTAATTCACTGGTTGCATTTTACTGACGACGATAAACAGAAAAGGAAATCCAAGAATTTTAATTTATCCTCTGTTTTATCTTATCTTTTTGGTGTCTAAAAAACAGCATTACGATTACAAAAAGGAAATGATATTTATTTATTTAATATATATATTAAAATGTGTAAACCTACGAAATAATTGTTTGTGTTTCTAAACATAAGATATACAAAGTGAGTTTTTTTTTGTAAATTCCAGGCTTTAATCTCGGGAACGGTGCAAGTTAGAAGAAAATTACTTGTAATACAAATTGTCAAGGGAGAGTGGTGATTCAAGAAGGCCATTCAATATGACCTTGAAACTCATTAATATTGGAGATATTGACGAAAGGTAAATTAGAACCTAGACTTTTGAGTTCACTTTATTTTTATTTATTTCACTTTATTTATTTCATCATTTTAATTTTCGAATATTTATAGTTTCTTTAAATAAAAAAATAAATAAATAAATCTGGCGTACAAATAAAATTTATTTATTCCAAATATTTTCCAAAAAATATTAATTGTTTGTCGAAAATTTCTGATAATAAAAATATTTTAGTCTTTTATAATTTTATTTATTTGTTTTATTTATTAATTCGATAAACATAAATATTCAAATATACACAAATTTTTCAAGAAAACGTGTTGCCAGCAACACAAAACTGCAATAAAACAGAGAGTAAATTTTAATTTATCCTGGTTTATAAAATCCGTAAAAATGAAACTCCCCGATTAAAGATTAATCTTCACTCTCGGTTTTTTTGTGATTAATCTTTGTTCATAAAATCGAGCCTAAATATAAACAAATATTGGTGGTAAATTGCCAAATGTCGTAATCCACCACCAAAACGCAATATTACCTTGCACGTTACCTTAAATTAACATTACTGTGAGATTTTTTCCAGTATTATACCCGGAATAATCCGAAATTGGTGTAAATTAATAAAGTGTTATTGGTCTATTTTCATGAATTTAAGTACTGTACTCACTACTTGTTTAAACTATATCAACTGGGGAACCCTGTAAGCAGTATGACTAGTTTATTTTAATTAGAAAACGGCAGTAATTTATTATCTACAGTGTTATTAATTCAAGAGAAATAGTTTGCTAGAAAAATAAAATCAAGGAATATAATAATGAAGCCGAAACGATTAAACTACATTCAATTTGAACAACCTTTAGATGATGATCTGAACTCCCTGCTGTTATTAAATTTATATTTGCTTTGTGCCAGACAGTCTTCATTTAACATAAATATCTAGTACAAAAAAAACGAAAATACAATAAACGAAAACGGGGAAGATGGATTTATTTTTTTTCAATTCACCTGAGCATAGATCTTCTTATGAATATTATCTTCTTCGTTTAACTCAGACAATTAGTTATGCTGTATTCGTTTACCATTCAATTCGAGCAGTTAGATTGCAAAGATAATTTGATATAGAAATGTTTTATCATTTTGGGTTATAATCGTGGTATGCAATTATAAAAGTTTAATCAACTTTTAAAATAAATTTAAATAAAATTACTTTTTGATGTTAAAACCAAACTAGTAATATGTTTATATACACTGGACAGATTTTTAACTTTCAACCAGAATATTAAAAAAAACTAAGGTAGCATAAAAGTTTTCTTTTTGTACAACTGAACATTAAATCAAAACTAAACGAAACAGAATTTCGTGCTGACATACATGCAGTTAGTAAATATTATTTTTAAGTTCTTTTCCTATTATTGAAGTAATTAGTTAGCCTTTTCACGCACAAAACTTACCCAGGCATAAAATAAAAGTTATGGTCAGTTTAATAGCTTTCGTTAGACATAATAAAGTGAATATCAATTTTGCTTCCAGAATTCGAGAAAATTCAGGGGACAAAAGTGTTCCAATATGCTTCAAAGGACAAATCATGTTCTAAATAAAATACGTACATCTTTTTAATATAACTTTTATACAGGTTGCTATATTTGAAATCAGAATTCAACAATTAATGATTAAATCACATTGTACAAATAACAAATAAAAATAATTTTTAACAATAGTATTCGGTAAAAGAATTTCTTTCGGTTATAAAACACAGATGAATATTGTAAATTGAACATGTATTACAGAGTGGCTGACACGAAGTGTTACCAAAACAAAACGCCACAGAATTTTTATTTTTTGATGAATTTTATTGAATCAAAGTAAAAATTGTTCACAAATATTTAAATTTTGAATTGCATTAGCAGTTTTCGATTTGACCACCCTTAGCTGCAATTATGGCCTTCAAACGGCCATTCCCGGCGAAGCGCTTGCTTGAGATGATCGACACTTTGGTATTTTTTTGTCCCAACCTTGCTCTTCAAAATACCGTAAACCGAGAAATCTAGCGGATTTGTATCCGGTGAATTTGGTGGTCATTGGGCAGTGGAAATGAACAGCGGAACGTTGTTTCTCAGCCAATCTTGATTGACGCGCGCTTTATGACTCGGCGCTGAGTCCTGTTGAAATGTCCAAGCTCTGGGGCCGAAATGTTTTTGTGCCCAAGGCTTCAACGCTCCCTCCAACACATGATCCCGATAAATTTGAGCACTTGATGCCTCGGTTCAAAAAACAACGAGCGGTGAACGGATTTCGGCCGTTACGACGGCCCAAACCATCACTATGGGCAGCGCTCGGTTTCGAGTGGCAATCCGTTGGTCCAAACTTGTTGCAAATATATCTCCTCTCTTTTCATATTTTGTACGTAAGGGAGTGGTGTGATCGAAACTCGCTTTACTTGAATGTTAACAAATGCAAAATCATGTATTTTCATCGTGAGAGAAATCCGCTAATTACTTCCTACAAAGTCAACAACGAAGTATTGCAAAGTATTAATGATATCATAGATCTAGGTCTTACATTTGTCGAAAATGCCAGTTTCAATAGGCATATTGAAAATTGTATTGCGAGAGCTAATGCCATGTTTGGATTTGTTAAAACTGGTGGACTGGTGAATTTAAAGATATTCAAACCTTATGTTCATTCTATTTCGCTTACGTTCGATCTCAACTGGAAAACGCTGTACCGGTCTGGAATCCATACTATGCTGTACACATTAAAAGAATTGAAAGCATTCAAAAGAAGTTTCTGATTTTATTGTTAAAGAAAAGTGACTGGAATTACGACCACAATTTACCATTCTATGAAAATGTGACTCGGTTACCTCCGTACTCAACCAGATGCACGGATTACAAAATATGCACGCCTGAAAATAGACGACTTCTGTTAGGTGCGGCTTTCATTGGTAACCGGGTTCGAATCAAATTACGATTTGTGATGAGAAGTAACACATCTATGACCCCCTGTCGGAGGGCAGAACTCATCAAGATGTCCTCGATTTGGCGGAACTGCGTAAGGTAAGGACGTAAATAAGCGAACTGCGAAAGAGTTAGGAGTGCTTCGGCCCCAGAAAAAGATTGCAAAGAATAAAAACAAAAAAAAAGATCAAAAGTACCCTTAAGAATTATTTTTAAAATTTTTAATTGTTAAATTAAACAAAGAACTTTAAAACACAAAGATATAAATCAATATCTTTGTGTTTTAAAGTTCTTTGTTTAATTTTTTAATATTTTTGTTTTAAATTAAATTCTGAAATCATACATGTAAATCACAGAATAGATTTCTTTAAATAAATAAATAAATGCTCCACATGCCTTAATATTCTTCATTGCAAGATTATATTGTAGCATTGGCGAATTAAAGAAGAACTTCGCATCCCAGACCTTCCAAACATTTTGATAAAGTTAGAACAACTGATTCACCTAAGATACAATCATCAGCTTACATAGATTGAAACCTGGTAATAAAGTACATTTTTAATACAAATCCGCGAACTAAAGGCTGAACCATAGGTAGAATAAAAAAAATAAAAATAATTAACGTAAGAAACGAACCCAAAATTTGTTATTCCAATTTGACGTTTCGGCCATAGATAATTTGAAATATTCAGTTCATTCATATATTTTTTTCATATATTTCCTAAAATTTTGAATGAAACTACGATAGTTTTGAGTGTATGTATTTATATCAACAATTATATGTTTTTAAAATCATAAAAATTATTTATATGCGGTTTAATCACCGCAATTCGATAAATTATTTTTTTAGGTTAGGTTTAGAAAAATACAATTCTACTATTTTTGATGTTATATTCACATTAGTATATGTATACATGAATATTTTATAAATAGAAAAGATAAAACACACGAATAATTCAAAATTCCGTTATATAAACAAATAAACATGCATATTACATTAACGCACTAAAATTTGTTTGAGTTTTGTTGTAGTATATTTATTAAGTTTTTATTCCTGGACGAAAATTTTCACTCGTTTAAGCGCCTATTCCATGGAAAAAAATTACTGATAGTATTTTTTTAATAGAAAACATGAACACAAAAAAATCTTTAGATTCTACAAGGTTATCCAATTCAAGCTTGATAAAGTAAACTTAAAAAACACACAAAATATTCGGAATGTATTGTAATTTTTATTTCATTTTACAGATTGATCCTTGCCATTTTTAGTTAAACAAGATATCATTCAAATGTCCTCCACGGGACTTCTTACAGGCCTTGATACTTTTGCGGTAATTTTCAATGACTTTTCGGCACATTTCGGGCGGTATCTCGGCCATTACCTTACGAATATTAGTTTTCAATTCGTCAAGAGTTTGAGGATTGTTTGCGTAAACACGATCTTTCGCGTAGCCCCACAAAAAGAAATCCAAAGGCGTTAAATCACAGGATCTTGGAGGCCAATTGACATCAGCCAATCGCGAAATCAAACGTCCAGGAAATTTCTCTTGCAAAAGATCTCGATTTGCTCGTGTTACGTGACTGGTTGCTCCATTCTGCTGGAACCACATATCGTCAAGATCATAATCTTCGATTTTCGTAAAAAAATAATCGGGTAACATGCGGCCATAGCGCTCAGAATTGACGGTAACGGTTCGTCCATGGTTGTCCTCAAAAAAATACGGCTCAATCACACCACCAGACCACAATGCGCACCAAACAGTGACTTTTTCCGGGTGTAATGGCTTCTCTACAATCAATTGTGGATTTTCTGAGCCCCAAATTCTACAGTTTTGCTTATTAACGTATCCACCAAGCGAAAAATGAGCTTCATCACTGAAGAAAATTTTGTTCGAAAAATCAGCATCGACGGCCTGTTTTTCCAACACCCAATTTGCGTATGTTCTTCGTTGTCCATGGTCAGCAGGCTTTAGCTCTTGTGTCAAATGGACTTTATACGGATGAAGATGAAAATCCAGATGCAAAATGCGCCATAATGAGCCATAAGATAGGCCTAAATGTTGAGCTCGACGAGGAATTTACAAATTTGGATCTTCTTCCACACTTTCAGCTACAGAAGCGATATTTTCAGCATTGCGAATGTTTCGATGATGCACAGACCTTACAATATCAGTAACAGATCCAGTTTGTTCAAATTTATTCACTGTATTCAATATGGTTTGCTTTGTAGGACGATTATGACGACAATAATCTGCTCGTAAAGCGCGAAATGTGGATACGGCAGAATCACTATTTTTATAATAAGATTTAATAATTTTAACGCGTTGGTCGATTGTTAAATGCTCCATATTCTTAAATGGCAGAATGTCAACTAAATAAATGACAGCGTACTTGACGTTTATCTTTGACAGATGTCGGTATACAGATTTCTACTTTATCAACCTCGAATTGGATAACCCGTTATAAGAGTGACAAAAAACAAATATCTTTTATTTCATTTTTATAGCAGGCAGATCCGAAATTATTTTATAATTATACCCTTATGAGTGTGCACGAATTTGACGAGTTACTGGCGATGGTTGAACCTCTGATTTGAAAAGAAACTGTGGTGAGAATACCCTTGAACCCTATTTTAAGATTGGCAGTGATCATTATTTAGATTTTTTTTATGTATTTTAACATAATAAAAAACCGTTAAATACCGGAGCGTTAACACAACTAAACTCGAAATAAAAAACAAAGTGAGATTTGACTATAAAAATGGCGAACAATTTATTTTGAATGAGTGTGAGAAAAATTTCTCATATTTGCATACATTTTTTGTAGATGTGTTAACAATGCTGCCATAAAAATAATTCAGTTTACATTTTTTAAAGCACATTATGGCAGCACACTAACACCATGACAATTATTTTGTCAGTAAAATTTTACTGACAAAATTTTTTGTTTCTTACACAACCAGTAAATCTATATTTTTTACTCGCTTTTATTTTTACTGACATTAAATTTTTTCCATGAAACAGGTGCTTTATTCTTTTTAAGTGGCAGCAAAAGAACAAATATTAAACGCAATTTCTGTTATTATTTTTACTTTCATTATTCTGAGTATGGTCGAATACATGTAAATCCTCTCTTTCGCTCTCTTACGTTATATTTTTATTATTTTTATTCTATCTATCAAAATCTATTTATTTATTTATTTAAAGAAATTTATTCTGTGATTTACATGTATGATTTCAGAATTTAATTTAAAACAAAAATATTAAAAAAAATAAAATAAAGAAATTAAAACACAGAAATATATAAATCAAATCTTGATTTAACAATTAAAAATTTAAAAAATAATTCTTAAGTATATTTTTGATCTTGTCCTTTGATAAATTAAAGTCAAATAGGTCGTCGACGATGTTGAACGATTTAGACGACCTATTAATGGGGTTATTTTCTCCATAGTTTGTGGAATGGTGTTCTAGTGCTAAAAATTCATGGTTTCGAAATGTTCTGCAAAACACATGAATTGATATCTTTTCCAAAATGTATGCTGAACCAATGTGACCAAGCAAAACGTTACCAATGAAAGCCGCACCTAAGAGAAGTCGTCTATTTTCAAGCGTGCATATTTTGTAATCTGTGCATCTTGTTGAGTACGGAGGTAACCGAGCCACATTTTCATGGAATGGTAAATTGTGGTCGTAATTTCAGTCACTTTTTTTTAACAAGAAAATCAGAAACTTCTTTTGAATGCTTTCAATTCTTTTAATGTGTACAGCATAGTATGGATTCCAGACCGGTACAGCGTATTCCAGTTGAGATCGAACGTAAGCGAAATAGAGTGAACATAACGTTTGAATATCTTTAAATTCACCTGTCCACCTTTTAACAAATCCAAACATGGCATTAGCTCTCGCAATACAATTTTCAATATACCTATTGCAACTAGCATTATCGACAAATGTAACACTTAGCTATGTTGAAACTAGCATTCTTGACAAATGTAACACCTATGATCTCATTAACTCTTTGCAATACTTCGTTGTTGACTTTGTAGGAAGTAATTAGCGGATTTCTCTTACGATGGAAAGACATGATCTTGCATTTCTTAATATTTAAGTAAAGCGAGCTTCGATCACACCACTCATTTAATCTATCGATGTCCTCTTGAAGTTTCTTCGTATCTAGCATTCCATTAACAGTTCGAAAAATTTTCACGTCATCAGCAAATATGAGCACGTTTGAGTTTTTGATTATCTCGGTTATTTGATCTATAAAAACAATAAATATCCACGACCCGATGCGAGATCCTTGGGGAACACCAGACGTAACTTTAATAACGTTTGATTACTCATTATTACAAATTGTCGCCGGTTTGATAGATAGGACTTGAACCAATTTATGTAATCGAGTGAAAACCCAAATGCGAATAAACTGCGGGGTGCTTTTTGATGGCAGATGGAATCAAATGCTTTACTGAAATCCGTGTACGCTACATCAACTTGATGATGGTTTCTATCTCATTAATTATTTTACTGGTGAACTCAACCAGATTAGTTGATGTGGATCGTCCAGGCATAAACCCATGCTGGTTTGTTGATATATGACGTGCAATTGTGGATTTAAAGTTGGTGCATAAAACTAATTCAAACAATTTTGGAATTGATGATGTAGTTGATATTCCTCTGTAGCTTGTAACATCATCTCGTTTGCCCGATTTAAAAATTGGTGTAATTTTTGAAATTTTCCATTTTTCGCTAAACACCCCGGTGCTCAAGGAGTGGTTGAATAGGTAACATAGTAACATAATGGAATTGCTAAACTGTCAGCGTACTCCTTCACAATAGAAGAGGGAAAATTGTCAAGCCCACAACCGTCTTCAAATCCCTTTAGAGCCGATAATATGTTATCCTCATATATAACAGGAGGAGTTATTGTTACGTTGGTATTGCTGGGTTGTTCGTACAATCCACTAGTAACGCTTGGTTTATAGACTGATTGGAAAAACTTCGCGAACATGTCAGCTATATCTTTGGAGTTTAAGGAGCTGGTATTGTTATATGTCATATTTGCAGGGTATCCGTCAATTTCGCGTTTATTCCTTAAGTATTTCCAAAATTGTTTTGGATTTTCTTTGGTTTTTCCTTGAATTTGATCGAGATACGACCTGTATTTTGATTTGAAGTAAATTTCAAATTCGTTACTATGTTGTAGAAACATTGTTTTGTCGGCTTCTAACCCGCTTTTCAACATTTTGGCATACGCTTTCGACTTCCGATTTTTTAAGTTAACTAGTCTATCATCGAACCACTGAGGATGAGCATTTTGTGGTTTACAGCACATAGGTACATAAAGTTCGAAGCCTTGCTGCATAATGTCATTAAATTTATCAACATTTTCGTTTATATCATTGGAATTGAGAGTTGTTTGCCAGTTGATGGATTCTAGGTAACTTTGTAGCCCTGCACGATTTGTTTTTTTGAAGATGTATTTGATTGGTTGTAGGTGTTCCGAACTCGCCATTAAACTAGTTAAGTCAAATACAATATCTAAAGACTTGTGATTAATATCGTTAATTATAAAAGGTAACACGGATTCTGAAATTTGGAAGTGTCAATGTTGTTGCTGAAGACAAGATCCAGTAATCTATCACGATTATTAGTAATTGTGTTTATCTGGTTCAAATTATAACCAAGCATGGCGTCCACAAATAAAGATTCAGCATCTGTTGTTATATTGTTTTGAAAAATACAATTTAGTTTCGGGTCCAGATTCCATATTATATTTGGAAGGTTAAAATCACCAAGCACAAGAACTAAATCTGACGAGTTTGCTGTGTTAATAACTTCATCAATCGCATCGATGCAAGTGGCGTAATGATCACTATTTGATTGAGGTGGTATATACGCTGCGTAAATGAATAGATTGGTTTGGTTAATTTTGATTTTTACACCAATTTGTTTGACTCTCGATGGGGCTAAAGTTACTGGATCATTCCAGAGTTTAGAATGTACTGCTATCAGTACGCCACCACCCGATTTGTTTGAGCTAGTTTCGAAAGACCGATCGCATCTGTTGACAACGTAATCATGGCCAACAAACTCACTGCTCATTGTGCCTGCTTTTAATGAAGTTTCACAAATTACATAGATTAGGTAGTTTGATTTTAAAGCGAAGTTATAGAAGTTACTCGTAGATGCTTTTGATGCCATTTTGTTGACGTTTTGATAGTAAATTGCATATTTCTCATAAACCAACCTTTTCTTGAATTTTATGGATTGATTTATTTTTTAGTAGTGTAGGCTTGAGCTCTCATTAAAAGCGAGTGTAGTCTATCATTAGCCACTGGTGAAAAATATCTAAATGATTGGGTGTGTCTTGAAATTGCAACTATGGCATGGGGTACACTATCGAACATCTACTTAAATACATAAAAATAACTACCGAAGATTGTGTTGGGTACACACAACACATTTATGCTTAGTTATTAAAAAAATTACTATAGAAAAAAATTACCAATACATCTTTAGTTAGTTATTGTTTATTTCATATGTGTGGAGTTTGCAGGACTTATATTTAAGTAGATTCTACATCTACCTCCTTCGCACCCACATCGTAAACAGAAAAGCATGCGAAGTAAAAAAATTCACACATCAAAATATTTTTATTCTTTGTTGTCTGTTCTCCCTCTTGCAATTGTTTTTATTATCGTGCCGATCGATGCCGATGATCATGTTATTGTTTTGTTATTTGTTTAGTAAAAATAAATATGGAAATGGGAATTGAAGGAAGTCGAACAAGTATATAAAAAATTATTTTTTATTTTTACTTTTTAGAGCAATGAAATTATGAAAATAATTATTTATTTTTTTGCTATGGATGTATCTGAAAAAATATGATAGAGGCGTACAGGCCAACCAAAACGGCGATCCTTACAATAATCCTGAAATACCAACAATCAAATAACAAATCATATCTGAATGCGAATAATATTTCAGCATAATGCGGACCAAGGCCCTGCCTGTATCTTTAACAGATAAGGTTAGTTAGGAAAGGATGTTAGTCACGAAGTCTAACATTCACAGAAATATCGTTGAAAAACAACATTCTATAGCAAAAAGTCTTAGGATCGTTTACATATTTATTTGTATTGAGTTTGCGTAAGTAATTAAATAGACCCCCTGAACAAGAATGTTGCAATCACAATCTTCCCTGACCTTCCGGTACGTTAAAAAAAATTTAAAATTGAATTATATTTGCAGACAACTTTATTGTTTTATGCTGCTTTATTGTCTTTCGACAAAATTTCAATTTACTATAGAATTATAGAATTGTTTAAAGTAAGGTCCTATGATTGTATGTGATATAATAACCTTTTATTTAGGACGTACCCACATTTAAATATTTTTTCTTTTGAAAATGGCGTATTTTAGAATACATAATTAATTGTGGTATTTTAAAAATTATTTATCCTCGTTCGCCTTTTAAATATTATGGACAGAATTACAAAATTTTAAATTGTTATTATGTTCTTTATTATTTTACATTGATCGTGTACTTTCGACTGCAAAATATTCTAATGTATAGATGATTATTAATAAAACATACATCTTATAATATGTAATACAGGTACATTAATAATAATTTACATTATATGTATTAACCAATTTTTTTATGTACAGAAATATGATCAAATTAAATAAATGTTGAATTTTTAATATTCCTTAATGAATTTGGAGTATGACTTTCTTGTATTTTTTGTTTGTGATTGAATACGGCTCCAATCCGATTTTGCTATCTAATCTTCTATTGATTCAGACGCCTGAAGCCACCACCCATTTGGTACAGACGTCTCTTAGATCGGTGCTGAAAAATTCCAAAATTACATAAATTCGTAATACGCAAGTGCTAGAATGGTTGAATGACCAGAAGTCGCCGAGATATCGTAATGAGATTTTGCTGTGTATTTATCTAGTGATTCAGACGCGTGAAACCGCTACCCATTTGGCGCAGACATCCCTGTGATCGGTGCTGGAAAATTCCAAAATTACAGAAATTCGCAATAATTCATAATACGCAACTGGTAGAATAATTTAATAAATTATTTGTATCAGTAGTCGTAATAATTCACAATACTCAAGTGGTATTTTGCTGTATAATTTTTTAGTGATTCAGACACGAGAAACCGCGACCCCATTTGGCCCAGGCATCGCTGAGATCAGTGCCGAAAAATTCCAAAATTCGTAATAATTCGTAATACGAAAGTGGTAGAATAATTAAAAAAATTATTTCTACCAGTAATTTATTTGTTTATGAACTGTGTTTTTTTAATTACAGTTATATTTTAATATACAATTGTATGGATAGTGATTTAATTTTTTTTTTCTCTAAAATTAAATTTTATGGATGAAACATAATTAGATTTTTCTTTGTTGGTATATATTTTTTTAAAAACCTTTAATGAATTTTCATTAATTTTTTGGGCTGAGATTTGAATTTATCGTGGAAACACACCAAATAGAAAGTTTTTTCGCGCGCGCTTGGAATCACATGATCACTTACGCGCCCAAACCAAATATTCAAATCTCAAACGGGAAGCGCGCGCTTCCTAATAATAATAATATTAATAATAATAATAATAATATTAGTAATAATAATAATCTTGGAAATTTTCTGAAACCACCTGAGGTATCCGTTTCGGATACTTCCCGGTGGAATTTTTCCGATTTTTCTAGTCTACGCACAGCGCAATATTTATGTCGACCTACCCTGAAAAAATCTAACGGATCGGATCATGTTTAGGGGTCATTTTAGGGTAGAGTATGAAAAAATTAAGAGTACTATTATATTTATAAGATAAGAATAATAAGCAATTTAAGAATTTTAATTTTACAATAAAACCTAAAATTCAAATTTATAAATTATTAATTTATATTTCTACAAGAATCTATATATATGAATGAGATAATAATTAAATAATCTGACTCCTTCACACCAATATCCGTATATTGATGAAACTTTATTAATCTGACAACACTCCCATCACCAACTAGAATGATCAGAAATGATCAAAACAAAGGCTGGAAGTACATATGCATTTGCCATTTCATCCTCGTTATAGTGAGCATCTTTAACAAAGAAAGGTAGTTCCACTCAACCAAAACGCACTTTTCTCCCCACTGCTTCAACCAAAAGCAGCTCCACATCCATTCAAAAGTCGAAACGGATCAATACACCACAGCAGAAACATAAGCAACAATGATGTATTCCGCACCCTAGGGACCACAATAGATGGCTTACCAGATATTCTATTAAAAAAAACAGTTTTCATACAAAATTGCTGATGAAAATGAATTGAATTTTAATCTAGTCGAATCGAGAAACCACCCCCCGGTATGTAAGAAACATTGTATTTACTATAAATCACTTGAAAAAAACATCTTGCCTATAATAAAAGATGTCGCCGAAGAAACATCGCATGCAATACAAGAGCAAGCACCGATTACTGCAGATGATTACTGACCGCAGACGACCAACTCCCAACTTATAAAGAAATAACACCGTTAGAGCAAAATCACAAAACAAAATAGGTTTGGAGCAGCTCGCTTCGTTAACGCAATTTACATTTACCGAAGAACTGAGATAAAACGGAAAATCCGCGATTCTCGAATATGTAGACAATGCCCTCGTTCAGCGGCCTCAAAAGACACGATCAAGAAAGTATGGGTTGGTCAAATCAGAATCTCTAAATTTTATTAAAAAAGTTTGGGATAAGAAAGGGTGCTTCTGGATAAAGCAAACAGTTTGTTTCCTGAAAAAAAATTACCCAAAACTAACCCAAAAAATTCGTTATAACGAAACTCCTACAACCCGAAGTAATTCTTTCCGGATTAGTCAAAACGTGATTCCATTCCATATCATTAGTACTCCATAGTGCCAATGTTTTCCAGTACAAATCCTAATCCAGTAAAGGTCAGCACAAACAATGTTAAACTGGTTACGACTCCACGATTTAAACCGGACTAAAATTATAAAATGACATAACTCAACGGCTTTACACGGTTTTCTGCGGAGCCAATCTACCGTGTAAATCGGAGGATGGGCGTATAAATATTCAAGGAGAAAACAAATAATACAGTTAACCAATTTCGCCAGATATATATTTATCCCCTCAAAATTTTGTTTATATATTTTATTTTTCTGTTTACTCTTTCTTTATTTGAAACTTGGAAGGGATACATTATAAAACACTAAAGCACGATCATAATAATCTATTCTCACCCAGAAAACAAGCGCCAAAACAAAAAAAACAAATGTATACAAATGTATACAAAAATATACTAAATCAAAACATATAAATAAAATGGTATTTTATTTAACGCTTTTTATATTATTTTAACACGTTCGCGCACTGCTATATAATCCAAAAGTGTGTTCCGTAGCACACATATTCAGAAAGTGTGCATCAACGCATTAAATCATACTCAAGTCGTTTACCATGTACAGTACAAACATAAAATTTTCAAATTTGAAATACATATTGGTATGCAGTCATAAAATAAACGCCAACACCAAAAAATAAATGAAATAAACGAAATGGCTAGTTCATCTAGGAAAACAACAACAACAAAAATGTATCACATGACAATTGACAATGTGAACTCGATTGTCTTTCCATATAGTAAATAATTATTATGTAATAAAATATTATTTAATAAAAATAACACTTATTTTACTTATTTTCAGCCTAGGGTACTCAGAGGGCTTCGGCTGTCTCTGTGTACACCTAGGTAACACCAAGGTAGCCGCGTCCTCGTCGCGGGGGGCGGGTGCTGCTTCGACAGTAGCAAAGTGCTACCGGGGACCAAATGCCAGTGGTATAAATTGGCTAAAACAAACAATGAATACAACAAATACGGAATGTAAGGCCCAACAGATTCTGGGGTGGGCCAATCATTGTTTAACCCATTTGGACGAAGTTCCAAATTATCAAGATCACAAAGATCTTCAACTGGAAATATATTTCAGTACGAGAAGGAAAATGCCGAACTTCGTGAACAACTAAGAGAAATAAAAGAATTTACCGCTAAATTGAAAGAAGAATTTACAATTTTAAAGAAAGAAAATGAAGAACTCAAAACAGCAGTTGAAACACGTGCAGAACTTGGGACGACACCTAGCCCAACAGTCGATGATGGCATTAATTCATTCCATACGGATGAAGAAGAATTAGAAAGAGAAACAAATTGGATGTTGAACCGGAATAAAAGACCAAGTAAGAAAAGGAAAGCGCAACACTCACCAGAAATGGCGGAGACTTTACCATCAACTTCAAAACAGGTTGCCAGAAATCAGTTAATCATCAAGAAACAACTAGCTCTAGAACAACAACCAGCTAAACCGAAAGAAAAATCACCTCCACCAATAAATGTCGTCGGGATATCAAATTTCTCCACTATACAATCGATTATGAAATCGATTACGATAGCCGAGTACAAACTCGTATCTCTAAACAACGGCGTCTGGAAAATTAATGTTGTAGACTCTGAAACTTATAGAGCTTTGGCTACAAAGCTAAATTCCGAGGGGCATCAGTGGTTTACCTATGAGGATAAGAATGATCGCCCAATTAAAGTTATGGCTAGAGGTCTTCACCCAACCTGTGCAGAAGAGGAAATTATTGAGGATCTCAAGCAAAAGGGTTATAAAAATAGAAAATGCCGTAAACATAATTAAGAAAGAAAAAATCGAAACTGAACAAGGAGTTCAAGTTAACAAAAGAGGGCTTCCACTATTTATGCTCACTTTTAATAACAAACAAAAAGTGGAAGATGTGTATAATATCAAGGCAATATTTAGCATGAGAGTTAAAATAGAGCCATTGAAAAAGAATAACGGATTAATACCGCAGTGCAAAAAATGTCAAGGTTTTAATCATACGCAGAAATATTGCCAAAGAGAAATTAGATGCGTGAAATGTGCCGGAAAGCATCATGCCCAGGTATGCCCGGTTAGTAAAAATATTGCTGCAAAATGTGTCAATTGCAATAAGTCACATCCCGCAAACTACCGGGGATGTGAAATAGCTAAGGAGCTACAACGAATAAGAAATAAAACGCGAAAACAAAGTCCAGGAGTATCGGTAAAAAATTATCAAACTTCCACCAAAGAGGAACCTAAATCTCATGCTAGTAAAACGGGAGAACCAAAACCAAAACTGTACTCGCAAGTAGTCATGACAAAACCAATTATTTCGGAGCACACTACTGAAGGTACAGCAGTGCTCCAAAAGATACTAAGAAGCATGGAAGCTCTTAACATTCGTCTAGCTAAACAAGAGAAATGCCTTCAAGCTCTAAGCAACAGGTTAGATAAGCAAGACTCTCTAAATGAAATGAAATCCATGCTCTATTAAAATGATGCAAACAACAACAAATAAAACACTAGAATAGTAACCTGGAATGCAAATGGGCTAATGCAACATATTCCAGAATTAGAAATTTTCCTAAATACTGAAAAAATAGATATATGCCTAGTATCGGAAACCCATTTTACTTCAACTTCATATCTTAAAATATATGGATACAATTGCTACCACGCCATTCATCCAGCAGGAAGGGCAAGGGGAGGATCGTCGGTGGTTATAAAAGAAAACATCAAACACTTTATAGATCTTAAAATTGAAGAGGAATTTATGCAAGTAGTCACCTTAAAAGTATTTATAAATAACAACAAAGAATATAGTGTATCGTCAATATATTGCCCCCCAAGATATAATTTAATTAAACAAGACTATTGCACGTTATTTAAATCACTTGGATCAAGTTTCATAATCGGAGGTGATTTTAATGCA
The DNA here is from genome assembly GCA_963691935.1 of Nephrotoma guestfalica. Lineage (NCBI taxonomy): Eukaryota > Metazoa > Arthropoda > Insecta > Diptera > Tipulidae > Nephrotoma > Nephrotoma guestfalica. Next base: position 168,817,909 of record OY829913.1, on the reverse strand, counting down.
AAAAACACCTACTGGGGATCAAGAGTAACCTCTAAAAAAGGAAGAGAGCTGTTTGCAGCAGGAAGACTATGCAATTGCAATTTTCATTCTGGAGATCAACCAACTTATTGGCCTACGGATAGAAACAAAATACCCGGTATCATTGACTTCTTTATCACCAAAGGTATAGACGAAAACTACATATACCTAGAAAGCAGCGAGGGGATTATGTCGGATCATACGCCTGTTATTATGACAATCAGTGCAACGATTATTAAAAAAACTAGTCCACCTTCGCTAACGAACAAAAAAACCTGCTGGGAGAAATTCCAGAAACTTATTGAGGATAATATTGATCTTCAGGTGCCAATTAAAAACCCGATAGAGCTAGAAGAAGAACTAGAACAACTCAACAACAGTATACAAGAAGCGGCGTGGAGTAGTACCCCCTCAAGTTCAAAGGAAATGCGCCGAAATGCTACTTATCCTCTAGAAGTTAGGGAACTGGTTGCAGCAAAACGACAAGCAAGAAAGGCCTGGCAAAGAAGTCGAGCGCCAGAATATAAAACTCTTAATTTTTTATCCAATAAACTAAAGTTGCTAATTAAAGAAATCAAAAAACGAATCCATTAATAAATACTTGAGTGGCCTTACTGGGGAAAAAGATACCGAGTACTCCCTTTGGAAAGCGACAAAAAGTTTAAAACGACCTAAACTACAAATTCCACCAGTAAAAAATGAAGATGGTACATGGGCTATAAGTGCAAAGCAAAAAGCTTCGTTGTTTGCAACCCACCTCGAGAACACGTTTCAGCCACTACCTAGACAAACTGCAGAGGAAAACATACCACCAGTATATAAAATGGATAACTGCAATATATCTCCTGTCACACTACAAGAATTAAAAGAGGAAATCAATCTCAACCTAAACACAAAGAAATCTCCAGGATATGACTTAATTACAGGACAAATAGTAAAAGCTCTTCCTGAAAAAGGTCTGCGTAAACTACTCCAAATAATTAATGCAGTGTTCAGACTTAAACACGTTCCAAGTCAATGGAAAGTAGCAGAAGTAATTATGATACCTAAACCAAACAAACCACTTAATGACAAAAATTCGTATAGGCCGATTTCCTTACTCCCAATAATTTCAAAATTATTCGAGAAACTACTCCTAAAGAGGCTAAAACCAATAATAGCAGAAAGAAATCTTGTTCCTCCACATCAATTTGGCTTCAGAGAAAATCATTCAACAATAGAACAAGTACACCGAATTACAAACATAATTGAAGACGTACTTGAAAAAAAGAAAGTATGTTCAAGCGTCTTCTTGGATGTAGCACAGGCCTTTGACAGAGTATGGCATAAAGGTTTGGAATATAAATTACAAAGAGACTTACCAAAGCAGTTTTATGAAATTCTAAAATCTTACATATCTAACCGACACTTTCGAGTTAAATTAGATGGCGAATACTCAGAAATAAAGAAAATATCAGCAGGGGTACCACAAGGTAGCGTTCTGGGACCAACTTTATATGTTCTATACACCTCGGACCTGCCAACGATAGAGGATACTAACATAGCGACGTTTGCGGATGGTACGGCCATCTTAGCAGTTGCTAATTGCATAAAAGAATCTACAAGCAAATTGCAAAGAGCTACTAATATTGTCAGTACCTGGACCAAGAGATGGCGAATAAAACTTAATGAAACAAAATCTGTTCACGTAAACTTTACCAACAAGAAGGTCAACTGGATACCAGTAGAACTGAACTCCCAGCAAATTCCCTATGCAAATACGTCAAAATATCTAGGCATGACTCTAGACGCGAAACTAAAATGGAAAGAGCATGTGAAAAAGAAAAAAGAAGAGTTAAACATCAAATACAGAAAGATGGATTGGCTCTTAGGAAGAAATTCTGAGCTAACTCTACATAATAAATTGCTACTATACCGGCAAATCCTAAAACCTGTGTGGACTTACGGTATTCAGCTCTGGGGCTGTACAAAGAAAACCAATGTCAATATCATCCAGTCATTCCAAAGCAAAGTCCTTCGTGGAATAGTTAATGCACCGTGGTACATAAGAAATGACAACCTCCATAGAGATCTGAAGATGGATTTCGTTAGTGAAGAAATAAGCACACACGCGAGAAAACACATGCAACGTATTAGTCTACACCAAAATGCTGAGATACGTCGTATGTTGGATGATTCAAACCTGATGATCTACTAGATCCAATCAGGATCGACTAAAAATATAATAAAATTGTAAAGGGGACTAGCCAAAGGGCTACAACCCTCCAAACAAGAATATAAATTATGAAAGATAAATTACTAGATGATTTATAAATCAGTTGTAATAAATAAATATATAAAAAAAAAAAAAAAAAAAAAAACTTATTTTACGCATCCTTTGGAATCAAAAGAAGTCCTACATATTGAAAATTTACACACAATGCGTACGATGCATTCAAACAACGGTATCAAAATACATAACGATACTATAAACGAAATTGTTATATACATATCCTACGCCATTCCAAGCGCAGCGCACACAAATTAATATAACAAATCAATATGTATATCTTTTCACTTTACTTATTAAAAACACACAAATTATTATTAATATTATTATTTATTTATACAAGAACGCATATATTAGTTAAATAATCAATTAATTAATTTCAACACATTTAAATTATTTATTTAGAGGAGAGACGAAAAAAACACGTCTTTCCTCCACGACGTTCAATCACCGACCGGTACAGAAACAAACAAAAAATGTAAAAAAATCAAATTTACATTGGTTTTTCAGTGTAACTAACACAATCTTCGGTAGTTATTTTAATATAGGTATCTGCCAATGATAGTTATGCCTTAACCAGCAAACACTTAAGAGCTTAACTTGCCCACTGGTTGTATCATTTCGGTAAGTGCTACAATCACCAAAATTGTATAGGCTTCTCGTCACAAATCAACAACTGACCTCTTAAATTTTGGTGGTCGTGCTGCTCTCCTAAGTAGTCCAAACGGAGCACAACTTAAGCGCTTAAGTTTTGCTGATTTAGGCTTTAGAGCAGGACTTATATTTAACTAGATTTTGTTTATTTCAGATGTGTGGAGTTAACAGGCAAAATCTACTTAAATATCAGTCCTGCTCTAACTCTCATGACAGATACCTATATAAAAATAACTATCGAAGATTGTGTTGGTTACACTAACAATACAATGTAAATTTTACTTACTTGCTTGGAGTTAGCAGGACTTATATTTAAGTAGATTCTGTAGCAGGACATATTTAAGTATATTCTGTAGGTACGTATGTATATCTTTCACATAGAAACTTATAAAAACAAATTGTTGGTTATCTGTTAGTACTTTTGGTGTAACATATTATTTATTTTAAAATTTTTGAATTATTTCAATTTGAACAAGCTATAGATTGTTTTTTTTTCAAAACTGTTGATAATTTATTTAAAAATTGTATTAATAAACTAAACGTATCCTTATTTAAGTTGATATTGCTCATTAAAATACGTCTGTAAATTTTTAAATTTTTGTGGGGGAAATGTACAAATCTAGTGTTATTGTGTTTTTTGCGAGTATTTTAATATTGGTTGAGTAAATCAACCGTTAACATTTACAACATTTTTAGATTTTATCTCTCTGCATTTTTATTTTTCTGTTTTTGGTCTGTTTCTGTTATTTTGCGTAGAGGAAATTACTTTTATGTTATTCACTATAATTTTAAATTAAATTAATAATTTTCTCTAAATGATGACCTTATGTATTTGTTTTCAGTGTGATCAAAAACAAAAATATCAAAATAAAATGTTTATTATTTGCTCTCGGTCCTTCTTATATTTATATACTATTCAATGTTTCATTGACCTTATTGTATTTGTTTTACGCCTGTGTATTTATTACAATTGTTGTTGTCCTTTTTTACCCATATAATTTATGGTATCAAACACAGTAACTGCCCGCAAGATGATCTTAACAAAATGCATTATTATTTGACTATTTATTTATTTTAAATATCAATTAGGTATTTTATTTAATTTTCGATTTTCGATAATTTAGGATTATCTTAAGAAATTGAATATGTTTATCAAAAATGTTAATATGTTTTTCCGATAGATCTAGATTAGGACTATCTATATTTCAAGGCATTTGAAAAACTAATAATTTTGGCGCGATCAAATTAATTGTTTGCTAGGTTTTCGAGAATTTTCGAATTTCGATAATTTAGGATTATCTTAAGAAATTGAATATCTCGTGATCTAATATGTTTATCAAAAATGTTAATATGCTTTTCTGGTAGGTCTAGATTAGGACTATCTACATTTCAAGGCATTTGAAAAGCTAACAATTTTTGTGCGATCAAATTAATTGTGTGGTATGATTTACTAACCTGAAAATTTAGCATTTTCTTAAGAAATTGAATATCTCGAGACCCAACACGTTTATCAAAAATGTTAATATGTTTTCCTGATATGTCTAGATTAGGACTATCTATATGCCTTAAAATTTGAAATGCTAATAATTTTTGCGCGATCAAATTAATTGTATGCTAGATTTTCGAGAATTTTTGATTTTCGATAATTTAGGATTATCTTAAGAAATTGAATATCTCGAGATCTAATGTTTATCAAAAATGTTAATATGTTTTTATGATAGGTATAAATTAGGACTATCTATATTTTAAGGCATTTGAAAAGCTAACAATTTTTGTGTGATCAAATTAATTGTTTGCTATGATTTACTAACCCTAGTATGTTGAAAAATATCCGAAAATATCGAACAATTTAATATTTTCTCATACATAACGGGAAATTAAGTTCAAAATATTTTTCTCATTGCTTTGAAATACTATATAAAAGTTCGAATATTTTTAGTAGTGCATAGTGTAAAATCATCCTTTTCGTGGATTTTTGTTATAAATAGTTCAAAAGATAAAAAATTTAAATTAATAAAATTAATAGATATTCTTTATTCTTCAAAAAGCCGAACTTAAATATTTCCAAATTTATTAGGTATGTATCAACGTGAATTGTATTTTTGAAATTCGAGAAAATATTTTAATTGAAGTTATAAATTTGTTTTTTAAGTGAAATGGCATTTAAAGAAGAGTATTCACTTGTATCGTGACAGGTTGTCGACAGACTTCGTCATATTCTGATACGAGATTTTTCAAATTGTAAAATGATCCAAAACAAAACCGGTTTGGATTAATGCATTAGGCTTGACCAATGAGGCGCTCAATAATATACATAATTTTGTATGTGAACGTCAGTTCACAAAAGAATATCTTGGAGTACATTATCTTACGAAAAACGCAGCGCCCACCCTTAATTTAAAAATAGATTAAGAAATCAACGAAGCTAATGACATGCCTGCAGCAGCAACAACAAACATGAATGTAGCTGATATTTCCAATCGCACAGCACTCGAATTAACTTCTACAACGACGCAAACTAATCCAGTGAATGAAGATGAAGAGTTTTTGAATCTCATTGACAAGATAAATTGTTTTCATTGCGATAAAACTGGAGATTTAAATGTTTGTAATAATTGCAAACGAAATAAAAAAAATTGTGTGATATATAAAAAAAAATTGGAGGCGGGTATAAAAAATAAAAATAGTCAGAGCGAAATTAAAAAAAGTGCAGAGGAATTATAATAATTTTAAAATTAGACATCCTAAAATTACAAATAATAATACCGAAGAAATTATAAACAATATTTCTGGGCCGAATGAAATGACAAAGAATGTGTGTAAACTTTTATTAAAAGCTGACTATTATTACAGCGATAACGACAAAACGTTTGCCCAGTGTCTTTATTATGAATCGGCGACGAGTTACTAATATATGTGAAACCCTTTAGAATTAAAGTTACCATCAGTACCGTCAATATACAAATGGGCTCCAGTAAAATTTATATCGCCTGGGACAAATTATATTTTAATTAACCAATTAAAAAGTTTATTTCAAAATATGACAGTGCGTGAACGCTTATGTATGCTAACATAAGATGAAAATACGATCTAGAAAAATTTAACTATAAATCCATTTACCGATCGAGTCGAAGGTTACTGTGATTGGAATGATCGATCGAGCAAACTAGCAACGTCGGCGTTGTTTTTTATGCTTCGGGGCCTAATTGGAAGTTGGAACCACGTTTTGAATTACGTCCTCGTTACTAATTCAAAGAACGTCCACGAGTTATCAGAGCTAATATTAGCAAATATAAAGCTGTGTCAAGAAGTCCTTAATTTCGAAATAGTTATGGTAACATGTGACCAAGCAGCAACAAATATGGCTGTTTATAAAGATTTTGGGGTTGGACCCGAAAATCCATTTATCGTGGTAAATGAAAAAAAAAATTTCTTCAATATGATCCACCTCATCTACTAAAATCGGTCCGTAATGCGTTCATTAAGCACCAGTTTCAACAAGTGGACTATGAAACAACTGATTTTAATGTTGTTTTTATTTTTTTTAATTTTAACATTAATTTTTATATATAAAAATCATTAAAGTGAGAATGACTACTAGTGGATTTAATGTCCTTTAAAAGTTCGTCATTCACACTTCTATGTACAAAACATATACAGCATATAGTGTCATAGTGACTAAGCTACATTACGCATAATAAAAAACAAAATTCAAATACATAACAATTAATATAATTTAATTTAATTAATTAAGAATGAATGGCATTATAAATCACAAATAATCTTTAACTGATGACAACAGATGAGATTTTATCATTCGTTTAAACATAAAAATATGTACAGCGCTCCACCCACTCTCTTAATAGTTCACTCTTTATTATGCAATAATTTAGACAAAATTTAATATTTGTTCAAACTCACTATATGTATAAATCTCTATAAGAATTGCGGACGAGTCATTTTTAATTCATCTGTATAGAAAAATTATCAAACAAAACATTAATAAGTTCAATCGTTAGCCACTGGTTCATATGTTATTACTCGAAAAAAATAAGCAAGTATGAATTGAAATAATTACAATACCTGTACTAGTACTAGTAGCTAGTACTAGCCTAGCTGAGAATTTAAATAAAATAATTATAAACAATTTTCAAAGGTGGAACCTTTGAAAAGTGAGTGTATGCTCGAATATCGTTCGTCTATTTCAAAATTAATTTTCTAGTTCTGTTTTTGGTTGTTATTGAAAATTGTTTGCCTGTTCACATTTATACAACTAAACAACAGTAACAGCACAAAATTTAATAAGGGAAAAGAAACTTTTAAAATTTAAATTAATTTTTAATCTGTGGATTTATTTTTATTTTTTCGACAATTTCGAAAACAAAATTTACATAATTACCATTTGAGAATAAATATATTCTTTTGTTTTTACTTTTAGTAGTCAAAATAGCCACATTAAAATTTAAAGAAATACGAAAAACACGTAAAATTAAAATAAACGTAAACGATTTTCTTTTAATCTTGCACAAACTTCTTAAAATGTGAGCAAAATAAAAACAATTTAAATAATTTAATTATTATAGACATTGTAAGTTTTTTTTTATTATAAATTTAATCGTTAAGACCGTTTTGCATATACTGTCTAACTCGCGTAAAACTCTAGTGGTACATACTCCTACTTTACATTTTTTTCTTCAGACGATATTTTGGTTAAAACAATAAAATGCAAAATTTACAGAGTAACATTTTGTTTGTTATTTTAATTAAAATTTTAATATAATGAGTAATAAATAATAAATTTAATTGGTAATTAAAAATTTTATAAGATCCTCACACATATGTATATTGTACTATGCAAATTAAACAACAAAGTTAATATTTTATCTGCAAAAGTGTTGCGTGTACATCGGGTACATAATGTTTAATTACATTACATAACGTATTAATCGCGATCCCTTTTTGTTTATATTGTAGACATGAACCTTTTGTGTACATAATTTATATAGGATTTGTGACATTTGTATATTACAGTTATCATTTGTGAAAGTGATGAAGTAAGCAAGAAATAATTTATTGTTCAAACTTAATGTAATGCATAGTAAACTAAGAGTGTGTTTCAATTGGTTTAAATGCCGCATAAAAAATTAAAAAGTTAAAAATTGAGATGAATAGAAATGTCAAACTTTCTTGTCTGCTTCAAGAGCTGATAAACTTTTTATATGGAAAACATTTGGCTGACAAAAATATTTGTTTCTAAACAGAAATTTGCCTTATACAAATTTTGAGAAAAATCGCAATGGTATAGATGTAAACAGACCATAATTGGCTAATATGTATTTAAGTAGTATTTATTTTACATATTTTCATATTTCAATTTGCTATATACGTTCACAATTACACATAAAATAAGCAACGATAGTTATTTACTCCTTCTTGTGAATCGACATCAAGCGTGCATATAAAAATTGACAGCTCGGTGTAAAATTTAGTTTTCATTTAATAAATAGTTAATTAAAGTGGTTTTGGGTTTTCATTAAGTTAAAATAGTTTTATAGTGGTGTACGAACAATTTTATAATATTAAAAAGGTGGTGGACGCAAATATATAGTGTTTAAGTGGATTATTGTTTGGTGACACCAACAAGTGTTTGTTTATATTTAAGCGGCGTGTTTTTAGACAGTAAGTAAAGTCAGGTGTGGGCAAAAGGAGGGCTTCGGCCCTTGAAAGGGGCGATGTTTAAAAGCCCAAATAGATTCGCACCGTTGAGGATGTTGGGAAATAATACCCAACCCTCCAAAAGGAAAAAGATCGAAGAAATGCGAACAAAGAGATTGGGATTCGGTGGCGGTGCAGATATAATGGATTGCAATGGAGTAAATGAAAAATATCTAATAATCAAGCACGAGCAGGAGGGACAAAACCTGTCAAATTTTTCACCTTTTGGAATACAAAAAGCGCTGGATATGATAACCAAAGGTATCATTAAAACGCAACCTTCGAGAGCTGGAGAACTCTTGGTTCTGACAAAAAATCGGGCAGCGACGGATGCATTACTGAAGGTAACATCTCTGGGACAATTGGCCAAAATAAAAGTGACGGAACACCCCATATTAAACAGTTCCAAAGGTATCATTTTCTGCCACGACCTAAAAAGTTTAACTGAGGAGGAAATCAAAGAAGGGCTTAAGGACCAAGACGTCATAGAGATATACAAAATAAAGAAATGGGTGGACAATAAATTAACGGACACAGCAGCAATTGTCCTGACTTTTAATTCACCAGTATTACCGGAATATGTGAGGGCAGGCTTTATACAACTAAGCATTCGATTGTACATTCCAAATCCGTTGAAGTGCACCGAATGCCACAAATTTGGTCACACCAAAAAGAGATGCACAAGTGATCCTAAGTGCTACAAATGTAGTGAAGTAACACCACACAACCAGCCGTGCACTACACTAAAATGCATAAATTGTGGAGAGGCACACACCAGCAACAGTAAGGAATGTCGAGTATATAAACGAGAAGTAGAAATAGTGAAAATTAAATCTGTAGATAGATTAACATTTCCCGAGGCGAAAGCCAAATATTTTCGATTATATGCAAACACCACACCAGCTAACCAGACAACATATGCAGATACACTAAAAACATCCTTTAACCCACCAAACACACCACAAAAGCCGCAAAACAAAGAAAACCAACTAGAACAGACAAAACCACAATCATATCCAAAAACTATTTCAACTTCAAGGCAACAACAGACACAGTTAAACCAACCACAACAACAACAGCACCAAAAAGATCAAGTACAGCAACAACAAAACCAACAACAGCCGCAACAACCAAAACAACTACTAGAAACGAACAAACTACAACAACAAATACAGCAAGTACAACGACAACAAGAAAGATTACAACAACAACCGCAATCAAATCAACAAACAACTTGTAATACAGCAATGGACATAGAGACAATAAAAAAAATGAAGCATGGCTAGCAATGAGACATTCTAATTTAACTCCAAAAGAATTAACACTATTTGGAAATAACCATGTAAGTATGATTGATGATGAATGAGGGAAGGAGGAGAGAGAACGCTTTGGCGTTTATAAATGCCCTATCCTTTCTTCATTTCTTTGAATGGTAGAGCGAATGCTGAGATCCAATGAATGCATGAAAATTGGTCAGATAAATATTCGCAGTATATATGCCAATGGCGATATGTTGCGGAATTATCTGACCAATAATGATGTGAATGTGATGATTTTGTGTGAAACTTTGGAGCGGGAGGGTAAGACGTTTCGGGTGAAAGGATATAATTATCTGTCCAGACCGAGGGCTGATGGCTTCGGCGGGGTGGCGATATTGGCACGTGCCAATATCAGCCTGGTCCTTTGTGGCATACCGCGCTTCGAGCACATTGAAGTCATCGCGGCCAAAACTCGGAATCTGGACAGAAACAGATGCAACTCCAGTGTTGTCTACGTCTGACAGAGAGAGAAGCCAATGAGATTTTCAAATTTTGTTTGAATAGGTGGAAGGCAAAAGTGACGTGATTCTAGCGGGTGATATGAATGCGCATTCGAGAATATGGGGGAGTGAAAGAACTGATGCTAGAGGTAACTGGTTGACCCGCCTCATTCTGGATTCCGATCTCGTAGTCCTGAATGATGGTGGGTCGACTAGAATGCCGAGAGTGGGGTCGACAGCCAGCGCGATAGATTTAACCTTAATATCTAGCGGGCTGGCGGGCCAAGTCACTTGGAATGTCACAGATGAGAATTTGGGTAGTGATCATTATTTGATCAAGGCATGCTTAGGTGGTATAAATGTTAACATAGATCGTAAGGTCATTATGAATGGTAAGAAATGGGTCGAACGTATGAATGAGACTCTCATAATGAAGGAAGTAAATGAGGTTAACCAACTTGAGGATGAAATAGAGAGAGTGAATGAAATGTGCACTATAAATATCAGAGGGAATGAATACAAAGTGAATGGTTGGTGGAACAATGAAATCCAGTATTGGTATGAAAGGAAACGGATAGCATTGAGAGAGTTCAGTAGGTGTATATGTCATGAATGCAGAATAAATTATGGAAGAATGAATGCAAAATTGAAAAAGGCTATCCGTAGAGCGAAAAGGAAAAGTTGGCGGGACTATGTATCAAAAATGACATATAGAACCACAACTAAGGATGTATGGGATAAATTTAATAGAGTGAGAGGATATAGAGCGCAAGGCAGAAATGCAGTGTTAGATGACAGAGAGAATGGAGGTGTCTTTTTACAAATGATTACGGACGTATGTAACAATTTGAGTGATAGGTATGAAGTTTTGCTACCTGATAATGAAAATGAATTTATGAACGATATGTGTAAGGAGTTTGAATGGGAAGAGTTCCGAGGGGCTTAGAAACATCCAAATCTACTACCCCCGGAACCAACAGAGTGAGTTATAAAATGATTAGTAGATTAGAATTCGAAGCCCAGGCGGCCTTGCTTCGAATTCTCAATCAAGTATGGATGAGTATTCAGATACCGGAAAAATGGAAGGAAAGCAGAGTGGTACCTATTCCTAAAAGGGATCGGGGTAGGAATCTTGCAACAAATTAAAGGGGAATATGTATGTTGAATGTATTTGTTAAAATTGTGAATGGTATGATGATAGGTCGTATAGATAAATTTGTGAATGAGAGGAATTTGTTGCCGGAAACCAGCTTTGGGTTTCGTCACAACCACTCTGCTAATGAGTGTGTAGAAAAGTTTGTGTGGGAAGTACAAAAGGAAAATAAGTATGTTGTGGCGGTATTTTTGGATATAGAGAGAGCATATGATTTCGTGGTTCCAGAGAAACTTTATCAGATCCTTATGGACTTGGGGTTTCCTTGGAAAATTTGCAAATGGGTGTATGAATTCATGAATGAGAGAAAGTTAGTTTTATGTGGTAGAGGGTATAGGTTGGAAGGAGCGGTGACTATCGGCCTCCCCCAAGGCAGTAAAATCTCACCGACTCTCTTCAACATGTATACGAGCTCGATACATAGGTGTAACTCCTCGGGCAAAGTCATTTTGCAATTTGCAGATGACTTTGTCCTGATGGGCAAGGGGAGTACCATCGAGGAGGCCTTGAGTCGGGCTCAAGAATGTGTGAATCAGGTAACCGAATGTTTGAGTGAACTGAATTTGAGTGTAAATTCGAGTAAATGTTGTAGTATGGCTTTTAGAACGAATCGGATGGTTGATGTGCGAATATATAATGAGAGAATTGAGTGTGTGAAATTGACTAGGTATTTGGGAATCTGGATTGACAGAAGAATGAGTTTCAAAGTGCATATGGAAAAATTGGCTGATAATTGTAAGAGTAGATTGAACGTGATTAAAATGGTGAGCAAACCGAAATGGGGAGCTCATCCGGGTGTGACTGATATGTTACGAGAGGCGCTAGTGTCAACTAAAATTGCGTTTGGAATGAGTATATATGGTGATGGGTCCAAGGTTGGGTTTAAAAAGTTGATGCTTGTGGAGAATGCGTGTGCTAGAGTGGTATTGGGAGCGATCAATTCGACACCAATACACACTCTGTGGTCTGAATTGGGTGATTCGCCTCTTAATTTTAAGAGGGAATGGATCACCGTACGAGAGACTGTGCGAATGTTAACTAAGGACAATAAATTAGTGAATGAAATGAAAGAGAGACTGCAAAGAGGGACGGTTTACAAAAAGACAACAAGATCGCTGGTAATCTTGGAAAATATCAACATATTCTCCAAGATTCGTCCGGCAAATCCGAAAGTCCCTCCGAGCAATCTAATAGTGCGGTTGAAGTTTGGTGACACAACAAAAGCAATGATGAATGAGTTATCGGTTAAGAGCGAATTTTGCAAAATGCGAGTGAATTATGTTGCACATGTGGAAGTGTATACAGATGCTAGTGTAAATGATGATCGCGTAGGTGTGGGAATTTATATTCGTTCAATGAGGAAAGAGAAAATGGTAAGAGTGCATGACAGTATCTGTATAATGAATGCAGAATTGGTAGCGATTATGGAAGGGATCAAGTTGGCAATGACACAAGGGAGAAGGAGAATAGTGTTATTCTCTGACTCCCGGAGTGGGTTGGAATTAATTAGTAAGGGTGGGGGAACTCATGGCAATGTGTATGTAGAAATTTTATATAAGTATCTTCAATCTTATAGGAGGGAGGTCATCCTTCAATGGATACCTTCACACCTACAGATTGAAGGTAATGAAAGAGACGATATGCTTGCGAAACGGGGTTGTTTGATTGAGGATGTAAATGAATATGAATTCATGGATGCCAGAGACGTACTTCGCATGTTTCAGATGAATCTGTGGAGAAAATGGGAGAGAGAGTTTGTTGAAAAATGTCAGGTGAAAGGTAAGAAGTACTTTGAGTTGGTTAGGTCTCCTTTGAGGCAACCGTTCTTTAATGTGCTCAAAGGAGATACTAGAATGTTACGAACTATGGAACGAATGAGATTGAATCATGGAAATTGGAAAGAATGTTTGAAGAAACGCAATTTGGTTGTTTGTGAATTATGTGAAAGCTGTTTGGTTGTGGAGGACATCGAACATTTAATTCTGAAATGTTCGGCATTTAACCAGAGCAGACAAATGTTCGATGTTCTATTGAGTGCAAGTAGTTTAACTGAATTATTACGAATGGGAATGAACGTATATAAGAATATGTATGAATTTATTAGAACAAATCAGATAGAAGTGTGAAAGGGGATCGATGTGTGCTATAGGTGTATGACAAGAAATTAAAATTAAATTATTATTATTATGGTTAAAAATGTAAAAAATTAAAAATTGTAAATTTTGAAACGGGTCATATGGCACAAAATTTTTGGAGCTAGTGCCAAATAAAAAAAAAAAATAAAAAAATATTTACCACGAATAAATTTTTATTTTTTAACTTTTTATGCGGTACTTAAACCAGTTGAAACACGCACTAAGTTTAACATAGATTTCTCTTTTTTATAAATCAAGGGATAAAAATGAGCTGAATATAAAACTTCTGATAATTCCAATGTCATGATGATATCTGTGATTTTAAATTGCGCGCAATTTAAAGTCACAAATACAATCATGACCTTGGAATTATCAGAAATTTTTTGCTAAATTCATTTTTATCTCTCGATTTATAAAAAAGAGAAACCTATGGTAAACTTATTTTTCTATGTTAATGGTTTTGAAATTAATATTACGGCAATGCACATAATTAACATGTGTGTACGTGACTTTCCTAAATTATGGTATCTACCTGTATTAGAATATTAAAAATGTCTTCTTAACATTAAATTTGATTTCATAGTTGTTAATGTATGTCTATCTAATATAACCTTGAGTTCTGCCTTCCAGGTCCCCGCACTGCACTGGTCGTGTCCGACATATAAAGTGCGTTTATTTTTTGACACCGAAATAATCTCTATACGTCTTTCCTTGCTTGTTTATTTCAGTAACGTATTTCTAGCATTAACTCGCTACGACGATTATTAGTTCGGGGAGTAGAGCAGTTCAGTAGTGTTGAACAAATCCATTAAAACAAGCTCAAAATGTCTGCCGGTGTTCAATTTTGAGGTATTTTCTTAAATTTTAAATAAAACACATAAATTGTGAGAAATTTTTATTTATTTTTATTGGAAATTAAAGTACATTGGTTCCGATTAATAATGAAAAAGAATATCATTCAAGTGACCTCCTCTGCTACCTCGACAGGCTGTCAATGTTTTACCAAACTTTTGAATATCTTGTTCGCATAATGATGGTTCAATTAGTGATATTTGCTCGATGATGTTGTCTTTGAGATGTTGAACAGTTTGAGGATTATCCACATAAATTTTACTCTTCAAGAAACCCCATAAGCGTCCAATGGCATTAAATCGCATCGCCTTGGTGGTAAATTCACGTTTATTCTTCGAGAAATTACTCGATTATAAACTTCTCTTTCAAAATAACGATTGATTCCGTTGCTGTGTGGCATGTTGCACACGTCCTGTTGTATATTCTGCACATCAATATCTTCCAATTTACTCCACAAAAAAATTATAAAAATCTCTCAATATCGAGCTCCATTCACAGTAATTTCATTGCCATTTTCATTTTTTGGACCAATTACACTACCACACCAAAATCCATACCATACAGTAACTTTTTTGGTTTCATTGTCTATTCAAACAATTCTCTAAGATTTTCTTCAGCCTAAATGCGGCAGTTTTGTTTGTTGACATAGCCGCCAATTTCAAAATGAGCTCATCGGTGAAGATAATTTGCTTGAAAAAATTCTCATTCTCTTCTGGGATGGCCCAATTAACGAATTGTCGACGTAATGCGAGGTTATTTGGTTTTAATTCTCGTGTTAACTGTATTTTGTAAGCCCTTACATGAAGATCTTTGTGTACAATATTGAACAAAGTTGTTGGTTTGAAGTTTAATTGTTGTGAACGACGACGAATTGATGTACTTGGCTCTTCAGCAACACTTGTGCTAACAGATGCAATATCTCCACTGCTTCTCTCATCTTGAACTGAACCAGTTTTTTCAAATTTATCAATGATAAGTTTAACTGCACGGTTTGTCAGAGCATTTTCTCTAGCGTATTTTGAACGAAATTTTCTTCCAACTTCTGAATAACTTCATCATATTTAAAATAAGTTTTAACTAATCGGAATGTTTGTACTTGCCATCTGTCAAATAACATGATACTTTAGTACAAAAATATAAATGGCAGTATATTTAAAAAGATATTTCAAATTTGAATACACTTTGTTTTTCTAAATTTGATTTTGTGCCAAACAAACAGTATTTGCGGGAAGCTTTGCTTTTCTGCTTCAACTTAAAAAAAAGCAGCTGAAGCATATCATTTGCTTGAGCAGGCCTACGGCGAACATGCACCATCGAGGTTTAAACGCTTCAAAAGTGGCGATTTCGATATTGAGGAGAAGAAGCGCTCCGAAAGACCAAAAACATTTGAAGTCACCGAGCTGCAAGCGTTATTGGATGAAGATAATACGCAAACTCAAGAATCCCAAACGCAAACAGTCGTGGCCGTCACCTGACGAAGCATCAACATCGACGGCACCAACACATCGCTTCGGAAAGAGACAATGCTGTGCGTTTGGTGGGACCAGAAAGGCATTGTATACTATGAGCTGCTGAAACAAGGCGAAACTGTCAATGAGCAATGCTACCGACAACAATTCATCAATTCGAACCACGGATTGCTCGAAAAACGGCCAGAATGGGATATGAGACACGAACGAGTGATATTGCAGCACGACAATGCCCAATGCCATCGCACTTCCATCGTCCAAAACACCATCGAAACGCTGAGATGGGATCTGCTACCGCACCCGCCTTATTCACCAGACCCCGCTCCTTCGGATTGTCATTTGTTCTGGTCGATGGCACATGGCATGGCAGGGCCGCATTTGACCAGTTTCGAAGAAATGCAAAATTGGTTGGATGAATGGTTTTGGTCCAAAGACGAGCCGTTTTATCGTCATGGTATTCATGTATTGCCAGAGAGATGGCAAAATGTGTAGTTAGCGAAGGACAATATTTTGAACAAACCATTTTTTATATTTCTATTGAGATTTTCCATTTTTCATTTTTCAGGCGAAAATTTAGTTGCGTATCTAATATATATCATTATACAAAAAATTAGATTTATAACTTTATAACTTATTTATAAATTTCAAGTGTACAAATGTATGGTGTATTTTCAGTATGAAAATTTAAGTTTTCCGAAAGAGAATACCACAAAAGATGGTTAATTTTTTTGTATACTATCAATATCATTTTAAAAATATATTATGGAAAATAGCCCTTTATTACTATGGTTAGAAAAATAAACCAACCGTTTAGTCTCAATATGACGTTAGCTATTAGAAAACCAACCGTAAACATTGGTTACCTGTGTGAGTTTTTGCGATAGTGCCCGAAACTGAAAAGAACTTATATGGTCGCAAAAACTCAAAATATTATACAAATAATTCTAACCGATACATTTTTCCCAAATTTTCCATGACACAAAGACTCAGTACGACTTTAGCTATATTTTAAAAACAACCAAACATATCAGTTGCCTGTGGGAATTTTTGAGATATTGGTGAAAGAATTGCAATATAAACCTTCTAACCAACTTTGTATTTGAATTCAAATTCAAAATTTACGGAATGGCGGATTGAACAGATTTCTTCATTGCTTAAGAAAACGCTGAGTTCTGCCCAACAACGACAGATTCTAGATTGCCCAAAACTCACTTTAGAATTACATCCAATCCAAAACTAAAGATGGATTACATACCACAGATAAATTGTGCGCTCCGAACATGTATCAAGAAATATGCGTCGTTGGCCAATGGTAATATTTTTCTCTCAAATACTCAAATAATTTATTTTGGAAATGCTGAAAATCTTGAAATGAAATTGGTCTCGCCTCATATAAGCCGAAGAAGTTTAGGCTCAGGATTACAGTTAGAGCTGCAAGAAAAGCTGAGACATTATAAACCAGTAGAAGCCAACATTCTAGACACCAATGAAAATAGTGGTTGAAGAGAGATGTCATGCGTGCGTAGAAAAAAGACAAGTGTATAATTGTAAACAAAGTATGATACCAATTTGTTTGAACCAAATAAAGTGCTTTTGTTCGGAATGCAGTAAAATGTACCAAAAGAACGTTACTCCGGTAATGATTCTCAAAATGATCATTATACGGATAATAATACCCAACATGATCATCATAGCTTTATTTTAGGTAAATCTCTGTAACTGTCTTATTGTTCCTAATACATGGAGGATTATTTTTGTTGGAAAACTATCGACTTATAAATGAAGTCAAATTAATTCGTATTTTTAAAATTATGTTGTCAAATTTTCTAAAATGTGGCAGTAAAGAAATGAAGGATTAATTCCACCAAACTATACCTAAATAGAAACAAAATATATCAAACAAAACCTATAAATAGAAACGAAAAAAAATTTATAAAATAGAGCAAATAAGGGAATACAAAGCATCCTCCCAGAAGCTGGCACCTCGTTAAACGATTTTTGTAAAATCAATAGTTGGGTCTAATTTGTCATCATATTTGTTCACATTTGGTTAAGGTGATCAAAGGAAAATAAGGAAACCACCTCAAATAAGGAAAATGCCATCGATTAAGCTCGAAATTCTGTTAAATGGTCAGCTAAACCCAATAATTTGTCAGGCCTGCAAATATATTAAAACAGTTAAAAAAATTAACTTATATTATTGCGGATGCGCGGGTTAGAAAATAAAATTTTCTCAAGCATTTATTTTCATTGTATTGTACTAAATTAAGTGTTTATTAGATTATATTGAAATATAAATTTGACCTAGCAATCGATAACGATAATTATAGTTAGTTGACACGAATAATAGGTTTGGCATGGTTAATGAACTGATCAGAAACAATTATCTATGATGTTGGACCGTTGTACGTGCGTTTGTTAAAATGTCACACAACTTCTGTCACAGAGTTCACCTTTCAACAAAACATGTTGCTAGGCCATCTAGCAAACCAAAATCTACTTAAATATAAGTCCTGCTAACTCCACACATGAAATAAACAATAACTAACTAAAGATGTATTGGCTATTTTTTTACCATATTAATTATTTAAAAAAACTAAGTATAAACAAAAAAAATGTGAAAAAAATGAAATTTACATTGGGCATATCCAGAGCATAAACTGAGCATAAACTATACTGCTTATAAAATATCGCACCAAAAATATAGATGGGCCTCACTATTTTTGTGAGGCTAAAAATTTTTGTCTACATTTTTGAGTAAATATGTTTATGGTTTGGATATTTCCTATTTTGACATTTTTTAAATTTGGAATTCGAAATTACAGATTCAACTTGAATGGATATTAAATAAATTAATAAAAAATAGATGAGATTTGATTGTGATTTGTTAAAAATAAAGAATGCAAACCAATAATTTTAGGTAATTAGAATTAGAATTTTTAGGTAATTCTAATATTACTAATATAATATTACTTCATGACAACTATGATAATTATTATACTTTTATTTTAATTACTTGAATATAGAAATTGAATACCTCGACTAGGAACCCACACCCCCCACACCCCATGCCAAGAAGTGATCCTGGAGGATGCCGTATTATGTACTAACACATTCAACACCACCCCACAAAGCAGTGGCTTTGCACAAACGATTTTCGAAACCCCCCCAAAAAAGCCATTTGTGGAAGCATATACTGTGCGTATTTCAAAATTTCGAGCATATTATTGAAGGTGGAGAATTAGAAAAAATTCTCAAATTTGAAAAAGACGTATTTGAACATCAAAGGCAATCATAATAAAACCGGTCGAGGAAAATCACATTAGGAATTTTATGATTTGTTTGTTAAAATATTTCGAAACGATTTAAACGGTGAACCTACCTGAAAATCTAAAATCATCGATATCAGAATTGGATCAAGGGTGTTTCACGAATTTCAATGCAGACGAGAATAGCAACTCGAGCGCTACTAGTTCAGCCGTATCTAGCAAGACGCAAGATGTAACCAACTCAGAAAATTTCGTGAAGAACAACTCCGAGTAGAACAGGAAAAAGGTAAATGCGATTTTAAAACTGGTGACAGTGGTTGAGAAAATTATAAAGTACAAGAAGAGAAAGGAATACATTTCTTAGCGATATTTTGAAAGTTACGTTGAATAACCAACAGTAAAAAAATTTTTATCTTGTAGAAATATATTTGATTATTTTTTAAAACTATAAATGAAGCAAATATATATTGAATTACATAAAATGAATTTAATGAACTAAAACAAAATGGATTTTGATTAAAATAAAGAAGCACCAAATTTTTTTTATTTCGAGCGAATTCAGGTTGTTATGAATCGACATCCTCGCCATCAGATATTTCGGCATTCAAAAGTTCATCGCATGTAATGCCGTCCTCCATTAAAATAAAATTATGGTTGGACAAATCCATATATTGGAGTTTTCGAAATTTTTCCATTTAAAAGGGCATATGTTCTTTCAATTACGGATTGAATTGAACTGAACATGTATTATACATTGTTTGCTGCTTCGTAAGATGTCCGTTGTCTTTAAAAGGAGTAATCATCATGCTCCGTATGCCGAATCAGCTATTAAATGATATTTTGGTAAAATAATGACCGGTGCATATGTAATGACCGGCGCTGACGGCTATCCCAAATCGATCGCTTACTGAAAGAAATGTTTCCTGTGTACTTAACAGCCAAATTGTTAAGAGAAGTTTCGTAGGTACATAGGCGAATCTAACCGGTTTCAAACAGCTGGCAACCACGCCCAGTAGTTTCTAAAAAATACAAATATATCCGTACTATTATTATGTACTTTGTTTTTAAACAAATAAAATAAATAAACATACCTCAAAACGTATTTTATCATACGTAAATAGGCCTTAAATTCGTCTAAATTGTACCTGGAAATAGTTTCTCGTAATAATTATTATTCCTAGTATGGGAGTATATAGCTTTTGTCCTGACCAAATGAATACTCTTTACCCAAAATTGGCACCACTGACCATAGAATTATATACTATAGAATGAATGTGGGGATTTTTTCCCATATAGGATTTGCTGTTTCATGTGTCACGGGCCAGAGCGGGATGGGTTATATAGAGGGTGCATGTGGCGGTCTCATACGTCAAAGAAGGAACCCCTCAAACCAGTTTTTGTTTTTGTTTGGAGTGACGCGTTGGATTTTGTGCTCTTAAAAAGTCTTGAAAGTGTTGGTTAAAGGAATTGGAAAGTAATTGGAGTATTATTGGAATAGTTAGTGGATTGTGTGTAGTGCATCATTTTAGTGGTGAAGATTGGAAAACATTTAATAGGATGAGGTGTCTCGTGAGGAACTGCTGGTTACGCCTCAAGGGTTACAAGATGGAGTTTCGTACCATCAGTAAGTGTTTATACAGGGTGGTCGGCGATTGAACGTCGTAAAGGAAAGACGTGATTTTTGTCTCTCCTTTAAATAAATAAATAAATAGTTTAAATATGTGTTAATAATTGATTAATTATATATTAATCATAATATTATTTATTAATATATGTCTGAAATAAATAAATAATAATATTAATAATAATTTGTGTGTAAAGAAGTAATAAGTAAAGTTAAAAGTTATACGTATTGTGTTAATATATTAATTTGTGTGCGGTGCGCTTGCAATGGTGTAGGATATGTATATAACAATTTCGTTTATATGTATTTCGACACCGTTGTTTGAATGCATCGTACGCATTGTATGTTAATATTCAATTTGTAGGACTTTTTTGATTACAAAGGATGCTTAAGATAAGTGTTATTTTTATTACTTTATTTTACATTATACATTATATTTTATTACATAATAATCAATGAATCGTATGGATAAAAGTTCAAAATACCTACCTGGGTAATAGGCAAAAAAATCTACATATTTTCTTAATAGTTTTTTCAATTTAAATAAAACTAACTTTTTCATAGTAAAAAGTAATATTTACCCACATAGGTAGGTAGATTTATTTAAAAATAATAGCTATTTACGGTACAACGATTCAGTCTTAATTAAACAGGTAACCTTATTGTGAAGGAGCAAATAGGTAATATTAAGAAATAAAAATAAAAATAATTTTCTATACCTATACCTATTTCTATACCATTTATACGAGTATATGGGCAATACGAGTAAATACTAGTTTTTGCTATTTATTCAAAACAACAAAACTCTTCGTCGTTGTATTCTAATTCACCAAAACCATATAAAATGTCAACAACTTGTGCTCTGACATCTTCATCAGCGTCCTCTATCACATCCAGTTTTGTTTAAATACATTTTGTACTGTTTTGGCAGTAACTCCGTTCCTGGCAGCCGAAATCCATAGAAGAATTTCCTCGTATGAGGCCCATTTCATCGATCTCCTCTTGTTATATTCCTTATACACCCGTCTGTCATCCATTTTCTTCCCCCCAGAGCTTTTATTTTAGATTTAAATGATTTGTTCACAGCTATGCCCAGAGGCTGAAATTTTCTAGTCAAGCCACCTTGGAGTAGCTTTTCACGCCTTCAGTCGTATGCCTCGGAGCTGCGTCCAGCATTAAAAGGAATTCTTTGTTGAAACATGATTGTGGTCGTTTTCCCCATACTCTTGGTGCCAATAACTCCATCTCCGAAGACGACCATCAACCTTTTTGTTGGCAGAAATGATAATATTTTTGGAAAAATTCCCTTTCGGTAGCGTTTTTCTTATAAAAATAACGTACAGTGAAAATTTGTTGCCCACCCGCTGTGACAGCCAACAATATTGCAAAACAAGATTTTCGTGACCTGTTGTTGTGACTTTTACATTTGATGTTCCACGTTCCTCAACTGTGAAGCTCGATGGTAAATCAAAGCTCATGGGTTACCGAATTTGACACAGATCGATTTCGTTTTTATTTTTTTTACACATTCCTTGAAATCAGCTGCTTTCGTCTCCCAGTTATCCGAAAGCTGCTGCCTCATGAAGCTATATATCCATTTTGGTGATCCTTTAAACTAAAGCTTCAGTTTACTTGCACGTGCTCGAGCCTCATGTAATAAGATCTTCCCGTTACTTGACGTCCAGCCTTTCTTTGTTCGACCGTCCATATTTTTAGCTCTGTTTCTAATTGGGGCCATTTTATATTTCGATAAAGTTTCCTTGTTTTTTTTTGGATTTATCAGCAACTTGAATTATTTTGTTTTCCGCCAATCGCCATCGTCGTATCATTGATTCATTGTATCCATAATGCTGGCCTGCTTTTCTCGAATTCTCTTTTACAAATTTTATTGCGTCAATTCTAAAATTCAGAGAGTAACTTTTTTTTTCGACGTCTCTACGTAACAAATTCTATATAATTAGCTATTACCTTTACACGAGTCTAAAACATTTCAATGATAAGGTAGTCAGGAGACCATAACCAAACAAACCAAAAATTTAAACTACTAAACACATGGGTCTTCATAATTACAAGACTATAAGGAACGGACCGGACTTTATTAGGAACGCGGCTAATAAAGTAATGCGGCTTATTCGAGTTCTGCTAAAAGTTTTGAAACAAATTTCGTCTAAGAAACCGCGGCTTGCAAGCGGTGTTAGGCTTATAGATGGCGCGGCAGACTCAGATTTTCAGATTCATACTTTCAATTGACGACACCGGAATATGCAAAGCGCTAATTACAACCTTCATTTCTTATAAACATATATTGGAGAGGTACAAGGATGCGATTTGCAATATTTATGTAAAAGAAAACTGCAGTGTGGCTAGGAATCCACTAAACTCGGATTCTTCGTCTGCCTATTCTTGGCCTATACTTAAATATCTTAAACCATTAATTGTTCTACTACTGGTCCAGAAATACTAGTCACAAACTTTTCACTCACAAAACCGAGACAATTTCGGTCAAAAGTTAGAAGGCACGCATCAGTCAAATCCGTGTTAGGCTGAGATACTCTTGAAAAAGCCCTTAACTAAAAAATCTGAAAGAGGAGCTACTAGATAACTTTTTGATTTGGACAGGCTGTTTTGAAGAAAACATAATTTTCTATTTGCATGTAACGCAGAGAGCACAATCACAGCCATATATTTATTCGAAAAGTTGTTTAAGTATTAATAACTATCTTCGCACCTTACTCTTACGTAGAAAGCATATACTTTTTGTGATTCTGGGATATCGTTCATTGAATTATCCGGACTTATTTTGCTTCGATCAGAAGAATTATCATTTTTCTGCCTCGAAGTTTCGACTTTCCGAACAATCCCAATTAACGTATGTTCGGGGCTTTCTACTTCTATGTAGTTTTGGCTGAGAGAGGTGCCACTTCGCTGGAAGCAATGTATATGAGCTCTACTTTATTCGGAATTGAACGTTTTTATTGTTTTCATGAAGCAGAGACTGAGAGTGACATTTTTTTATTGATTTTTTGTTATTTTGCACTGCTATGTATGCCGTCCAGTTCAAGCACGGTAGTTTAGTCAATCTAAAGTCAACAACTTATACCGTAGAACGTCAAGCAAACTTAACTACATTTCAAAAGTATAAGCATCACTTCCGCCAGTCTCAACTTTTGGTCTAATCTGAAATGAAAGAACAAAACGAAAACACGACATAAATGAGACGAATTCAAGTCATATTTATTGGTCTTCCGAGAAACGATTCAATGGTCGAAGTGGTAAATTGTTTGGTGACGGAAACATTTTGCATTATCTCTTCGATATTTAGGAGAACCAATGTGTTACTAACGTGACTAGGAAACTTTGTCTAACGCCGCACCTGTTGCGGACATTCACTTCTTTGCAAATGAAAAATGCAGCCGATGCTGCAACATCCAACATATTGCAGAAAAATGTTGCCAATAAAGTATACACTCTACTGATATTTTCATTTTATGTCTCCAGCATTAAAGGTACAACGGTAAAAGCACTTTAAACACCGACGTCTTTTAAATATTTAGAATAGGAAACTAATTTTATTTGTAAAATGACTGGAAATAATGGCAAACTGAACCGTAAAATTCAAAACAATTAAATCAAAATACAGTATTACAGTATATACTGAAGTCTACACGCGACTTTAACAGATTGAGGTATTGTAGTGTTCAAAAAAGTGCCACTATTATCACTTGCATCGTAAATGCAAGCTAAATTTCAGTTTAGTACAACCACACGCTATGTCAGACCACTGAGGTCTAATAGAATGTCACAAATTTAATTGAAGCAGTATAGTACTGCAAACATATACTCTTGTGTAACATCGCTTCCTTGAAGTGAGTCTAATTCAAATATAATTTTGTGACATATTATTTGCAAGGTTTAGGACCTAAATACTAATGAATTTTAGAGTTATTTTGAATATAGTTCAAATAACTTTGGTTTCAGGAAATTCTACTGTAAGTTGCGGAGTTGGAGAATGATTAAATTAATAAATGTTTCAATTATTTAGGAAGCCGGAAAATATGAATTTAGAATTAAATTTCATGAAATTTACAGATGCTTGTGAATTAATGCTTCATTGTAATTGCTGATTGTGTAGATTAGAATTGTGTTGTCATTTTATTACTAACGACTTTACATAGGTGTCTGTAACGGGTCGAGTCAACCAATTTTGGTTAGGAAGCCGAAAAGTATTAATAGAATTAAATTTCAGGAAAATTCCAGACGCATGTGAAATAATAATATTTTTTCTTAGGTTGCCGTTTTAAAGAAGCAATTGTTGAAGACCGATACCATCGTTATCCATTAACCTATTAAGCCTTTATCCTTCATCTAGTAGATTAGAATTGTGTTGTCTTTGTGTTACTAACTATCGGCTATACCTAGGTGTCTGTAACCGGGCCGATTCTGTCCCACTTAACTAACCTATCCAATCCTTCGGTTTTGTTATGTGTAAAAAAGGGTGTACGGTGGACCCGGCGTCATCCGGGAACTCAAGCCTAAGAACTTGGTCGTGCATTCAAAATCAATCAATCAATCAATCAATCAGTAAGTGTTTATACAGGGTAAAATGTAAATTGTGTTGGAAAGAGGGTGATTTGTGGTGGAATTATCCTTAATTTGAGTTGGGAGTCAGATGGAAATAAGAAAGCAATTTTGTTTATTAGCGTGGGTTCTTTATTTTTGTAAGTAAATGTTTTTACCAGTGCCGCATTTGTCGTGTTGCTATGGTTCGAGGGGTGGGTGTTGATTGTTTCATGTGCTTTTCTTTTCGTAATTTGTTTTTGTTTTGGAGTGTGTGCTGTGAGTGCGGTTTTTTGCAGAAATTATAATGTAAACATTTGTTTTTGGTATGGAGAATTGCAAAAGCAATGGTTTGGGCCTCATCGGATGATGTTTCAATTGGCCAAGAGGTTTCTAGGGTGGACGAATCTAGTATGTATGACGAGGATTTTCTTGGATGCCCAATTGTACTAAGTGAATTTTCGACATGCATTGCATTTTGGGGGAGTGTGAGGTAAATGGGCGTAGTGGTTTTATAATTGCTATTTATTGTACACATAGTATTATATTTGAATAAAAATAATTGATTCACTTTTGTTAGAGAAATGGAGGTGTAATTAAATTTGAATAATTTTTTAGTTTTGACTTTCTAACTTCATTGCATTCGATCGAAAAAAGTTCTAGGTATAGCCCTGTTAATTTATATGCTTTCTCTTTTACCCTACGAATTTGTGACGCTTGACAGTTGCTTGCATTCGTTCTGTGTACTCTATTTCTATGCCACTGGCATGAGAACTTTGAAAACAACGTCGTTTGACTCCGCCAATTCGTTTACTACCATCGATCTAATTTTATTGATTTTATTTCTCAAATTTAACAATTTTTTTTAATAGTTTGATTAAAAATTATTTTTACTTAAGAAATCAAATTGAACTGTCAAAAAACCATTTGCTATCCAAGACAAAAAACAAATTATACAATAGGTTTACATATATTTATTTCATTCAGCGCATCTACAAATGAGATTATTCTACATTTGAGAAAGATATCATTTGTAGACTTATTTTCGCTGGATGTGTCCATTGTATTGTTAGTGTATCCAACCAATGCACCTAGAATACTACAGGCAGTTGACTTTAAAAGTTTTGCTGTATGACGTCATATTGGTAAAAAAAATTGTAAACAAACAACAAGAAAAATGTTATAATAATATATTTTAAAATTTAATAAAAAGCTATTGGTAAATATTAATTTATAATATTGTGTTAAATATGTAAACACGTGTAAAATGTGTACACAAGACTTATTTTTAGCACTCGTATACATATTTTTTCTTTTTATGAACATGCCTGCCGTCTACAGTTTAAAGAAAAAACTGTAGACATAAATTTGATGGCATAGCAAGCAGTGTGGTCTGTAGTATTGTAGGTGCACTGATCCAATACGATCTTTGGTAGTTTTTTATATAGGGAACTGTCAATGAGTGTTAGAGTAAGACTTAATATTTAAGTTTAAGTAGATTTTGAGCATAGAAATAGAGTGTATGGAGTGAGTGTGGGCAGCTGTCGGGCGTCACGGATTCGGGGGGTGGGGGAGAAAGCATATAGATTGGCAGGGCCATGTTTGGAGTTTTTTTCGATCGAATGCAATGAAGTTAGAGGGTTGGAATTGGGGAATTATTTAAGTTTGGTTACATTTTTGTTTCTTTGGTAGGAGTGCATTAATTATTTTTATTTAAATATTAAATTCAAAATATGAGTAATAAATTATTTAGAGTTGCCATTGTTAAATGATTATAACTTAAGGAAATAACATGTATCAGTGAACATTTGTAATTTTTAGTTACATAAATGTCGATAGATGGCATCAATAATAATTAGTTAAGTTATTTAGAATTACATTTTTATTTTTATTTTATTTTTGATGACAGTTTAGTTATCTATTCTCTACTTCAGGAAATTCTTCTGCAAGTTGCGCAGTTGCAGGAGGTGAAAATTAAATTAATAAATGTGTATTTATTTATTTAGTATAATATTTTTATTTAGTATAAAATTCCAGGTATTTTTCAAATGCTGGAGAAATTATTTTTCTAGGTAATGTGTATTGCGGATTGTTTAGATTTGAATTGTATTGACATTGTGTTACTAACTATCGATTTTACCTAGGTGTATGCAACTGGGTCGATTCAATTAATCAATTTTATTAGGTAGTCAGAAAATATTAATATTGTTTTAAATTTCAGGGAATTTGCAAATACATGTGAATTAATAACATTTTTCTTAGGTTGCTGATTTGCATGGAGCAATTGATGATGTCCAATACCATCGTTATCCGTTTAACCTAATAAACCATTATCCTTCTTGTAGATTAGTATTGTGTTGTCTTTGTGTTACTAACTATCGGCTATACCTAGGTGTCTGTAACCGGGCCGATTCTGTCCCACTTAGTTAACCTATCCAATCCTTCGGTTTTGTTATGTGTAAAAAGAGTGTACGGTGGACCCGGCGTCATCCGGAAATTCAAGTGTAAGAACTTGGTCGTACATTTATAATCAATCAATCAATCAACTTTGTTTTTCTAAATTTGATGAGTAACTCTTCTTTGTCTTTTTAACGTGCTCTTTCTATCTTAGCATCGTTGTTAGTTCTACGCCATCCAGATAAAATTGTAGTTTGTGAAGTATTGATTTTACTTTATTTAAAAGCAGTATTTAAATACGTTATTTTTAGTACATTTAAAATAGAACTAATAAACTTTTAAGATTAAGGGAAACTATTGATAATTGATTATTTGAATCGATAAATAAAGGGATTTAAAGCTAAAGCAATCACGCTTAAATTACCAGTTTCTGCACTTTCTGAAGATGTGAGATCAAAATTTTTTTTGGCGTGTTGGACCTCTTACTGAATTATTTCATTTTACTAATTTGTAGTTTAATGCAGACGATCAATCTGTTTTCAAATTTTTGAATGGGACATAGCTTGCAGTTTCAACTGTGGTACTGTAACTGCATTTCGACATTTTATTTTTTATTATTTGCTATTTCTTCAACGTGTTCCTTAAACGGATGAAACGTTTTGCTCTTATATATTTAAATTTTTTTGTAACAACTAATGTAGTTTATTATTTGAAGGAATCGAAGCGATAATGAATTATTAATTTAATTATTCAGAAAATTGCTGTTTCGAGCCGCCGTAGTTATAGTGATCATGATCAAATGTTTACATCTTCCAAAAGAAACGTTTTCGTACCGTTCAGCTACCAGTTTAAATGATATTTTGTTTTCAAAATTAAAAGATCCGATCGCATTAAAGAAAGAATCCAATCTTGTCTATCAATTAAAATGTAATGATTTTAACGTAATTTACACGGGACAAACAAACAGTTTTTACGACAACGTTTCTTTCAACATATACGTGTGGCACCACGTGGGAAGTTCAAATCAAATAAGTACAGTTTCGGAACATATTAGAGATACCAACCATAACATTATTTTGGAAGATATAAACATTTTAGAAAAATAACCAAATTTCAGATAAAGATCTATTTTGGAAATGCTGCATATAAAATCCAGTTCAAATTATATTAACAAAATTAACGATTACGCTTATATTGGCAATTCATACGATCTAATTTTATAATTTGATTTCTTGCTTTTACACATTTCCAATATTATTTAATATGGAAATAATTATTTTCAGTTTACGATTTTTAAAGTCAAATTTTATTTTGTAAAGTGTTTTTTTCTGTAGATACACGATGTCACAATTTGTCGCCTAGCTAAAATAAAAAATATATTTTTTCTAGTAGCTAACGATATCTACAGAAAAATAGCTACATTTTAGATAGCCTTAATTTCGTTTTTATTTTGTATCGAAAATACTTTTTTTGTAAAATTGTTTTATTATTCTTTTGAGAATGAAACCGAAAAGGTTCCGAAAGCTAAAGAAATAATAAAGAGAATTATTAACATTTTTAGCTAAATACTGTTAATTAAATTTTATAATATAAAAATTCATTTAACAATTTAAGTTAGATAAATAAACTTTGTGTAGTTTTAAGAAGGTGTTGAGTAATACTATATTACGAGCATCTAGTTTAATTATCAATTAATCAATCTTCCAGTTTGTATTAAATTTAAATAAAATTCATTTTTTTGACGCTCGAATTTAATAGGCAATCTTCAATCCTGGACTGGTCAGACCTGAGATACCTAAATGTAACGAGTATTGCCGTTATCTGCGCCAATTTCAAGTTTTCTAATGATAATACATATTAAGGCACATATGTGTATTACATTAATATTGTTCTGATTGGAGTTGATTTTGCCTATTAGCCAATACATTTTATAGAGATACTTTTTTACTTTTTTTTTATACAAAAACAACAACTAGTTTCGAGCCATACTGCTCATTATCAGGGGGTCGATTTTGTTCAAAATCCGAGACGACGAAATATTAACCGCAATTATATAGTAGTGGTATGTGTGTTGGTGTTAGTGCGAATGCGCATCATTTAAATTTTTTGGATGGATTTCTAGAAAACATTATTTTTTATAATTTAAAATTTGTAAATGCAAATATGCTTTAAATAAAATTAAATTTATAATTATTTAATTTTAGTTTTAATAATTGCAAATTCTGTGTTTCTGCGAAAAAAAAACATTTATTCGATATCCCATTGAAAAAAAATATTCAAATCGTAATATGTGTAGTTAATTTTTTTTTCTTAACACATTGACGCACACTTTCTAAATGTGTACTACTCAGGAACACACATTTGATAACTTTTGTAATTGCAATGATATTTCGTCGTGGAAAGGAATGTATTGTTGAGAATTGAAAAATATGTCGAGTTATTTCTTAAAAAATGAAAATTGTTTGCGCACACATTCAAAAAAGAAAAAGTTGTATGTCTGCTATAGCAGTCATTTGCGCGAACGTGTTAACTCCGCTTTTCAAAAGCAAGAAATGTCAAAAAAGTGAGAGGACAAAGCGACATAAGCATCAAAAAACTGAACCGATTACATTCGCAGAAAACAAACAAATTTATCCACAGAAAACACACACTAATATGGAGAAGGATTGATCGTCTTAGAAGAAAGACGCGTTTTAGTCTTTCGCTGTGTAGTAAAAAATTAAAATTTAATGTGATAAAAAATGTGGTATAAATATTCAAATATACATAAAGTGTTAATAATTAATTTAAAAGTGAATTATAATAAAATTTGTTTATTTTTAGTGAAGTGAAACTTACATAAATAAAATAAATTGTATGTAGTGCATAGCAATGGTGAATGCATCCCATCCATTTTTATGTAGGAATACATAAATCCCCGTGTGGGGATTCCAAAGGATTCATAAGAGAAGTGTTTTTATATTTTCCATATATGTAAATTTTAATTTTATTTATATAAATATATATTTATATAAATATGTTTTACAATGAAAAAATTTACGTGTGAATGAGTTTTTTCAATTATGTTGTTCTTCTTGTTGCTCTCGATAACGATTTTTGTTGTTGTTGCTTTTGCTATCGAGAATATGCATTTGACGATCATTTTTCGTTTTTTTTTTCTGTTTTTGATGGAGGTTATGGATTTTTATTTCTTGTATACGCATGCTATTACATATACATACATGCGTGTTATGAAGGATAAAAATAAAATTTAAGGGAATGAAGTGTTGTGTTTTAGCGTCATAATGATACAAAATGAAAATGATCATTGAAATTACGATGTGTATGCGCCCGTGTGTGTGTTTTAAATTATGTTACTATGGAATGTAGTGTGTGTGTGTGTGTGTGTGTGTGTGTGTGTGTGTGTGTGTGTGTGTGTGTTTTTTTTTTAACCGGGTAAAGTGAGGAAAATCTTCTATAAGACGAAGTTTCGACAGGCAAACATCTCAGCAACCGTGATGGATTCCTACCATCTAAAAACCACACACCCTTTCGAACATCCCCCATGCGGAACTATCAGTTAGACATTACTTTGCATGGAGGTGACTAGTTACTAGACTCTTTTATCCTCTCAGCGTCTCAACCTAACATTGAGATTGCCACCGCTATCTAGCCATACCGCGATGTTCCTCTCTAGCACGCTCTAAGCATCTCAGCTCCTTAAGCACCACTGCTGCCATGTGGCTTACTGCATTCCAATTACGTTCACACACAAGCATTAGCTCTAGTATGTTATCAGGTGTCACGGGCTGCCCGAGGACACTGGACAGTTCTATTCGAGTTGTCTCGAACCTTGGACATTGAAAGAATATATGTTCCACATCCTCTTCTGATCATTTGCCGGCAGGACATTCCGGTGTGTCGGCATGTTTAAATCTGTAAAGATATGCACCAAAACAACCATGCCCACTTAACAACTGCGTCAGATAGTAATTAATCTCACCATGTCGCCTATTAATCCACTTATTGATGGATGATATAACGCGATAGGTCCACCGGCCTTTCTCCGAGCTATCCCAGCGCCTTTGCCATTCTATCATGGTTGCAATGCGTTCTGATGCTCTACTTCCTAGGTTTTCTAGACAGTGACACACATTCCACTTCTTCCTTTCCCTTGCAAGAAGATCGATGGGTATCATCCCTGCAATAACGAGCGTTGCGTCATCGGATACTATGCAAAAGCCACAAAAAACCCTTAACGCACCCAGTCGATACACCGATGCCAGCTTGCATCTATACGATTTATTATCCATCGCATCGCTCCAGATAGGTGATCCATACAGGATGATGGATGTTACCACATTTGCCAGCAGAGTCCTACGACTCTGTCTTGGTCCACCAGTGTTGGGCATAATCCGGGAGAGGGCTGCAGCTACATTCGCAGCTTTCCTGCTCCCTAAAATTTATACGTGCATCAATTTGGACACCAAGATATCGTAACGCAGGTTGTGAGGGGATTAAAACTCCGCCAACATCAATATTTACAGTCTCTATCACCTTCCTACTGGTAATTAAAACTGCTTCGGTTTTATGGTCAGCCAACTGGAGTCCATATGAGATCAACCACTGTTTGATAATTATAATGGTCAATCTACATATCTCAATTATTTCCTCTATGGTTTTCGCGACTGCAACAACGGCAACGTCGTCCGCAAATCGAGATCCGCCCCAACAACCTCTACGCCATCGGCTACGTTGAGTCTCAAGACGCCGTCGTACATGATGTTCCATAGTAGAGGCCCCAATACTGATCCTTAAGGAACTCCACCCGTAACTTTGTATTCTATGATCCCATCGTCCATATTATACATCAGCATTCTATTGTGAAAATAATTCGAGATAATCCTCCTTATGTACATCGGCACTTGCAATTCAAGTAGGGCATTGAGAATACAGTCCCATCTGGCCGAATTAAACGCATTTTTGATATCCAGCGTAACCACGGCACAATACTTTTTAGAACCGTCCTTCCATCTTCTACCTTGTGTTGCTTTCTTTGCGACTTTAACGACGTATTGAATGGCGTCGATTATCGATCGGGCCTTTCTGAATCCATACTGGCTTTCGGCGAGGTCTCCGACCCCTTTCACAACTTTCTCCAATCAATTATAGATTATGCGCTCTAACACTTTGCCAGCCGTATCCAACATGCACAATGGTCGGTATGCAGATGGCTCTCCAGAAGGTTTATTTGCCTTTGGCCAAAGAACCAGCCGCTGCCTCTTCCATCGTTCCGGGAATACTCCCTCCCTCAGACAAGAGTTGTAAACTTCTCTGAAGTCGTCAAGTCTAGCTCGAATGGCGGCCTTTAATGCAATATTTGGAATATTGTCAGGCCCAGGAGCTTTTGAATTCGCAAATCGTTGATATGCATCTATCAGCTCTTCTGTGGATACCAAGGGAACTTCTTCTTCCACGCCAGGTATTACATCAATGGCGTTGATCAGATCATTTTGCTGCGGGAATAAGGCGGAAACAATTCTGTTCAGCATCATTGGGCAAGTGGGAGGTGAAGCATTTGCGTTTTTGTTTCTGAGCCTATTCATGACGATTTTGAAGGGTCTCCCCCATGGGTCATGGTCCACTTCTTCGCACAACTCTTTCCAGCATTCACGCTTACTCGCCTTAATTGCCTGTTTAAGTTGTTTTCGAGCATCCAAGTACTTCTCGCGCCAGCTAGGATAGGGCTCCCTACCCCAGGTACGTTGATGTTTTCTCCTTGCACGGTGACACAACCGACGCAGTTGTGCAATTCGCTCAGTCCACCAGTATGTTGGTTGACGGTGACTATTTAATTGTCTTTCTACCATAGTTTTAAAGCTGGCGTCCATGATCATACTCATTATCTGCGCTGTCCCCACGAGGTTCGGCTTTGCAAGAACTAGGCTAAATAGATCTTCCTCGAAGGTACTTGCCCTCCAACCCGCTGATTTCCTTTGAAGTTTTGTACGTCTAATTTCCATTGCCAGTTTTATTTCAAAAATAATGGATTGGTGGTCGCTATGTGTGTAGAGTTCACTGACTTTCCATGTGGTCACCAAACGCATTAAAGAACTGCTGACGAATGTCAGATCAATTACTGAGGAGGCACCATCTTTACGGAAAGTCGGTGCATTTCCATTATTGAGAAGCACAACATCTATGGAGGAGAATGTCTCGAGCGGTGCCACTCCTCTTCCATTCGTATTTTTACTTCCCCATTCCGTTGCCCAGGCATTGAAATCACCAGCAATGACGACAGGATTTCGCAACCGAGCATCAGCAATCAATCGGTCCAAGTAATGCTTAAACTCTTCTATTGTGGCACTAGGTGGTGCATAGCAGCTGCGTAGATGTGCAAACCATTAACTTTCGCTCTTACAAATCCTGCGTTTGAATTATTAGCCCTCTCCTGTATTGCACGTCTGCCACAAACCCATATTGCGGCTTTAACTGTTGCATCAGTTGTCCAGTTACACCCTTCCATATTTATGTATTGTTCGCACAGGATTGCGACATCAACTTTCGCTTCATGCACAGATTGTACCAATACATCCTGTGCAGCCTCACAATGGTTTAGATTTAGCTGGAGGAACTTCATAGACGCTGAACTTTTTTCAACGCCTCTACGTAAGCTATGCATCTACCACTGCCTGCTATATGGTTACGGTTCATCTTGGTTTGGCAAAGCACACAATTTGCTTCTTCCTTACATTCTTTTACTCGATGACCATCTCTTCCGCATTTGTAACAAAGGCGAGAGCGATCTGCGTCACACCTATCTGATTTGGCTATATGTCCATACTGCCAGCACTTGTAACACTTTATGGGCAATTTTTTCCCAACACGCACCTTACCTTCAGCATTCCTAACTTTGGCTACCGATTTTGGCACAGCCACTACTGCTGTTTGGGTACCTCTGTAGGCAGCTCTCAGTGACTTGACACAGTGCCACATACAATGGCTTTATGTACTTCTATTTTTGTTGTAGCCTCATCAATATCTTTAATTTCGACCATAACCTCATCCTTCTGTGCTAAGGTTTGCACTGTTGCATCCGCGCCAAGTGAATTTTCTAACGCGACTTGGAATCCAAGTTCTTTTGCGCGTATGTCTTCGCCTAACTCAAGTAGGAGTTCACATTTTGCTGTCCTCCGTCTGCGAGTAACCTTATCAGAGAGGCCGTTCAAATCTGAATCCCC
Source organism: Nephrotoma guestfalica (assembly GCA_963691935.1). Lineage (NCBI taxonomy): Eukaryota > Metazoa > Arthropoda > Insecta > Diptera > Tipulidae > Nephrotoma > Nephrotoma guestfalica. The sequence continues at coordinate 168,782,818 of OY829913.1, read as the reverse complement.
TGCACTTTTTTAAGTATCTCAGCATACGACAACGATCCGCTCTTTGTGATCCGGATGGCATCAGGGCGAGGACGCGGGGTCCTTACACGTTTTTTCCTTTTTCTGGTTCTTTCCACCTGCCATTCAGGGCCCTCCTCGTTGCCGAGCTCGTTGGGCTCTACTGGGTTTCCACATGGACGTTTGGCTCCTAGATCCTGGGTTTCACCAGGTTTCTTTTTCCCCTTTTTCTGTGCCTGTCCAACTGTTGGGCTTGGCTCAAGCGATCTTCTCCTTTTACTGTTCGTATTAAGTGCCGTTTTTGATTCGGCTATCAGCGGCACTGTCCTTTCTTCCATGTTTCTCGGATTTGAGATGGTTGGCGAAGTTTGAGTGTCGCAGCATACCGTTATCTGCTTAGTCAGCTTTGCGATTGTCTGCGTTGATTTAATCTCCTCCTCTAGTTTTGCACATGTGTGGTGCACATTACTTCTTCCCCTGATGTAATCACAGAGGAGATCCCATCAGAATTAGAGCATCAGGCTGGTTATTGTCCGAAAGTAAACCAGACCGTTCCTCATCTACAGAGCTACTACGAAGCTTAGGCGATTGAAATAGCCTGGATTTTTGTTGTAATACCTTCGTCACAGGCATTATTTTCTCTCCTTGCCCTGCAGGAGCCGAAAGGGTCAAAAAAATGTCCCTCTGGATATTTGGAGGTGATCTCTGGAACGTGTTACTACTTTTAAATGGGTCTACGGCCCCTAGGCTGTAGTTACCGCTGGAGCTTGTTTCGCCAATAAAAATTGACTTATAGCTCCTATTTCTTCTGCAAATATATTTGCTTCACTTGTAGTTCCATATACTTCAGCAGCCAAGTTTTCCACTACTGAAGTACTGCGGTCGCTTGCTCACGACGGCTGGGAGCCCGCTTGCTCACTCCCCGAAGCCGCCGGCACTAAGGTAATCATCCTTTGCGCCGTAAACAGGTTTACATTTTCATCATCACTCATCTCGGTTTTTTTTGATCAGGGTGGCCTTCACCTAGCATTTTATACCTACCGCCAGGTAAGGAATTCAGCCGCCTCTTACATGAGGAGCAGACGCTGTTTGAAGCCGCACCTCCTGGTGAACAGACGCTTCTTGCAAGTTTTGGTCCATGAGTGGTATTTTATTTCCCACTTACTCGCCGGTATACCGGTGAGGGCATCCCCCTATCCGACACCTGGAGACGTGCCCGATAGGAGACTTGCAACTCCCACGGGTGTGTGTGTGTGTGTGTGTGTGTGTGTGTGTGTGTGTGTGTGTGTGTGTGTGTGTGTGTGTGTGTGTGTGTGTGTGTGTGTGTGTGTGTGTGTGTGTGTGTGTGTGTGTGTGTGTGTGTGTGTGTGTGTGTGTGTGTGTGTGTGTGTGTGTGTGTGTGTGTGTGGTTGTGTATGTATGTATCTGTGTATATGTGTATGTATATGTATGTGTGTATATGTATATATGTGTATATATATATGTATGTGTATGTATGTATAATTAATTATCTATCTAATTGATTGTTTTATTTTGATATTATAATAATTTTTCCTTATTTTAAACAATTCTATAAATTGAAATTTTGTCGAAAGTCCTGATTTAAAACAATAAAGTTGTCGGCAAATATAATTCAATTTATTTTTATTATTATTTAAAATTTATTATTTATTTATTTATTTTTGCATACCGGAAGGTCAGGGAAGATTGTGATTGCAACATTCTTGATCAGGGGGTCTATTTAATTACTTACGCTTTGAGCATAAACTCAATACAATTAAATATGTTAACGATCCAAAGACTTTTTGCTATGGAATGTTGTTTTTCGACGATCTTTCTGGTTGAATTCAGGCTATGTTTTAGTGAAGTTGTGTGAATGTTAGATATAAATTAACCTTGCTTTTAGTTGGATGAATTTAAATATAGGTAGCTGAATGACAATACTGAATCTAAATTTTTTATGTTGACATTATTGACGGAATATGTAGGTCATCATAAGTATGATAATACTGCCGTGTCATTACGAATGTGAAGTCCCACGGTTAGATGGTGTTGGATGAGAAGATAAGGTTACAAGCAGTATATGATGAAATGACCCATAGATGTGAATTAAATAACCTAACCAGTCTAGTAGGACTGATGCCGAAAACATATTTATATTTATTTATATAACATATGAATATTAGTATCCTTTACCTCAAACACAACTAACTTACATTAATTAACTAACAAACTCTAATCTAGAGTGTGAATTTAATTGAAACTAACATTCTAATATATTTAAGTAATTAGAAAATGACTTTGCTGCGGTTCGCCCTAGTCGTTTCTGTGACTAACATCCTTTCCTAATTAACCTTATCTGTTAAGGATGCAGGCAGGGCCTGGGCCCGCATGATGCTGAAATATTATTCGCATTCAGATATAATTTATTATTTGATTGTTGAGGATTATGGTAACGTACCTAGGATCGCCGTTATGGCTGGCCTGTACGCCTCTATCGTATCATATCATATCATATCATAGAAAAATTACACACACTAATATAAAATTGTGTACTATACTTCTTATACGTAAACAAAAACGTTGTATCACGTGTCTCGGATTTTGTACAAAATCGCCCCCAGGTTTGATTTGTAGTTGTTTTTTTTTTTGGCATAAAAATAAAATTTAACTCAAATAAGGAAAGTTTGTATCAAAACTTAAAAAAAATTATCTCTAATTACATTGTGATAAAGCGTGTAACAATATTGTGACAGATAAAGAATTGTTTTCCTTTTACCATCGAAGCTATTATTGGAATATTTTCGACTGTTCATAAAGTTGACGAGTGAACTGGTTTGTGATATTCTGGTAACTTTCCTCTTCTTAGTTATATGTTCTATAAGGATCATAAATCTAACTCTCAACGTGAGATCTGTAGTCTTTTTGCCGAACATTTCAAATCGGTATATGTACAGAACGCGACATCTAGTATAGATTCAATCAGTTGTGCTAATGTTAATTGGTCTTTATTCTCTGAGTCTCAATTCCTGGCAGCGTTGGAATTGCCAGAAATTAATAAAGATGCCGGTCCCGATCAGTTAATCAACTTATTCTTAAAAAAATTAAGAGAGGTACTTGTTATTCCATTGACACTACTATTCAATATGTCTGTAAAAAGCGCAGTTTTTCCCTCAAAATGGAAAGCATCTTTTTTGGCTCCTATTATATCCATACTAAACTCGCTATCAAAATTATTTGAGAAGTTAATATACAGTCGTTTTCAATTTAATTCAAAATCACATGGTTTCTTTCCCAAACGTTGAACGCTAACAAACTTAGCTGAGCTTTCTGAGATGGCATATAACCCTTTGGATAAAAATGGAAAACTGAACTGTATATACGCAGATTTTTCCAAAGCGTTTGATAAAGTTTCTCATTTTCTTTTACTGCAAAAGCTAGCCTCTTTTAATATTCCTCCAATCTTGGTTATGTGGTTCCAATCCTGTCTTAGTAATAGCACTCAATTCGTAAAGTTTAATGACAGTTTATCGAATGGGTTTGAATCTACGTTAGGAGTCGATATTGGGCCCCTTACTGTTTTGTCATTTTTGTTATAATGTCTTGGAAGTTATTCAGTCAAAACACTTTTTCTATGCAGATCACCTAAAGATTTTTAATGCCATTAACAATGAACATGACGTGATGACTTTACAAAGTGATCTTAATTCCGTTTATAATTGGTCTGTCAATAATCAGTTACCTCTTATTGTGACCAAATGTGTCTCTATGCCTTTTACCAAGAAGGTAAACCGAATTGAAAATACTTACTCTATTGGCAATGCTCTTTTAATTAATGTTTCAACAATAAAGGATCTAGGTATAACATTTGACTCAAGATTACGTTTTGATAAAAAATTATTTGTCGCAAATCATATAAGACACTGGGATACATTTTTAAGCGTGCCAGAGACTTTAAGAATCCTTCGATTTTGGTATTACTTTTCTTCAACTTCATTAGGACCAATTTGGAATACTTATCATAGGCTTGGAACCCCTTCTACGATCAGTATTGCAACAGGGTTGAAAGTGTTGAACGACGATGCTCGCAATTTTTATGTTTTAAATATATTCCTTCGAATGGTTATATGGCGTATGGAATTCGTATTGAGAAGTTCAATTTGATGATACTAGAAAGCAGAAGAATGTTACTTGATGAATGATTTCTCTTTAAATTGATCAATGGTCTGATTGAGACATCGTTTTTATCAAGTATACATTTTTATGTACCGGCCTATAGAACACGAAATCAACAATTTCTTCGAGAACAAATCTCGGTTTGGCCTCAATTATTAATCGGGTTCTATCAAATCATATTCTGTTCTTTGGTGATTTGGATATGTTTGACTTGTCTCTATTAAAATTTTGAAGAAAATGTAAGGTAATCCTGTGCATCGTAACAGGGATGGTGCTTGACGCAGATTAACTGAAACTTGTTTTCATATATTAATATTGATATTACGTATTATTATTTATTGTTTTATATTATTATTATTATTATTATTGTAAATTACTATTATTATTTTTATTATTATTATCATTATGAGTTTTTGGTTATAGAAAACGTTGTATAGCTATTACGAGTATATTCTTTTTCTTCTGTTTAACTATCTAATTTTTTATTTATTATGAAATCGATTTTATTGCTGCCCAGTTGTAATATAAAAAAATAAAAATAAAAAATAAACTTTTTGAAGTACTTTACCTTTGGTTGTAAAGAAAACTATTCCAATTTCGAATGTTTTCCCTTGTTTACTTGAGAATTTAACATATTCTTATTTTAAGTGGATATGGCGATTGGCCGTAAATTCTAACGATACTCTAAGAGTTAACTTTCGTTAATACAAGTAAACAGGTCTTACTATTAGTTCCAATTCCATAGACTAAAATAATATTATAATTTTTTATAGACTAAAATGATAATATATCTGTTAAAAAAATAACGGGAATTGGTCAATAAAACATAAAATATGTATATTTATTAAAATTTATTGAATCTCCTGCAAAGTAGGCCCCTTCCGAAATAATCAACTTATGTCAACGAATAATTCAATCATCAAAACATTTTTGAAACGCATTTTCCGGAATCGACTTCAGTTCTCACCGCGAATTTTCTTTTATGTCTTCTATCGTTTTAAAACGGGTACCTCGAAGTGGTAATTTGAGTTTTGGAAAGAGAAAAAGGTCAGCCGGAACCATATTACTTGAATGCAGTGGTTGTTCGATGATATTTGTTTATCTTTTGCCCAGAAATTCTTTCACAGTGATAGTCTTGTGAGATGGTGCCTTGTCGTGGTGCAAAATCCATGAGTTTTATTTCCACAATCCTGGCCTTTTTAGACGAATTTTCTCTCTCAAACGCCACATAATGCCCAGATAATATTATTTATTTGCCGTTTCACCTTCTGGCAAGAATTCCAAGTACACAACACCGCGATAATCAAAGAGAACAATCAACATTACCTTAACTTTTGATCGACCTTGACGTAATTTTTTCGGTTTCGGCTCAAATGGAAGGCGCCCTTCCGAAACTTGTTGGCTGGTTTGCATGTCAAACTCGTAAATTCTTGTCTCATCACCAGTTATAATGCGTTTTATGAATGTGGGGTCGGAATTACGCGTTCTAGCATGTCTTCACCGACCTTTACGCGATTGTGTTTTTGAAGGAAATCATGGTCTTTCGGAACTAGTCGAGCGGCAACGCGATTTATGCCCAAAAAATGGTGTACAATGGTACGAATTGATTCGTGAGACACAGAAAGTTTAGCGAGCTCTGTCATACCTAACTGATAATTTTTCGTCACCATTTCCTTTACTTAATTGATGTTAACTTCTGTTAAAGTCGTTGGTGGCCGGCCAGAGCGATGCAAATCTTCCTCCACATCTCGACCACTTTTGAATGCACTGTACTCATATGCACGTATTTTTGATACAGCCGGTTCACCGTGAGACTTCTGTAACATCAGCACACAAAATTCCATTTGCAATACAAAATTTGAGACAAATTATTTTTTCGATATCGCACAACATACTTGCGATGAACTGACGAAATAGAGCACTGTAAACAAACTAAATGACAAACCGCGCTCAGTTGTGCTAAATTAGCGAGAAAAAATCTTTACAATCCCTATAAGGCGACTTTCTAAATGATCATTTACCGTCACTTTTTTGTAATAAATGTTTGATAGTTGTTCCTAAATTGTACAAATGATTGGCTAGCAAATTATGTTTAGGTTATTTTCAACAGAGTGCACGTGCACATTCCACATGAACATTTATAGGTTTGACATTATTTTTATTAATATTTATCGTAAATTAGTTCCTTGTTACAGGAGTTTTGTTTACGTCCATACGCTTAACTCTGCGTTATAAGCTGAAATCTTCTATAGGCTGAATAATCATTTTTCTCCCTAGGATGTTTTTGAATTGATAATAATAATGCCTGCCTTACTGCTTAAAAGTAAAGTAAAGTTTAATTATTTTGCGGCTTTCTAGCTGCTGTCGCGCCGGAAGATCTCAGTACCTTTCCTTCCTTGGAAAGGATATTTCAATAGGTTATTATTTTATGATTCATTCATTGAACCATTTTTATTCCGCAACGTATCTTGTGATTGAGGTTGGTGCTTGAAGTTTAGTAATAGCTCGTTTTTACAGATACACGGAGTCCGTCTTTCGTCAACGCTTAATATTAATTCTGTATAAACATTTCTAGCGGTATTCGGTATTTCCCTTCCTTATCGTTGTATAGTGTACTACAATCGCATCTAGTGTTTAAAATGTTATGCTATAAAATAGATTTAAATGGCATAATCTCCATAGAAAAATCATGTCTCTTTTTCCCAAAAATAGCACTATCTAAAATTAGTTACGTACTATTTAAATTTCACCAACTCAAGAAAAGGTATTAAACATTTTAGTTTGTTAAATATTACATTGCGCTAATTAAATTAAATAAAAACTTTATTTTTAATCTTTGCAATCTATTCACTGAGAAAAAAAAACTGTAGAATCATAAAAAACATTTAAAATTATAAATTTTCCAAAAATAGTTTTTTGTTAAATTATGATTCAAAATAGTAAAACGTAGTAAATTAAATCGTTTTTAATTGTACAATATTCATTGTTAAATTTGCTGCGTTTTTTTGAAATATGGTGTTCGAGACCGCGATAAAATATAGGGAAAATACAGGGAAATTTATACAAAAAAAATTTAGAACAACAACTTTAACTAACTTCAAGTCAATCATTTTGACATTTAATTTTTGGTTTATAATTAATCACAATAATATCCAATATTAAAATAAATTAATTAATTTCACCAGCAAACATTAAGGTATCCATTTTTTCTTATTAAAAATACAATTCAGTCATTTAATTTTCATTCTTTCAAATTACCTGTTGCAAATGAAGTAAGGAAAAATCAAAAAATTGTATACTAAAAAAATTTCCCTGTTCCGTCAGTTCAGCAAATATTAAGTTTTTTGATGGACTCGGTTGTACTCTACATAATATCCAGAGTTGTTCAGAGTTGTTGAGAACAAGCATAAATAAACTTTATTCGATAATATAATGCAAGATATTGACTTAGTATAACCTCTTTAGGATTCAATTGAATAAATCCGAAGCACAAGTATTTTAATAATATGTGAATTGTTTAAAAAATCAAAATATAATTTATCGCGGTCTAGAGCAGCGTTTTCAAAAACCGCAGCAATTATAGACAAAATCATAATAATTTTTGTTTCTTCATAAGTGAATTTTACAATTCTTGTAGTAAAATTATAGGGTAAACTGTTAAATTAATCAGAATTTTGGTAGCAAAATCATTAGTGAAGCGTAGTAAATTTATAAAGTTAATAGTAAAATCATAGGTGGGAAATAAATAATTGAATAGTAATTGTATACGTTAAAATTTGTAAAATGATGAAGGTTTGTAGTAAAATCAATCATGAAGTAATATCATTTTAGCAGTAAAATCATTACCCGTCGTTGATAATTCAACATGCTTTCCAGTAAAGTTATAGATGGAGGAAGGTACTTTACAAATATTTGTAGCGAAGTTATGTAGATGTACATATATATATATATCGTAATGTCATGATGTTCCTTACACAACTGACTGGAGAAGCAATTTCGTTTTACTAAATTCAAAGTCAAAAACATTTTTATGCACAATTTCTTAAATTTTATTGTTATACACTCAAATATCTAATATAAATTATATACAAATAACTGTGCATAAATCTTGCAAATATTCAGGATAAAATACAATAACTCAATAATAATATTAATTATTTATTAAAGGATCTATATTATTTTACTCAATTTTATTGCTTATTTAATTGTTAATTAGAGACTAAAATTGTTCTTAAATGATGTCGTGCCCCTCAGTAATTTGATAAGCGTTAAAATTTCAGCTCTTCAGAACATCTTCTGATAAACTTACATGTATTTGTGTTGCTGTTATCTTAGAATTCGTCCGGTTTCTCCCAAATTGTCCGCACACACTCGAACATTTTAAGTATTAATATACCTTAGGATAATGTTTATACTATAATAAAACAAAATTATTTAAAAATTAATAGTCATGCTAAACTATTAATATAGTTTAGTTACTAAGCTAACAATATACCACTTTAGGTGCTTTGGCTGTTTAACATGCGCTTAATAAAAATTAAGCTTGATTCTTTGATTTTAAATATTCCTTTGTCTGTTTTTAAGAGATTTACTCCGTGTCTTATAAATTTAATAATTGCTATTTGCCCGGCAAGTCTTCGGGTCATCTGAAATTTAATCGTCAGTTCAAAAATTTCATTGGTTCTGACTTTTTAGATTACGGTGTTTCCAGTTTTCCTTCACTTGAGAAGAACTAATTTTATCTTTTGGTTTTGTTGTTGTTTTTGTCGTGTATCCGGACAGTAGTAGTCCTTGATAGTTATAAAAATTAAAAAGCAACATAAATATTTTTAAAGCCATGTTTTAAGTAATTTTAAAACCCAATTTATTTTACATATTTAAGAAAAATAAACCTATAAAAATTCTTGGAATTTTTGAAATAAAATAATTAGGACCAACAATGTATTTTATATTATAAAACGTACAAAAAATGACCATAACAAATAATGGTAACATCAAAATGAATTTAGATGACTACTTATTTGACTAAAATATGAATAAATATTTTTATTAAGCACTAACTTTTTTTATAAAATATGTAATTTATAATTTATCTTACCTTAATACTAGAGTGTGTAGCATATACAACAATAAATCCTCGCAATTTATTAAACATTTTGTAATAAAATATTTTTAATTGAACTAATTTAAATACTTTTTTATATTTTTATTAAATAGAAAATCATGGCGGCTCGTCGAAAACAAAAAACAAAATGCACTAAACTGGATTATTAATTGGAATATCTACTCACAGTAGTTTGACGGTAACACTCCATAAAAATAAAATAACAATTTTAAATAACTACTCGTATATATCAAAAGATCGTGTTTATAAATAATTAATGACACTATTATTTAATGCAATGCGCATTCCATTTACAATCCTTAAACTTATAATTTAACACTTTACAACGTTGAACAGCACTATCGAACTGATTTAAAACAAAAAGGAGGGCAAAGTATCACCTCCAAGCAAATTTTAGAGGCACGATATATAACGAAGCAATATTTTTACGATTTAAGATGTAGATTCATTAATAAATAATGTTACTTTCTAGAAAAAACAATTTTCAATATAGTTACTACTGTAAATTCAATATTGCACCCTATTGAATTATTGCAAATATGGTATAAAAGTTTCTATTGTCTTGCGGCTTCAATAATCTGGTAAATTTTCCTCGTTCTATATCATTAAAAATGTTGGCTCGTTTACTCGCATTCAAACTAAAACAAATAAAATTAGAAAATCCGTGTGCAAGAAGAGCAAAACAAATTAGAAAGAACTATGCGAATTGTAAAATCGTCGTTGAACATAGTTAAATTATCAAGAAACCCAGATTGTTTCAAATATTTTTTTTAAATAAAAATAGTAAATTCATAAATTAATAAGATCATAATTATTGAGAAAACCATTTTAATAAAAAAAATCAGTTTAACTTCTTTAAATTGTTAAATTATTAATATTCTTGTAAAATATTTTACTAGTTTTTAAATATAAATTATTAATCTTCATCTATAAGTTTACTACTCAACATTTTTCTCAGTGTTCAGAGGCCGCACCACTCCAAATTCTCTCGCAATTCGAGGACGTACGGCTATAAGTCCGATTTACTTAGAACCATTTGCACATTGTATAGCTCCATGCCAGCCTATAGTTCTGACATGGAAGATGGGTCGTGTCGGCCCATGAGTTCTGCATTCCGACAAGGGGTTATTGTTGTGTTCATTTCTTCATCAATCGTAATCAGATGATGAAAAATCCCTGTTGCATCGTGCAACTATCGGGATTAAAACCCGGTATCACTCGATGGAAACGCCAAAGTTTTAATCACTATGCCCTTCGAAATCACATCAAATGGTACAGTTGGATTCCTTGATCAAAGTGAATGTGCCTTTAAATGTATCGCTTCGCTCGTGGATGCCTCCATTTAAAGATAAATGTTCTTAAAAATAGCCTTCAACCGAAGTACTCCGTCGTAAAAAAAACTGCTATATCTCTTAAACCAGTGATTACAATTTAATTATATTATATTCAACGGAAAGTTTATAAAATTGCGCTAAGATCACACTTTTTTCAATTTAGGTTGTGTTCTAATCATACCAATAGCAAATTATAGCTTTTCTGAAAGCACTTCGGTAGGACTTCGTTTATACTATGATATTATGAAATATCTACGTTTAATTGCGAAGTCAAAAATTTTTGTTGAAAAAATTGAAATTTTGAACATTTATTCGAATTGCATATCAAATTTTTTTAAAATATATTATTTGTTGAACAAAGTTTAAAATTGTTTAGTTTATAATTACTGGTTTAGCAAAGCCAAATTTTTCAAAACAACTTCGGTATAATACTGTTTATTAAACGCTTGTAACTTTAGAGGGGGCATCCATGAGCGAAGTGATACATGTAAAGTCACCTTTACTTTGATGAAGAAATCCTGAAGTATCATTCGTGTCACTCAGTAGCGGGATACCCTGTTTAAAAATTTTAAAAAATGTAAAGGACTGCGTAACCAATTAGTTTTTATTTCATTTTGTAGAAAAAATGCTGAAAAAGCGCAGCATTTAATATTCCTTTTTTTTTAAAAAAAGAGCGGCGAACATCCAAAACATAAATGTCTAATAGACACATCCTGAGTTTTGAAAATGATGCGTTACAAAAGTCAAAAACGTGTGCCAATAAAATATTGACGGCCGTATGATGGATATTTTGTTTCATACATAATCGGAATCTATGCACTAAATTTTAAATAAAATGTTTACAATTTTTAAAAAAAATAATGTAATTTATAAGAAAATTAAAAAGTTGTTGCGTTCTTCTTGGACCCAGCTAAAATTTTATTTTTTCATCGTACTAACACGATTCCAAAATCATTTTAAGCACAAAGCTAAGCACTCTATCAATCCAATATACATATATGAACTGAAGTAAGACAAATTGATGAAAATTACAAAAAATAATAGCACATACGAGTAAATAAACATCAAACAACGATACCATAAACACGTCCTTTGCCGACGTCCTGCTGTTATTACCTTGCCGTTGACTATTTTCGTAATTTAAAATAAACTTCGGGAACCTACCATAAACAAACGGTGAACAAACAAAAGTAATGATTAATTAAGACGGTTTCCTCGTGAATAATTTTTTACGGTTGTTATTGAATATTTTAGATTTAGGGTATTTTTTTATGAAAAGATTAATTAATTATTCAAACAAGAAGCATCTGGTTCTTTATCTACTTAAATTGATTTATTAGAAAGAATTTTTTAGACAGTTTTTTAGCTGTACTGTACAATTATATAAAATTAACATTTTATTTGCTTACAGTCATAATATGATCAGTCTCCATTATATCATAAAATGACTATGAATAATGAATAACATATTCTTGCATCTGGGGTACTAGAGGCCTTTATAACGCAACGCAAAATATAACCTACTAATATTATAGACGAGAATCGATGAGCTATATAATATTAGCTTAAGTTAGTAAACAAACGGAAGAATGTAAAACTGGATCCAAACCCTGGAGTAATTCTTTTCATGTAATTTGTTATATTTACTTGAAAATCATTCTATTTACTATAGGGTGTATTTTTTACTCATTCCATGGAATGAATATTTTGTACAAAATAATAAAAACACAGACAGAATACCTTTTTGATAGTTCCTTTCATTTCATTCCAAAATTATTTTTTATAACAACATGTTCTGTATTTTACACATCAAAAACTAATTTTGCTCTAAAATATATTAATTATATTATTAATGGCACTATTACTATGAGAAGATATTCTGCTAAAACTAAAAAATTATTTAAGACACATAAGACACGTATTATTTCTAAAATTGTAGACGACCGCTTTCACATAACCAATTGACAGTTCGATTATTAATATCACTTAACAATTCCTGTGAGATACTAGCGCACTTAACATGGTAGAAATTACATTTTAAATTTTTTCAAATATACACAACAATCTGACACGATAGCGACCTATATGGTTAGGTGCTATATTAACTAAGCTATCCAAAAAGTACCCACTCTTGAGAAAAAAGAGCCTTGCCGCGGGTTAGGACAAGCCATTTTCGAAAATTTTCCTCATTACTCATATAAAGACAATTATTACATTTTAAATTTTTTCAAATATCCAAAACAATCTGACACGATAGCGACCTATATGGTTAGGTGCTATATTAACTAAGCTATCCAAAAAGTACCCACTCTTGAGAAAAAAGAGCCTTGCCGGGGGTTAGGACAAGCCATTTTCGAAAATTTTCCTCATTACTCATATAAAGACAATTATTACATTTTAAATTTTTTCAAATATCCACAACAATCTGACACGATAGCGACCTATATGGTTAGGTGCTATATTAACTAATATATCCAAAAAGTGCCAACTCTTGAGAAAAAAGAGCCTTGCCGGGGGTTAAGACAAGCCATTTTCGAAAATTTTCCTCATAACTCATATAAAGACAATTATTACATTTTAAATTTTTTCGAATATCCACAACAATCTGACACGATAGCGACCTATATGGTTAGGTGCTATATTAACTAATATATCCAAAAAGTACCAACTCTTGAGAAAAAAGAGCCTTGCCGGGGGTTAAGACAAGCCATTTTCGAAAATTTTCCTCATTACTCATATAAAGACAATTATTACATTTTAAATTTTTTCAAATATCCACAACAATCTGACACGATAGCGACCTATATGGTTAGGTGCTATATTAACTAAGCTATCCAAAAAGTACCAACTCTTGAGAAAAAAGAGCCTTGCCGGGGGTTAGGACAAGCCATTTTCGAAAATTTTCCTCATTACTCATATAAAGACAATTATTACATTTTAAATTTTTTCAAATATCCACAACAATCTGACACGATAGCGACCTATATGGTTAGGTGCTATATTAACTAATATATCCAAAAAGTGCCAACTCTTGAGAAAAAAGAGCCTTGCCGGGGGTTAGGACAAGCCATTTTCGAGAATTTTCCTCATTACTCATATAAAGACAATTATTACATTTTAAATTTTTTCAAATATCCACAACAATCTGACACGATAGCGACCTATATGGTTAGGTGATATATTAACTAAGCTATCCAAGAAGTACCAACTCTTGAGAAAAAAGAGCCTTGCCGGGGGTTAGGACAAGCCATTTTCGAAAATTTTCATCATTACTCATATAAAGACAATTATTACATTTTAAATTTTTTCAAATATCCACAACAATCTGACACGATAGCGACCTATATGGTTAGGTGCTATATTAACTAAGCTATCCAAAAAGTACACACTCTTGAGAAAAAAGAGCCTTGCCGGGGGTTAGGACAAGCCATTTTCGAAAATTTTCCTCATTACTCATATAAAGACAATTATTACATTTTAAATTTTTTCAAATATCCACAACAATCTGACACGATAGCGACCTATATGGTTAGGTGCTATATTAACTAATATATCCAAAAAGTGCCAACTCTTGAGAAAAAAGAGCCTTGCCGGGGGTTAAGACAAGCCATTTTCGAAAATTTTCCTCATTACTCATATAAAGACAATTATTACATTTTAAATTTTTTCAAATATCCACAACAATCTGACACGATAGCGACCTATATGGTTAGGTGCTATATTAACTAAGCTATCCAAAAAGTACCAACTCTTGAGAAAAAAGAGCCTTGCCGGGGGTTAGGACAAGCCATTTTCGAAAATTTTCCTCATTACTCATATAAAGACAATTATTACATTTTAAATTTTTTCAAATATCCAAAACAATCTGACACGATAGCGACCTATATGGTTAGGTGCTATATTAACTAAGCTATCCAAAAAGTACCCACTCTTGAGAAAAAAGAGCCTTGCCGGGGGTTAGGACAAGCCATTTTCGAAAATTTTCCTCATTACTCATATAAAGACAATTATTACATTTTAAATTTTTTCAAATATCCACAACAATCTGACACGATAGCGACCTATATGGTTAGGTGCTATATTAACTAATATATCCAAAAAGTGCCAACTCTTGAGAAAAAAGAGCCTTGCCGGGGGTTAAGACAAGCCATTTTCGAAAATTTTCCTCATAACTCATATAAAGACAATTATTACATTTTAAATTTTTTCGAATATCCACAACAATCTGACACGATAGCGACCTATATGGTTAGGTGCTATATTAACTAAGCTATCTAAAAAGTACCAACTCTTGAGAAAAAAGAGCCTTGCCGGGGGTTAGGACAAGCCATTTTCGAAAATTTTCATCATTACTCATATAAAGACAATTATTACATTTTAAATTTTTTCAAATATCCACAACAATCTGACACGATAGCGACCTATATGGTTAGGTGCTATATTAACTAATATATCCAAAAAGTGCCAACTCTTGAGAAAAAAGAGCCTTGCCGGGGGTTAAGACAAGCCATTTTCGAAAATTTTCCTCATTACTCATATAAAGACAATTATTACATTTTAAATTTTTTCAAATATCCACAACAATCTGACACGATAGCGACCTATATGGTTAGGTGCTATATTAACTAAGCTATCCAAAAAGTACCAACTCTTGAGAAAAAAGAGCCTTGCCGGGGGTTAGGACAAGCCATTTTCGAAAATTTTCCTCATTACTCATATAAAGACAATTATTACATTTTAAATTTGTTCAAATATCCACAACAATCTGACACGATAGCGACCTATATGGTTAGGTGCTATATTAACTAATATATCCAAAAAGTGCCAACTCTTGAGAAAAAAGAGCCTTGCCGGGGGTTAGGACAAGCCATTTTCGAGAATTTTCCTCATTACTCATATAAAGACAATTATTACATTTTAAATTTTTTCAAATATCCACAACAATCTGACACGATAGCGACCTATATGGTTAGGTGCTATATTAACTAAGCTATCCAAGAAGTACCAACTCTTGAGAAAAAAGAGCCTTGCCGGGGGTTAGGACAAGCCATTTTCGAAAATTTTCCTCATTACTCATATAAAGACAATTATTACATTTTAAATTTTTTCAAATATCCACAACAATCTGACACGATAGCGACCTATATGGTTAGGTACTATATTAACTAAGCTATCCAAAAAGTACCCACTCTTGAGAAAAAAGAGCCTTGTCGGGGGTTAGGACAAGCCATTTTCGAAAATTTTCCTCATTACTCATATAAAGACAATTATTACATTTTAAATTTTTTCAAATATCCACAACAATCTGACACGATAGCGACCTATATGGTTAGGTGCTATATTAACTAAGCTACCCAAAAAGTACCCACTCTTGAGAAAAAAGAGCCTTGCCGGGGGTTAGGACAAGCCATTTTCGAAAATTTTCCTCATTACTCATATAAAGACAATTATTACATTTTAAATTTTTTCAAATATCCACAACAATCTGACACGATAGCGCCCTATATGGTTAGGTGCTATATTAACTAAGCTATCCAAAAAGTACCAACTCTTGAGAAAAAAGAGCCTTGCCGGGGGTTAGGACAAGCCATTTTCGAAAATTTTCCTCATTACTCATATAAAGACAATTATTACATTTTAAAATTTTTCAAATATCCACAACAATCTGACACGATAGCGACCTATATGGTTAGGTGCTATATTAACTAAGCTATCCAAAAAGTACCAACTCTTGAGAAAAAAGAGCCTTGCCGGGGGTTAGGACAAGCCATTTTCGAAAATTTTCCTCATTACTCATATAAAGACAATTATTACATTTTAAATTTTTTCAAATATCCACAACAATCTGACACGATAGCGACCTATATGGTTAGGTGCTATATTAACTAAGCTATCCAAAAAGTACCAACTCTTGAGAAAAAAGAGCCTTGCCGGGGGTTAGGACAAGCCATTTTCGAAAATTTTTCTCATTACTCATATAAAGACAATTATTACATTTTAAATTTTTTCAAATATCCACAACAATCTGACACGATAGCGACCTATATGGTTAGGTGCTATATTAACTAAGCTATCCAAAAAGTACCCACTCTTGAGAAAAAAGAGCCTTGCCGGGGGTTAGGACAAGCCATTTTCGAAAATTTTTCTCATTACTCATATAAAGACAATTATTACATTTTAAATTTTTTCAAATATCCACAACAATCTGACACGATAGCGACCTATATGGTTAGGTGCTATATTAACTAAGCTATCCAAAAAGTACCCACTCTTGAGAAAAAAGAGCCTTGCCGGGGGTTAGGACAAGCCATTTTCGAAAATTTTTCTCATTACTCATATAAAGACAATTATTACATTTTAAATTTTTTCAAATATCCACAACAATCTGACACGATAGCGACCTATATGGTTAGGTGCTATATTAACTAAGCTATCCAAAAAGTACCAACTCTTGAGAAAAAAGAGCCTTGCCGGGGGTTAGGACAAGCCATTTTCGAAAATTTTCCTCATTACTCATATAAAGACAATTATTACATTTTAAATTTTTTCAAATATCCACAACAATCTGACACGATAGCGACCTATATGGTTAGGTGCTATATTAACTAAGCTATCCAAAAAGTACCAACTCTTGAGAAAAAAGAGCCTTGCCGGGGGTTAAGACAAGCCATTTTCGAAAATTTTCCTCATAACTCATATAAAGACAATTATTACATTTTAAATTTTTTCGAATATCCACAACAATCTGACACGATAGCGATCTATATGGTTAGGTGCTATATTAACTAAGCTATCCAAAAAGTACCAACTCTTGAGAAAAAAGAGCCTTGCCGGGGGTTAGGACAAGCCATTTTCGAAAATTTTCATCATTACTCATATAAAGACAATTATTACATTTTAAATTTTTTCAAATATCCACAACAATCTGACACGATAGCGACCTATATGGCTAGGTGCTATATTAACTAATATATCCAAAAAGTGCCAACTCTTGAGAAAAAAGAGCCTTGCCGGGGGTTAGGACAAGCCATTTTCGAAAATTTTTCTAATTACTCATATAAAGACAATTATTACATTTTAAATTTTTTCAAATATCCACAACAATCTGACACGATAGCGCCCTATATGGTTAGGTGCTATATTAACTAAGCTATCCAAAAATAACCAACTCTTGAGAAAAAAGAGCCTTGCCGGGGGTTAGGACAAGCCATTTTCGAAAATTTTCCTCATTACTCATATAAAGACAATTATTACATTTTAAAATTTTTCAAATATCCACAATAATCTGACACGATAGCGACCTATATGGTTAAGTGCTATATTAACTAAGCTATCCAAAAAGTACCAACTCTTGAGAAAAAAGAGCCTTGCCGGGGGTTAGGACAAGCCATTTTCAAAAATTTTCCTCATAACTCATATAAAGACAATTATTACATTTTAAATTTTTTCAAATATCCACAACAATCTGACACGATAGCGACCTATATGGTTAGGTGCTATATTAACTAAGCTATCCAAAAAGTACCCACTCTTGAGAAAAAAGAGCCTTGCCGGGGGTTAGGACAAGCTATGTTCGAAAATTTTCCTCATTACTCATATAAAGACAATTATTACATTTTAAATTTTTTCAAATATCCACAACAATCTGACACGATAGCGACCTATATGATTAGGTGCTATACTAAGTAAGCTATCCAAAAAGTACCCACTCTTGAGAAAAAAGAGCCTTGCCGGGGGTTAGGACAAGCCATTTTCGAAAATTTTCCTCATAACTCATATAAAGACAATTATTACATTTTAAATTTTTTCAAATATCCACAACAATCTGACACGATAGCGACCTATATGGTTAGGTGCTATATTAACTAAGCTATCCAAAAAGTACCAACTCTTGAGAAAAAAGAGCCTTGCTGGGGGTTAGGACAAGCCATTTTCAAATATCCACAACAATCTGACACAATAGCGACCTATATGGTTAGGTGCTATATTAACTAAGCTATCCAAAAAGTACCAACTCTTGAGAAAAAAGAGCCTTGCCGGGGGTTGGGACAAGCCATTTTCAAAAATTTTCCTCATTACTCATATAAAGACAATTACTACATTTTAAATTTTTTCAAATATCCACAACAATCTGACACGATAGCGACCTATATGGTTAGGTGTTATATTAACTAAGCTATCCAAAAAGTACCCACTCTTGAGAAAAAAGAGCCTTGCCGGGGGTTAGGACAAGCCATTTTCGAAAATTTTCCTCATTACTCATATAAAGACAATTATTACATTTTAAATTTTTTCAAATATCCACAACAATCTGACACGATAGCGACCTATATGGTTAGGTGCTATATTAACTAATCTATCCAAAAAGTACCCACTCTTGAGAAAAAAGAGCCTTGCCGGGGGTTAGGACAAGCCATTTTCGAAAATTTTCCTCATTACTCATATAAAGACAATTATTACATTTTAAATTTTTTCAAATATCCACAACAATCTGACACGATAGCGACCTATATGGTTAGGTGCTATATTAACAAAGCTATCTAAAAATGACCCACTCTTGAGAAAAAAGAGCCTTGCCGGGGGTTAGGACAAGCCATTTTCGAAAATTTTCCTCATTACTCATATAAAGACAATTATTACATTTTAAATTTTTTCAAATATCCACAACAATCTGACACGATAGCGACCTATATGGTTAGGTGCTATATTAACTAAGCTATCCAAAAAGTACCAACTCTTGAGAAAAAAGAGCCTTGCCGGGGGTTAGGACAAGCCATTTTCGAAAATTTTCCTAATTACTCATATAAAGACAATTATTACATTTTAAATTTTTTCAAATATCCACAACAATCTGACACGATAGCGACCTATATGGTTAGGTGCTATATTAACTAATATATCCAAAAAGTGCCAACTCTTGAGAAAAAAGAGCCTTGCCGGGGGTTAGGACAAGCCATTTTCGAAAATTTTCCTCATTACTCATATAAAGACAATTATTACATTTTAAATTTTTTCAAATATCCACAACAATCTGACACGATAGTGACCTATATGGTTAGGTGTTATATTAACTAAGCTATCCAAAAAGTACCAACTCTTGAGAAAAAAGAGCCTTGCCGGGGGTTAGGACAAGCCATTTTCGAAAATTTTCCTCATTACTCATATAAAGACAATTATTACATTTTAAATTTTTTCAAATATCCACAACAATCTGACATGATAGCGACCTATATGGTTAGGTGCTATATTAACTAAGCTATCCAAAAAGTACCCACTCTTGAGAAAAAAGAACCTTGTCGGGGGTTAGGACAAGCCATTTTCGAAAATTTTCCTCATTACTCATATAAAGACAATTATTACATTTTAAATTTTTTCAAATATCCACAACAATCTGACACGATAGCGACCTATATGGTTAGGTGCTATATTAACTAATATATCCAAAAAGTGCCAACTCTTGAGAAAAAAGAGCCTTGCCGGGGGTTAGGACAAGCCATTTTCGAAAATTTTCCTCATTACTCATATAAAGACAATTATTACATTTTAAATTTTTTCAAATATCCACAACAATCTGACACGATAGCGACCTATATGGTTAGGTGCTATATTAACTAATATATCCAAAAAGTACCAACTCTTGAGAAAAAAGAGCCTTGCCGGGGGTTAGGAGAAGCCATTTTCGAGAATTTTCCTCATTACTCATATAAAGACAATTATTACATTTTAAATTTTTTCAAATATCCACAACAATCTGACACGATAGCGACCTATATGGTTAGGTGCTATATTAACTAAGCTATCCAAGAAGTACCAACTCTTGAGAAAAAAGTGCCTTGCCGGGGGTTAGGACAAGCCATTTTCGAAAATTTTCATCATTACTCATATAAAGACAATTATTACATTTTAAATTTTTTCAAATATCCACAACAATCTGACACGGTAGCGACCTATATGGTTAGGTGCTATATTAACTAAGCTATCCAAAAAGTACCAACTCTTGAGAAAAAAGAGCCTTGCCGGGGGTTAGGACAAGCCATTTTCGAAAATTTTCCTCATTACTCATATAAAGATAATTATTACATTTTAAATTTTTTCAAATATCCACAACAATCTGACACGGTAGCGACCTATATGGTTAGGTGCTATATTAACTAAGCTATCCAAAAAGTACCCACTCTTGAGAAAAAAGAGCCTTGCCGGGGGTTAGGACAAGCCATTTTCGAAAATTTTTCTCATTACTCATATAAGGACAATTATTACATTTTAAATTTTTTCAAATATCCACAACAATCTGACACGATAGCGACTTATATGGTTAGGTGCTATATTAACTAAGCTATCCAAAAAGTACCCACTCTTGAGAAAAAAGAGCCTTGCCGGGGGTTAGGACAAGCCATGTTCGAAAATTTTCCTCATTACTCATATAAAGACAATTATTACATTTTAAATTCTTTCAAATATCCACAACAATCTGACACGATAGCGACCTATATGATTAGGTGCTATATTAACTAAGCTATCCAAAAAGTACCCACTCTTGAGAAAAAAGAGCCTTGCCGGGGGTTAGGACAAGCCATTTTCGAAAATTTTCCTCATTACTCATATAAAGACAATCATTACATTTTAAATTTTTTCAAATATCCACAACAATCTGACACGATAGCGACCTATATGGTTAGGTGCTATATTAACTAATATATCCAAAAAGTACCAACTCTTGAGAAAAAAGAGCCTTGCCGGGGGTTAGGACAAGCCATTTTCGAGAATTTTCCTCATTACTCATATAAAGACAATTATTACATTTTAAATTTTTTCAAATATCCACAACAATCTGACACGATAGCGACCTATATGGTTAGGTGCTATATTAACTAAGCTATCTAAGAAAAACCAACTCTTGAGAAAAAAGAGCCTTGCCGGAGGTTAGGACAAGCCATTTTCGAAAATTTTCATCATTACTCATATAAAGACAATTATTACATTTTAAATTTTTTCAAATATCCACAACAATCTGACACGGTAGCGACCTATATGGTTAGGTGCTATATTAACTAAGCTATCCAAAAAGTACCCACTCTTGAGAAAAAAGAGCCTTGTCGGGGGTTAGGACAAGCCATTTTCGAAAATTTTCCTCATTACTCATATAAAGACAATTATTACATTTTAAATTTTTTCAAATATCCACAACAATCTGACACGATAGCGACCTATATGGTTAAGTGCTATATTAACTAATCTATCCAAAAAGTACCCACTCTTGAGAAAAAAGAGCCCTGCCGGGGGTTAGGACAAGCCATTTTCGAAAATTTTCCTCATTATTCATATAAAGACAATTATTACATTTTAAATTTTTTCAAATATCCACAACAACCTGACACGATAGCGACCTATATGGTTAGGTGCTATATTAACAAAGCTATCTAAAAAGTACCCACTCTTGAGAAAAAAGAGCCTTGCCGGGGGTTAGGACAAGCCATTTTCGAAAATTTTCCTCATTACTCATATAAAGACAATTATTACATTTTAAATTTTTTCAAATATCCACAACAATCTGACACGATAGCGACCTATATGGTTAGGTGCTATATTAACTAAGCTATCCAAAAAGTACCAACTCTTGAGAAAAAAGAGCCTTGCCGGGGGTTAGGACAAGCCATTTTCGAAAATTTTCCTCATTACTCATATAAAGACAATTATTACATTTTAAATTTTTTCAAATATCCACAACAATCTGACACGATAGCGACCTATATGGTTAGGTGCTATATTAACAAAGCTATCTAAAAAGTACCCACTCTTGAGAAAAAAGAGCCTTGTCGGGGGTTAGGACAAGCCATTTTCGAAAATTTTCCTAATTACTCATATAAAGACAATTATTACATTTTAAATTTTTTCAAATATCCACAACAATCTGACACGATAGCGACCTATATGGTTAGGTGCTATATTAACTAATATATCCAAAAAGTGCCAACTCTTGAGAAAAAAGAGCCTTGCCGGGGGTTAGGACAAGCCATTTTCGAAAATTTTCCTCATTACTCATATAAAGACAATTATTACATTTTAAATTTTTTCAAATATCCACAACAATCTGACACGATAGCGACCTATATGGTTAGGTGCTATATTAACAAAGCTATCTAAAAAGTACCCACTCTTGAGAAAAAAGAGCCTTGCCGGGGGTTAGGACAAGCCATTTTCGAAAATTTTCCTCATTACTCATATAAAGACAATTATTACATTTTAAATTTTTTCAAATATCCACAACAATCTGACACGATAGCGACCTATATGGTTAGGTGCTATATTAACAAAGCTATCTAAAAAGTACCCACTCTTGAGAAAAAAGAGCCTTGCCGGGGGTTAGGACAAGCCATTTTCGAAAATTTTCCTCATTACTCATATAAAGACAATTATTACATTTTAAATTTTTTCAAATATCCACAACAATCTGACACGATAGCGACCTATATGGTTAGGTGCTATATTAACTAAGCTATCCAAAAAGTACCAACTCTTGAGAAAAAAGAGCCTTGCCGGGGGTTAGGACAAGCCATTTTCGAAAATTTTCCTCATTACTCATATAAAGACAATTATTACATTTTAAATTTTTTCAAATATCCACAACAATCTGACACGATAGCGACCTATATGGTTAGGTGCTATATTAACTAAGCTATCCAAAAAGTACCCACTCTTGAGAAAAAAGAGCCTTGCCGGGGGTTAGGACAAGCCATTTTCGAAAATTTTCCTCATTACTCATATAAAGACAATTATTACATTTTAAATTTTTTCAAATATCCACAACAATCTGACACGGTAGCGACCTATATGGTTAGGTGCTATATTAACTAAGCTATCCAAAAAGTACCCACTCTTGAGAAAAAAGAGCCTTGTCGGGGGTTAGGACAAGCCATTTTCGAAAATTTTCCTCATTACTCATATAAAGACAATTATTACATTTTAAATTTTTTCAAATATCCACAACAATCTGACACGATAGCGACCTATATGGTTAAGTGCTATATTAACTAATCTATCCAAAAAGTACCCACTCTTGAGAAAAAAGAGCCCTGCCGGGGGTTAGGACAAGCCATTTTCGAAAATTTTCCTCATTACTCATATAAAGACAATTATTACATTTTAAATTTTTTCAAATATCCACAACAACCTGACACGATAGCGACCTATATGGTTAGGTGCTATATTAACAAAGCTATCTAAAAAGTACCCACTCTTGAGAAAAAAGAGCCTTGCCGGGGGTTAGGACAAGCCATTTTCGAAAATTTTCCTCATTACTCATATAAAGACAATTATTACATTTTAAATTTTTTCAAATATCCACAACAATCTGACACGATAGTGACCTATATGGTTAGGTGTTATATTAACTAAGCTATCCAAAAAGTACCAACCCTTGAGAAAAAAGAGCCTTGCCGGGGGTTAGGACAAGCCATTTTCGAAAATTTTCCTCATTACTCATATAAAGACAATTATTACATTTTAAATTTTTTCAAATATCCACAACAATCTGACACGATAGCGACCTATATGGTTAGGTGCTATATTAACTAAGCTATCCAAAAAGTACCCACTCTTGAGAAAAAAGAACCTTGTCGGGGGTTAGGACAAGCCATTTTCGAAAATTTTCCTCATTACTCATATAAAGACAATTATTACATTTTAAATTTTTTCAAATATCCACAACAATCTGACACGATAGCGACCTATATGGTTAGGTGCTATATTAACTAATATATCCAAAAAGTGCCAACTCTTGAGAAAAAAGAGCCTTGCCGGGGGTTAGGACAAGCCATTTTCGAAAATTTTCCTCATTACTCATATAAAGACAATTATTACATTTTAAATTTTTTCAAATATCCACAACAATCTGACACGATAGCGACCTATATGGTTAGGTGCTATATTAACTAATATATCCAAAAAGTACCAACTCTTGAGAAAAAAGAGCCTTGCCGGGGGTTAGGAGAAGCCATTTTCGAGAATTTTCCTCATTACTCATATAAAGACAATTATTACATTTTAAATTTTTTCAAATATCCACAACAATCTGACACGATAGCGACCTATATGGTTAGGTGCTATATTAACAAAGCTATCTAAGAAGTACCCACTCTTGAGAAAAAAGAGCCTTGCCGGGGGTTAGGACAAGCCATTTTCGAAAATTTTCCTCATTACTCATATAAAGACAATTATTACATTTTAAATTTTTTCAAATATCCACAACAATCTGACACGATAGCGACCTATATGGTTAGGTGCTATATTAACTAAGCTATCCAAAAAGTACCAACTCTTGAGAAAAAAGAGCCTTGCCGGGGGTTAGGACAAGCCATTTTCGAAAATTTTCCTCATTACTCATATAAAGACAATTATTACATTTTAAATTTTTTCAAATATCCACAACAATCTGACACGATAGTGACCTATATGGTTAGGTGCTATATTAACTAAGCTATCTAAAAAGTACCAACCCTTGAGAAAAAAGAGCCTTGCCGGGGGTTAGGACAAGCCATTTTCGAAAATTTTCCTCATTACTCATATAAAGACAATTATTACATTTTAAATTTTTTCAAATATCCACAACAATCTGACACGATAGCGACCTATATGGTTAGGTGCTATATTAACTAAGCTATCCAAAAAGTACCCACTCTTGAGAAAAAAGAACCTTGTCGGGGGTTAGGACAAGCCATTTTCGAAAATTTTCCTCATTACTCATATAAAGACAATTATTACATTTTAAATTTTTTCAAATATCCACAACAATCTGACACGATAGCGACCTATATGGTTAGGTGCAAAAAAGAGCCTTGCCGGGGGTTAGGACAAGCCATTTTCGAAAATTTTCCTCATTACTCATATAAAGACAATTATTACATTTTAAATTTTTTCAAATATCCACAACAATCTGACACGATAGCGACCTATATGGTTAGGTGCTATATTAACTAATATATCCAAAAAGTACCAACTCTTGAGAAAAAAGAGCCTTGCCGGGGGTTAGGAGAAGCCATTTTCGAGAATTTTCCTCATTACTCATATAAAGACAATTATTACATTTTAAATTTTTTCATTATCCACAACAATCTGACACGATAGCGACCTATATGGTTAGGTGCTATATTAACTAAGCTATCCAAGAAGTACCAACTCTTGAGAAAAAAGTGCCTTGCCGGGGGTTAGGACAAGCCATTTTCGAAAATTTTCATCATTACTCATATAAAGACAATTATTACATTTTAAATTTTTTCAAATATCCACAACAATCTGACACGATAGCGACCTATATGGTTAGGTGCTATATTAACTAAGCTACCCAAAAAGTACCCACTCTTGAGAAAAAAGAGCCTTGCCGGGGGTTAGGACAAGCCATTTTCGAAAATTTTCCTCATTACTCATATAAAGACAATTACTACACTTTAAATTTTTTCAAATATCCACAACAATCTGACACGATAGCGCCCTATATGGTTAGGTGCTATATTAACTAAGCTATCCAAAAAGTACCAACTCTTGAGAAAAAAGAGCCTTGCCGGGGGTTAGGACAAGCCATTTTCGAAAATTTTCCTCATTACTCATATAAAGACAATTATTACATTTTAAATTTTTTCAAATATCCACAACAATCTGACACGATAGCGACCTATATGGTTAGGTGCTATATTAACAAAGCTATCTAAAAAGTACCCACTCTTGAGAAAAAAGAGCCTTGCCGGGGGTTAGGACAAGCCATTTTCGAAAATTTTCCTCATTACTCATATAAAGACAATTATTACATTTTAAATTTTTTCAAATATCCACAACAATCTGACACGATAGTGACCTATATGGTTAGGTGTTATATTAACTAAGCTATCCAAAAAGTACCAACCCTTGAGAAAAAAGAGCCTTGCCGGGGGTTAGGACAAGCCATTTTCGAAAATTTTCCTCATTACTCATATAAAGACAATTATTACATTTTAAATTTTTTCAAATATCCACAACAATCTGACACGATAGCGACCTATATGGTTAGGTGCTATATTAACTAATCTATCCAAAAAGTACCCACTCTTGAGAAAAAAGAGCCTTGCCGGGGGTTAGGACAAGCCATTTTCGAAAATTTTCCTCATTACTCATATAAAGACAATTATTACATTTTAAATTTTTTCAAATATCCACAACAATCTGACACGATAGCGACCTATATGGTTAGGTGCTATATTAACAAAGCTATCTAAAAATGACCCACTCTTGAGAAAAAAGAGCCTTGCCGGGGGTTAGGACAAGCCATTTTCGAAAATTTTCCTCATTACTCATATAAAGACAATTATTACATTTTAAATTTTTTCAAATATCCACAACAATCTGACACGATAGCGACCTATATGGTTAGGTGCTATATTAACTAAGCTATCCAAAAAGTACCAACTCTTGAGAAAAAAGAGCCTTGCCGGGGGTTAGGACAAGCCATTTTCGAAAATTTTCCTAATTACTCATATAAAGACAATTATTACATTTTAAATTTTTTCAAATATCCACAACAATCTGACACGATAGCGACCTATATGGTTAGGTGCTATATTAACTAATATATCCAAAAAGTGCCAACTCTTGAGAAAAAAGAGCCTTGCCGGGGGTTAGGACAAGCCATTTTCGAAAATTTTCCTCATTACTCATATAAAGACAATTATTACATTTTAAATTTTTTCAAATATCCACAACAATCTGACACGATAGTGACCTATATGGTTAGGTGCTATATTAACTAAGCTATCCAAAAAGTACCAACTCTTGAGAAAAAAGAGCCTTGCCGGGGGTTAGGACAAGCCATTTTCGAAAATTTTCCTCATTACTCATATAAAGACAATTATTACATTTTAAATTTTTTCAAATATCCACAACAATCTGACATGATAGCGACCTATATGGTTAGGTGCTATATTAACAAAGCTATCCAAAAAGTACCCACTCTTGAGAAAAAAGAACCTTGTCGGGGGTTAGGACAAGCCATTTTCGAAAATTTTCCTCATTACTCATATAAAGACAATTATTACATTTTAAATTTTTTCAAATATCCACAACAATCTGACACGATAGCGACCTATATGGTTAGGTGCTATATTAACTAATATATCCAAAAAGTGCCAACTCTTGAGAAAAAAGAGCCTTGCCGGGGGTTAGGACAAGCCATTTTCGAAAATTTTCCTCATTACTCATATAAAGACAATTATTACATTTTAAATTTTTTCAAATATCCACAACAATCTGACACGATAGCGACCTATATGGTTAGGTGCTATATTAACTAATATATCCAAAAAGTACCAACTCTTGAGAAAAAAGAGCCTTGCCGGGGGTTAGGAGAAGCCATTTTCGAGAATTTTCCTCATTACTCATATAAAGACAATTATTACATTTTAAATTTTTTCAAATATCCACAACAATCTGACACGATAGCGACCTATATGGTTAGGTGCTTATTATAACTAAGCTATCCAAGAAGTACCAACTCTTGAGAAAAAAGTGCCTTGCCGGGGGTTAGGACAAGCCATTTTCGAAATTTTCATCATTACTCATATAAAAGACATTATTACATTTTAAATTTTTTCAAATATCCACAACAATCTGACACGGTAGCGACCTATATGGTTAGGTGCTATATTAACTAAGCTATCCAAAAAGTACCCACTCTTGAGAAAAAAGAGCCTTGTCGGGGGGTTAGGACAAGCCATTTTCGAAAATTTTCCTCATTACTCATATAAAGACAATTATTACATTTTAAATTTTTTCAAATATCCACAACAATCTGACACGATAGCGACCTATACTGGTTAGGTGCTATATTAACTAAGCTACCCAAAAAGTACCCACTCTTGAGAAAAAAGAGCCTTGCCGGGGGTTTAGGACAAGCCATTTTCGAAAATTTTCCTCATTACTCATATAAAGACAATTATTACATTTTAAATTTTTTCAAATATCCACAACAATCTGACACGATAGCGCCCTATATGGTTTAGGTGCTATATTAACTAAGCTATCTCAAAAAAGTACCAACTCTTGAGAAAAAAGAGCCTTGCCGGGGGTTAGGACAAGCCATCGTTTCGAAAATTTTCCTCATTACTCATATAAAGACAATTATTACATTTTAAAATTTTTCAAATATCCACAACAATCTGACACGATAGCGACCTATATGGGTTAGGTGCTATATTAACTAAGGCTATCCAAAAAGTACCAACTCTTGAGAAAAAAGAGCCTTGCCGGGGGGTTAGGACAAGCCAGTTTTCGAAAATTTTCCTCATTACTCATATAAAGATAATTATTACATTTTAAATTTTTTCAAATATCCACAAACAAATCTGACACGATAGCGACCTATATGGTTAGGTGCTATATTAACTAAGCTATCCAAAAAGTACCCACTCTTGAGAAAAAAGAGCCTTGCCGGGGGTTAGGACAAGCCATTTTCGAAAATTTTTCTCATTACTCATATAAGGACAATTATTACATTTTAAATTTTTTTCAAATATCCACAACAATCTGACACGATAGCGACTTATATGGTTAGGTGCTATATTAACTAAGCTATCCAAAAAGTACCCACTCTTGAGAAAAAAGAGCCTTGCCGGGGGTTAGGACAAGCCATGTTCGAAAATTTTCCTCATTACTCATATAAAGACAATTATTACATTTTAAATTCTTTCAAATATCCACAACAATCTGACACGATAGGCGACCTATATGATTAGGTGCTATATTAACTAAGCTATCCAAAAGTACCCACTCTTGAGAAAAAAGAGCCTTGCCAGGGGTTAGGACAAGCCATTTTCGAAAATTTTCCTCATTACTCATATAAAGACAATCATTACATTTTTAAATTTTTTCAAATATCCACAACAATCTGACACGATAGCGACCTATATGGTTAGGTGCTATATTAACTAATATATCCAAAAAGTGCCAACTCTTGAGAAAAAGAGCCTTGCCGGGGGTTAGGACAAGCCATTTTCGAGAATTTTCCTCATTACTCATATAAAGACAATTATTACATTTTAAATTTTTTCAAATATCCACAACAATCTGACACGATAGCGACCCTATATGGTTAGGTGCCTATATTAACTAAGCTATCTAAGAAAAACCAACTCTTGAGAAAAAAGAGCCTTGCCGGAGGTTAGGACAAGCCATTTTCGAAAATTTTCATCATTACTCATATAAAGACAAGTTATTACATTTTAAATTTTTTCAAATATCCACAACAATCTGACACGGTAGCGACCTATATGGTTAGGTGCTATATTAACTAAGCTATCCAAAAAGTACCCACTCTTGAGAAAAAAGAGCCTTGTCGGGGGTTAGGACAAGCCATTTTCGAAAATTTTCCTCATTACTCATATAAAGACAATTATTACATTTTAAATTTTTTCAAATATCCACAACAATCTGACACGATAGCGACCTATATGGTTAAGTGCTATATTAACTAATCTATCCAAAAAGTACCCACTCTTGAGAAAAAAGAGCCTTGCCGGGGGTTAGGACAAGCCATTTTCGAAAATTTTCCTCATTACTCATATAAAGGACAATTATTACATTTTAAATTTTTTCAAATATCCACAACAACCTGACACGATAGCGACCTATATGGTTAGGTGCTATATTAACAAAGCTATCTAAAAAGTACCCACTCTTGAGAAAAAAGAGCCTTGCCGGGGGTTAGGACAAGCCATTTTCGAAAATTTTCCTCATTACTCATATAAAGACAATTATTACATTTTAAATTTTTTCAAATATCCACAACAATCTGACACGATAGCGACCTATATGGTTAGGTGCTATATTAACTAAGCTATCCAAAAAGTACCAACTCTTGAGATAAAAGAGCCCTGCCGGGGGTTAGGACAAGCCATTTTCGAAAATTTTCCTCATTACTCATATAAAGACAATTATTACATTTTAAATTTTTTCAAATATCCACAACAATCTGACACGATAGCGACCTAT
Organism: Nephrotoma guestfalica; assembly: GCA_963691935.1. Classification (NCBI taxonomy): domain Eukaryota; kingdom Metazoa; phylum Arthropoda; class Insecta; order Diptera; family Tipulidae; genus Nephrotoma; species Nephrotoma guestfalica. The sequence goes on along the minus strand of OY829913.1, from coordinate 168,752,176 downwards.
ATGGTTAGGTGCTATATTAACAAAGCTATCTAAAAAGTACCCACTCTTGAGAAAAAAGAGCCTTGTCGGGGGTTAGGACAAGCCATTTTCGAAAATTTTCCTAATTACTCATATAAAGACAATTATTACATTTTAAATTTTTTCAAATATCCACAACAATCTGACACGATAGCGACCTATATGGTTAGGTGCTATATTAACTAATATATCCAAAAAGTGCCAACTCTTGAGAAAAAAGAGCCTTGCCGGGGGTTAGGACAAGCCATTTTCGAAAATTTTCCTCATTACTCATATAAAGACAATTATTACATTTTAAATTTTTTCAAATATCCACAACAATCTGACACGATAGCGACCTATATGGTTAGGTGCTATATTAACAAAGCTATCTAAAAAGTACCCACTCTTGAGAAAAAAGAGCCTTGCCGGGGGTTAGGACAAGCCATTTTCGAAAATTTTCCTCATTACTCATATAAAGACAATTATTACATTTTAAATTTTTTCAAATATCCACAACAATCTGACACGATAGCGACCTATATGGTTAGGTGCTATATTAACTAAGCTATCTAAAAAGTACCCACTCTTGAGAAAAAAGAGCCTTGCCGGGGGTTAGGACAAGCCATTTTCGAAAATTTTCCTCATTACTCATATAAAGACAATTATTACATTTTAAATTTTTTCAAATATCCACAACAATCTGACACGATAGCGACCTATATGGTTAGGTGCTATATTAACTAAGCTATCCAAAAAGTACCAACTCTTGAGAAAAAAGAGCCTTGCCGGGGGTTAGGACAAGCCATTTTCGAAAATTTTCCTCATTACTCATATAAAGACAATTATTACATTTTAAATTTTTTCAAATATCCACAACAATCTGACACGATAGCGACCTATATGGTTAGGTGTTATATTAACAAAGCTATCTAAAAAGTACCCACTCTTGAGAAAAAAGAGCCTTGCCGGGGGTTAGGACAAGCCATTTTCGAAAATTTTCCTCATTACTCATATAAAGACAATTATTACATTTTAAATTTTTTCAAATATCCACAACAATCTGACACGATAGTGACCTATATGGTTAGGTGTTATATTAACTAAGCTATCCAAAAAGTACCAACCCTTGAGAAAAAAGAGCCTTGCCGGGGGTTAGGACAAGCCATTTTCGAAAATTTTCCTCATTACTCATATAAAGACAATTATTACATTTTAAATTTTTTCAAATATCCACAACAATCTGACACGATAGCGACCTATATGGTTAGGTGCTATATTAACTAAGCTATCCAAAAAGTACCCACTCTTGAGAAAAAAGAACCTTGTCGGGGGTTAGGACAAGCCATTTTCGAAAATTTTCCTCATTACTCATATAAAGACAATTATTACATTTTAAATTTTTTCAAATATCCACAACAATCTGACACGATAGCGACCTATATGGTTAGGTGCTATATTAACTAATATATCCAAAAAGTGCCAACTCTTGAGAAAAAAGAGCCTTGCCGGGGGTTAGGACAAGCCATTTTCGAAAATTTTCCTCATTACTCATATAAAGACAATTATTACATTTTAAATTTTTTCAAATATCCACAACAATCTGACACGATAGCGACCTATATGGTTAGGTGCTATATTAACTAATATATCCAAAAAGTACCAACTCTTGAGAAAAAAGAGCCTTGCCGGGGGTTAGGAGAAGCCATTTTCGAGAATTTTCCTCATTACTCATATAAAGACAATTATTACATTTTAAATTTTTTCAAATATCCACAACAATCTGACACGATAGCGACCTATATGGTTAGGTGCTATATTAACAAAGCTATCTAAGAAGTACCCACTCTTGAGAAAAAAGAGCCTTGCCGGGGGTTAGGACAAGCCATTTTCGAAAATTTTCCTCATTACTCATATAAAGACAATTATTACATTTTAAATTTTTTCAAATATCCACAACAATCTGACACGATAGCGACCTATATGGTTAGGTGCTATATTAACTAAGCTATCCAAAAAGTACCAACTCTTGAGAAAAAAGAGCCTTGCCGGGGGTTAGGACAAGCCATTTTCGAAAATTTTCCTCATTACTCATATAAAGACAATTATTACATTTTAAATTTTTTCAAATATCCACAACAATCTGACACGATAGTGACCTATATGGTTAGGTGCTATATTAACTAAGCTATCTAAAAAGTACCAACCCTTGAGAAAAAAGAGCCTTGCCGGGGGTTAGGACAAGCCATTTTCGAAAATTTTCCTCATTACTCATATAAAGACAATTATTACATTTTAAATTTTTTCAAATATCCACAACAATCTGACACGATAGCGACCTATATGGTTAGGTGCTATATTAACTAAGCTATCCAAAAAGTACCCACTCTTGAGAAAAAAGAACCTTGTCGGGGGTTAGGACAAGCCATTTTCGAAAATTTTCCTCATTACTCATATAAAGACAATTATTACATTTTAAATTTTTTCAAATATCCACAACAATCTGACACGATAGCGACCTATATGGTTAGGTGCTATATTAACTAATATATCCAAAAAGTGCCAACTCTTGAGAAAAAAGAGCCTTGCCGGGGGTTAGGACAAGCCATTTTCGAAAATTTTCCTCATTACTCATATAAAGACAATTATTACATTTTAAATTTTTTCAAATATCCACAACAATCTGACACGATAGCGACCTATATGGTTAGGTGCTATATTAACTAATATATCCAAAAAGTACCAACTCTTGAGAAAAAAGAGCCTTGCCGGGGGTTAGGAGAAGCCATTTTCGAGAATTTTCCTCATTACTCATATAAAGACAATTATTACATTTTAAATTTTTTCATTATCCACAACAATCTGACACGATAGCGACCTATATGGTTAGGTGCTATATTAACTAAGCTATCCAAGAAGTACCAACTCTTGAGAAAAAAGTGCCTTGCCGGGGGTTAGGACAAGCCATTTTCGAAAATTTTCATCATTACTCATATAAAGACAATTATTACATTTTAAATTTTTTCAAATATCCACAACAATCTGACACGGTAGCGACCTATATGGTTAGGTGCTATATTAACTAAGCTATCCAAAAAGTACCCACTCTTGAGAAAAAAGAGCCTTGTCGGGGGTTAGGACAAGCCATTTTCGAAAATTTTCCTCATTACTCATATAAAGACAATTATTACATTTTAAATTTTTTCAAATATCCACAACAATCTGACACGATAGCGACCTATATGGTTAGGTGCTATATTAACTAAGCTACCCAAAAAGTACCCACTCTTGAGAAAAAAGAGCCTTGCCGGGGGTTAGGACAAGCCATTTTCGAAAATTTTCCTCATTACTCATATAAAGACAATTACTACACTTTAAATTTTTTCAAATATCCACAACAATCTGTGGTTAGGTGCTATATTAACTAAGCTATCCAAAAAGTACCAACTCTTGAGAAAAAAGAGCCTTGCCGGGGGTTAGGACAAGCCATTTTCGAAAATTTTCCTCATTACTCATATAAAGACAATTATTACATTTTAAAATTTTTCAAATATCCACAACAATCTGACACGATAGCGACCTATATGGTTAGGTGCTATATTAACTAAGCTATCCAAAAAGTACCAACTCTTGAGAAAAAAGAGCCTTGCCGGGGGTTAGGACAAGCCATTTTCGAAAATTTTCCTCATTACTCATATAAAGATAATTATTACATTTTAAATTTTTTCAAATATCCACAACAATCTGACACGGTAGCGACCTATATGGTTAGGTGCTATATTAACTAAGCTATCCAAAAAGTACCCACTCTTGAGAAAAAAGAGCCTTGCCGGGGGTTAGGACAAGCCATTTTCGAAAATTTTTCTCATTACTCATATAAGGACAATTATTACATTTTAAATTTTTTCAAATATCCACAACAATCTGACACGATAGCGACCTATATGGTTAGGTGCTATATTAACTAAGCTATCCAAAAAGTACCCACTCTTGAGAAAAAAGAGCCTTGCCGGGGGTTAGGACAAGCCATTTTCGAAAATTTTCCTCATTACTCATATAAAGACAATTATTACATTTTAAATTCTTTCAAATATCCACAACAATCTGACACGATAGCGACCTATATGATTAGGTGCTATATTAACTAAGCTATCCAAAAAGTACCCACTCTTGAGAAAAAAGAGCCTTGCCGGGGGTTAGGACAAGCCATTTTCGAAAATTTTCCTCATTACTCATATAAAGACAATTATTATATTTTAAATTTTTTCAAATATCCACAACAATCTGACACGATAGCGACCTATATGGTTAGGTGCTATATTAACTAATATATCCAAAAAGTGCCAACTCTTGAGAAAAAAGAGCCTTGCCGGGGGTTAGGACAAGCCATTTTCGAGAATTTTCCTCATTACTCATATAAAGACAATTATTACATTTTAAATTTTTTCAAATATCCACAACAATCTGACACGATAGCGACCTATATGGTTAGGTGCTATATTAACTAAGCTATCCAAGAAAAACCAACTCTTGAGAAAAAAGAGCCTTGCCGGGGGTTAGGACAAGCCATTTTCGAAAATTTTCATCATTACTCATATAAAGACAATTATTACATTTTAAATTTTTTCAAATATCCACAACAATCTGACACGGTAGCGACCTATATGGTTAGGTGCTATATTAACTAAGCTATCCAAAAAGTACCCACTCTTGAGAAAAAAGAGCCTTGTCGGGGGTTAGGACAAGCCATTTTCGAAAATTTTCCTCATTACTCATATAAAGACAATTATTACATTTTAAATTTTTTCAAATATCCACAACAATCTGACACGATAGCGACCTATATGGTTAGGTGCTATATTAACTAAGCTACCTAAAAAGTACCCACTCTTGAGAAAAAAGAGCCTTGCCGGGGGTTAGGACAAGCCATTTTCGAAAATTTTCCTCATTACTCATATAAAGACAATTATTACATTTTAAATTTTTTCAAATATCCACAACAATCTGACACGATAGCGCCCTATATGGTTAGGTGCTATATTAACTAAGCTATCCAAAAAGTACCAACTCTTGAGAAAAAAGAGCCTTGCCGGGGGTTAGGACAAGCCATTTTCGAAAATTTTCCTCATTACTCATATAAAGACAATTATTACATTTTAAAATTTTTCAAATATCCACAACAATCTGACACGATAGCGACCTATATGGTTAGGTGCTATATTAACTAAGCTATCCAAAAAGTACCAACTCTTGAGAAAAAAGAGCCTTGCCGGGGGTTAGGACAAGCCATTTTCGAAAATTTTCCTCATTACTCATATAAAGACAATTATTACATTTTAAATTTTTTCAAATATCCACAACAATCTGACACGATAGCGACCTATATGGTTAGGTGCTATATTAACTAAGCTATCCAAAAAGTACCAACTCTTGAGAAAAAAGAGCCTTGCCGGGGGTTAGGACAAGCCATTTTCGAAAATTTTCCTCATTACTCATATAAAGACAATTATTACATTTTAAATTTTTTCAAATATCCACAACAATCTGACACGGTAGCGACCTATATGGTTAGGTGCTATATTAACTAAGCTATCCAAAAAGTACCCACTCTTGAGAAAAAAGAGCCTTGCCGGGGGTTAGGACAAGCCATTTTCGAAAATTTTCCTCATTACTCATATAAGGACAATTATTACATTTAAAAATTTTTCAAATATCCACAACAATCTGACACGATAGCGACCTATATGGTTAGGTGCTATATTAACTAAGCTATCCAAAAAGTACCCACTCTTGAGAAAAAAGAGCCTTGCCGGGGGTTAGGACAAGCCATTTTCGAAAATTTTCCTCATTACTCATATAAAGACAATTATTACATTTTAAATTTTTTCAAATATCCACAACAATCTGACACGATAGCGACCTATATGGTTAGGTGCTATATTAACTAAGCTATCCAAAAAGTACCCACTCTTGAGAAAAAAGAGCCTTGCCGGGGGTTAGGACAAGCCATTTTCGAAAATTTTTCTCATTACTCATATAAAGACAATTATTACATTTTAAATTTTTTCAAATATCCACAACAATCTGACACGATAGCGACCTATATGGTTAGGTGCTATATTAACTAAGCTATCCAACAAGTACCAACTCTTGAGAAAAAATTGCTTTGCCGGGGGTTAGGACAAGCCATTTTCGAAAATTTTTCTCATTACTCATATAAAGACAATTATTACATTTTAAATTTTTTCAAATATCCACAACAATCTGACACGATAGCGACCTATATGGTTAGGTGCTATATTAACTAAGCTATCCAAAAAGTACCCACTCTTGAGAAAAAAGAGCCTTGCCGGGGGTTAGGACCAGCGTTGTTCGTCTACAGGTATTTTTTAGTTTTCGACGTCATGCCGTTGATAATGCTTCGACAATTGCTTTTGGCGTCAACAACAATTGGTAGACAATGGTGTCAAATATGTCGAGAATGTAGATACTCGGTAGATAATTGTAGAATATTATATTGGTTTGTTTTTGCTTGTATATTATAATGATGGAAAGGTGAAAGAGACTGTACACAATGTAATAGTGTTTATTTCAATCAGCTGATGCCGTGTGACCTAAATATGGAGATTATTAAATAAATAGTGCATTGACCTATATACGCAAAATCTAAAATGTTGAATAAAAAAGAATTTATTAATCGTAAACGTATTATTTTACCTACCTGATAATAGTTCATGAAATTTAGCTGTTACATCATGTTGGGTGAAGAATCGTTTACTGATCGAAAGGAGAATAATTTTCTTGATGAAGAAAAACTTACGAAGGGATTGTGAAAAACATTTCTCATAGGCAAAAAATACAAATAAAACAAGTAGTTAACCTTTGTTAACCCTTAACTATATAAGCTTGTGAAGTATTTCCTAAACTATTCCTAATTTTATGTTTTTAGGTTAGATAACCACTATAGTGCTCCTGTAAATGAGTTGTCGGAAAAGGGTGGTTTCAAGACATATATCGTACACTGGCTATACACTTCAACCGTTACACTCATTTTACCCTGTACATCGGTGAAGCACTCAGAAGGACACTTACTCAAGCGCTGGCGATTTCCTTTCATCTTATACCCTTGGATATCCTAGAATTCATCATACACACCTCCATAGCCTTAAATTATATCCTAACTATTTATGTATTAGCTGTATTAGCTTTTTCAAAATATTGCGAAGATAAGTAAAGCATTTCCGAAAACGAAAAATAATTTAAATATTATAATAAATGCATTTCCGTATACATGTGTAAGTTTCATTAACAGTTGTTCTTGCTGATTTTTTGAAACGGTTTTGTGATTAAACGAGTCTGTTTACCAAAATGTTTACGCGCTTTAGTAATCAAATGTGGTGCGTTCGAGATTTATACACATACGTACACTAAAGGTTTTATTCCATTAGAGAGAACGGATATGGTGGGTGTAGTATTTTAGATAACGAGGACCAAGTACCAAACTTAATTAATACATTTAATTATATTTATCCTCTTCAAAATTTGGGCCTCTAAATGTATTAAGATAATATTTGAGCAAGTTTTGGTTAATGAGCTAGGCATCCGAAATCCTTTCAAACTATATCACCCAACATCGTAAAGCAAAACGTTGGAAGCTGTGTTAGTCGTTTCATATTAACATTAGTAACTTTACGAACAGTCATTTAAATACACTGTAAAATGTTTCTTCCCACTTTGTGTGACAAAAATAAAGTAGAGAGAATAGTTTTGTGTTGAAAATTGAAAATTCTGGCCTCGCAAAATTTGAAGAGAAGCGAAATGAAAAAACCAACCTATAAATATTAAATGTAAAAGTTTATAAGAAAATACATAAATAGGTTTATATGCGTAAATGAGTAACTAAATTTAGCAATGAAATTAAACTAAAAGGAATCGTTTTAGTTCCATATTTTTGTGTTGTCTGCAACTTGTATAATATACACCATAAATTTTAAAACAATCTGATGCAGGGTGTCACCCAAATCGTACTCCTTCTGAAATATATATTTAGAAAAATATTGCAATCGCACGCACACACTATATATTTATGTTTTTATTTCGCTTGAAAATAACGGTTTTTTCCTGAATTTTTGTTTCCTCTCTAAGTTAAATAGTTATATACTATTTAAAATGTATTTTTCCATTAGAACATTTGTAACTTAAATGTTGTCCTTTGCGAATGTGTTATTTTAATTAATGTGTAGTAAATTCAATCGATTTAAAACGTGATAGAATTTTGGTACATTTTTGGTGACTGAAGTGAATGAATATAGATGATGGTGGAAGATTTTAATTAATTATTTTACTTAAAACTATATATTATTAAATTATTGAGAATAATTTTGTGAAAACAAACTGTTGATTGAAGTTTTGTGAATTATATTGTACAAGCCGTTATTTTTGAAATTATATGAAAGTACATTGTGTAGTTTTTAATCAGTATAGATTTCGTTTAAGAAGTATAAGAACGGTTCTAAGTTGTGGCAAATGCAACCTAGCAGAATGTCAAAGGATTCTCGGGCGCCGTTAAAAAACAAAGGAATAGGGGTTAGTACGAAACGTAAAATTGTGCAAAATCTCCTTTCTGTTTTAGCGGAAATGTTTGGTGATACTACAAACATTAATTTGCCGAGACACAGATGTTCGATTTTGACAAACATTTGTGCAAATTTGCAAATTGAAAATACAAAAGTTAATTGGAAACGGATGTATGATATATGGAGTAACAAAATATATAAAACGCAACTTAAAAAAACTGAGATATTCAACGGAAATTGTAATAATGAAAACTACGAGACAAACCTTTCTTCATCACACGAACACAAAACGCTAGACTCAAGTAATGAATATTTTCAAAAAACAAATATTTGGAAACAAAACATTATATCTCCGGCACTACATCGACAAACCACTGATAATTTGGATGTAACCCAGTTGATAATCACAGACAATGATACGCTAAACATTTCACTGGAAGATATGCCTATTGAAATTGAAGAGCCAAATAAAGATCACTGGATTTTACGAGGTTTTATGGAGACATCAATTGAACTTTCAAAGAGCTGGTCGAATGAAGATGTTAGAAGCGCTATACGAGAAGCACTTACGGCCGCTAAGCATCCATGTGTTTTAAGTTTTCGGTCGATAACGAAAAAAGTCAAACTGTCGTTTAATACGCAAATTGTAAATATACTCATATTCACAAGCAAAAATTTAAATTTGTGTTAAGTAATTGTAAGACAATGAGAATTTTTAGTTGTGGTATCGATGCAAAATATCATGGGGTGCAAAAGGAATTCACTCAACTTAGGGGTAAAGCTCGAGAGACAGTACAAAACCAACTAGAACGCTCTCATGCGTATGCGTTTAGTTTAAAACAATTTCAACACATCAATGTGCCACTGCTTGAATCTGGCAATACACAGGGAATCGTTAGACCAATAAATTTGCGGAAAGCAAGGTCCGAAAAAATATTATTGCCAGATTTAATAAAGGGATGTGACCTACTGGACACAATGTATCGGTTTGATAGACAATCACGAGATGATAAATACATTTATGCAGTGAGAAATCCATTAGCAATAACTCTAATAAGAGATTCGGCGCTACAATTTCTACGTGAAGAAAATTTAATTATACATGTCGATGCTACGGGTAGTTTGGTAAGAAACCCGAAATGCTGCTCAACACATAAGTTTTCACGAATTTATTACTATGCGTGCGTAATTAAAGTCAATAACATTATTATGCCAATTTCGGAATATATCACTTGTGAACACGATGTGGATTCATTGAGATCTTTACTTAAGGATCTGAATAAGGCTGTGAGGAAACATACCCCCAAAGTTACCATGCCAAAAATTTTCGTCACGGATTGGTCTTGGGTATTTATAAATTCTATTTTATGGGAAATGAATTTGATGGATATAAATAGATATCTCCACGTAACTTATGCTATTATAAATGGAAAGTCGAGCAAAGGGAATCTTTCTGGAGTTTTTATTTGTTGTGCACATTTTGCGGCCATTATTATACGTCAGATAAAAAATAAAATTATAAACTGCCCGTATAATTTAAAGGAATTTATAATGATAACTATGTTCCTAATCATAGACAGTGATAATTTAGAAGAAGTAGATAAATACTTCGAAATATTTTGTATAATCAGTTGTTCTAAATTTCAAAACAATAAATTTGTGAAAGCCCAAAGTGACTTATCAAATATCATTAATTTAAAGCATAATATGGAAATAAAGACGATAGATGATACTTCCTGCAGCAATTCGAACGATTCTGAAATTTTCAACCAGCATGAATATTGTGAAACAAATTTAGAAGATACTCCTTACTTCGAGAGGTTCAACATAATTTTAATTAGAGTAATCAACGACTTACGCCAAGACGAACGTGAAGGACTCAAAAATATATTATATTGTGAAGAATTTGTGAAATTTTGTGTAAAGAAGTACATGAAATTCTTGCCATTGTGGAGTACGGTATTTTTAATAAAAATTTCAGATTAACAGGAGGGTTTCCAACGCGATTGTTGAAAGTTGGTTTAACCTTATAAAACATAATTTAATCGGAGAATTACATATGAAATTGGGTCGATTTATAGACAAGCTGCAGCAATCAACACTACTTTTACTTAAAAGCGTCGAATGTGCTCCTCATATTAAAACACGGAAACGACCGAAAACTGAACATTCAAAGGTTGAAACGGAAGCATTATCATCAGTACAGGGATCTACTCCATTACGAATTACTGCAAATGATGAAAATCCGTTTAATAAAGATTTGGAAGAGAGATGGAGCAAAAAATTAATTAAGAAGACTCCCCGATATGCAGGGAAATTAGCTTTACAACGGCTATTTCCACCTAAAAAAATTGACTGTCACTCAGTGCTAATGGCCAAATACAGATGTTACGAGAAAATGAGTGAACTGAACTATGAAATAATTATATTTCAATTTCATTTTAATGACTTATGGTGTTGTTTGTATAACAATTGCTATAACTCATTAAACAATAAAAACTTTCTGACTACGGAACTTGTATATGTTGCCGTAAGTATCCTAACTAAAGGGACAAATAGCGTGTGTTTGGATCATTATCAAATTATTAAAATGTTACAAAATGACTATAAAGCAGTGGATCATAACAGACAAAGAGAAATTCCGTTATGCAATAAGTACAGGTACGTCATCTCATAAAATATTGGTTACATAACTCGCGACATAACAATTTTTTATTAATGCTTGAGCTTTCCAAACCAAGTCGGTTCCATAATCAAAATTTTTTAATAGAAGCTATACGAAAGCTTAAGTTTGTTAAACAGTTACAATCACAATCTAATTATTAAAACGTTTTCGATCACGATTAATTTTGCAACTAAGTTAGTTACAAAATTAATCCGAAGATAATCACTCAGTGATCGAAAACGTTAATAATAAAATATATAACTAATTATAAATTTGTGGTTTTCATTAGGACGTGGTTTTAAGAAGGAAATTGCAGCAATTTGGAACCTTAAGTAGGTTATAAAAATAATTTGTTTATCCTACCTAGCTATATAAACATTAATCATTTAATTAATCAACAAAGCTTAATAAAATCATTTAAATTCCAGATACGTTATTTTACCTATTTGTGAAGCGGGACATTGGACACTAGCTATTATAGATTTTGATAATCGGGTAATAACTACTTACGATCCATTGAATCCTATAAGGCGAATTTTTAAAGTTGGAAACAAAATAAAGAAATTTATTAACGAAATTCTTAAATATTACGAACAACCGAGTCAAGAATTTCAAAACACTTCAAACAGTTCATTGCCACATCAAAACGACGGATTCAACTGCGGACCTTTAGTTATTTATGCTGCAGAAAAAATGATAGCAGGAAAATCAATAATAGAACTAGATTCGGAAGATGAAGAATTAAATCGAACTGCGTTAATAAATTATCGCCTATATCTAAAAGAAATTATTTTAACCAATTCAGAATCGATGGCAAATTTTTGTCTATCCTGTTGTGAAATACTAACCACACCACAAAAGTTAATCGAATGTATCTCCTGCCATCGGGCAATTCACGAAAAATGTCTAAGTCGAATACAATTTATTAATGAAGAATGTATATTCTGTTCGACGTTGAATTAAATATTTTTACAAATAAAAATTTGAGTAAAAACTTGGATAGTCTACTTTTATTATTTTGGTGACATGATATTGTTATCAAATATTCTAATACTCGATTTATATATGTACAATAGGTCACTTTACGCGTCAGAATGTTGGAAAAAAATCAAATGTAATTTGAAAATGTTTCAATTGTTTTATTTTTGTCTGTACATGAGTAATGAGGAAAATTTTCGAAAATGGCTTGTCCTAACCACCGGCAAGGCTCTTTTTCTCAAGAGTGGGTACTTTTTGGATAGCTTAGTTAATATAGCACCTAACCATATAGGTCGCTATCGTGTCAGATTGTTGTGGATATTTGAAAAAATTTAAAATGTAATAATTGTCTTTATATGAGTAATGAGGAAAATTTTCGAAAATGGCTTGTCCTAACCCCCGGCAAGGCTCTTTTTTTCTTAAAAGTTGGTACTTTTTGGATAGCTTGGTTAATATAGCACCTAACCATATAGGTCGCTATCGTGTCAGATTGTTGTGGATATTTGAAAAAATTTAAAATGTAATAATTGACTTTATATGAGTAATGAGGAACATTTTCGAAAATGGCTTGTCCTAACCTCCGGCAAGGCTCTTTTTCCTCAAGAGTTGGTACTTTTTGGATAGCTTAGTTAATATAGCACCTAACCATATAGGTCGATATCGTGTCAGATTGTTGTGGATATTTGAAAAAATTTAAAATGTAATAATTGTCTTTATATGAGTAATGATGAAAATTTTCGAAAATGGCTTGTCCTAACCCCCGGCAAGGCTCTTTTTTCTCAAGAGTGGGTACTTTTTGGATAGCTTGGTTAATATAGCACCTAACCATATAGGTCGCTATCGTGTCAGATTGTTGTGGATATTTGAAAAAATTTAAAATGTAATAATTGTTTTTATATGAGTAATGAGGAAAATTTTCGAAAATAGCTTGTCCTAACCCCCGGCAAGGCTCTTTTTTCTCAAGAGTGGGTACTTTTTGGATAGCTTGGTTAATATAGCACCTAACCATATAGGACACTATCGTGTCAGATTGTTATGGATATTTGAAAAAATTTAAAATGTAATAATTGTCTTTATATGAGTAATGAGGAACATTTTCGAAAATGGCTTGTCCTAACCCCCGACAAGGCTCTTTTTTCTTAAGGGTTGGTGTTTTTAGATAGCTTGGTTAATATAGCACCTAACCATATAGGTCGCTATCGTGTCAGATTGCTGTGGATATTTGAAAAAATTTAAAATGTAATAATTGTCTTTATATGAGTAATGAGGAAAAATTTCGAAAATGGCTTGTCCTAACCCGCGGCAAGGCTCTTTTTTCTCAAGGGTTGGTACTTTTTAGATAGCTTGGTTAATATAGCACCTAACCATATAGGTCGCTATCGTGTCAGATTGTTGCGGATATTTGAAAAAATTAAAAATGTAATAATTGACTTTATATGAGTAATGAGGAAAATTTTCGAAAATGGCTTGTCCTAACCCGCGGCAAGGCTCTTTTTTCTCAAGAGTGGGTACTTTTTGGATAGCTTGGTTAATATAGCACCTAACCATATAGGTCGCTATCGTGTCAGATTGTTGTGGATATTTGAAAAAATTTAAAATGTAATAATTGTCTTTATATGAGTAATGAGGAAAATTTTCCTAACTCCCGGCAAGGCTCTTTTTTCTCAAGGGTTGGTACTTTTTAGATAGCTTGGTTAATATGGCACCTAACCATATATTTATTTATTTATTTATTTTGTTCAAATATCACAATAACAATTTTTGTTAACTTTAACCCACCCGAAATCTAACACAGCTCATTTTGAGCAATAATTGCTCATTCATAATGAGATACGAAGGTTGGAGTGAGCTGAACAATTTTAATAAAAATAAATATGTTTAAGAAAAATACGCATTTGTAACACATGCATGGTAACGTCGGCTTTACGGAGAGGTGGTATACGCAACATGTGTTAATATGCCTCTCAACTTTGCTCAAATTCTTTGGAATAACATATTCATGTGTAATATTCATGCTGCAGCTTTTTCATGCTATTTATGCCAATATTTGATAATTTGTTTACCTTATTGGTAAAGAATGTGGCTCACATCCTCTGATGCTCTGGTTAACGGGATGTTAAGTTGCTGCGAGGCCTTTCATCTGTGGTATTTAATCTTAAGTCATCCACGGAATGTTTAATGTTGTGCATTTAGTTTTTCGAATGAAAATTCTTTCATTGGCAATTACAATTTAGAATTTAAAATAATTTGAAAACCGAGAAAAACCGAAAAATATCAACCGTTTGACTTGAAAGTCAAAGGCAACTTTAACTTTTTTTTTTATATAGGTCGCTATCGTGTCAGATTGTTGTGGATATTTGAAAATTTTAAAATATATTACATTAATGTAATAAATTTTAAATGTAAGTTTAATTTAATCGTTTTTATGAATAATGAGAGAAAAAAATTTTTTCATGACTGGCCAGGATAGGAGGTTAGAAAGTTTTTTCAGTTCCAGTTTATTAATGATAGTTTGTTTGCGAAATAGGTTTGTCATGTCAGTGTCAAAGAATTGATAAAAATCTTTGAAAATAATTACAAATTAATAACGAGCAAGAAATATTTGGCAATTTTCTGTCAAACGTAAAAGAACAGATTAACAAATGCAAGTTTCCACATGTACAATCTAATATTTATAATTAATTTAGAGTAGATATGTAATTAAATAAAACTTCTAAATAATAATTTAATATCACTAAGCGTGTAATGTTAAGGTAAAAATTTCATGAGGCATAATATAACGTTATTAACTTAATTAAATGCCATTTAGGAAAGATTACACAAACGGCCATCATACACAAATTAACCTAAGAGTCTAGGTAAACAAACAAATACTTAAGGTTCTGGCAATATAGTGAAGGGAAGCGGCCACGTGGCTTTAAATACAAATAATTTACAATTATAATGTTTATTAGAAGTTTAATAGGAATTATAAGATTTATTAAAAAGTTGCCAGATACTTCATTTTCGTATTTAATAAAATTCGTATAAACGAATAAAATTGAATGGTTTACCATTTAAACCGTTCAGTTTTATTCGTTTATGCGAAAGAAGTATATTATATTCACTTATACATACACAATTTTTAGGATTTAGGATAAACTTCACGCATTTGTACAGAACCGTGAAGTTTGTCCTAAACGAATCTTATTTTTTTTTAGGACAGATTTAGGACAAATTCACGCGAATTCTCTCTCTCTCTCTCTCTATATATATATATATATATATATATATATATATATATATATATATATATATATATATATATATATATATATATATATATATATATATATATATATATATATATATATATATATATATATATATATATTTATATATATATATATATATATATATATATATATATATAAATATATATATATATATATATATATATATATATATATATATATATATATATATATATATATATATATATATATATATATATATATGTATATGTATATATATAGGAAAATTTATTATATATATATAACAAAGTTATTAAATATTACCTGTGTAAATTATTCGTCTACTTATATCATCTGCCACATCAGATTACAAAAATTCAAAGTTAATTGGAAAAAGATTTATAGGTTCCTTAATCCTCCCAAATTTTGCCATTTTTCTCATTACCTAAATGAATGTCAGCACATCATTAATCTTCTTAACATTTGTTGTCTTTATTTCCAGATAAAAATCAAAATTCGATAAGAATGAAAGGAGGATGTATAAAATTTGCTGGGTTATCAATTCAAAAAATAGAAGACTATGATAATAATATGACAGATAATTAGTTAGATGATTAGCAAATCAAATTTAAATTTTAACCTATAGATATCAACAAATATCAGGATGACTTATCCGAATCTAAGTGAATACAATGTGATTGTGTTAAATTTTGAAACAAGTACGTTTATTCCTATTGTAACAATAACACGAGCAACGAAGAACACGTTTGATACACATTATCCATCAATTATCGTTAACATATACAACGAAACCAATTTATTTATTATAAACAGTACACTATCATTGTTATCAACTTTAGCATCTCACACGACGGGAACAACAACAACATTAATATCTTCACCTTTTACCACAATTGCACCACCATCACTATCATCTTTTGTCGAATTTAGTAGTACACTTACAAATTTGACGACAATAAAAACCGCGGTGACACCAACCATACCATCCAGTAAAACAGATACAAGTTTTCAAAATAGTGTTATTGTGCCGTTATATGCTGTGATTTTTTTGTTATCTGTCGTTGGAAATTTTTTAGTTATTTTAACGTTGGCACAAAATAAGCGAATGAGAACTGTAACAAATGTGTATCTATTAAATCTGGTAAGTGTAATAATTGCAATTTTTGTTTTACAATTGATTTTCATTAAATTAAAAAATATTAAATTTGAATTTAATAAAAAGAATTAAATTACCTAATTGCTAATTTACTGTTTGTATATTGACTTAGTATTAAACAATTTGGAAAACATGTAGGGGATTTCTACTGTGGCCTAATATAAAAATATTGCGTTATCCGAAAATAGAAATTCCGCAATTCATCTAGGGTAAATAGGTTGAGCGTGAAGAAGATTTTTCATTGGAAGGTTTTTGATAGATTTTGAAACTATCCAAATATAAGAATGAATAAGACACTTAGCTGCACTTGCCACTATTTATTTGAATTTACAAAACATTTTCAACCTAACGTAACTCCTCCACACTAAGAGTCGACCATAACTGCGTGGGTTAATATTTTTATTATAGTGAAGTTCACAAACGAGCAACGTTTGTAATTAAAAATTACTAGATAGAAATTAAGTCAAGAACTGAACCTCTTGAACATTTGAAGTGCCGAAACTTCTCCGATTGGGTTCTGCTAAAGCTCGAAAAATCGTCAAACAATTGATCCGTTGAAGAGGAAATTCCGGTCGAATGGCCACTTCGCTCTTGCGATTTAACGTCATTGGATTTCTTTTTATAGGATCACGTTAAGTCGTTGGTTTATGCCAACAAGACGACAACGTTAGAGGAGCTCAGGAACAATATCGAACATGAAATTGCCAACGTTGCGGTCGATATGTGTGGGAGAGTGGTTGAGAGAGACAATTGGCTCCAAAGAATTGATCGCTGCAAACTTGTTCGCGATTATCATATGCGCGAAATCAAATTCCATAGTTGAATGTAATATGCGTACTTCACTTTAAATAAAGTTCCGCCTAATATCTCAACTATTCTATGTTTTATTTAAATACAAAATTGTTATATCCTTATTAAAAAACAATTATATAGAATGTGTAATTATGGTAGAGTTGGTTAGACATTTTAACGTGCAATATTTGGTTATCTTCTATATTTTGTAAAGTTCTCGATAAACTGGCTTCTAGGAAAATATTTGTGATGTTTACATAGTTATATGGTTGTAAATTTGTAGATTTTCTTGAATTTGTATTGAAGTAGTGCATATTAAATGACGTTCCGTTGAGTGTTACAGGACAATTTTGTTATTGTAATAATATTACTCCTTTTATAGATCGCCCTCTAAAAAGAAGTTGTCTGCATGTTGTTTTAAGTGTTACCTCATTTTTTGATTGTACGTAGATATTTTCAGGTGTCATTTCTTGAACTTCATCTTGGATTTCCTTTTGAATTAATGTACATTTTGTTGGGATGTTTTGTGTGATGTCTGTTGTACAGCTATTAATTTTCGTTATTTCGGCAATATTTGATTCCTTCTATGTTAGTTCATTGTCTTATCCAGAAATACTAGTTATGTTCATTTAGGATTATGTTAGGATGAGGAATTTCAATTATATAGCTTTAATTTATAGGTAATGGATATAGGTTAAAATGGCCATAAGTTCCTGGATGAAAGGTTTATTTTTATGGAAAATATTGGTTGGGTGTTATTAAAGTATGCCTGGATATTGATAATCTCAAAAATATATTCATCTGATATAAAATATACGTTTATTTATTTAGTGCGGTTCTAATAATATCTATTTCTTGATTGTTGAGTATATGACGTGAAATTACTTTTTGGTTAGATTAGGGTATTGCATCTTCTATTCTCGTATGTGGTACGTGTTCATTCTTAACTTCTATGTATAGTTTATACTATTTATTTTTGATTTCACTAAATCTATTTAACATACCTTTATTAAGTTTTATTTGTTTTTGATTTTGTTCTAATAATTCCTCGTTGCGATTTATATTTTCTAAATTTTTTCCTAAAAGGTTTTTAAAATTATAATGATTTTTAAAAATGGTTCGTTTTTGACTGTTATTCCTTTCTTATATTTATAAATCGTATTTTTATAGTATACTATATTGTACTCGTAGTTCTCTAAATTTATGTTTTTCGGATATTAATTAATTATTCTCGCATGACTGGTTTGGATGCTAACACACCTTTGCTGTCATCGTAGTCAGTTATTGTCAGTCCATTTGTTGACTTTTGTTTGTAACCTTTATCTTAGAGAATTTCTTTGCTAATTTGTTTCTGCGGTTATGTCTTTGATATAAAAATTATAAAAAAATTTCGATTTTCGATTGAGTTTTAACAAAATTTCGGCCCCGGTACAGCATTGACGGTTTGATTGATCGGGATGAAACTTCATATTTAAGGTTTCACCAATAATTGGGAAGTCCCAGTGGTATATGGCCTAAATTTTTTATCAGAAGTGGCAGCTTCTATATAAGCTTTTTAGTTTATGCAAATATTCCGAAAAGTATATTAGTTTTGAGAAAAGGTTTTATAAATTAAAAGATTGCAAATTAATTTTGCAACAGTACGAGTCCAACCAAGACTGTTTTCTAAAATTTAAGCAAAAATGACGATTGTAGACGAAAAATTGCTTTTCAGCAAAAATTCGACCCCTGTAAGCTTTTCCATATTGCGAGAACCAATGATTTTAAGCAGACATCGGTTCACCGGAAGTAGTACCTTCTATAGGAGCTTTTTCGTTGTTCGCAAATATTTTGAAAAGTATTTAGCATATGACGAGTTTTGTAAAATTCGACTAATAAAAATTCGACATATCTACAGTCCAGGCGAATTAACTATTCGGAATCAAACTTCATACTTAACCTTTTCCCATTAATTGGGCGATCCTTGCAAAACTTCATGGAAATCTGTGTTCTGGAAGTGGGAGCTTCTATAGGGAGTTTTCAATTTTTGCAATGATGTTGAAAATTTTAGCGTTTAAAAAAATGACATAAAATTAAAAGATTAAAATTAATTAAAGCTTAAATTTTCAACAAGAGTTGACTTTATTGGTTTCCTGAAATTTAAGCAGGTGTAATGATTTTTATTGTACAACACAGTTTTACTAAAAGTCTGATAAGTTTAGTTTCCTTTTTCGAAATCAAATGTGGTGTATTTGAGATCAATGTATACATTCATTGAAGACGAATTTTCGCTGAAAAAAAGTCGTGTATTGGCCACAACATATTGACACTTCCATTTTTTTTATAAAATATCGATAAAAAGGACATTTAATATCATCTTACGTAATTGTTGGTTCTGCCAACCATATTCAGAACTTTAAGTTGGCAACACTTTTTTTCTGCGACAACCGATTTGACAGGTGATAGTTGATTTTTGATTAGTTTGATTTGCCATTTCATAATGAATAAATTCACACCAGACGTTTGCCAATTGTTAAAATTTACTTGGAAAATAATGGTTCAGTTCGTGAAACTTATCGTGCGCTATGTGCATTTTATGGTCGACATGATCGTCCATCAGAGCAGTTAATTCGATTAATTATGGATCTCTTTCGCACCACGTTGTCTCTAAATGATAATAAGCGTCCCGTAAAACCTCATATGGCGCGCACCGAGCAGGCGGTGGCATCCAAAGAGCATCCAAAAACATCGCGTCGTCATCGTGCACAACAATAGGGCCTTGATTCAACATGATTCAACTGGTGCGAGAAATAAAACCATACGACCATCGTTTGCGCGCCAATTCGGGAATAGGCCAAAGCCAATATTGACATCGATGCAAACTTTCCACACAAAATTTTCTTCAGTGATGAAGCTCATTTTTGGTTGAATGACTATGTCAACAAGGAGAATTGTCGCATTTGGAGTGAAAATATAATATCTACAAAAGAATACTGTTTAGTGTGCTTTATGGGCCGAAGGAATCATCGGACCATATGTGTTCAAAAATGATGCTGGGGAAAACGCTATAGCCAACAAAGAGCAGTGTAGAGACATGATTACTAATTTTTTGTGCCGCAAACAAATTGCATTCAAATTGAATGATTGCTAACTAGTAACAACAGCGACCAATGCGTCACTGGCCTGGCAATAATATACAACTTTGTAACATACGTTTATAACAAAGTAACATGGAGGCCGAATGATGGAAGAATGGAAAACCAAATCGATCATGGCATGATGTCTAAGAAACATTCCATCAGTGTATCCGACGTTAGGTCTTACAGAGGTGCAGACATGGATAGCGATCACGTGTTTGTCATATTCAAATATAAGTGCAAACTGTCATCTACGTTCAATAGACAAACGAAAAATACCGTTCAATGGAATGTCGATGCTTTAAAAAACAAGCGTCACTGCAGAATAACCAGTCAGCTATCACAAACAATTTAAACCGGCACAGTAACAACGAAGAAGCTCCTCCTAACACGCTATGCAGTCAGCCATAACCACTGCGGCGCAAAATACCATTGGAAGACTTCCGAGGGCCCGCAATGACTGGTTCAATTATCAATGCCGCCTGGTCGTCGAAAATAAACAAGAACTTCGTGGGAAATGTTTGGCTCGCAACACTATAAGCACTCTAGCAGAATATCTCCGCGCTGGGAAAGCCACGACTAAATACCTTCGATAAAAGAAGCGCCATTTTATGAGATCATGAATTGAAAAACAGCTTCCAAGCGGAACTAGGAAATTCCAGGAACTGGTTTTGTTAACGCCAGGAATTTCACTAAAGACTTCTAACCAAGAAGTACAACCAGCTGATGTTCTCTCTATATGGCAAACCTACTTTCAAATTCTGATAAATCGGAATGACAAAGTGACTTCAATATAGCAGTAGCTCTTCCAGGTGAATAGGTCTTTGTTGCATATCCCACAGTGAAGGAAATATAAGCATCTATCAGTAGATTGAAAAATGGAAAGGTACCCGGTCTCGATGGAATCCCCGCAGAATTTTTTAAGCTTGGAGGTGCCACTCTTGTATTAAATCTATATGATCCCATCGTCTCTAGTTGGGACCAAGAAGAGCTGCCGGGAATGATGGGCTCATATGTCCGTTTAAAGACGACCGTTTTAAATGAGGAAACTATCGTGGTGTATATTCTATTGAACATGTAACGATTGAACGCGACACTTGATTGGCAAAAATGTTTCCTGGGTGACATAATAAATGTTTATTTGGTGGCATGACTGATGATGATGGATGGTAATTATGATCGTTGATGATTAATAAAATACAACAATGCCTTTTCAAAGTTATTTAGTATAAAATTAAAAACGGGTTGCCCCTTTCTCTCGAATCACCTAATCCTCACTAGAGTAACTTGATAACAGTAACTTTTATGGCTTACACCCTTTCCTTTCCCCTTTACCTACAAAACCGGATTTTTCGTGGGTTCACTTTTTAAACTAAAATTTTTGTAGATTCAAAAATTTCATCACACCAACACAAACAAAAATGAAATAAAAAAAATGTCAAGGACATTTTTTGTATTTTTTTTAGCTTCATTTTGTTTTTGAGCGGTGTTGTAGTACATTACAAAAAAAAAATACACACACACATAGAACATTATAAAAGATACCGGGATTCAAATAAAATGTGTGCGGACGTAAAGGGTGTAAGCCATAAAAGTTACTGGTAAGTAGTTACTCTAGTGTGGATTAGGCGAATGGTTGTAATTTTTGGGGTTTTGCCAATTCGAAGGTCAATATGTTAAGATTGCATCGATAAAAACCAATGTGATTTACAATATAATAAAATAACATAATTAGTGTATATTTTAATAATAAATCAAGCAATAATATTAAATCAAGACGAGTTGTGAAATAATTTTATTTGTACCAAGCGTCGGGAGGACAAATTTGACTATAAACTCGTAAGTCCAAAAAAAAAAATACTTAGCGAGTCATTTAACACCCCCACCATTTTGTTTTGGGTACGCGCAAGCCTTATAAGCGCACTTTAGTACACTAGTTTCGATCGTGGATATACAACCGCGATAATCTAAGGGCTGCGCTCATATGTCTAGGAATTCCAGGAAAACCCGTTTCTGTTAACATTAACAACGTCTGGGTCTGTAGGTATGGTCGTTATTGAAGAAACTGTATCATACTCCTTTGAAATAACAACAGATGATATCGTGCTTCATGGCCGAGGACCTACCGATATCAAGGTCAGTTTCATCCGCTCATTGCTGCGCAAGAAGATTTGGGTTGAAGGAGAACAGCAGTAAAACCAAATTTTTAGCAACACTCAGGAATATCTCCATGGCAAATCTCGGGATTGGCGACCATAATTTTGATAGCGTAAATTCCTCGAGTCAATTATAACATCTTTGGTATGCCGGCAGAAATAAAAGCCTGAATCGCTGCCGGACAACGAGTTTTCTAGGCCCAATCAAAACTATTGTGATATAAACATATATTGCAGTCGTGCAAACTCGCACTTTATAAAGCACTCGTAAGACCTGTGCTGGCTAAAATAAGAATAATAATTATGATAAAAATGTTAGAATAATATGACTAAGGTATTAATACTATTACTACCATTACTGTTACTACTACTTATAATAATAACAACATAAAAATAATAACACTAATATTTAAATTTCAACTTCAAAACATGTGACTTCAACACTTTTTATAATAACCCTAAATAAAAAGGTGATATCAACAGTTTCAAATAGCCACTGCTTAACTTTAGGTAAAAACGATTTCAAATGAATGTCCTTCCTAAAATAAATTGGTAATGCATTAAAAAAGGTTGGTGCAGCGACAAGACTAGAGGGATGGTGGTCGTTGTAAAATCTTGGAATGTTACAGGTAAATTGATGGTTGCCGCGAAAATTGTATCAAAAATCGTTTCTTATTATTGACCACTTGGATTAATAAAAACTCTCAATACCTTATAAACATGCAAGTGTTTTAACGGCAACTTGTTGGTTGTAATGAATAAATTCCAAGATGATTCAGTTCTTGGTTTCTTAAGAAATATTCTCAAAATCATTTCCTGTTGAACATATAAAGAGTACAAAGTATTTGCATAATAACCACCCCAGCACGCCAATCCATATTCAATTTAGTCATAACTAGTGCATGGTAAGCAATTTTAAGCACCGGAATAGGACAGTAATCAAAGGAGGTAGAAAATTCTAGCAGTTGATGACATATACTGGTTGACTGAATAAAGAAGCGTTTTCCAATTAAGACAAGTGACCAAGGAAACACCAGGATATTTAAACGAGTCAACTGGTTCGATATCAAAACTTTCAGGACTCATTAGGAGTGACATCCAATAGATTCAGGTCTGTTGTGGTTAGATTGATTCAGACCCGCAGCAAAATAGACAAATTGCTGTTACCAGACAATTTAAACAACTGGGAGAATTCCCACAATAAGCCAAAGCAATTCATTTAAAACACACTTTTTTGAAACTCCTCTAAACCCTATATTATACATAATAGAGGGCAGAAGTTTGTGGTCAACCATGTCGAAGGCTTTAGCTGTATCAATAAATAAAGCACCGCAGTTGTTATCAACCACCAAACCAATATTGATTGTATTTAAGAATTACAATAATTCCGATTTAGTGCTCATACCACGACGAAAACTATGTTGATCATATAAACCGAAGTAAAGCTGCATTCAAAATGTTTACGCTTATCTTCTTAGTAAAATTCGGGGCCACGATCTGGTTTTATTTTGATCAAATTCAAAATTACCGTTATAATCTGAATGAAAAAAAATGTAAACAAAAACAATATGAAAAGTCAAAGAAACACTAGCTGTGCGTTCTCATCTGATATTGCTTTGCAAATATTTGCAATCGATTTCTTTGATAGTATACTCGTACATTCAAAATAATTCCGTATCGGTATATACAATTTAATTCCCATACATAAAAAAATTACAAAGCGCGATTTGCAATCAAAAGTAGTTGAGTATACAACTTTTTCCTTTGCAAATTTTGCATTTACAAAACGAAATCCAAAATTTCCCAAAATCGTGAAGGGAAATTTTCAACCCTGCAATAAACACAGTAACTTGTTTATATTTTGAAAACAAACATTGTTGTGTTATGTCAAAACTTTGTTCTAATAAATGGCGTTGGGATGATTTTTAATTCATTTTTTCAAATATTGTTTGACATTTGATATAGGAAAATGTTTTATTTGGTTTAAATATTGCTCCCAGAATTTATTGAATATTTGTAATAGCAAAGCTAATTGCGACATTGCTTTTCCTTTGTATATTTTATTTTTGCTGCTATTTTTTGGACATTGCATTGTATTATTGTCTAGAAATCTGTTATAAAAAGGTTCTATTTATGTTGTTAATACGCGATTAGTTTTGAGAAGCGTCAAAATTATTCATATACAAATCAAAATAATACACAAATACAACTAAATTGTACTACTAGATGGGAACCTATACTAACTATTGGTTCTCATCTGAATTCATTGCAAATTTTACCAAGGGAAATGTTTGTGTCATGTAGTTGTATTTCTGTATTATTTTCGTTTGTAAGTGAATGATTTTGACGTTTCCCGAGCTCAATCGGATATAAACAACCTTAATAAAATTATTTGACAAGAGATTTTTGGACTACGGCAAAATAAAATTTCCAAATAATGCCAACAAAATTAAGAAGTACAAAACAAACCAACAGCGGAATAAGTTACACTATTAAAAAGACTTATACAATTATGGAAGTAAGATTTAATCCGTTTAAAACATTTTTCCTGTATCAAAAATGAAACCATAATTATAAAATAAGGATATTTGCTATTGCAAATTTTAATACAGCCATTTATTACCAAAGTATGGCATAACATACAAATGTTCGTTTTCTAAATATAAACAAGTTGCTGTATTTATTAAGGGGGGAAACTTTTGGTTCCATTTTGTAAATGCAAAATTTGCAAATCAAAAAGTTGTATGGCCGACTAATTTTGAATGCAAATCGCATTTTAATTTTTTTATGTATGTGTATAAAAATGTATATACCGATACGGAATTATTTTGGATAAGTACGATCAAAGAAATCGATTGCAATTAATTGCAGAGCAATATCAGAGGATTAGGATAATGCACTGTAAATGTATATTCGGAGAATTGGACATTCTAAGTTTATTATTTAAGCAGTAAAACGAGTTTGTATTTTGGGGTTAAAATAAATAAAAGTTGTTTCAAAATTGTGTATGCAGCTTTACCTCTGTTTATACTACTTTTCTCTATGCAATAGGTCTGTAGTTACCTTTATCGTGACGATTACCATTCATGAAAAGGGGAATTATAGTTACTGTTTTCAATCGATCGGGTACAACTTCCAGCTCAAAGGAAAGGTTAAAAATATATGCCAGAACGGGATCAATGCCCAGCAATGGCTTTTAATATATAATTACTCAGGCCAACGCCAATATTATCAATTGAGTATTTAGATTCTAAAGCACAAATAATTGAAAAAACTTCATACGTAACTAAATACTGAGGTCATATAAAACGTTGTCGGACTGAAATCAAATGGCAAATCGAAGCTAGATGACGTATTGCTAGAGTCAAATTTAGCACCTAGGTCTTTAATGATACTAGAAAAATAACAATTAAACTCACTAGCAATTACTAAATCACTAGTAGGAAGTTCTCCGTTCTCACAAAAAATAGATTACACTAGTCATATTTTAGGTCTACGAGTTAGAATTTCATTCGCTAAAATCCAGTTTATTTTTATATCACCGCGGTTAACTGAAAAACGGTTTGAATAATAGATTTCCTTTTCTTTTTTGATGTCCTCATTAATTAAGATGCACATTCTAGAATAACTTTTGCGAAGTACTGAATTATCACGACGCTTATTTAATTTGGTTCGCAGTCGTTTTATTAATACGTCGTGTAAGGTCAATCAAAATCGAAGGCTGCAGGCGTTTGGAAAAATGTTGGGAGTACAACATAACCTTACATCAACTATATAAAGGCTTCCGACAGTCATATGACAATAAAAACCGCGATAACCTATGAGCCGCGCTCGTATGCCTAGGAATTCCAGAAAACATCGTTTCTGTTAACTTTAACAACGTCTGGGTCTGTAGGTATGATGGTTATTGAAGGAACTGTATCATGCTCCTTTAAAATAACATCTGAGTGTCGATTTTGTATCAAAAATGGCAGCGCGAGCTGGTGAGGTGATCAATAATTTTGTGTACATATACAGGGTATAATATACAATTTTATATTTGTATTGTTTTCTTCTCTCATGTGTCTGTGCCTTCTGTATGTCAATTTTACGAAGACAAGTACCAACATAAATAGTTCCGGTTGAACCGGTTGAATATGTATGCTACAAACGTCTACCTCTTCTATTCGCTTGCTTTTGAGCAGTGAAACCGATTGTTTACTATGTGATTTTGATTTTTCATTTTCAAATATTTGAACAATACGAAACCGCATTTGACACATCAAATAAAAAATATATCTAAACAAGATGACTCGCATGCACTCAAGCAAACCAATATAAATAAAAAACCACTGCTATGTTTTTCCGGTTTGCTTACCTCGCTCTGTCATTTTTGGTACAAAAACGACACTCAGATGTTTTTATATTCGTTTCTAGAGGACGTTTAAATAGAGTTTGTAACGGATCGTCACCGTGATGGTGAATTTAAAATCCCCAAGTATGACGAACCGTTACCAGAATATCTGTTCTGGGACTTCTGAGCGGTGTTTGGTAGCCGGCTAGAGCTCACGGTGGATCGTGGGAGAGTTTTCAGAAGTGTGAACAGATCTGGAATATACCGCTGAACAGGAACACAATCAATCAACCTCAGACGCGTAGCTCATGTTCTACCCAACATCATCACCTTTTGAAGCTTTTAATTATTCATATTGCGAAAAAAAACAAAGCGAAATACGGCCGAGCTGAATTGAAAAAAAAAAAAAAATCATCGAGAAATACAAAACAAAACAAACAAACAAACTGAGAAGTACCAAATATTTAAAGACACAAAACTAAAGTGTTGCTACTAATAGTTAATAGCATGTTTTGTATTTCCAAACCAGAAAAAGTTTAACTAAATTCACAACCAAAAAATTCTAATTTGAAGTCCGGACCCTTTTTTTCTAATTAAGGTTAGTACAACTTAATTATAAATTCTAAGGGTCAATTGACTTAATGATAAATATAATAATAAGATAATAATAATAAATATGACCTTAAAACTCGGTTGAGTTGGTGACCGTCGGTAAAGGTGATTGTAAACGCCGTTCGAATATCCAAAAAAACAGCTGATGGAGTATCGTATTGACGATACCGATATCCTTATACTTTGATGATGATTTCGGACTTGATGGATTATTGTGGTATACGTAACTGGGTATGACTACGTCATGAGCCTTGCAGTAGTTTTCTTGGCTTAACTTAACAATAATTATTACAATTGTTTTAATGTGTTTTTTTTTTAAATACATATATGCAACTTAAATATTAAACTGGATGTTTCAGATTAATATTGACCAGCAAACAAACTTAAACTATACTTTGCTAAGGTCTTTAAATAGCTCACAATAGTTATAATTATATAATCACGATTTAATTGCAAAAATTATTTTTTTGTTTTTACGCAAAATTTTATTTTTGTAATGCCTACGATTTTTTTAATGATTTCCGACGTGGGCAATGCACAGTTTTTTTGTTTCTTTTTCACCTTAAGGTGGAAACCGTTCGCTCCGTTTTAAGCTTTCTTAAACATAGAATACTAATCCTAGTATGCACTTAATTTATGCAATTTATTAATTTATGTGTAAATGCACTTAATTTATCGAAATTAATACACGACACGCCGAATTCCAACGTTCGGATTTTTCTTTTAATACACACATCACTGTATAGTTCATAAGGTTTTTTTTATGTTCTTAAATGTAACATAATTACCCTAAGAAATACGCACCAAAAAATATTAATAGAAAAATTTAACGATCAGTGGTTTAATGACGCGGAGGAGGTCCTCAGCAGAAAGAGGGTGTCCCGCCTATGGGCAGGGTTACTTTCGATGCCCTCGCTTCTAGCAAGACTCAGCTTTGCTAGAAGCAACTAAGGAACCTCGCCACGATTAGAATGGTTAGTACCTCTACTGCACTAAAATCATACTTACCAAACAAAAAGAAAATTTAGTCTGCAAAGCACTAGACTAAAAACTCGCACTTTTAATTTATCTCCCGGATCAGTCTTTCAATGTATGTATTTCACTAACGTTTGTTTTTAATTTTTAAATTAATGAACAAAAATTTTCTTTGGTGTCAAAAATAAGTCAAATTTGCAACACAAAACGAATTTTTAGGATATTTCACATTTATTGGCACTTGATTTGGTTTATTCCCCGATTACATCAATTTATTTATGTAAATTAATGAACACTGTATAGTATCACGGTATAATAATCACATCCAATTTTCTTAATTAAATTTATTTCAGATTAACTTATAATTTTTTTTTAAAATTATTATTGTATTTCACTAAATTTTACACATGCTAACAAACGCATTTTATTTTAGATATCAGGAAATTACTGACTAAAAAAAATTTATAATAAAATTAATTAATTTATAAAATAAAACGATACTCTTGAATTAATCGTGGGCATACCACTCCGATTGGAAGTGGTTAAAAGTTTTATTTTCTATTTTGTATACGCGCAGCACGCGGCTTAAAAAAAACCCCAAAGAAAAACTGAACTCTCTACCTCTCGGAAAAATACTCTCCTCTTAAACACAGCCGCACGGCTGACTGTCTAGCACGCAACTCCTTTTCTTTCTTTCCGTTGTACATTTTATACCAAAAATTGGGAAAAAAATATTGTACATTCATCAAAATGTACGAACGCAAAAACGTACAACAACGTGACATTGATTTTCGCTTACTCAATGCACGCGCAAAAATTTATTTACATCAAAAAAAATCAATCGATCGAAATGTGCAATTGCAGGTATTTTCAATAGCAGAGTTTTTTTTTTCATGCTATTTACCTCAAGACATATCGATGCAAAAATAAATTGATAATGTTGCATTATATTATTATGGTTTACGTTTATTCACCTACTGCATGGATATATACAGTAATCTGAGTAACATAAGCAACCAATAACAATGCGAAATACGGCATGGTAATTTCTTTTGGTAGAATTTGAGGTACCACCTCGAAGGTTATGCCGAATGTTAAAATTTGATGTTTGGGTTGATAACGGAACTGAATAAAATTCTGTTACAGCGTGGGGAAAACCCAAACCCTGAGATGAAAAGGGATCTCATGCCCTAATGAGAGGAGGACAGGAGTAGAAATTCAGTTTCCTTACATCCCACGTGGGGAACTCCCACACCCTGAGCAAGTCTCAGTGCTGGGCTGTCTAAATTAAACACCTAACCTATATCTAAATATCTAAATTATAACTATGGGCTACTAATTATTACTACCAACAGGCATTAAATGACTAAGCCTACGTCCTATCTTTGTTATCAGATCAGGTTTCCCTGCACCCCCTCAGCCTGGTTTCCGCCTTCCCGTGGTGTTGGCCGTTGTCTTATTGGTCCCCGTTGTCTCGATGGTCTATTCCAGAGTCTGCATCCCAAGAGTAACAGAATTAAGGTTAGTACCAAAGCCGCCCCAGTGCCAGTATAGTTCCCGATGTGATGCCAATTGACCTGGGCCCACGGTTCCTCTCTTTTTAGTTCTTGGATGATTTGCTGTAGTTCGGACACCTCGACCTCTAACGCATTGGCGGGGAATGTTAAGGTACGCCTCTCTGTTTTCTGCGTGAGGTTGAATCTTGGAACAACATCAGCACGGATTACTGTTTTGTAAGTAGTCGTGGCCTTAATGACCACCGAGGCCCCCCTTAAACTACAGCCGGGCTCTAGTGATAGAATTCCGCTCCCGTTCATAGCCACTGCCTGAGATTGTTCCTGGCATTCCAAATCAAAGACTACTTCGCGTGGTAGTACCATGATCCACCGGTTATCCTTTAATGGGTGAATATAAGTCGAAGGTAGTGCTGTTCTTATGGGGCATCGGCTCGGTTGCTCATTGGCATGTGAGAGCAACGCCATTTCACAATGCTCTTCTTGACTTTCTATCTTGTACGTTGGTCATTCTGCTTGGCAAATTACCGTTCCTTCTTCCCAGCGTCTACACTCGTCCAACCTTTTTGCAGAGATTGGTTGGTACCACACTCTAGAGCGACTAACCAAAACATACTGGTATTGTGGCTCGAGGTAAGCATACCCCCCTTGGTATCTTGTTGGAACCGGGATGGGGTGAAATATCTGGTACTCTTCCCCCTGGATAAGAGGTACCTGAACTTCGAAAATAATCTGATCTTCGATGATTGCTGCCTTGGTCTCCAGTAACCGATATACACTGATCCAGTGTGCTATTGAACTAGGAACTTGCAGGTTCGTGGGGATCTGCTTACTTATTTCCCATAGTTGTTTTGCAAACTGCGAAGGAGGTAACAATCGCACACTTGCTCTCCCATGATGTACATCCGAGAGTATGTCTATCAGGTCTCCTTGAACATCCTTATACATCCAAATGGCCGCAGATAGCTGGAATAACACGTCCATATACTCTTCATGCACCATCACAGACTCGATTTCCTCCTGGATTACCCGATAATGCTTTTCCATTGCCTCATGCTCCTTACGGATAATGTTTCCGGTCAAATCTAATACATGCATTTGTAACGATCCTCAAGACGGGCGAGGGGGTGAAAGATGGAAAATTTCCAATTCTGCACTTGTTTCTGCCCAGATCGTTAACAGAAATTAGTGTTTTAATTGCAAAGGCTTCCACGGCGGATTGTTGGGTTAGCCCGGCTATGGCTCAGTGGATGGGTGGGTAGAAAATGGAACCTTGCAGAAAAAAACCTGGAGTTACCGCCGATTACATCTTACGGAAACAAAATTTAGCACGGACAATTATATACCTACGATTTATTGCTACTTACCATGATCACACCCTATAATGAATTTAGTTATTCCATCCTGAAAACAAAACGATTAGCGGAAAACGACTAAGTGTGAATGGTGGAAATTTAAGAAAAAGATCATTACTTATAATAAATTTACCATACCCGTATTTATTAATGATAAGAAAAATATAACAAAAAGGCATACAATAAACAAAAATAAATTTAATAATTATAGAAAACGAGTTACTCAAACAGCAAATTGAATTATTTAATTAACCCCAAAAAAAAATTTTAAATGGTACCTTTTAACGATGCGTTGGCCGGCATTGTTGTACGCGTAATCCGTAATGATGACGTGGTTAATCCATATGAAAAAAAAAAATCCATTCATCTATTGTGTCGACGATTAATTTATGTAATTATGTTTTTATAGAGTTTAGGTTGTGTGTTAAGTTATAATTAATTTACTTGATTTGAATTTATAGTTATAATTTTAAATTTTAGGAACTAACTTGCAAGGAATACTACTTCACAGTCCCAAGTTTCCCTTTGCACGTAATTTCGTGATCTCGCCGAATATCAGTTTAAAGGCCACTTCGTGCACGTTTGTTATTGATTCAGTGCATTCATGATACGGCCTCACACCCACACACAAATTGTTTATTAATGAAGATTAGCGCGTTGTAAATACAAACGCGTAATCCAATCACTATAATTTTCCAATTCACTAATTAAATTTCGATTTGACTTTTATTCAGTTTTATTTTTATTTTTTTTGTTATTTTTTTTTTGTTTTGTTTTAGTTTGGAAATAGTTATTTTTGTTGTTGTTTGTTGATTAAGTTATTTCTGGTTGTTATTATTATTTTATTTAGATTAAGTTTTATTTCCACGTATTAAATTTTGAATAAATTGTCCACAACACTTTCGTCCATTTCCACATTTGATTTATTTTTTTATTTATTTTAAATTGTCTTATAATCACTCATCACTAGCTATGTATATATGTTCACAAATTATCCTTATTATTAATCGATATTTTAATATAACTAACATTAAATCTTTATCTTTATCATTAAACTTTTCTTATCAACACCGCACAAATAATATGCATTCAAATTTAGTTTATATAAAAGAACCGAGATAAATTTAGTAAAGATTTTTTTTTAACTTAATTTCCATGAAACACCAGATACAAACTGTCCGCGTGTTAGTCAAATTTTGGTTTTTATAGTCCAAGAAGAAAAACCGTAACCGCAATCATCATGCGATTTCGTTTTTTTTTTTATTTCCAGGATGGAATACGAATCCAGTTTTCCAATTTTGTCAAAATGAATTTCGGTACTTTCAAGTTCCATTACATACTTAAGAATGGTATAGTATGATTCAGTAATATATAAATAAATTATCGAACTCGGGGGTGCCCACCGGGATTATACTTGGGACGAAAAAAAAACATTCGTTACAAATCGTGGGGACGACCTTGCCCTGAGATGAGTCTTATGCCGGGTAGTAATATGTTAAATGGGAAATTTCTCTTAAATGGGAAAATCCATTTCGTGAATTTGAGAGGAATAGACCAACCCAATTATTTAACTATTTTGGTACATTAACAGTAATCATGGTTTATAAGCACTAAGGTAGAACAATATGAATGTTAAATTTTGATGTCTTTGAGATGATACACTCCCATCGACTGTCCTTTCATGTCGTCTAATTCGCAAGAAACGTTTCCAATTAAGTTTGACACCGTACATTTAATAAATTTAGGGGCCAATTTTGCAGTAAAATTATCTGATGCTTTGCTCTGGGCGAAGTTTCTGACAAAGACTGTTTGCCCTACACGCACTTTAGGCAATCTACTTCGCATATTATATGACATTTGGGATTTTTGCCTTGCTTCTTTCAAATGCTTCGCAATTTGCTGGTATACTCTATGGAGCATGTCCGGTTTATCAGCCAAATAAATTTCGTTTCCCGTAAGTTGTTGGCTAGCTTTTAGAAGTGGATACACGGAACCGTGTAGAACAGCATGTTGCCCAAACACAGCAAAGTGAGGCGAAACTCCCGTGGACTCGTGAATAGAGTTCCGCAGGGCATTGGTAATTGCGGCTAGGTTAGTATCCCATATTTTCTGGTCAGCTTGTATATACGACCGCAGAGCAGCTAGAAGGGTCCGGTTTACCCTTTCGGATGCATTCGCTTGAGGTGCGTACTTAGCCGTGTAAATATGACGTACACCATATTTTCCGCACAGAGAATTCATTAAGCCGGAGTCAAATTGTCTTCCGTTATCCGTCACCACCACTTCCGGGACTCCAAACATCAAGAAGACCTGTGTCTCCAGAAATCTTACCACTTCTTCGGCGGTAGCTTGACGTACTGCCTTGGTCAACACAAACTTGGTAAGGTGGTCTACAACAATGAAGATAGACGTATTACCGCTCCGTGTTCGGGGATAAGGACCCAAGAAATCCAGGTAAATTCGCTGCCAAGGCCTCGAAGTGGCAGAGAGAGTTCCCAGAGGAGGTCGATTGCAATAATTTAAGGCTTTATTTGCTTTACATAGTTGACAGGCATTTATAAAGCTTTTGGTATCTAAAGATAAGGAAGGCCAGTAGAAATACCGCTTAAGGAGGTCAATAGTTTTCCGAATTCCTAAGTGTGCAGAGGTAGGAGGTGTATGTGCCGAATTTATCAAGGTTTGTCTAAGTTCCTCCGGAACTATAAGTTTCCAACAGGGGAGGTCATTATCCGGTGACAATTCCATTTGAGGTTTAAGATTAATAAAAACCTTACCATCCATGGTTTTGACATTATTCTTAGCTCTACTATTTTCCAAGGAGAGAATCAGTTCTGTGTATTTTTCCGACCGAAAAGCAGGCGAATCCAAATCGATATTCAGAGGTCTATCGGAAAGTGAAAAAGCATCCATATATATCCTAGATAGGGCGTCGGGAACACTATTTTCGGAGCCCTTGCGGTATTCGATTGTGAAATCAAACCCTTGCAGCTTCAAGCTCCATCGGGCTAGACGTCCAGTTAAATCTTTCGTCGACATCAACCATGTTAAACTCGAGTGATCCGTAATTACAGTGAACGGAAGCCCCTCGACATATGCTCTAAATTTATCGATAGCCAGTAAAGCGGCAAGGCATTCGAGCTCCGTCACACTGTAATTTCGTTGAGCACCAGAAAGCTTATGTGACATATATGCTAACGGTCGGTCTTCCCCATCCTGATCCCTCTGAAAAAGGACAGCTCCAACTCCAGTCGAACTTGCATCACACTGAATGAAGAACCTTTGATTGAAATTAGGCGTCGCTAAGACAGGGGTTGAGACTAACGCTAACTTCAACGTATCAAACGATTGTTGAGCTTCCGCATTCCAGTTGAATTTCCTGCCCTTCTTCAGAAGGTCAGTCAGGGGGGCAGACACCACAGAATAATTGCGGATGAAACGACGGTACCATCCCGTGACACCCAAAAACCTTCTAACCTGACGGACAGTTTTTGGTGCCGGAAACTCTGCAATGGCCTTTACTTTATCGGGGTTGGGGCGCAGTCCTCCCTCACCAATGACATGACCAAGATATTCGATTTCTCTCAGTAAAAATTTACATTTTTCCACATTGATTGTGAGACCAGCTTTCGCCAGTCTCTCAGCAACTTCGGATAGAATCGCAAAGTGCTCATCTAATGTGGCTGTGGTTATCAAGAGATCATCGAGATAAACGAATACTCGATCATGAAGTTGGTGTGGGATAACCCGGTGCATCAACCTCGACAAAGTTTGGGGCGCATTGCAGAGCCCAAATGGCATCACCTTAAATTGGTATAATGGGCGCCCCGGAATGGTAAATGCCGTTTTCTCTCTGGAGCCTGGATCTAAAGGAATTTGCCAAAAGGCGTCCTTGAGATCCAGGCTCGAGATGAATTTAGTCTGGTCCAATCTACTCAGTAAACCGTCGATCAAAGGCAGTGGGTACGCATCTTTCTTCGTAAGAGTGTTTAATCTCCTGGCATCAAGGCATAATCGTATGTTACCATTCGCCTTTTTCACCACGGCCATTGGGGAGCTCCAAGCACTGTAACTTTCCTCGATTACGTCTAATGCCAGCATCCGATCCAGCTCTGTATACATCAGTTTCTGTATCGCGGGCGATACAGCGTAAAATCTTTGCTTGACTGGAGGGGCATCCCCAATATCTATATGATGACTAAGCACATGAGTTCTGCCTAGACCCATTCTTTCAAAGTTTGGTAAACGATCGATTATACTTTGAAGTTGACGTCGTTGAACTTCGGTTAGGTCGTGCTGTTTGGACAAGGCACAATTTGAAGACGCAGAGACTGGATCCAGCTTTAAACTCGCAATCACGTTAGGGGCAATGCCAAAAATCTCCCAGAAATCGCACCCTAAGTATAACGGTTGCTGGAGCGAGGGGACAACGAAAATTTTCATTAAAGTGGTATGTTGGTGGAATAACACATTAACCATAACATACCCTAATACAGGTTGCGATGAACCGCAAGCGGTTTGTACAAATGTGGAAATTGGGTGTAGAACAAGTTTATGTTTTGATATGAACAGTTCGGCTCCCTTACCCAAAGCGCTAATGGTCGCCCCACTATCCAACAGCCCCCTTATTTTGGTCCCCTCAAGCTCAACAGTAACATATGGGCGATTATCCTGAGGAGATTCAGGTATGTTGGATAAAATAGTTTCTGCACATTTAGCATACATGCGCCTACGCTCAGAAAAGTATTTCTGGGCACGAAATCGAAATGAGTTGAGTTTGACATGGTTGATGGCCTTCACACTAGCTTGAGGAGACGGAAAGTTAACACAATTTACGGACGCTTGGGATAACCCATGCTCGGTCTCGGTGTTAACATCTGAGGTCGTGAGAGTATCGTTCGTGGTCCGAGATTTGCTGTCTGGGAATGAGGTGGACCGACTCGACTCATTCCCGTCGAAGGGTTTTCCGCTTTTTGCGAACAGTCTGTGCAATGAACGGTTTTAACGTCGGGTTTCCCGCACACATAACAAAATGTGGTAGAAGGTAAATCGCATCGGAACCAATAGTGACCTAATTGTCGGCAATTAAAACAATACCGCGGTGCAGGCGGTGGTGCAACTTGGGGATTATAAGTAGTCGGTCGATTATAATTAAGTTCGTCAATATCCGCCGGATACCCCATAAATTGAGGACCTACGGTTCCCTTCGGAGCAGGCGGTACCATAGTTTGAGTTAAGTTCGGTTGAGTAACATCAACTTTTGGTACTATAAGATTGTGAAAAGCAGCAATCTCGTGTGGCTTGATTTTTAATGTTGTTTCTGGAATATAATCTATTCGTCTCCAAATATCCTCTGTCGAAATACAGGTACTAACCAATTCGCTTACGGAGAAAATAGGTCTACCGGCTAAATGGGTAATTAATCCGAGACGCATATTTTTCTTAAGAATCTCCATAAGCTCAGTTTCAGAAAATGGAACCTTCATAGGCATAGTCATTGACAGGATATCGTAGTAAAAATCAACAAAGGATTCGCCTCTTTTTTGTTTCCGGTCATCTATTCGTTTTCGAATGTCTACGTCTGTCCGACGATCTTGAAATCGGTGAAAAAAGGAGTTTCGAA
Organism: Nephrotoma guestfalica; assembly: GCA_963691935.1. Lineage (NCBI taxonomy): Eukaryota > Metazoa > Arthropoda > Insecta > Diptera > Tipulidae > Nephrotoma > Nephrotoma guestfalica. The sequence goes on along the minus strand of OY829913.1, from coordinate 168,715,077 downwards.
GAGTTACCCAATCACAGCCCGAGATTTGTTGAACCGTCAGCCAATAATGCTCCTGTGCGGGTCCACTAAGTAAGAACATCACTTCGTTTATTAGGTGGTTAAATGACACCCCATGTGTCGTAGCCAAGTGTTCCACACGCATAAAAAAATTCTCAACTGCCATGCCGGAAGGTGAACCATCGAACCTTAAATTCCATTTGTAAACGGGCGTATGGTGTGTTAATTTAGCTAATAGCGGAACTTGTGTTTCAGCAGGCTTCATTTGTGCCCCTTCCAGATTTTTCCCACTATTTGAACTATAAACAGGCGGCGTAACGCGGTTAACCATTTGAGGTTGTGAAACATCATTACCTCGCCATATCTCCATTTGAGGCATTTGTGGGGGTGGTGGCAGGTTCGATAGAATCGGTGGCACAAAAGCAGGGCTAACATGAACTGACTGCGGTGGAACTTGATACGTATGGCCTGAAGGAATGTTTTGAGAAGTCGTAAGTGCTAAATTGGCCTGATTCGAAGGCTTGGACTTCGGGGTTGACGAAGTTTCGGTTCCCTGAGTGGTAGTTTGATTATTCGATTGGGATGGTCCTTCTTCTATAGTGACCTCAGAAACCGGTTCTATAAGAATTTCATTAAGCGCCACCAAGGAGGTATCGGTATCTTGGGATTTCTGCTTATGATTTACGCACAAAGTAAGAAGGGAATTGCAAATCTCAAAATAAATGGAACATGAATTGCTCATATCATCGATAGTGGCTAATCTGTCTAGACGACGTCTGACATGTATTATCTGCGTGGCTATTATTTCCAGATCATCCTCAGCTTCTGGATTAGTCTTTAAAAACTGTATAAGTTTGCTTCGCAGGTGTTGTAATTTAATGGAACATAGAGATATCTCGCTATTAGGAAACCGAGTCGCATAGGGATGCGGTTTAGTTGGTATCAAATCTTGATTTTCACGTTCTTGTGCTAGTCGAGCATCTAAAGATAAAAACTGAGATTTCATCGGACCAGTTATTTCGCGTATTTCGCATTCAATACGAAACTCGTCATTTTCGAGATTTTCGGATTTTAAATTGAATACCGACATTGTAACGTTATTTAGTAAATTAAAATTAAAAATAAATAAATGAAAAGAAATAATAAATAAATAGTAATGAAAGTAGATTGAGCTACCCCACTAACCTAAAACTACTAATAAAAAAATAAAAATAAAAAAATCCCCAAAACCAACGTAATGATAGCGAAACTTTGAGTATAATAAATTAATAAATCGCAAAAATTGTAATATTAATTTATTTCTGAGGAGCATATGCACAGATATACCAAAATTTTTATTCTAAGTCTATTATAATATGTACGTAATAACACCTAAATATGTAATGGAAATTGAATAGTAAAAATAGAATTTTGATTACCAATAGTATCAAAAAAAAAATTTATAATTTCGCGATATAACATGAGAAGGATGTGACCATGATAGCGTATCATGCTTTCGTTCTAGATATAATTGTCCGTGCTAAGGTGATAAAGAAAATGGAGTCAAAATGAAAGAAAAAACACTAAATTTGGTAAAATACAAATACGTCAACAACAGTAGTGTAGGAAATATTTGCATACGAAACCCGATTTATATAAGAGTCATAAATAAAATTCAAACAACGTAGTCAACAAAAAAAATTTGGAACAATTGCGGGTTCTTAATTTATGACGATACCGTAGTATAATAAACTTAGCCTTGAAAGCACACCTAGCGTCAACACGTTTTTACATGGAAATAGGTGTGGTTACATGACCATGATATTACACTTTATAGGGATTTTACTGCTTTTAATTAATCAATTATAAAAATGAAAATGATAACCAAAAAAAAATCATTAATTAATCCATATGGAACTAACATCCGTGTCAACAAATAAAAATGGAGGCCGATGCGCATGTGGATGAATTAACGGAACACAAAAAAAATACTGAGTTGGGAAAAACATATTATTAGCCGTAATATAAAGTTATGCAAAGTTTTAATTTTCGGCTGAAGGCCGAATATAAGCTTAAACGTTTGGGCGCCACTGTAACGATCCTCAAGACGGGCGAGGGGGTGAAAGATGGAAAATTTCCAATTCTGCACTTGTTTCTGCCCAGATCGTTAACAGAAATTAGTGTTTTAATTGCAAAGGCTTCCACGGCGGATTGTTGGGTTAGCCCGGCTATGGCTCAGTGGATGGGTGGGTAGAAAATGGAACCTTGCAGAAAAAAACCTGGAGTTACCGCCGATTACATCTTACGGAAACAAAATTTAGCACGGACAATTATATACCTACGATTTATTGCTACTTACCATGATCACACCCTATAATGAATTTAGTTATTCCATCCTGAAAACAAAACGATTAGCGGAAAACGACTAAGTGTGAATGGTGGAAATTTAAGAAAAAGATCATTACTTATAATAAATTTACCATACCCGTATTTATTAATGATAAGAAAAATATAACAAAAAGGCATACAATAAACAAAAATAAATTTAATAATTATAGAAAACGAGTTACTCAAACAGCAAATTGAATTATTTAATTAACCCCAAAAAAAAATTTTAAATGGTACCTTTTAACGATGCGTTGGCCGGCATTGTTGTACGCGTAATCCGTAATGATGACGTGGTTAATCCATATGAAAAAAAAAAATCCATTCATCTATTGTGTCGACGATTAATTTATGTAATTATGTTTTTATAGAGTTTAGGTTGTGTGTTAAGTTATAATTAATTTACTTGATTTGAATTTATAGTTATAATTTTAAATTTTAGGAACTAACGTGCAAGGAATACTACTTCACAGTCCCAAGTTTCCCTTTGCACGTAATTTCGTGATCTCGCCGAATATCAGTTTAAAGGCCACTTCGTGCACGTTTGTTATTGATTCAGTGCATTCATGATACGGCCTCACACCCACACACAAATTGTTTATTAATGAAGATTAGCGCGTTGTAAATACAAACGCGTAATCCAATCACTATAATTTTCCAATTCACTAATTAAATTTCGATTTGACTTTTATTCAGTTTTATTTTTATTTTTTTTGTTATTTTTTTTTTGTTTTGTTTTAGTTTGGAAATAGTTATTTTTGTTGTTGTTTGTTGATTAAGTTATTTCTGGTTGTTATTATTATTTTATTTAGATTAAGTTTTATTTCCACGTATTAAATTTTGAATAAATTGTCCACAACACTTTCGTCCATTTCCACATTTGATTTATTTTTTTATTTATTTTAAATTGTCTTATAATCACTCATCACTAGCTATGTATATATGTTCACAAATTATCCTTATTATTAATCGATATTTTAATATAACTAACATTAAATCTTTATCTTTATCATTAAACTTTTCTTATCAACACCGCACAAATAATATGCATTCAAATTTAGTTTATATAAAAGAACCGAGATAAATTTAGTAAAGATTTTTTTTTAACTTAATTTCCATGAAACACCAGATACAAACTGTCCGCGTGTTAGTCAAATTTTGGTTTTTATAGTCCAAGAAGAAAAACCGTAACCGCAATCATCATGCGATTTCGTTTTTTTTTTTATTTCCAGGATGGAATACGAATCCAGTTTTCCAATTTTGTCAAAATGAATTTCGGTACTTTCAAGTTCCATTACATACTTAAGAATGGTATAGTATGATTCAGTAATATATAAATAAATTATCGAACTCGGGGGTGCCCACCGGGATTATACTTGGGACGAAAAAAAAACATTCGTTACACATTTGCTGTTGGAGCATGGTTTGTGTTTTGAGTACACCGGTATTCAGGTGTTTGATTTTCTCCTGATACCTCTGAGCATCCCGTTGGCCCAACACTCCGATTATGTCCCCTGCTAAATCTCCGAGGAAATCCAATGCAGCCCTCTTTTCCCGTCCGTGGTGTGCTTGGAGAAGCCTATTACTATCCTCGATTTCGTCCATCAAGTAAGCTATCGGACTTAACAACGCCTCGCAATGTCTAACGTACCTGGTCGCATTGGCGTTTTCTACACATGTCGCTCGGAGATGTTCTTGCGTTAGCCTCATGTGCTCCCACTCCCTCCAGTAGCTTGATAAGTTATAGTACCCCACTATGGTCCAAATGTTGGTGGATAGTTTGGCCCTACCTTCCTCCGCAAAGTATATACCCGGCTCAGTCTGAAACTCTTGGAACTGCAAACCCTGATTGCTCAGACTCGCTGCTGCCACCAGTATCATCGTTAGCCTCAAACACCAGTTGAAAATACCCATTTCTAGACATGAGATAACAAGCATAAGACCGTTGTGCTGATGAATGGCGCTAACCCAATCCCACTTTGCTGAACCATGTGCATGGAATGTGATTGGGTCAACCTCATCCTTTCCTTAATCTTAAGTTAGTTTATATCTATTTATATAAAATTTGTGTAAAATATATTAAGTTAGCTACTACTCTAACTATCATGAGAGGAGGGCGCCAAATCAATTTTACTTCCACAGAAGAACAACTGTAGTAACTAAATTGAGTCAGCCTCATTCTCTCATTTACCTCAATTCTCTTAAACTAATACCGGTATCCTCTAACCGCGCGGGGAATACCGATCTTCACTTTACCGTTACATCACCTATGTAAATGCCCAATTATACATAGATGGTCTAATGGGAAAGTGGATGGCGTATGCGTCTGTTTTCTACGGCGGCGCTTCCAATGTCGATATAAAGTTTTCGCTAGCGATTTCCAGTTGTAATACACTTCGTAAACGGACGTAAGTTTTACATAGTCCAATAACGCCCTAATGCCGTGCTCAGTCTCACAATGCCACTTCCAATTTCGAAAGTTCGGAGTCGATTGTAATACTGCGGCGGTTATAACGTTATTGGCCATTAACTTTAACCTTTTTTGGATGTTTTTCATTACCCTAAAATTAGCCCTGCTTCTTAACGGATCAGCTGGAACTACCGTGAACAATTCTTTATCACTATGTTTGTTGTAGGAATGTGATTTAGATTTATTAAATTTTTGGCAAATTAATTGACGGTCCTTGGTTGAGGAAATTGAACCCACTTTAATTGCACTTGGCCTTGATTCTAACATTAGAATGTTTGGTGGTAAACATCTAAGATATTTTTTTGTTAGTACTAAATTCAAAGGATTCATGTAAAACTGGTAAGTCATTGACGAAGTAACCTTGATTAAATCAGAAAGGAAAGTCGTCGATAATTTAATTACCTTAGCTGGTGGACTTGAAATGATTTCGATCGATTTGATGGTATTTCCTATCTGTAGTTTACATTTACCTCTGATTATTAACCTTTTATCTCTAACTCTACCGTTCTTTTTATCTTTAAAATATTCCAAAGAAAACCTTTTGGAAAATTCCCCTTCAAAGTTAGCTACGGTTTCATTTTTGGAAGTGCGTGATGTACATTGTTCTATTGCCGATGAACATGTTATTTGTGCTGCTTTAGGTGATGATTCTCTACTTACTTTATTTTGAGTTAATCGACCAATTCTTTCGGCTGACGACGATTCAACGTCCACTTCCGTCTTGCGCATAGACGGTTGTTCGTAAAATGCCTCTGCCCTCAAATTTTTGCACTCACGTTGGTTTTGATCTAATTTTTAAACTATCCGTGCATTTTGCTTACGTGTTCGTTCATCTTTAAAATAATTCCTTCGCGAAGGGTTCGAGTGTAATGAGTTTTGGCTATGTGCAATTTTCTCCAGATCTAATTTCGCCCTAGATTCATCTGAGATGATTTTCAAATAATATAAGCGTCTTGCAGCTCCTTGTAACTTATCGGTTACTTTTATAAATGCTAGTAATTCCCACAGATCCCTTACAGCCAAGATCATCTCATTGATTATCTCTTGTAAAGGGAGTGTAAGCCGGATACGATTTAATCTACCTTGAATGTGTAGCAACTTTGTTGACACCACTGGCAATTGCTCATCCGCCGTAATAACTCCATTCGTTATTTGGCGGAACAAATGTTTGACACCTTCCAGCTTGTGAAAACATGTCACTATTTCTTGTTTAGGAGATCTGACTGCAGTTTCATGTACAACAAGATTATTCCCCTTAAGGTTCACCTGTTCTTCCACCAATACTCTTTTCAAAGCGAGAGCCGCTTTATGGTAAGACACGACGGGGATCTTTCGACATTCACATTCGATTAAGAACTCGTCACTGTCTAGATGTTCTACCTTCATTTTTCAAAAAAAAACTTGCACTAAAGAAAACTAAACTAATCAAAAACATTAATTTAAAATTCAAATGAAATCAATAACAACCATGGGTAATAACCCCCTTCAATGAATAGATTCCGCCAACTTGGATAAAAATAAGGATAAGATAAAGGCATTGAAATTGAAATTTTGATGAAATTATTCCCTTGTTCCCAATGATGCAGCGGTAGTCTTAACCTGACATACAAGGTGATCCTCGCTGCTATGGTGAACTTGGAAACAGATGACATTTATGGTACCCAATAGACCATGGCAAGTTTGTTGTCCCCTTTTCTGCAGCTGGCAGTCTTACCCTGAACTCAGCAGAGGAGCTCACCTACATGGGTGACAAAAACGTTACCATGTACGTCAACTGATGTTGATGAGACCTTTGCAGGCCTCTAACAACAGCTGCTATTGCTGTCTATTGGGGATGATAACACGCCGGTTATCACCAAGGATTTCAACAGTGTGTGGTATAATAGTGTTTAGCTTATGTCCGAAACCTCATCAATATCCGTTCACTGATAGAAAACCGGATTGGACAGCTAAACACATTATACCCTGAATGCGCCTACAACTAGCAATGGGAGGACTGGCAACCCCATCCCGGAGGATGATAAATTTTAAATGAAACGACAAAGTGGAATTTGCACAATAACCTAACTATACACTGCTTGTTGGAAATCCATATTTTGAATAATAAAATTTGCCACAACTCGTAATAGTTTCTTATCACCATTGTGGAATCAAACCGTAAGAAAATTTAGTGACAGTCGTGCAACTTACTTTAGGATGCGGAAAAGTAGTTTTAGTATCTGATGAAATGTGCAGCTCTTAATACCCCCGGTCTTATCACTCGGCAAGGAAAGAGATGATGCACATTGTTTCAAGAAAAAACCCTTTTCACCCTTACTAACATCCGTTGCACCACTGGTTGTTGTACACGGTACAGAAAACCGTACAACTGGATTATTGTCTGAGTTCGGTTATCAACGCATGCTCCAGCCTTCCCACCACATTAGATGAATTCTTAAATTCCTATAACTACCACGAATGTTGGTTTATCCCCCGGAGTGCGGGTTGGGACATGCCACGGATAAACCATCCATTCGGGGATCTAGCATAGAAGCTCAACTATCATCAATCTCTGTCGGTACGCGTATGACCCACCACGTATTAGGTCAGGCTTGCCGCTGCCATACTCGTATCGATAGAAATTTACATCTAACATTGATAAAAACCAAGCACACTGTTTTTTAAACCGATTTCAATTTTACTTAGAAGTATTTAACAATTTTTGAACATTACCCAAAAAGTAATGTCGACTATTAATTTAGACGAGAGTGTGAGGGGATCCTCAATTGAATTTCTTAGACTAATTGTGGTATTTGTTACCAGAATTTTTGGGCCGAATTATGGCCCCGTTTGGGCGCCACTGTAATAGTGGTGCCTACATAAATATTTAATTTAATTGTGGAACAGATGTTGTGCTCCAGTTTGGGCGCCACTGTAACGCTAAAAGTTTACCGTCTTACGACAGTATACCCTAACGCTAAAGAAATTGTCCCCATTTCATGCACTAACCCCATGTGCGGCTTTGATCCCCGCAGCTCAGTCTTGTAGGGGATGTGGTCGTGGGTTTTTGGGGTTAGACGAAATGTGGGACCTAGATTACCGCACAATAACAAAAGAGAAAGAGAAAGATGGCCTAATACTTACCATCTAAAGGTTAAAAACAAATAAAAAATGAAAAGTGGGGTACTCGGACCCAAAACTGGCGGGTCCTACACATTTCAAACGGATGTGTTTTACCCATGGTTGTTAATTCTGGTTTCTTAGGGTAACATAATTACCCTAAGAAATACGCACCAAAAAATATTAATAGAAAAATTTAACGATCAGTGGTTTAATGACGCGGAGGAGGTCCTCAGCAGAAAGAGGGTGTCCCGCCTATGGGCAGGGTTACTTTCGATGCCCTCGCTTCTAGCAAGACTCAGCTTTGCTAGAAGCAACTAAGGAACCTCGCCACGATTAGAATGGTTAGTACCTCTACTGCACTAAAATCATACTTACCAAACAAAAAGAAAATTTAGTCTGCAAAGCACTAGACTAAAAACTCGCACTTTTAATTTATCTCCCGGATCAGTCTTTCAATGTATGTATTTCACTAACGTTTATTTGTAATTTTTAAATTAAGGAACAAAAATTTTCTTTGGTGTCAAAAATAAGTCAAACTTGCAACACAAAACGAATTTTTCGGATATTTCACATTTATTGGCACTTGATTTGGTTTATTCCCCGATTACATCAATTTATTTATGTAAATTAATGAACATTGTATAGTATCACGGTATAATAATCACATCCAATTTTCTTAATTAAATTTATTTCAGATTAACTTATAATTTTTTTTCTAAATTATTATTGTATTTCACTAAATTTTACACATGCTAACAAACGCATTTTATTTTAGATATCAGGAAATTACTGACTAAAAAAAATTTATAATAAAATTAATTAATTTATAAAATAAAACGATACTCTTGAATTAATCGTGGGCATACCACTCCGATTGGAAGTGGTCAAAAGTTTTCTTTTCTATTTTGTATACGCGCAGCACGCGGCTTAAAAAAAACCCCAAAGAAAAACTGAACTCTCTACCTCTCGGAAAAATACTCTCCTCTTAAACACAGCCGCACGGCTGACTGTCTAGCACGCAACTCCTTTTCTTTCTTTCCGTTGTACATTTTATACCAAAAATTGGGAAAAAAATATTGTACATTCATCAAAATGTACGAACACAGAAACGTACAACAACGTGACATTGATTTTCGCTTACTCAATGCACGCGCAATAATTTATTTACATCAAAAAAAAATCAATCGATCGAAATGTGCAATTGCAGGTATTTTCAATAGCAGAGTTTTTTTTCATGCTATTTACCTCAAGACATATCGATGCAAAAATAAATTGATAATGTTGCATTATATTATTATGGTTTACGTTTATTCACCTACTGCATGGATATATACAGTAATCTGAGTAACATAAGCAACCAATAACAATGCGAAATACGGCATGGTAATTTCTTTTGGTAGAATTTGAGGTATCACCTCGAAGGTTATGCCGAATGTTAAAATTTGATGTTTGGGTTGATAACGGAACTGAATAAAATTCCGTTACAAGTTGGCTCCCGTATTTTTTTCCTTTATAATTATTATTATTTTTTTTTCGGTCATTCGAGATTCTTTCAAGTTCCGAAAGCCCACCGCGTAATGGACCGAACCTCGGAACCTCTGCTTGAATAAATATTCTGTTAACAATCGGTATATTCTATGAAGCGCGGTCTTAAGGCTATCCTGTCTTCCTTCCATTACCATTGAAGATTGTTACAATACCGTGTACACTAACGGATTTCAGTAAAGCGATTCGATTCCATCTGTCATTAAAAAGCACTCCGGAGTTTATTCGCATTTGGGTTTTCACTCGATTACATAAATTGGTTCAAATCTTATCTATCAAACCGGCGACAATTTGTAACAATGGGAAATAAGAAATCAAACGTTATTAAAGTTACGTCTGGTGTTCCCCAAGGATCTCACATTAGGCCGTGGATATTTACTGTTCATATAGATCAAATAACCGAGATAATCAAAAACTCAAACGTGCTCATATTTGCTGATGACGTGAAAATTTTTCGAACTGTTAATGGAATGCTAGATACGAAGAAACTTCAAGAAGACATCGATAGATTAAGTAAGTGGTGTGATCTATACTCGCTTTACTTAAATATTGAGAAATGCAAGATCATGTCTTTCCATCGTAAGAGAAATCCGCTAATTACTTCCTACAAAGTCAATAACGAAGTATTGCAAAGAGTTAATGAGATCATAGATCTAGGTGTTACATTTGTCGAGAATGCCAGTTTCAATAGGCATATTGAAAATTGTATTGCGAGAGCTAAGGCCATGTTTAGATTTATTAAAAGGTGGACTGGTGAATTTAAAGATATTCAAACCTTATGTTCACTCTATTTCGCTTATGTTCGATCTCAACTGGAATACGCTGTATCGGTCTGGAATCCATTCAAAAGAAGTTTCTGATTTTCTTGTTAAAGAAAAGTGACTGGAATTACGACCACAATTTACCATTCCATACTCAACAAGATGCACGGATTACAAAATAGGCACGCTTGAAAATAGACGACTTCTCTTAGGCGTGGCTTTCATTGGTAACGTTTTGCTTGGTCACATTGATCCAGAATACATTTTGGAAAACATATCAACTCATGTGCCTTGCAGAACATTTCGAAACCATGAATTTTTAGCACTAGAACACCGTTCCACAAACTATGGAGAAAATAACCCCATTACCTACTTGACTAGTTGACGACCTATTTGACTTTAATTTATCAAAGGACAAGTTCAAAAATATACTTAAGAATTATTTTTAAAATTTTTAATTGTTAAATCAAAATTTGATTTATACGAGTATTATAGTGTTTTAACTTTCTTTATTTTATTTTTTAATATTTTTGTTGTAAATGAAATTCTGAAATCATACATGTAAATCACAGAATAGATTTCTTTAAATAAATAAATAAATTGATTTAAATAATTTTCTCCAAAAATAATCTTGTTGTTTTAATGGTGCAATAATTGCCAAGTGACATCCTAAAATATAAAAAATATGTTTATTTAAATTCACTTATTCAATTAATATTGTAAGCAAATGCATACAATTATGTCAAAAATTGATGATTTGGTAACGTGAAACGTTTGTGATACGATGCGATATGATGCACCTGCCGCCAGCCAATACAAAAAAACAGCTCGAATTCAATTGTCAATGAGTTCAATTGTTATATGAGAGCTGATCATACACACCTATTTAACAGTACATCCTAGAGTTTGCGCAATATAGCCAATACTATTACCGAATAGTAGACATTCGAGCCTATACAAATTAGTATAGCCCGTGCATATAAAAATGGTTATCCTCCTCTTACAAAGTGTGATATATTGACAAAAATATTATATGAGAGCTGATCATACATATCCAATTAACATTCCATCCTACAGTTTTCGCAATATAGCCACTACTATAGGGGTTGCGCTCCTCTGACAATATTTGATATGTTGACAAAAATATTATATCAGAGCTGATCATGCACACCCAATTAGCAGTCCATTATAGAGTTTTCGCAATATAGCCACTACTATTATCGAATAGTAGACATTCGAGCCTATTCAAATTAGTATAGCCCGTACATATAAAAAGGGTTGGACGCCTCGAGGAAATGTGATTTGTTGACAAAAATATTATTTGAGAGTTGATCATACACACCCAATTAACAGCTCGTCCTAGAGTTTCCGCAATATAGCCACTACTATTATCGAGTAGTATATATTCGAGCCTATTCAAATTAATATAGCCCGTGCATATAAAAAGTATTGCCCTCCTCTGGAAATATTTGATATGTTGGCAAAAATATGATGTGAGAGCTGATCATACACACCCAATTAACAGTCCATCCTAGAGTTTCCGTAAAATAACCACTACTATATCGAATAGTAGATATTTGAGCCTATTCAAATTAGTATAGCCCGTACATATAAAAAGAGTTGGACGCGTCTGAGAAAATGTGATATGTTGACAAAAATATGATATGAGAGTTGATCATACACACCCAATTAACAGCTCATCCTAGAGTTTCCGCAATATAGCCACAACTATTATCGAATAGCAGATATTCGAGCCTATTCAAATTAATATAGCCCGTGCATATAAAAAGGATTGCCCTCCTCTGGCAATATTTGATATGTTGGCAAAAATATGATATGAGAGCTGATCATACACACCCAATTAACAGTTCATCCTAGAGTTTCCGTAAAATAACCACTACTATTATCGAATAGTAGATATTTGAGCCTATTCAAATTAGTATAGCCCGTACATATAAAAAGGGTTGGACGCGTCTGAGAAAATGTGATATGTTGACAAAAATATGATATGAGAGTTGATCATACACACCCAATTAACAGCTCATCCTAGAGTTTCCGCAATATAGCCACAACTATTATCGAATAGCAGATATTCGAGCCTATTCAAATTAATATAGCCCGTGCATATAAAAAGGATTGCCCTCCTCTGGCAATATTTGATATGTTGGCAAAAATATGATATGAGAGCTGATCATACACACCCAATTAACAGTCCATCCTAGAGTTTCCGTAAAATAACCACTACTATTATCGAATAGTAGGTATTTGAGGCTATTCAAATTAGTTTAGCCCGTACATATAAAAAGGGTTGGACGCGTCTGAGAAAATGTGAAATGTTGACAAAAATATTGTATGAGAGCTGATCACACACACACAATAATTAACAGTCCAATATAGAGTTTTCGCAGAATAGCCACTACTATTATGTAATAGAGTCTATTCTACCTTCATAGACACAATTAGGCTACAATTTTTGTTAAAATTTTAAAACGAAACAAATTTTGTCCATGAAGGGAACGTTCACAGACTATTGCACTCAAATTGTTTGTCGGAGTGTGTACTCGTATGACCAGCTGTCATGTAATATTTTTGTCAACATATCAAATTTTGCTAGAGGAGTCTACTAACCCTTTTTTTATGTACGGGCTATACTAATCTAAATAGGCTCGAATGTCTACTATTCGATAATAGGTATATATTCAATTAATATAACTACATATATGTAAATTTCTCTGTCATGGGAAATGCCGACTCATTAAATGCTTTCAATTATGTAAGACATAATTTTCTACGGTGTTTCCGGTGTACAGTCATTTTTTTATATTTATGAATTGTATTAACGTAGACTTTATATCAGCAGATTTTTTAGTAACTTTGCGTGGAATAAAATCAGTGTAATTTGGTACAGACACATTCAAAGTACGTAATCATTCATTGCTCCTTCGAGCAAAACAATATCCAAGTTCGAAAATTTAAAATACTGACCACGAAATAATTAAGTTTACAATAACCATCATACAAAGTGAGACATATACCATAAACTACCATAAACTACCATAGAACATCAACCAGGCGTTTATATAATGGACAACCTATGCAAGGAACAACAGCAGTGGTTCAGAAAATACAAACCCTCTGGTCTAACTACAAGAAGAATTCCATCAACATAAGAATGAAGAATTCATCGGTACTGATGAACAAAACTTCAGCGGCGAGTTAGACACACTAAGGAAATCACTAGCGTTAGAGACGAAGACCTCATCAGCCAAACCTGGTTCAAGTTCAAGCGCCGGTAATAAAACATCCGGAAACAAAAAATTAGCCTAAACGCAAGTAAAACGCTATAAATCACAACAATTTAAAATGAGGCAATTCCACGTTATGGTAAGGGAAGCAAATAGTGCATTGGAAAACGAGCCAGAAAACGTTGAGTTAATAAACATGAAACACGAAGTAATATCCTCCAAGAAGACGAAGATCGAAAAGCTGCATGCAAAAATATACATCGAAGCAGCAGAGGATGGAGAAACCGCTTTGCCTTATTTCGTAGATGACTACTATGGCACAGTGATAAATCAATACGAAGCCCTAAAATTAAAACTAGCATCAAACATAAGGCGAAATCTGTCAAAATATCGGCAACGAACAAGAAGTATGCCAAAACTATCGCGAATTCAAATCCCAACATTCGACGGCAACTTCAAAATCTGGACGTCATTCATAAATACGTTTAACAACCTGGTACATGATAACAGTTATATATCAGACTTAGAAAAATTAAGCTATTTAAAGGAAAACTTAAAAGGAGAACCATCTACCTTAATAGAACATCTATCATTGCAAGCAGAAAACTACAAAACTGCGTACGGCATCATTATGGAGCGGTACGACAATAAACGAAAAATCGTGGCCGAATATATTGACACCATGTTGAACATTCCAAAAGTTCAACTAAATTCAGCTAAGGATATTAGACGAATGCACGATACACTAAAGGAGTGTATAGAAGCTTTAAGAAACCTGGGCTGGATGACGTGGATGGATGGAGCACCATCCTCTTTCACATTAATGCCAAAAATTGGATTACAACAGCCTAAAGCATTACGAGGAATCTCTTTATGGTAGTCGTGATTATCCCACCACGGAACAATTTTTACATCTCTTAATGAAGAGAATGAATGTGCTCGAATGCAGAGTGCAAATCCCATCGCAAGTAAACAATTCAAGGTTGATTTCCACAGAAAATTTGGTCAATCAAACAATAATGATGCAATCGATGGAAATACCACGACCCTGCTCTCAACGACTAAAGTGATAACCAAAACCTCCACAAACAAAACGTAACTGTTTTACGTAGCTACGGGCATTAATCGAACTAGGATCCCAAGTATCCTTGATTACTGAAAATGCATGCAAGTAGTTGGGATTACATCAGAAAAACATACATACTAGCTTGGTCGGAATTCGTGGCAATAGTAAAAACACTCAGGTACCAGAGCAGAAAATAACACGTAATGACGACTTTCGGTGGGAAAATATAATATTGGCGGATCCACAATATGATTGCCCGGCTCCTATATACATCTTCTTAGGAGCAAACGTTTATGCGGACATGTCAAAATGACAGATCATTCGAGGAAATCCAAATGCAATGAAAACAAGTTTGGGTTGGCTGATAGTAGGTCCGGCAACAACTGCTCAACCCAGGACAGGACTCTAATGGTTAACATCAGTATCAAGGAAGAATGAGCACATGCTCAAGAGCTTCACAAGTTTTGTGAATTAGAAGAGATACCGGTTGAATCTCCACTAACAAAATCTGACGAACAGTGTGAAACAATTTATCGACAAACGGTTAAGCGGAATCCAAATGGACGCTACGTGATTACCTTACTGTTCAAGAAAAATGATACCAGCATCGTTGCTTCAAAACAAAGAGCCACGCAACGTTTTTTGCAAATTGAGAAACGATTTGAAAAAAATGAACGACTACAGCAATTATATCTACAATTCATGAGCGATTATTCAAATGGGGCATATAACACCATCACCCAATTGTAAGGGACAATTTTACATTCCACATCATGCAATATTGAAGGACAATTCAAAGAAACAAAGTTTTGCGTTGTATTTGACGCTTCAATGAAATCAACATCGGGTTGGAGTTTGAATGATACGCTGCCCGTCGGAACGACCCAGCAAAATAACTTATGGTCACTTATTCTACGGTGGAGAAAACACAAAATAGTATTCGCAGCCGACATAATCAAAATGTATCAACAAATCAAAGTGGCAAAGGAACACCAATATTATCAAAAAATACTATGGAGGGAAAATCTAGACCAACCATTGCAGGAATACAATTTGACTACTGTTACATATGGCACATCAGCGGCTCCGTTCTTTGGCAATAAAAACACTACATCAAGGTAGCAGTGGATGAAGGAAAACACTGGCCAATGGCCAGAATAGTTTTATTAGAGGACTGTTATGTCGATGACGTTCTAACCGATGCTGATAACCTGCACGATGTACTACTCCTACAAGAGCAGCTAATCACATTACTTCAAAAAGGTCAATTTCAACTGAGCTAGTGGTCAAGCAGCCCCCTAAAATTATTGCAGTATATTCAAGGGTCAAATAAATTAATTGGAAACATGGAGTTGGCAGAAGATGAAACTATTAAAACTTTAGGAATCCATTGGAATCCGATCTCAGACTGCTTTAGATCATCAAAAACTGAACCACTGTTACCAAGAGAGAACTAGCCTCAGAAGTTGCAAGACAATTTGATCCATTAGGATGGTTGTCGCCATTTACCATTACATTCAAACTTATATTACAAGACCTGTGGGCCACTTTATTTATTTATTTAAAGAAATCTATTCTGTGATTTACATGAATGATTTCAGATTAAAACAAAAATATTAAAAAAATAAAATAAAGAAAATAAGAACACAAAAAATACAAATCAAATCTTGATTTAACAATTAAAAATTTAAAAAAAAATTCTTAAGTATATTTTTGAACTTGTCCTTTGATAAATTAAAGTCAAATTGGTCGTCGACGATGTTGGAAGATTTAGTCGACCTATTAATGGGGTTATTTTCTCCATAGTTTGTGGAATGGTGTTCTAGTGCTAAAAACTCATGGTTTCGAAATGTTCTGCAAGGCATATGAATTGATATGTTTTCCAGAATGTACATGCTGAATCAATGTGACCAAGCAAAACGTTGCCAATGAAAGTCGCACCTAAGAGAAGTCGTCTATTTTCAAGCGTGCCTATTTTGTAATCTGTGCATCTTGTTGAGTATGGAGGTAACCGAGCCACATTTTCATGGAATGGTAAATTGTGGTCGTAATTCCAGTCACTTTTCTTTAACAAGAAAATCAGAAACTTCTTTTGAATGCTTTCAATTCTTTTAATGTGTACAGCATAGTATGGATTCCAGACCGGTACAGCGTATTTAAGTTGAGATCGAACATAAGCGAAATAGAGTGAACATAAGGATTGAATATCTTTAAATTCATCTCTCCATCTTAGGATAGGAACAATAACTTCAGCCAACCGAACCTCTATTTACACGGGTTTTGCGATGCGTCCGAAAAGGCATATGCAGCGATCATATGCAGTCGAATTGAGTTGTCAGACAGTACCATCGTCACACGGCTACTGACTGCCAAAATCGAGGTAGCACCTACCCGAGTTAAGCAAACTTTAGCACGTTTGGAACTTTTCGGAGCACTTCTTCTGTCACGTTTAATTAAGCAAGTGATTCAAACTCTAGCAGTGCAAGCGACGAATATTTATGCATGGCCGGACTCTACCATTGTGTAGGCTTTGCTACAAAAACCAGCAACAAAATGGAAAACATTCGTCTCTATTCGAGTATCTGAGATTCAAAACAACTCTAAAATCGGGGAATGGAAGCACATAGCCTCGACACACAATGCAGCAGACCATGCATCCCGTGGCATTTCACTATCAAAATACTCTGGAACAATGGCGGACCGAACCTGAAACAATGAGAGAACCGGTAATAAATAAAACCACGGAGAACTTTGACACGAGTATCAATCTGAAACGGGTCACAACTTGTATTCACGTAATAGTGGTGATCAACCGCAAATCAGATTATATAAAACTCCTACGAGTTACTGCTCATCAGAAGAAAGAAACCAACGTGTGCCGATAAAATACGAGCAATAGCACTGCGGACATTAACCACAATCGTAAGAGCAGTTCAAGGTGTTTTCTTTGCATTCGAAATATCAACATTAAGGGATCAACAGTCAATTAAGAATAAGATCACCATCGCCTCACTTAATCCGTTCCTAGACAACAACGGCCTTATATGGGTAGGAGGCAGATTAAAAAATTCGGATCTCCCATTCGCAGAGAAACACCCGCCAATTCTACCAGCTAAATCACACCTAACCAGCCTGATTATTAAGTGGGCTCATGCAACCACGTTTCATGGCTCCAATGCAATAACGTTAGCATTTATCCAGAAAACTTTCTGGATAATAAGGGGAGCTCAAGGAGTAAGGGGTCACATTCAAAAATGCATTGTCTGTTTCCGACTTCAAACTAAACGGACGGAACAACTCATGGGCCATCTACCAAGAGGTCGTGTAACCCCGTCGCGGCCATTTACGCACACCGGTGTCGATTATGCTGGCCCAATGAATATACGAATCTCAAAAGGCAGTGGAAATAAGACCTAGAAGGGATACATTGCTGTCTTTGTTTACCTTTTAACAAAGGAAGTTCATCTCGAAGTGGTCTCTGATTTAACAGCAAACACCTTCTTGGCAGCATTCAAAAGATTTACATCGCGCCGAGGAAATATTGCCTACATATACAGTGATAACGGTACAAACTTTGTGAAGGCAAACAAACTTCTAATCCAAAGCCAATGGCAGTGGGAGAAGATTAACCAGGATTATTTTTCAACGCAGAGCATTACCTGGCACTTTATACCTCCAAGCGCTCCACATTACGGAGGATTATGGGAGACGGCAGTGAAATCATTGAAACATCATATATGCCGAGTCATTGGAAATCAAACGTTTGCATATGAGGAATTATCTACAACGCTATGCATGATCGAAGCATGTCTCAATTCACGTTCTCTGTGTCCTATGTCCAATGATGCAGATAATATGGATCTTCTAACTTCCGGACATTTTTTAACTGGTGATGCTTTACTGGCTCCGCCGGAGAATGATGAATCAAATACAAATCCCGGCATAATATCCAGATGGGAGTTAGTAAATCAAAGCCACCAACATAAAGTCACAAAAGCAGAGAAGAGCCTCCAGTTGCTTTCAAGAGCATGTAACAACATGCAATCGATACATTGTGATATCATTGTCCGACAACTCCAACTACGGTTTGGCAACATCAAAGAAGAAAACAAACTACTTTCAATCAGACCGAAGAAGCATCGCAAGCGAGGAGTTGGAGACACAATTGGGATCCTTTTAAGTGACACATTTGACATCTTGTCTCAACGAGAAGCTGAATATTATGAACAGCACTTTCACTTAATCGGGCAGAATGAACAACATCTCCTACATTTGGCAAAGAACCAAACGTCCGTTATAGATAACACCATACGTTTATTTAAGCAAAATAATAAATACACGAGTTATGGTAATCTGAACAAACTAGAAGAACATCAGCAGCAAATGTATTTGGAAGTGAAACCTCTTCAAGAATACAATACAAGGCTGAATGAGAAGGATATTATAGTAACTGGCATTCTTCAGCTGATGTTAATATTTAAATCTATTCAAGTTAGTCAGATCAGGGAACATCTGTCCGCGGTGGTGTCTCCGCCTGGCAGTAAGCAAAGGAATATAATGAAGCTTTATCAGATATTAAAAACCGAATCCAGAATTACCAGCAATAACATCATTATACGCGCTCGAAGTACGGTGAAGATACATTTCTACCAATTGTTTGCACTCTTATCTGTACCCATACCTACGACAAATTTTCATACTTCGATAATACCATCATACGAATAACTGTTGGTTCATCATCACCGGGAACATTATGCACTAATCACAAAGAAACTTTTAATCAGTGCTTATCGATATCCGAGGGATTGTATGTGTGCCACCTCTCCCGATTTAGACAAAACATTTAACTGTATCTCAATGTGAGATAAACATAGTATTAAGAAAACATAACCTGCATTCCAGTTGCATCTTGCGAAGTCTTACTCCTACCAATCATTGGATATCATTACATGAATCAAACGAATGGATTTATGTCACAAAATCAAAACCAACGAATGCTACATTTGACTTGATTTGTGAAACACATCTCATGCCACTTAATATTCAAGATACTGGAATGATCTTCATCAGCCCGGGATGTATCATTAAGGATGAAACATTGCAAATATCCTCCATCGGGAAAGAAGTAACTAAGGTCAATCTATCATTCCTGGCAACAGCCAATATGAGTCAGATAGAGCCGTTTTTACGCAACATCATCATTAACAACAATAGACACCCACAAGCTCGAAGAACAAATAGAACTTCAAAAAATCAGGAAACCATCAATAGTCATCACATACACCATTATACGAGGACTCATTTAATATTTGGTATCGTTATCATTATCATGGTGATTGCAGTCATTCTCTAGAAAAGTCAAACACATCGGTCAGTATGAAGCGTTACACCATAAGCCCGTCCGCGATCTTCATTGGTGTGCACAGCATGTTCAACTGAACAACTAGGGTCGACCTAGATAGAAAGCTGATTGTGCATGTGTAATATTATTGTATATAAAATTAATATGTAAAGGGTGTTTTTTTAAGAGGTTGCCGATTTTTTTTTTGAATAAAACACATATAAAATTATGAAATGACCAAAATTTTTTTTTATTTGGTAGATAATTTTTTGGCATTTAACATTTAAACACAATTTCTGGCATATGGCTACCACGACTATTTTTCACAAATGTCATTCTGGAGGTCCAATTTTCCAGCACTTTTTCAAGCATTTGAGGGCGTATGTCAGCAATGACACGTTGAATATTGGTTTCCAAAGCGTCAATCGATTGAGGTTTATCCACATAAACCAATGACTTCACGTATCCCCACAAAAAGTAATCGAGTGGCGTCAAATCGCACGAACGCGGAGGCCAATTCACCGGACCATTTCTCGAAATAATGTTGTCGTTGAAAGTTTCTTTCAATAAGTCGATTGTTTCACGTGCTGTATGGCAAGTGGCACCATCTTGTTGAAACCACATTTCATTCATATCCATATCTTCAAGATTTGACAACAAAAACTCATTTAACATGGTTCTGTATCGATTTCCATTCACGGTAACGCGTCGTCCTTCCTCATTTTTAAAGAAATATGGACCGATGATCCCACCAGCCCATAGACCGCACCAAACAGTACATTTATCAGGATGCATTGGTAATTCTAGAACGGCGTGTGGATTATCTTTGCTCCAAATGCGACAATTTTGTTTGTTGACGTATCCATTTAACCAAAAATGCGCCTCATCACTGAAGAGAATTTTACGGTAAAAAAATGGATCTTCGTTCAATTGATTTAACGACCAATCACTGAATTCACGGCGCAAACGATGGTCGTGTGGCTTTAATTCTTGCACCAATTGAATTTTGTATGGCACCAAACCCAAATCTTTACGTAAAATTTTCCATAAAGTCGATGGACAAAGTCCAATTTGCTGAGCACGACGACGAATCGATAAATTGTCGTTTTCTTCGACACTGGCCTCAACGACAGCAATATTTTCTTCTGTACGAACTCTTCTCATTCTTGTCGGTGGCTTGGCATCCAAAAGAGTGAATGTAGACCGAAATTTGGTAATTACGTTCTTTATGGTGGTCTCTGACGGACGATTATGTGCACCATAAAATTCACGAAGTGCTCTATAAACATTTTTAATTGAACACTGATTTTGAAAATAAATTTCCACGATTTGAAAACGTTGTTCTGGAGTTAACCTATTCATAATGATTTGCCAAACAATACTGAGTAGAAATGCCACTTTGAGCTGTCAAAACAACTGTCATAAAATAAAACGACATCTATCGGAAAAACAAACCTCCTAAAAAAACACCCGTTATAACTATATGTATATAAAATTCACTGACATGAGAAATGCCGACTCATTAAATGTTTTCAATTATGTTAGACATATCATTTTCTACGGTGCTTCCGGTGTACAGTCATTTTCTTATATTTATGAATTGTAATAATGTAGACCTTATGTCAGCACGTTTTTAAGTATATAACTTGTAAAATTGAGTGGAATAAAGTCAGTGTACATAAATTGGTACATAAACATTCAAAGTACGTAATTATTAAATTATCGAATAGTAGACAATAAACACTGGGTTGGCTCTTCTGACAAAATTTGATATGTTGACAAAAATATTTTATGAGAGCTGATCATAAACACCAATTAACAGTCCATCCTATAATAGTAATAATAGTAGTGTCTATATTGCGGAAACTGTAGGAAGTACTGTTAATTGGGCGTGCATGAGCAGCTCTCATATAGCATTTTTCCAACATACCAAATTTTGTCCGAGGAGTCCAACCCTTTTTATATGTATGGGTTCTAATCCTAGACATGTCCTAATCCTGTTACGGGTGTCATAATTTTAAAAAGAGTTTGTGCATCGATGACTTAATGTCATTTAGAAATGTATGGGCGATGGTACACGTGCTCGTATGTATCATTGTTAGTACACAATCATGAACTAGATCATCATACTTATACTATGCATTTCCAGCAGTTGTTTATTATGGCAATCAATACTATGTGCATCTGCATCTAACATTTTGCTCAGGTGATAGACAAAGCTCGTACAGGTATATAACCCCTATACAGGCAAATATGCATTAATACACTGATGGTTGTGATCAATATGGGGGTAATCATTAAGTGAGAGGCAATATTATAATCAGCTCGCATCAATCATCGATCAAATCATACAATCATGCAGCTTGTCTTGTTTATATACCTTTAGTATTTTCGAGACGTTTGCTCTAAGTACACACGATAGAGTGGGATATATATTGTGCTTGGTGCATCACATTTTGTTTAACTCTAAAAATAATTCAGTTTTGTGTGACTAATAATTGGTAAGCATTTTTTTACGTTACCCAATTTTTTGTATACTTATTTAATACTAAATTCCGTATTATATTTTATACAAACTGCTATAGCTATATTAGTGGGGGTTAATACATACCGCCTTCCGCCTGTCAATATCGAAACGGAGTGTTCCGTGTGTGCGGATAGGAATACGCGAGCGCGGTAAGTTATTAAACCTAAGCGAAAGATCTGGTTCCAATTTGGTTGCTATACCGTGTGTTATTTTATTTCATATATATAGGGTCTCGCAGCGTGTTTTTTTGTGTTTTTTTTTGGTATAAGGAAAAACAAAGCACCATACATTATGTGGCCTGCATGTTAGCATATGCTAACTAATGTGAATCGGCTTAATCCGGTAAAATTGAAAAGGGGAGCGAATACGACACCGCTAAGTAAGGCCGTTGGACTTTAATATCATACGATACTACGGAGTCGCGGTATGAAGGTAACGACCTTCAGTATTCGACCCTCACGACCCTCACATACGTTAGCGTCGTTGGCTACTTATATTTATTTAAGCAGAAAAGATGAAAAAAAAGGGAATATAATCCAAATATGTATGTGAAACCTTAGTGAAATTGTGTCTTCGACAGAAATTTTATCTTCTTATTTGAACATATGTATAACGGTTCATATATATATTTTTTATTAAATTAATAAGTATCAAGTAGTGAAATATTGATTCAATTAAGGAATTTGTCCTTCTTAGTTAAGTGCTTAGATCTAAGTTTTTTTGAATAAGTTTTTTTTTTTGATCAAGAAAAATAATTTTAGTGAGTACGAATCTTTCTGGTAAGAGCAGAGAGACTGCGGTTTGTGATTTAAGTAATCATAATTTCAGCTAAACGAATACCTACAATCCTGGGAGCGCTCTTCGGATCGATCTAAGTGGTAAGAGATATTTTTTTTATAATTATTTTTTTTTGCAAATATATAATTTCTTTTACATACGAACGCTCTTAAAGGAAATTTGAGTATTCATCAATTTATTAAGATTACTTTATTAGAAATTTTGTTTATTAAAATTGTGCCCGGTATCATGTTGTTTGTTTATACATATAAAATTTAACCCTGAATTAATACATGATCAAAATGGAATAAGTGCTGTTTTTATTGATGACATAAAGACTGGTGCTATAAGTCTTTACTTCCCCCAGTTTAATGTGCGCACCTGTGGTTTGTTGGACCAAGGTGGACTCCGAGACATTAAACCCTACCAGCCGCTTAAGCTATCCTGAAAATAAAACGTGCGCGTCTCCGGAGTGGTCCGTAACAATCCCTGTATTTTTTATTTTTTTCAGTATTTCCATATTTATGTTGCTTGATGTTATAACTGAGCTGTATCTTATTCTGCTTTCTGTTAGGCTTTGGTGTATATTCAATAGTGTTGAGGGATGAGGCCCACCTTTTTTACTACCAAATTTTTTTATTATGTTTGTGGCGAGGATACATCAAGTGTTCATGATGAGAATGAAAATTTAATTTTGTGTCTATGTTGAACCCTATTGTTGTTTTTGGTGGCTCTGTTTTATATCTGTGTTGTTAATTTTTTTTCTATTGATATTGATCTGTCTTTCTTTTCCTAATGATGATGAATTACGTTTTGTTTGGGTTCATGTTTAAATTTATTTCATTTAACATTTGGTTAAATTTTTGCATGTATTTGTTCGCCATTCTTTCAGCTGCGTTAATTTCACTAGCTACAACTACCATTAGTAATCGTCCGCGTAGTGTAAGATTGTTTCATCCTTATTGTTTATTTTGTGTAGTTGGATTGGAAAATTATATTTTTGTTTATTAAAAATTTGTATATCCAATTTGTATATTGATGTGGAATGTTCAGCTTTTGCAATATTTCTATTAATTTATTTATGCTCACTCTGTCGAATGCTTTTTCGATGTCAGTTGACCTTATTATTGTGTGTTGGTTTCTGGTTTCCATATGATCTATTCGGCAAAATGTTTAATTGACCACTGACTTTGTTTATTCTTGATTTTATTAGTTTGCCTGTAACTTTGGCGATTGTCAAGCATAAGTGTAATCCTCTATAAATTTCTATTTCATTTTTGTTTGGTTTTGCTACTGGAAACAATTATTATTGTCTTCCAAATTTTTGTAAATTCTTGTTTCTTCCATATATTGTTAATGTATTCTGTTAATTTGTTGATGTGGTTCCCAGGTAGTTTTTTAAATATTTTATATGAGATTTTGTTTATTTCTGATGTCATGTTTTTACTGTTATGTATTATTTGTCGCACTTCCTCTGGAAAGAATTCATCGTAATTTGTGTGGCCTATTGGTAAAGTAAATTGTTTCTCTTTTTCTATTGTTGAATTTACTATGTTGTATATTAACATTTTCCATGTTTTTTAATGTGAGAAATCTCTGTGAGCTGGCCAATTCTCGATACAGTGAACGTCTAAATCCCATTTTGTTTAGTTTTGCAAAAAATGATCAAGTTCGCGGTCAATAACAAATGGGTCTACATCATCGTATTAAAATGGGGATAATTTTTGTTTCTTTAGAATGTCGCTAACTAAGCATACATACCATGTTCGTCAGTAATCTCTGTGAGCTGGCCAATTCTCGATACAGTGAACGTCTAAATTCCATTTATTTTAGTTTTGCAAAAATTGATCAAGTTCGGGGTCAATAACAAATGGGTCTACGTCATCGTATTAAAATTGGGATATTTTTTGTTTGTTTAGAATGTCATAAGCTAACTAAGCATTCATACCATGTTTGTGAGAAATCTCTGTGAGCTGCCCAATGCTCGATACAGTGAACGTCTAAATCTCATTTTTGTAGTTTTTCAAATATTGATCAAGTTCGGGGTCAATAACAAATAGGTCTACGTCATCGTATTAAAATGGGGATAATTTTTATTTGTTTAGAATATCATAAGCTAACTAAGCATACATACCATGTTCGTGAGAAATTTCTGTGAGCTGGCCAATTCTCGATACAGTGAACGTCTAAAACCCATTTTGTTTAGTTTTGCAAAAATTGATCAAGGTCGGGGTCAATAACAAATGAGTCTACGTCCTCGTATTAAAATGAAGGTAACTTCTGTATGTTAAGAATGTCATAAGTTAACTAAGCATATATACCATGTTCGTCAGAAATCTCTGTGAGCTGGCCAATTCTCGATACAGTGAACGTCTAAATCCCATTTTGTTTAGTTTTTCAAATATTGGTCAAGTTCGGGGTCAATAACAAATGGGTCTACGTCATCGTATTAAAATGGGGATAATTCTTGTTTGTTTAGAATGTCATAAGCTTACTAAGCAAACATACCATGTTTGTGATAAATCTCTGTGAGCTGGCCAATTCTCGAAACAGTGAACGTCTAAAACCCATTTATTTTAGTTTTACAAAAATTGATCAAGTACGAGGCAATAACAAATTGGCCTACGTCATCGTATTAAAATGGGGATAATTTTTAATGGTTTAGAACGTCATAAGCTAACTAAGCATACATACCATGTTTGTGAGAAATTGCTGTGAGCTTTCCAATTCTCGATACAGTGAACGTCTAAATCCCATTTGTTTTAGTTTTGCAAAAATTGATCAAGTTGGGGGTCAATAACAAATAGGTCTACGTCATCGTATTAAAATAGAGATATTTTTTTTTGGTTTAGAATGTCATAAGCTAACTAAGCATATATACCATGTTTGGGAGAAATCTCTGTGAGCTGGCCAATTCTCGAAACAGTGAGCGTCTAAAACCCATTTTGTTAAGTTTTGTAAAAATTGATCAAGTTCGTGGTTAAGAACAAATGGGTCTACGTCATCTTATTAAAATGGGGATAATTTTTATTTGTTAAGAATGTCATAAGCTAACTAAGCATATGTACCATGTTCGTGAGAAATCTTTGTGAGCTGGCCAATTCTCGATACATTGAACGTCTAAATCCTATTTTGTTTTGTTTTGCAAAAATTGATCAAGTTCGGGGTCAATAACAAACAGGTATACGTCATCGTGTTAAAATGGTAATAATTTTTATTTGTTTAGAATGTCATAAGCTGACTAAGCATACATACCATGTTTGTGAGAAATTTCTGTGAGCTGGCCAATTCTCGATACAGTGAACGTCTAAATTCCATTTGTTTTAGTTTTGCAAAAATTGATCAAGTACGGGGCAATAACAAATTGGTCTACGTCATCGTATTAAAATGGGGATAATTTTTATTTGCTAAGAACGTCATAAGCTAACTAAGCATACATACCATGTTTGTGAGAAATCTCTGTGAGCTGGCCAATTCTTGATACAGTGAACGTCTAAAACCCATTTATTTTAGTTTTGCAAAAATTGATCAAGTTCGGGGTCAATAACAAATGGGTCTACGTCATCGTATTAAAATGGGGATAATTTTTATTTGTTTAGAATGTCATAAGCTAACTAAGCATACATACCATGTTTGTGATAAATCTTTGTGAGCTGGCCAATTCTCGATACAGTGAACGTCTAAATTCCATTTTGTTTAGTTTTTCAAATATTGGTCAAGTTCGGGGTCAATAACAAATGGGTCTACGTCATCGTATTAAAATGGGGATAATTTTTATTTGTTTAGAATGTCATAAACTAACTAAGCATACATACCATATTCGTGATAAATCTGTGTGAGCTGGCCAATTCTTGATACAGTGAACGTCTAAACCCCATTTATTTTAATTTTGCAACAATTTATCAACTTCGGGGTCAATAACAAATGGGTCTACGTCAACGTATTAAAATGGGGATAATTCTTGTTTGTTTAGAATGTCATAAGCTAACTAAGCATACATACCATATTCGTGATAAATCTGTGTGAGCTAGCCAATTCTTGATACAGTGAACGTCTAAATCCCATTTATTTTAATTTTGCAACAATTTATCAAGTTCGGGGTCAATAACAAATGGGTCTACGTCATCGTATTAAAATGGGGATAATTCTTGTTTGTTTAGAATGTCATAAGCTAACTAAGCATACATACCATATTCGTGATAAATCTGTGTGAGCTAGCCAATTCTTGATACAGTGAACGTCTAAATCCCATTTATTTTAATTTTGCAACAATTTATCAAGTTCGGGGTCAATAGCAAATGGGTCTACGTCATCGTATTAAAATGGGGATAATTCTTGTTTGTTTAGAATGGCATAAGCTAACTAAGCATATATACCAAGTTCGTGAGAAATCTCTGTGAGCTGGCCAATTCTCGATACAGTAAACGTCTAAATTCCATTTTTTTAGTTTTTCAAATATTGATTATATGGATAATTTTTAGTTGTTTGAACATTTCGAATTTTCGTTTTACATTTCGTAATCTATGTTTTGTTATTTTCTTTGCCGAAGTCGCTAGTTTTCTAATTGCGTATTAACGAGCACTTGATTTACATAGCAAAATTTTTAAATAATCCTAACATTGCTTTTGTCTACTGGTTTACTAATACATGGGCATTTTTGTTATTTCAACAAATTTTTTAGTCCGCCAAGTTTTGTTATTTTTTAAATTTGTCGAAAACTTCACATTCGTTATTTCATTCACAGGTTTAGGAAATATTTAATTATTTAGGTATGATTCTGGATTTGTGCTACTTTTCAATTTTAAATCTATTAACTTTCAGATTTATAAATGGCTATTTTACTTAGTTCTAATTATAAAATAAGTTTTTAATTATTATTTAAATAATTATCAATGTTAGTTAATCTAATTATAGTTGAATTGTAATGTGAAATGGATACACGGTGGAACCCGGCCTTCCGGGAGATCTTGCCTAGTTTGATTATTCACTCCCAACCAATCAATCAATCAGAATGATTAAACGCTGTTAGTATAACAGATTTTACATTTTTGTTTACTGTAAAACGTTTTCCATAATTCAAAGAATTTTGTTTACACAAATTCAAAAATGAAAAAATAAGTTTACCCTCATCATTTTTATTTTATACATAAATTAAGCCCACGAGAAATTTTATATTTTAATAAAAAAAATCAAAATCTCTCTTAATAAAATATAAAGTTGAAATTTGCTTATTTAAAATTGCGATGTTTTGAATGGTATGCCGTACGGATGGGATGCCTTAATATAAGTCGATCTACCTGCCGAAGTAACAAATTCAATGAGCCTATAGCATACTTATCAATTATTTATTTATTAGTATCCAAATAAGTTGAATATTCTCGTATGTCAACAAAATCATTTAGTTTAATTTCAATAACAATTCCATTGTTTTATTATACAAAACTGAATTTTCTGAAAAACCTGAATATCGGGTTCACTTGATACTTCCTTTAACAAGCTACTAAACAGCAGATATAAAAACAGCAGATATAATTAATTCATATATATCATGTCTGCAAGAAAACCATACTAAATTTCTTTCAAGTCTTTTTTCAAGAAGTCTGCAGGCTCTATTTAGCGTACCGACGTTGCTGGCCGTTGTAGCAAAACACAATCCTTTAATAGTTTGTCATATTCCAGGCTTCAAGCATTTTATATACCATTTTACACTGTTGTATGGCAAACTCCCAACAATTTGGTATTACCATAACCGGATACTATAACGCACTTCTCGCGTTTCTCTGCTATATATTCTAACATTTTTCCATCCCAATGTACGGTTAGAATAGAATCAGAACTGAAAGACTTAATTATTTCATCACTAATTTCCTTCCTAAGCCGTTGTCGATGGCGACGTATGGTCTCTTTGGAAACTGCAATTGATTCTAAATCATGCCCTATTGCATTTGCAGTCCTGGCGATTAGAAGAGCAGCTCTTGAATTATTACTCTTATTTTCGATCGATCCTTTCTTTGTATGTAGCGATGAGTAAGATGAAGCGGAATTTTTTGTTTGCTTTAGTTTCTTTTGTACTGGTGCTTGATATTCACTGCCGCTAAAAGACAATGTAAGTAAGGTGGTGTCCGAAATGATTAAGTTTATATATGTTTCTTGGAGATCTACTTGTTGAAGGTTGTGGATCAATAATCGCCACTGTAAAATTGCTCTCATCCATTGATCGTAATGAACGAAAAATATCAGGTACAATATTAAAAATACTAAGTGACAAAACTTACCAATCAACTAACATGCGGAGTCTGTACATTATTTCCCATGATTATTAATTAAGTAAAATTTTCAAACATAAAATTCAAAAATACAAAACAATTAAAATTTTATAAAACTTATTTTATTAATCGAATAAAGAGTTGCTGGTTCAACTTCTAAAATGTCACAAAAACTTCTAATAGTCATTGTTTAAACTAAACTGATCCTATTTTATAAAGAATTTCAGCATTTGTAATAAATGCGTTACTTATCATGAGTCATCATCGAAATGTAATATCATAAAGCGAGGCGTGCACATCAAATAAGAGTAAATGAGTTTAATTGCATTTTATTTATCTCCACAGAAATACACTTAATAAGTACAAATCCACTAAAATAGATGTGTTCTCGCAGGCAAGCATGCACAAGAAAACGACCTTTTGGGCGTTTTTCAACTATAAAATTGTTAATTTTTTAGATATGTTGACGTGCGTGCAATGTTTCATTTTTCGTAATTCTTTGCTCTTTAGCCACTAATAGTGAAATTTAGTCAAACATAATCGGCACTATTTTAAAAATTAGCCGGAACTCACAAGTTTGAATTTTTTTGAAAGAAACAGCCAAAAAACACATTTTCTACTACGCCAACCACCTTTTTTATCATTTCATTGGATTCGGCATTCTCAAATATATTTAGAAAATATTAAACCGGCATTACTTGAACGAGCTGAAGTGAACGAGAGATGAACACGTCACTACGAGTCGTTTTAGTGTTTTTCTTGGAAAAAACAAATTGAGCGACCCCTAAACGTGGTCCGTTGGACCTGAAAATTTGCATAAGGTCCTTTCTAATCGAAACGAATATTTTTAGCCCTGAGCCCGATAAAAAAAAGAGATAAGATTTCCTCCATACAAAATTGGGTCGCCCTCTGTAAAAGATATTGTTTTCGTTTTTACTACGTTAGAAAGGTGAATATTTGTGGTTAACAAATAAAAAAATAAAAATTTCAAAGTACCGTTATTTTCGAAGTTATGGCAAGATATATGTGCGCACGGCTTTTTGCCGCTAGAGGGCGCAGATACCAAAATCTTAATACTAATTATACAGGGTTTGAGGTAGAGATTCAGCCTTTTAAACAAGCTGTAAATCATATTTGCACTGCATTTAGTTTGGCTGCTACATGACTTTAAAGTTGATAAATTACAAAATTTTCATTTTTTTTCGTTGTGAATGTGAATCAAATTTAGGGAAAAGGGCGACATATATGCTATTCCTAGGAATAACTTTGATCACAATTAAGTAGAGCATCAAATCAGTCTAAAAACAAAACTTTATGTGACATAATTTGAGCATCAGAGGATTTCAAATTTAAAATTCGCATTTAATTTTCTCTTTTAGTAAAACAAATATGTAACTTAAATGCAATTTTAATGTGTTTTGAGTTTTAAACCTTCTGAGACCAATCTACCATTTGTTTTGCGACGACGACAGTTTCTAATAATTCCAACATACGCAATGACGATAAACAAGGCGCAAGGTCAGTCTTTTAATAACGTGGGAATTCATCTTCAAACGGCAGTGTTTTCTCATGGACAATTGTATGTGAAAATAAGAATCGAAGATAATCCACAGCGGGGAAAGCTTCTCAACGATGACCGTCAATTTTCTAGAATCGTTGTTTTTAAAGAAATCCTGTAGTATAATGTATAATAAATATTGTTTGTTCAAATAATTACAGTTTATTTTTGATTTTATAATCTTCCATGCGATCTATTTAAAAAATATTTAACTACACTTGCTGGGAATAAACGGGCGCGAAGTGCCTCAGAACAACCTGGTTATTAATAGTTGGCTAGAACCCAATTTGGGCTTGACAAACAGGACTACATAAATCACTAACAAATTCTAGGGAAATTCATAACACAAAAAAGATTAGATCAATCGTACAAGAACATGCCCTATCCAACACTCATCACCCCCATGTCCCCCATGTTATTATTTATTGTCTACCGTATCGGAAACATTCGAATATTTGTAATTGATGACATAAAATATAGAACATCATAAATAACTCCATTTCAGTTGATTATACAAAGCGAGACTCGCACTTAACATTTCCATTAACAGTAGTCTCCATCGACACCCACCTACCCCTCATATGCACCATAACACGTAATGTACATTGTAATGTAATGCAATATAACACATGTAATTTACTTAGAAATAGAGTATATAGAATGGATATAGTAGTAGTATATAGTATAGTATATAGTATATATAACAGGGCCGTATTTAGCATTGTTTTCGACCGAATGCAATGAAGTTAGGAAGTTAAAATTAAAAAATTATTTATATTTAATTAAATTTTTATTTCTTTAATAACAGCACATTAATTATTTTTATTTAAATATAATATTATATATATAAAAAATAGTAATTATAAAACCACTTCGCTTATTTATTTCACATTCCTTTAAAATGTAATAAAGAAACAAACTTGTTTCTTTTTGTTAATTTATATGACCTTTGGTTACAAAAATAATTCAACCGGATGTCATATATTTTTTCTATGATAGAGTGAACTAACAAATTAACGTATTCTTGAGAATGACTATATTGATCTTCATCATTGAAAATATTTACACTTATTAGGTTGTGAGAACATTATAACAATTTTTTTAAACAATTTTGTACTAGATTGTAGTTGCGTTATGTTTTTGTAGCCCGCAATAGCCAATTCTCGTTTTAATACTGCTTCGGAATATTTACAAATGTTTAATACTGACGGCGAAGGAGTTAAAAGACCACCCCTATTTTTAAATTGATTAGTGATTTGTAAGAATTACAATGTTGTATTAGTTTGCAACGGTCCTCACAATTCAATTTTCTAAATAAATATCGGACTTTAAATCCCCCCATTAATTGAAAATTCACTTAGTATAATTGGGTATCCAAAAAAATCTTCGTCATACATATTAGGCCAATTTAAATATCATCTGATGAGGCTTCAACCATTGGTTTTTCAATTCTCCATAATTTGGTAAACTAAAAATAAATGTTTACATTATAATTTCTGTAAAAAATTGTGCTTGCAGTACATATTTCAAAATAAAAATAAATTATGAAAAGCAAAGCGCTTAGCACATGAAATAAAATACGAAAAATGCGGCACTGGTAATAACATATGTTTACAAAACGATAAAAACCAACGCCAACAACCAAAATTGTTTTCTTATTTTTTTCTGATTTATAACTTAAATTAAGGATAATTTTACCACAAATCACTTTATTTTTAACATAATTTACATTTTATTTTTATAAACACTTACTGATGGTACGAAATTCCTTCTTGTAATTTTTTAGGCGTATTTTTGCAGTTTTTTAAAGACACTTCATTTTATTAAATGTTTATAATTTTTATTACTAAAATGATACACTACACACAATCCACTAACTATTTTAATAATATTTTAATTGTTTTTTAATTATTTTAATTAATACTTTCAAGAATTTTTAAGAGCACAAAATATAACACGCCACTTTAAACAAAAACAAACACTGGGTTGAGGGGTTTTTGTTTTGAGATATGAGACCGCCATATGCATTTTTTATATAACCATCCTGCTCTGACTTGTTTCATGTTTGCTTCACATGATATAGCAAATTTTATATGCGAAAAAAGTTTACATTCATTCTAAGTATATAATTCAATTCAATTTCTCTTTTTTTTTTTTTTTGATTATTTTCAGTTGTGTCAAAAACTTGCTGCCAAAGATGGCGATGGTTTATTTCATCGTTTATACAATTTTTTCTTTTCTCTTCCTGCCTTGCACAAAAACAAAAGAATTTATCAGAAGCTAATTGATTATCTTACTGATAAATACTTTATAATACTAAGTAGTGAAATAGATTTTTCGACATTTAATATTAATACAAGACAAAAAAAAACGAAAAACGGCGGAGACAAAACGTACACAACTTCCTCTATCGATGTAAACTTGATACTCGAATTTTTTCAATACACGTGATATTCATAAATATTCTGATAATTTTAAAGTAAGTGACTAAATAAGTGTCTGAATAAATTTAAAGTGACGTATATCGTTAGATTTGTTGGAGTGTCTTCTATCACCCGACCAACATACAGAAAAATCCTATGACCTTTTACGGAAATATCTCATTTTCCGTATTACCTTCCATGCGATTTACGAGTATAGATTGAACGGCTTGCACTTTGTGCTGATATTAATGTTAAAGCGATTAACGGTACCGTTACGTATATCGTTAGATTTGTTGGAGTGTTCTCTATCACCTGACCAACATACAGAAAAATCATATAACCTTTTACGGAAATATCTCATTTTCCGTATTACCTTCAATGCGATTTACGAGTATAGATTGACCGGCTTGCACTTTGTGCTGATATTAATGTTAAAAGCGATTAATGGCGCCGTGACGTATATCGTTAGATTCGTTGGAATGTCTTCGATCACCCGACCAACATACAGAAAAATCCTATGACCTTTTACGGAAATATCTCATTTTCCGTATTACCTTCCATGCGATTTACGAGTATAGATTGAACGGCTTGCACTTTGTGCTGATATTAATGTTAAAAGCGATTAATGGTACCGTGACCAAATTCAACTAGAAGACATGAGTTTTCCGGAAAACATAGGGGAACACTGGGTTTAATATTCAAAAGTTGTAGAGGCAAAAATTGAAGTAAAAGCCCTCTGTCCTAAGATACTTCTAAGAGGTTACAACTCTTGGGATAGATGTTTTCATTTTGTACTAGATCAAATCCAATTAGAAGACATGAGTTTTCTGGAAAAATTAGGGGAACACTGGGTTTAATATTCAAAAGTTGTAGAGGTCGAAATTAAAGTACAAACCCTCTGTTCAAAGATATTTCTAAGAGGTTACAACTCTTGGGATAGGTGTTTTCACTTTGTACTAGACCCAATTCAACTAGAAGACATTAGTTTTCCGGAAAAATTAGAGGAACACTGGGTTTAATATTCAAAAGTTGTAGAGATCGAAATCAAAGTGCAAACCCTCTGTCCTAAGATATTTCTAAGAGGTTACAACTCTTGGGATAGGTGTTTTTACTTTGTACTAGACCCAATCCAAATAGAAAACATGAGTTTTCCGGAAAAATTAGGGGAACACTGGGTTTAATATTCAAAAGTTTTAGAGGTCAAAATTAAAGTGCAAACCCTCTTTCCTAAGATATTTCGAAGAGGTTACAACTTTTGAGATAGGTGTTTTCACTTTGATTAGACCTATTTCAACTAGAAAACATGAGTTTTCCGGAAAAATTAGGGGAATACTGGGTTTAATATTCAAAAGTTGTAGAGGCAAAAATTGAAGTAAAATCCCTCTGTCCTAAGATACTTCTAAGAGGTTACAACTCTTGGGATAAGTGATTTTACTTTGTACTAGACCCAATCCAACTAGAAGACATGAGTTTTCAGGAAAAATTAGGGGAACACTGGGTTTAATATTCAAAAGTTGTAGAGGCAAACATTGAAGTAAAAACCCTCTGTCCTAAGATACTTCTAAGAGGTTACAACTCTTGGGATAAGTATTTTCACTTTGTACTAGACCCAATCCAACTAGAAAACATGAGTTATCCAGAAAATTTAGGGGAACACTGGGTTTAAGATTCAAAAGTTGTAGAGGTCGAAATTAAAATACAAACCCTCTTTCCTAAGATACTTCTAAGATGTTACAACTCCTAATTTTTCAGGAAAACTAGTGTTTTCTAGTTGGATTGGGTCTAGTACAAAGTGAAAACATCTATCCTAAGAGTTCTAACCTCTTAGATGATCTTAGGGCACAGGGTTATTACTTCGATTTGTACTTCTACAACTTTTGAATATTAAACCCAGTGTTCCTCTAATTTTTCCGGAAAACTCATGTTTTCTAATTGGATTGGGTATAGTACAAAGTGAATACGCCTTTCTTAAGAGTTGTAACCTCTTAAAAGTAACTTAGGATAGAGGGTATTCACGACTACAACTTTAGAATATTAATCCCAGTGCTCCCCTAATTTTTCAGGACAACCCATGTTTTCTAGTTGGATTGGGTCTAGTACAAAGTGAAAACACCTATCTCAAGAGTTGTAACCTCTTAGAAGTAACGGGTGTTTTTTTAGGAGGTTTGTTTTTCCGATAGATGTCGTTTTATTTTATGACAGTTGTTTTGACAGCTCAAAGTGGCATTTCTACTCAGTATTGTTTGGCAAATCATTATGAATAGGTTAACTCCAGAACAACGTTTTCAAATCGTAGAAATTTATTTTCAAAATCAGTGTTCAATTAAAAATGTTTATAGAGCCCTTCGTGAATTTTATGGTGCACATAATCGTCCGTCACAGACCACCATAAAGAACGTAATTACCAAATTTCGGTCTACATTCACTCTTTTGGATGCCAAGCCACCGACAAGAATGAGAAGAGTTCGTACAGAAGAAAATATTGCTGTCGTTGAGGCCAGTGTCGAAGAAAACGACAATTTATCGATTCGTCGTCGTGCTCAGCAAATTGGACTTTGTCCATCGACTTTATGGAAAATTTTACGTAAAGATTTGGGTTTGGTGCCATACAAAATTCAATTGGTGCAAGAATTAAAGCCACACGACCATCGTTTGCGCCGTGAATTCAGTGATTGGTCGTTAAATCAATTGAACGAAGATCCATTTTTTTACCGTAAAATTCTCTTCAGTGATGAGGCGCATTTTTGGTTAAATGGATACGTCAACAAACAAAATTGTCGCATTTGGAGCAAAGATAATCCACACGCCGTTCTAGAATTACCAATGCATCCTGATAAATGTACTGTTTGGTGCGGTCTATGGGCTGGTGGGATCATCGGTCCATATTTCTTTAAAAATGAGGAAGGACGACGCGTTACCGTGAATGGAAATCGATACAGAACCATGTTAAATGAGTTTTTGTTGTCAAATCTTGAAGATATGGATATGAATGAAATGTGGTTTCAACAAGATGGTGCCACTTGCCATACAGCACGTGAAACAATCGACTTATTGAAAGAAACTTTCAACGACAACATTATTTCGAGAAATGGTCCGGTGAATTGGCCTCCGCGTTCGTGCGATTTGACGCCACTCGATTACTTTTTGTGGGGATACGTGAAGTCATTGGTTTATGTGGATAAACCTCAATCGATTGACGCTTTGGAAACCAATATTCAACGTGTCATTGCTGACATACGCCCTCAAATGCTTGAAAAAGTGCTGGAAAATTGGACCTCCAGAATGACATTTGTGAAAAATAGTCGTGGTAGCCATATGCCAGAAATTGTGTTTAAATGTTAAATGCCAAAAAATTATCTACCAAATAAAAAAAAATTTTGGTCATTTCATAATTTTATATGTGTTTTATTCAAAAAAAAAATCGGCAACCTCTTAAAAAAACACCCTTTATCTTAGGATAGAGGTTTTTTACAACTACAACTTTTGAATATTAAACCCAGTGTTCTCCTAATTTTTCCGGAAAACTCATGTTTCCTATTTGTATTGGGTCTAGTACAAAGTGAAAACACCTATCCCAAGAGTTGTAACCTCTTAGAAGTATCTTAGGATAGAGGGTTTTAACAACTACAACTTTTGAATATTAAACCAAGTGTTCCCCTAATTTTTTCGGAAAACTAATGTTTTCTAGTTGGATTGGGTCTAGTACAAAGTGAAAACACCTATCCCAAAAGTTGTAACCTCTTAGAGTGAACTCTCTTAGTATCTTAGGACAGAAGGTTTTTACTTCGATAGTTACCACTACAACATTTAAATATTTAACCCAGTGTTCTCCTAATTTTTCAGCAAAACTAATGTTTTCTAGTTGGATTTGGTCTAGTACAAAGTGAAAACATCTATCCTAAGAGTTCTAACCTCTTAGATGATCTTAGGGCACAGGGTTATTACTTCGATTTGTACTTCTACAACTTTTGAATATTAAACCCAGTGTTCCTCTAATTTTTAATTGGATTGAGTCTAGTACAAAGTAATAATACCTATATCAAGAGTTGTAACCTCTTAGAAGTATCTTATGATAGAGGGATTTTACTTTAATATTTGCCTCTACCACTTTTGAATATTAAACCCAGTGTTCCCCTAATTTTTCCGGAAACATTATGTTTTCTAGTTAGATTTTTTCTAGTACAAATTGAAAACCCTTAATTTTTAAAATTTTATATTTATCAGTAAAATCAATTATTCAAAATTGCACATTTAACTAGTTTCGCCTAAATGTTTGTTTTTTGGTGTATTTTTACTAATACACAAACACGATTTTAACTTAGGATTTATTTAGGAATTATTTCATTCCGGTATACAGGGGTGTGAAATATTTCCTAAACATTTCCTAAATTTTGTTTAACTTAGGATAAAGTTAGAAAATACTTCACGCGCATGCCTAGGTTACGTTTTTAAATTTTTTCTAAGTCCCAACGTTTTCGATAAAAAATTGTTGAAAAGTACTAGGATCGAGAAAGAAATTTCCAGGTTACATAAATAAACAAATAAAGAATAATAGATGAGTGAAACAAAAAAACTGTAAGCCGTTTAATATATACTCGTAAATCGCATGGAAGGTATTAATAAAAATAGAGTATTTCCGTAAAAGGTCATAGGATTTTTCTGTATGTTGGTCGGGTGATAGAAGACACTCCAACGAATCTAACGATATACGTGACGGTACCTTTGATTGCTTTTAACATTAATATCAGCACAAAGTGCAAGCCGTTCAATCTATACTCGTAAATCGTATGGAGGGTAATACGGAAAATGAGATATTTCCGTAAAAAGTCATAGAATTTTTCTGTATGTTGGTCAGGTGATCGAAGACACTCTAACGAATCTAACGATATACGTGACGGTACCATTAATCGCTTTTAACATTAATATCAGCACAAAGTGCAAGCCGTTCAATCTATACTCGCAAATCGTATGGAGAGTAATACGGAAAATAATATATTTCCGTAAAAGGTCATAGAATTTTTCTGTATGTTGGTCGAGTGATAGAGGACACTCCAACAAATCTAACGATATACGTCACGGTACCATTAATCGCTTTTCACATTAATATCAGCACAAAGTGCAAACCGTTCAATATATACTCGTAAATCGCATGGAAGGTAATACGGAAAATGAGATATTTCCGTAAAAGGTCATAGGATTTTTCTGTATGTTGGTCGGGTGATAAAAGACACTCCAACAAATCTAACGATATACGTGACGGTACCATTAATTGCTTTTAACATTAATATCAGCACAAAGTGCAAGCCGTTCAATCTATACTCGTAAATCGCATGGAAGGTAATACGGAAAATGAGATATTTCCGTAAAAGGTCATAGGATTTTTCTGTATGTTGGTCGGGTGATAGAAGACACTCCAACGAATCTAGCGATATATGTCACGGTACCATTAATCGCTTTAACATTAATATCAGCACCAAATGCAAGCCGTTCAATCTATACTCGTAAATCACATGGAAAGTCATTCGGAAAATGAGATATTTCCGTAAAAGGTCATAGGATTTTTCTGTATGTTGGTCGGGTGATAGAAGACACTCCAACGAATCTAGCGATATACGTGACGGTACCATTAATCGCTTTTAACATTGATATTAGCACAAAGTGCAAGCCGTTCAATTTATACTCGTAAATCGCATGGAAGGTAATACGGAAAATGAGATATTTCCGTAAAAGGTCATATGATTTTTTGTAAGTTGGTCGGGAGATAGAAGACACTCCAACAAACCTAACGATATACGTCACGGTACCATTAATCGCTTTTCACATTCATATCAGCACCAAATGCAAGCTGTTCAATCTACACTCGTAAATCACATGGAAGGTAATACGGAAAATGAGATATTTGCGTAAAAGTCATAGGATTTTTCTGTATTTTGGTCGGGTGATCGAAGACACTCCAACGAATTTAACGATATACGTCACGGTACCATTAATTGCTTTTAACATTAATATCACCACCAAATGCAAGCCGTTCAATCTATACTCGTAAATCGCATGGAAGGTAATACGGAAAATGAGATATTTCCGTAAAAGCTCATAGGATTTTTCTGTATGTTGGTCCGGTGATAGAGGACACTCCAACAAATCTAACGATATACGTCACGGTACCATTAATCGCTTTCAACATTAATATTAGCACCAAATGCAAGCCGTTCAATCTATACTCGTAAATCGCATGGAAGGTAATACGGAAAATGAGATATTTCCGTAAAAGCTCATAGGATTTTGCTGTATGTTGGTCAGGTGATAGAAGACACTCCAACGAATCTAACGATATACGTCACGGTACCATTAATCGCTTTCAACATTAATATTAGCACCAAATGCAAGCCGTTCAATCTATACTCGTAAATCGCATGGAAGGTAATACGGAAAATGAGATATTTCCGTAAAAGG
Source organism: Nephrotoma guestfalica (assembly GCA_963691935.1). Lineage (NCBI taxonomy): Eukaryota > Metazoa > Arthropoda > Insecta > Diptera > Tipulidae > Nephrotoma > Nephrotoma guestfalica. Next base: position 168,675,182 of record OY829913.1, on the reverse strand, counting down.
TCATAGGATTTTTCTGTATGTTGGTCAGGTGATATAAGACACTCCAACGAATCTTGCGACATACGTCACGGTACCATTAATCGCTTTTAACATTAATATCAGCACCAAATGCAAGCCGTTCAATCTATACTCGTAAATCGCATGGAAGGTATTACTAATAATGAGATATTTCCGTAAAAGGTCATAGAATTTTTTTGTATGTTGGTCAGGTGATCGAAGACACTCTAACGAATCTAACGATATACGTGACGGTACCATTAATCGCTTTTAACATTAATATCAGCACAAAGTGCAAGCCGTTCAATCTATACTCGTAAATCGCATGGAAGGTAATACAGAAAATGAGATATTTCCGTAAAAGGTCATAGGATTATTCTGTTTGTTGGTCAGGTGATAGAGGACACTCCAACAAATCTAACGATATACGTCACGGTACCATTAATCGCTTTTTACATTAATATCAGCACAAAATTCAAGCCGTTCAATCTATACTCGTAAATCGCATGGAAGGTAATACGGAAAATGAGATATTTCCGTAAAAGGTCATAGAATTTTTTTGTATGTTGGTCAGGTGATATAAGACACTTCAACGAATCTAACGATATACGTCACGGTACCATTAATTGCTTTTAACATTAATATCAGCACAAAGTGCAAGCGGTTCAATCTATACTCGTAAATCGCATGGAAGGTATTACTAATAATGAGATATTTCCGTAAAAGGTCTTAGAATTTTTCTGTATGTTGGTCAGGTAATGGAGGACACTCCAATGAATCTAACTATATATGTGAAGGTACCATTAATCGATTTTAACATTAATAACAGCACCAAATGCAAGCCGTTCAATCTATACTCGTAAATCGCATACGGGTAGAAATATTTTTACTTTGGAATTTATCTACAAATCTGAAACTTTTGTTTAGCTTTCGTTAATTTTTTCTTTGTCCCAGATGGCCATATTTCAGAGCTTCTTCAAAAACCTGTTTATGAATTTCAGTTTCATCCAGCATTCCCAATCCCATCATAATCGGTTAAGAATTGATCGAGTTCGGTCCCTAGCGGCTATATTTCAGAATTCCTTCCAAAAATCATTTAAGAATCCCATTTTTATCCAACATACCCAATCCCATCATAATCTGTTAAGAATTGATCGAGTTCCGTCCAAAGTGGTCATTTTCAGAACTCCTTCCCAAAATAATTTAAGAATCCCATTTCCATCCAGTAAATCCAATCCGATCATAATCGGTTAAGAAATGGCTGAGTTCCGTCCCAGGTGGCCATATTCCAGAATTTCTTCTCAAAATCAATTAAGAATCCCATTTATATCCAACATACCCAATCCGATCATAATCGGTTAAGAAATGGCTGAGTTCCGTCCCAGGTGGCCATATTCCAGAATTTCTTCTCAAAATCAATTAAGAATCCCATTTACATCCAACATACCCAATCCGATCATAATCGGATAAGAAATGGCTGAGTTTCGTCCCAGGTGGCCATATTCCAGAACTTTTTCCCAAAACGAATTAAGAATCCAATTTCCATTCAGCTTGTACCCAATCCCATCATAATCGGTTAAGAATTGATCGAGTTCCGTCCCAGGTGGCCATATTCCAGAATTTCTTCCAAAAATAATTTAAGAATCCCATTTTAACGAACATTCCCAATCCCATCATAATCGGCTAAGAAATGGCTGAGCTCCGTCCCAGATTAAATTCGATCGAATCGATTAAATTAAAAAACATTCGGATTTAACGGACATCCCCAATTAGTCCATTAAATCGAGCGTTTACTGTACGTATGTCAAATATTACAAATATTATAATTCATTATAACGAGAGATTAACTAATACATACTCATGATAAAATAGTCAGGACAATTTTAGGACAAACTTCACGCTCGTGGACACACGCGTGAAGTTTGTCCTAAATTTGTCTTAAATTTTGTTTTTGTAATTTTAGGACAAAGTTAGGACAAACTTCACGGGAATCTTCACGTAGCCCTACAGGAAATAATCGAGAGGTGTGAAATCGCACGACCTTGGAGGCCAAACTTATCGCCAAATTTTGATTTTAATAAGTCGATGGTTGCAGTCGCCGTATGGCACAATAGAGCCATCCTGTTGAAACCACAACTGCTCTAGAACCCAATCGGCGTAAGAACGATGCCCATAATGGTCTAGTGGCTTCAATTTCTGCACCAGCTGGATCTTGTACGGGTGTAGGACAAGATCTTTGCGCAAAATTGTCCATGTAGTGGACGGACAAACCCCAATTCCTGCGATCGACGACGAATCGATAAATTTGGATCTTCTTCCACACTTTTGTTTACAGCGGCGATATTCTCTTCAGTACGCACATTCTTTCGACGTGTTGATGTTATTGCATCCTCTAGAGAGTATGTGGTACGAAATCTATCCACAGTTTGATGGATGGCTTGCTCAGATGGACGATTATGTGTGCCATAAAAATCACGAAGTCGACTTTAAGTTGCGCGAATCGGTGACCGATTTTCAAAGTAAATTTTAATAATTTCGTAGCATTGTTCAAGCGTGAGTCTATCCATGATGATTCTCCAGAGTATAGTTTTCATAAAAATTTAATGTTTTGTTTTATTTTTTCAATTTCACGTTCTATCAGGCTTAAAAAACACCCGTTATAACAATTTACTCTTATATCAGGTTTAATAAGTTTGTACTTATTTATTTTATTATGAAAATGGAACATTAAAATGAAATAATTATTTAATTCGTCCCCGAATCGCGTTTACCGTTACATGGTTTTAAAACATATTTACAAAAGAATAAGGCGTAAATTATAAACGAGATATCGTCAAAGTTAAAAACATTTTAGCTGTCTAAAAATAATCTGGTTTAAAATACCAAAAGGGACTGCACAGGGTAATTGTGATTTTATTACTTCTTTTCGATCAAATATTGATATTATTTATTTATATTTATAGGGTGTGAGAAAAATTTCGTTGTCTTAAAACCGTTCACCCAAAGTAAAAACAAAATCTAATATTTTTTCATCATTTGTTAGATGTGTTTACGGTGGTTAAATTCTGCAGAAAAACAAATTAATTTAGATTTTAATATTTAAATATATTTACATTTTAGGTATACTTTTAAACCGTTTAATTTTTCTTATAAATTTTCTTATTCCTAGGTATGAGAAAACCCTTGTGTGTCAAATATCTGTAGATTAGGCTTAAATTCGACGAAAAATTACAAATAATATTCAAAACAGAAGAGGCCAAGTGTAAATTTGCTATATTGGGTGTGAAAGGACCATTATTTAACAAAAATGTGTACATTCAGTCATGTAAATTAATTGACAACAAAATTGTGTGCAATTTAATTTTACCTTAAATATTGAATGAAAAAATTTTACCAAGCTTATTTATTTTATTAATATTTATATGCTATATTTTGGCTCAGAATCACATTTTGGTTTAGGTTTTCATAGCTATAGTATTAATTTAATATAGTTTCTATATGTGTACATATATTTATATAATTAATTATTTTGTTTACTGACACATTTTATTTAAACTTGAATAATTAGTAAACAATTTTTAATATTTATGTCACAATATATTATAATATTTTCTCTTGTATAGCGGCCTTATATAGTCATGTTATTAAATGTTGGCAAATTAAATGTTGGGAATACTATTATAACAAATATATACTAGACAATATTTTATTTGGTTAGCCAGAAGTTAAAAATACTAAATACAGGAGACCCTTCAAGAACACGATTAATTGGTTCCGTGGTCTTTGAAACCGTGTTGTTCGAGACTACAAAAAACGGGAGTGTGAAAATAAATAAGACGTAACCTTTTCTTTTCTTTTTGTATGGTATACAAAAAACAAAATAAAAGAGAATAAACGAAAATCGTGTAGTTGATTGAAGCCGTGTAATTTGAGGGAAGGTATCCGTGTTCTTCGAATATCGTGTTTATCTCGAAATAAATTCCTATATATTTATATTAGCTCGCGAGTTTTTGAACATGGCCAAACCAAAAATGGCCTGTAAGATTACTGAGTACTAGAGTTTAATTAACCTTAGATTGTTTCCTGTGGGGACATGTAAAATCAATAGTTTATATAGAACTTATTCCAAATCAGGAGAGTCTTTTATATCGGATAACAGCTACTTGCGACATTATCTACGTAAGACTCCGGGTAACTCTTCCTTCTTCTCTTCTCTTATTTAATGTCTCTCTCAAAGAGAGCACTTGAATCATTTAAAAGAAAAGTTGAATGTTGTATCATGAATGTAGAAGTTACAAATGCTTTTGTTGGAAAAATATGTAATTGACCAGTACGAATAATAATTTTCCAAATATTTGAAAATATGCAATAAAGATTACGTTAATAATGAAATTTTAGAGAAATATTGAAAAGATTAAAAATGTTTACACATTTATTATTGTGAGGTATATTTATTATCAATTTACTTTACTATTGGCCCTGACTTTAATAAACTAATTAATTTGCAATAAGAAAACGTTTATTTGAGCAATTTGTGAATAATAATTTTTAAGTTATGACTCGAATTCAAAGTGACTAATTTTACAGTAGAACTTTGATTATCTCTATAATGGTTACCGATAGAATATGTGCCGTCATATAATTTTTTGTTCCGATTAGTGTCCTCCATCACGACCCGAATTTATTGTACTTACTTAAGGGCCACCCTGTATATACCATAAATTAATTCTAGTTTGTCTATCTATTTGTTCCGAATGGGTGTTTCATGCGCTTAACCAGTCGTCACGAAAGTTTTACTATATATAAGTTGCATGTCTAGAACAAAACTTACGACGTTTTTGAAGGGGTTGGACCCGGTATAATTTTTTTTTTAAAGTTTTGAAGAAAAGGATTTAAAGAAAGCAGCTATTTAATATTAGTGGCATGCTCGATCCAGTGATCAATGGGATCCTCCTTATAAATTTCCACTTCATACAATCGGATTGAATTATTTATTTAAGTTGATTTTGAGTTATTATTTAAATTTGACTTGAAAAATTATTAATGTAAAATTACAAAAACTATAAATCCGCTTTGGATTTGAAAATTAAACATATAAAAATAATAGTAACAATAACAAAATCACTGGGTACATAAAATTAGTTAAAATATCTTTAAACAAATAGTTATTGTTATTGAAATTTTTACATATGAAAGTGAACATGATCACACCAGTGAACATGATCACTGGTTCATTATTGTGATATTTGGTTCTATGTCTATCTAGATATCTACTGGAAGCCTTTTTTTTAAATGAATATAGTACTTCCAGAGATGAGCAATAAAAGTACTCTTTAAGAATACTTCGCCAAGTTGGAGGTCTTACATCCAGTTAAGTAAGGTAGTTATCGCTGTATGTTTACGTGGTATGGTAGATCATGGTCATATACTCATCCGCCTTTCGAGGTCAAGTGGTATCCTTTGGATTTTTTTTAATACAGCATATTCCAGATGAGTTCAAACTTAAACAAACAAAATACAGGGTCAATTCAAAATGTCATCCGTTGAACGTTTGATAAAACCGAGCATGGAGTTCGCTCTTTCGCTGCCCAGCTCAATGTGCTTAGTAAAACTCATGTTTTCAACGATATTAAATCCTAGGTCTTTAGTTTTAAGTACTACCTAAAGAAGCTCACAATTAATCTTATAGTCTTATGTACAAAGGTTGGGTTTTCTATGAAATGATAGAGGTTCGCACTTTTCAATGTTGAATTTCATAGAAAAAAAAACTTCCTCCACATTGCTAAGTAAATTTCTTCTTGCAGTTTATTGGCATCGTCAACTGACTCGACGGCTTTGTAGATTTTGAGGCTATCTTCCCCATTAGTGTGTCCTAATTCTCTAAACAGTAAGATAATTTTTAAACGTGTAAACGATAATTTATCTTGCCTTTTTACAATATTCGAATTCTCTAATTGCACTCCAAGATGCAATTTAAAACGGTTACGATAAATAAATATCAAAACTTAACACACTCTTATAATTTATGTAGATTCATATTTTAATTTTGAGAGCCCACAAAGCGTTCCCATTTAAATTTGAACAATAATTGTATGGATACAAGTTATTCTAGATAGCATATATTCACAAACACTAGTTCAAGTTGTTATGGGTTGTGGTAGAGGTAATATTACAGGTGAACATTTTATACAATTTATCTATCTATCTTGGCATTCTTAAATCGCATTCTCTAAACATTTTTTTTTTACCCAAGATAAAAATATTGACATCAAGCGAACAACAAGATAACATTAAACGTCAAATCGAAATTTTAATTAATTTATATCCGTAATAACTCAAAAAAACCAAACTCTAGAAATGTAAATGCTTGCATATACATCAAAGCCACCTAGAATCACACATAGCCCCAAAATCATATTGAAAAATAGTCGAAGTCGGGAGTTATTTAATATAAAAAAACAAGATACGGTTAGATAAACATACAAAACAAATCAAATGTTTGAAAAGAGCATTACAACAGTCAAAAATTTCTTTACTTCATATGGTAAAGACGTATACAAATTACAATCTATGTTTTATTTACAATTCATCTGTTGAATTTTGTTGAATATTGTATACGCTGATCGCTGTAAAAATTATTCTTTATTCTAAGTACAAAATCACATCATTCGGTAATTATTATTTACGACATGTTTTTGAAACCTAATCAAATCTGTGTTAAGCAGATCTCAATTTCAGTGTATTTCAATATTGAAGACGAATTGCCCTATTTAGTACTTTCCGCTCATGCGAGTTAACAATATCTAAGTATAATAGTCGGATCTCGGAATCTGGGATATTTATCTGGAATAGTTCTTTAATCCCGGGATTGTAGTACTAGAATTGTAGAATTTTGAGTAAACTACAAAAAATATGCGTTTTGAGCAACAAATCTCATTTAACCATCAAATTTGGTTAGTCACTACGAGTTTTTCGAATTCTACGAGTTCCTCATCCAATAATTTTTTTGTGTGCCTGAGACTAAGTCCTTCATAGCACCGACAATTTATTAATCGAAACCATTTCTAGTTATTTGATCTAGGTCTAGTTCTGGAGGGACGTTCTAGTTTTACCATTTGTTTGTTACCTTTAGTTAATTTTTAATCTTTGTAAAGTGTATGGGTTAATGTTAAGGATCGGCAACGAGTAGGAGGTGAAACTTGGGTCAATTAACTGTTTCTTTAGAAATCGATTTTATGAAATAGACATCGTGTTTGACCTTAGTACTGGTTAAAAGTTAGTTTTATTGCATAATATAATTAAATTTTGTACTCGTTCATTATTGTTCTAAATTTGTCCTAATTATCAATTTCTCAAACACGGGACCACCACCAGACTATTTAAGTCTAGAATTAAATCCTTGTAAGAGCTTAAAGAGTGTTGAGAACTAATAGTAGAGGCACTATAAGAAATATTAAATAATGAAATATTAAACATTTTCACTTTCTGAAAATTGTTGACTAATTTATATTTGCTATAATTATAGCAAACTATAGGTTGTCTTATTTATTGTGCTCGTCGGTTTTCTTAATTGTGTAAGTGTGATGACCAAGTAAAATTTTATGAGTGCACAACAAGTTGAAAGCTCTGCTTGTTATGTGAAGAACTGATCCATAAGATGTTGTCAAATCAGACACTTGAAACACTTGTCTTTTAAATTTGAAAACTGAGAAACTAAAATGGCTTTTGCATTAATCCACAGACCAATTTGTTTATTTCCTACTTTAAACATTTAATTATAAATAATAAATTTATTTGTTTTGTTGTGATGGTGCCCACATTTGTGGAAACACTGGATACAAAATTAAGCAAAAGTATAGATAGAGATCGTCTTGATCGAGTAAAATATTCGAATGTTTGACTTTTATTGAAAGAATATTTTAATTCCAACGAGAGCAGTCCATTTTTATAAGTTCACAAATTTACATTCTAAATTGAAATAATTTTATTACTTATTTATGTAAAGTATCGCGAAATATTCAAGCCGTGAGTAGGTTAGGTTAGGTTTCAGTGGTTGCTTACTGCACACTTAGGCCAATTTTTAGGCCCATTGTGGTACCACTCATTCATTCCACATCATTAACCCACCTACTTCACCTACTCACACAACTACAGTATACCACCTGCACATTGCAAGCTCCATGTCAACCTGTACATTGACATGGAAGATGGGTCGGCGCGTGAAACGGAATTTTGCACTCCATCAGAGGGTCTTAGTTGTATTTATTAGCATCACCGATCGTAATCGATGATGAAAATTCGATTTGCATCTAGCCTCTGATGGGATTCGAACCCAGCACCTCCCGGTCCAAGTGCCGAAGCTTTAACCACTGCACCACTTGTCCGGTCGTGAGTAAAGCCGTGAAGCCGTGAGTAATCTCACCATAAATTATTTGTGATACTTTTTGACATAAATTTATCTAACCACTTTACATTTTATCTTTATCTTTCATCACGATATGCTATATAAATTTAGACTTCTACGATAATTTTTTTCGTGTGTAAAAGTTAGCACTTTTACACATTGCAATTTATCTTGGCTTCTAGAGAATTAGGGCACTGAAATTGTAAAAATCCATATGGGCCAACGTGAGAGCCTTGTGGCAAACACTAATTATTATATCATGACAATTTTTACAACTCGGCAAGGCAGCAACTTGGCTGGTCTATCGGATAATTTTTGTGATAAATAATAAATTACTTTAAATATTCCTCCAGTACTAGATACCAGCCGATTGTTTTCCCAACAAATAAGCGAGCTATATTTCAACTCCATCCGTTACAAAAAAAAAGTCTGAAAAAATAACCGAAATTACTTTAAATCTTTCTCCTAGGCCAGACCCTATTTTGGGAAGCTACATCTCTACTCCACTCCACAGAAAAATTCTGATTAGATCACAGAAATAACTTTAAAGCTACCTCTATCACTAGACATAAGCCGATAGTCCGGATAACGAATAGTTGCTGAGTTTGAGGAACTACATCTCAAATCCACCCGATTGAAAAATTCTGAAAAAACACAGAAATAACTTTAAACTTTCCTCCATCACTAGATATAAGCTGATGAGTTTGAGGATCTATATCTTAACTCAACCCCACATAAAAAATCTGAAAGCTCAACGAAATTACTTTAAATATTCCTCCATCACTAGACACAAGCCGATAGTCCGGCCAATGAAGAGTTGCTGAGTTTGAGGAACAATTGCTCAACTCCATTTCATAGCAATTATCTGAAGCGACACAGTGTTTTCTGGATTGACAGTTATGCTGTATGTTGTAATAGATGCTAGTAAAATATCAACCTTCATTTGATGGTTGTCAGTATATTTTTGAAGAGTTGTATTTTGTATTTTTTGTAAATATGTGTACATAAGTTTTATTTCAACTTTTTATTGTTTTAATTTAATTCATAATATACTTATTTATTATATTTTATGCAGAAATATTTATATTCCAATATAGATTTATTGCTTATGTATATGTTAATAAAATGTCACAATAGTATACGTAAACTTGTATAATGTTGCCATAAGGAACTTTTTCTATTTTCGGGGATGCAAATTTGGACAAAGGTAATACTTTAGTCACAGTTACATTTTCTTACAATCTTTTTTTATCTGAAACTTGTTATTTTTAAAAGTATTTATCAGTTGATAGTCAGAAATATTTGCCAAATTATTCTAGTTACGGGGTTATGCGGCGTTTGAGGGGGCAAATTCGTCGAAAAAGGCCAGGTTTGTAGAAAGAAAACGCATGGATTTTGCACCACTACAACGCACCATCTCACAAGGCTATCATTGTAAAATAATTTCTGGATAAAAGATAAACAAATATCATCGAACAACCACCGTATTCACCTGAAATGGCTCTGGCTAACTTTTTTCTCTTTCCAAAACTCAAATTACCACTTCGAGGCACCCATTTTCAGTCGATAGAAGACATTAAAGAAAATTCGCGGAGAGAACTGAAGTCGATTCCAGAAAATGCGTTTGAAAAATGTTTTGATGATTGGATTATTCGATGGCATAAATGTATTAATTCGGAAGGGGCTTACTTTGAATGAATAATAATTTTTTTATATTTTATTGAATTTTAATTCCCTTTACTTGTTTGACAGAATATATCATTGCAGATTGCTTGTCACTGAATATTAAACACTTGTGGGATTGTGGGATGGAAATCAAACATATCGTTTGAATAGGTTGTTCATATGTTGTTGCATCTTAATCAAATCATATATATATTTTTGAAATGATATTTTTCTAATAAAAATAACCATCTGTCAAATTGAAAAATTTCCAATTTGAAAGTAAGATAGATTCATAAATCTTAGGCTAATTTTGACCACGAAATTTCCAAACTTTCTTTATAACATAATTTACTTTGAAGAATGAAAATTAGAAGGGTTAGTCTTATGCATTTTATCAAATCAAGATGTATTGATGAAATAAATGTAAATTTTGGAAGAGATATTACATTCATATTGACGTACCATTTATATGTCGATTTGCTAGTATAAGTATAAGTAAGTGAAATATAAGTAAGCTTATTGATTTTTACATCTTTTCAATATGTCTTAAACTCAAGAAATTTACTCTTTGACTTTTATTTCAATGGATTAACTGTGAGAGAGGAACTAGGATTGATCAATTTGATCATTGCAGCAAACCCCCATGAGACACTTAGCCCCGAAAACGGTTGGTTCATCTGATGAATTCCAAATTTGTGGTATCCTAAGTGTTGTTAACTGATCCTGAAAGAGGAAACGTGGTCGAACAATGTAATCTATGAAGGGAGCAGGAATAACAGTAACATAAGAAGTGTTCAACCGACTCATTGGCTAGTCCACCACACTCTTCGCAATTTGTTCAGGAGACCCTACATTCGTGTATGTTTAAGCTCGGTCTTCAGTCGTCTAATTGGTGTAATGTGCATGATTAGGTTCAATACAAATATGTTTAGTCATGACATTCTAGCGTCATGACAAAACATATTTGTATTGAACCTAATCATGCGCCATGGTGTAATGCGCAAAGAGAAAATTTATTAAAATTGCTTATGTTTTTGTCATGACACTGTGAGAAAATGAGTATAAAATTTGTGTTTTACTCTCCTCTAAGCAAAACAGAGAACATAAATTGATTTTACATACATTTTGTTGTTAATGGGCTTGTTTATACGAGTTGAACGACAACAACTTACATTTACACGAGAAAAAGTTCTTGATGTTACTTACGTATGTATGTGTAAAATTATTTTCATTTCGTATTGAAATTCGTCGGTGAATCATCGTAGGCGGCATTGTGTATGTTTTCTTGAAAAGTAGTTGTCATTTTGTTAGAAAATAGGCTAGAACAAATTTCATTAATTTTTAAAAAATAATTAAATTATTTCGAGTATAAATAATATCAACGGAGTTCCACAGTTCCGCTATCCCATTCAATTCCTGAGAAGAAAAAAATAAAAATCATTGAATACGAAATAATAAATGAAGCGGATAGACCAGTCACTAAAACCCCAAAATTTATTATAGATCGCAATGGACAGCTAGTTTGCCGACCTTGACCTTATTGAAGAAGATCCATTTTATAAATTAGATTTACAAAATTAATACAAAATATATTGTTAGCAATAACACTAAATTTAATTTAAATTATATATGTATTGTTTAATTTATTATAATAAATTACTGATATTTAAGTTTCGAAAATTTCCTTTGCAAGCTTCCTGGCTTTGACATCTTTCATTACATGTTATGTATGGTAGCCTTGTAATAATTTATAATATTCGCACATTTGCGGCTGTATGTCCTCGATAACTTCACGAATTCCATCTTTAAGGTCTTGAATCGATTGTGGAGCATTGGCATAAACCTTATCTTTCACGTGGCTTCAAAGAAAAAAGTCTAAAGGTGTTAAATCACAAGATCTCGGTGGCCAATTGTGATTATCTCTTCGATAAATAACACGGGCAGAAAACGTTTCTTGCAAAATTGCGATTGTTTCGTTGCTTGTGTGGCACGTAGCGCCGTCTCGCTGACAATAAACGTTATCCTCATCAATATCTTCCAATTCCGGCCATATTAAATCATTAATCATAGCTTGAAAGAGCAATCCATTCACCGTAACAGTTGCACCAGCCTCATTTTCGAATAAGTAAGGACCAATCATGATAGTGTAATGTCATTTGTGGAATATCTAACTCCAAAGATCGACGATTAATCGACAAACCTAGGTTTTCGTCAACACTACAGGCTACAGCAGCAATATTTTCAGTTGTTCTTGACGCACACGGTTTCGAATCTTTACATTATCAACTTGTCCCAACAGCTCAAATTTTTTCACCAGTTTCCCTATTGCCGGCCGAGAAGGTGCCTCACGACGACCCAAAAGTGGTTTAGTTTTGCGAACTGGGGCTGCAAAATTTTCTCACAGTATCGTACCATTTTTAGTAATGACGTAGTTTTTACTTGTCAAATGTCAAAAGATGACAGCCTCAAAATTGACAGAGCTATTGGGCGCTCAAAATAAAATACAAAAAATATATCCCAAGTAGTACCTAAGATATATCAATTTTTTCACATTACTTTACGTTTCCGATCACCAAGGCTACAAATAAATGGACTATACAAATTCCTAATGGACTATACTAATAGGTATGCAGTAAATAGTATGAGTTGCTGCTGCACTTTTTTTGAAACAAAAATCTAGACTTTAATTTTCAGCATGTGGTAAATATTTTTTTTCTAAAACTTTGAGTGTCTTTGTTGAAAAAAATGTATGAGAACCTAAGTGACCAACTATTTCAAAAATATGCGTGTTTAATGCAGATTCTAAAATGGTATAATACATCCTTTTATCTAATGTAAATACGAGGTTATTGCTATTAATATGCAGAAGGAGTAAATTCGATTAAATAACAAAATTTTAAAAATTGAATTACTTCTTGTCTTAAACTGTACCTGATGATAAGGGTTTCATAAAAAACAACGTTACATATTAATAATACTTTCTTTAACCTATGTACATTTACAGTAAATGCTCAAACTGTCTGCCACCAACTCTGATACACGCCCGACATCTCCGAATAAAAGCTCTTTTGAGAAGTCGCGCATAATGCCGTTGAGTAATTTTTGAAGCGGCTTCCTGGACACGGCTACGTAACTCTTCTAAACTCCTGGTCAGTTTAAAGTAGGCCTCTTCTTTTAGGCAGCCCCAGTAAAAAAAAATTAAGCGGATTTAGGTCCAGACGGCCAATCTATTTGGATATGTGGAATTCAAATACGCCCGAACGTTTATCGCATCGTGCGCAAGACACCCATCATTTTGGAGGCAATGGGATTCTCTCACCTCCTCGGACACCACTTTCAATAAATTTGGCAGATCATTTTGAACAAAGTCCAAATAGCTTTGGCCAGATAAGATCGCGGGCAGTTCAAATGAGCCAATTATCTTTCCGTTCAATATGCCGGTCCAATAATTTATTTTGAATTTGTATTTGGATCTGTTTTCTCGCATTAGATGAGGATTCGAAAGTTGCCAGCTGTGAAGATTGTGCATGTTAAAGCATCCATCTCTATTCAGTGTTGATTCATCGCTCCATAGAATATTCTTAAAGAATTGCAGATCTTGTTCTATTTTCTCAAGCATCTGTCGGCAAAAACACAATCTTGCGTAGTATTCTCTTTGTTCCAGAGTTTGCACGCGTCTAATATGGTAGGGGTGGAACTTATTTTTTTCAACACACGGTGCACGTTCGGTTTTGCGATTCCAATGGCATTTTGATACACAAAAATCCATCCCACCGCCAGACAACGGAATAAGCACATGCGATGTCGAACAAGTCGAGTGACGCATTAAATTATGGTTTAATAATGTTAATGTTTAATTATTTACCGTTTAATACATTTTATGAACAAAAGATGGGTAGCGCAGAACACGCTTAGGTAGCAAATATCAAGTTTATAAATCCCTTATTATCAGGTACAGTTTAAGACAAGAAATAATCCAATTTTTAAAATTTTGTTATTTAATCGAATTTACCTCTTCTGCATACTAATAGCAATAACCTCGTATCTACATTAGATAACAGGATGTATTATACCATTTTAGAATCTGCATCAAAGACACTCAAACTTTTATAAAAAAAATATTTACCACATTTCATGCTGAAAATTGAAGTTTAGATTTTTGTTTCAAAAAAAGTGCAGCAGCTACTCGTACTATTTACTGCATACCTATTAGTATAGTCCATTAAGAATATTATAACACAAAAAATCGATGGATTTAATTTATTTGTAGCCGTGGTGATCGGAAACGTAAAGTAATGTGAAAACGTGGACTTTTTTAAAAAAAAAATGATATATCTTAGGTACTACTTGAGATATATTTTTTTTGTATTTTATTTTGAGCGCCCAATAGCTCTACTGTAAGGTGTTTCTGGCTTATCCATTCATTCTAGGACACCCTATAAATATTTGTTTTTTGTTCCAACTGATAATTCAATTGAATTATGTGTCAATTGAGTTTTTTTTGTTATTTCGATGAAAGATTTGTTTTGCTATATTACTGGGCTGGACTAACTTCTCATTAATAATGGAATATTCTTAAATTTCTGGGGTAAGACTAATTTCATAGTAAAATGATTTTTTTTTATTTTCTGGGCTGAGGTAAATTTCAAAAACTTATAATACAAGTAAATTTTATAAATTCCTGGGCTGGGATAACTTCACATAAGAGGGTTAAACGAGTCAGAGGTTTTAATTTAACAGTGTTACCGACCAAACGGCACAGTGGTTTAAGCTTAGGAGGTACCGAGTTCGAATCCCGATAGGGCAGGATGCAAAGGGAACTTTCATTAACAGATTACGATCTGTGATGAAATGGAACACATGTATGACCCCCTTTCGGAGTGCAAAACTCATGGGCCAACCCACATTCCATGCTAGTACAGGCTGGCATAGAGCTATGCAATGTGCAGATAAAATCGGACCTATAATCGTAAGTCTTCAAATTGGCTCACACTGGCTTAAATGTAAGGAAGGAAAAAGCAAACCGCGAAAGAGTTGGGAGAGCCGTGGCCCAGAATAGATTGCAGGGATAATAAAAAAAATTAATAGTGTAGCCTGATTAAACTTTTTTATTTTCTGGGCTAAATTTCTGGGCTAACTTCTTATACGCAGAAAACATACTAAGATTCTTGATAAACATATCAGGTCTCGAGATATTCAATTTCTTAAGAAAATCCTAAATTCTAGAAAATCGAAAAATCTTCAAAATCTATGAAAAAATTAATTTAATCGCGCAAAAATTATTAGCTTTTCAAATGGCTTGGAATATAGATAGCCCTAATCTAGACATATCAGAAACACATAACAACATTCTTGATAAACTTATCAGGTTTCGAGAAATTCAATTTCTTAAGAAAATCCTAAATTTTTACGTTAGTCAAGACTAGCAAAAAATTAATTTGATCGCGCAAAAATTATTAGTTTTTCAAATGGCTTGGAATATAAATAGTCCTAATCTAGACATAACAGAAAAACATAATAACATTCTTGATAAACATATTAGGTCTCGAGATATTCAATTTCTTAAGAAAATCCTAACTTCTCACGGTAGTACAGACTAGCAAAAAATTAATTTGATCGCGCAAAATTTATTAGCTCTTGAAATGGCTTGGAATATAGTTTGTCCTAATCTAGACCTATCAGAAAAGCATAATAACATTCTTAATAAGCATATTAGCTCTAGAAATATTGAATTTCATAAGAAAATCCTAAATTGCTAGCTAATTATTTATTGTAAATTGAAATTGGATTTAGTTCACAAATTCAATTTTTCGCCTAAATGACATTCTTCTTTTACTTTTTAACCAATAGGTCTAACTTCAAACGCGTCACAATTGCTGGTGGACATGAATACATTATATTTCTTATGACGATCATACATCGTCACATGATACATTATCAATGATACATTATCTATGAATAATCAATTTTCGCTGGTAAACAACTTACATCACCACTACTATTATAATAATCATACATCATTATAATAGTACAATTCCCAAAATTCATTTCACACTCGTTGGTGGACGCAAAAACCCACAAAAGGAGGGACCTTTTCACTGAAAAGGGAGTGATGTACCGGCTTGTTTCTTTAATTACAAGAAACACCGCACAAAATATTTAATTATCAACGAATAATTTTCCGTAGA
The DNA here is from genome assembly GCA_963691935.1 of Nephrotoma guestfalica. Taxonomy (NCBI): domain Eukaryota; kingdom Metazoa; phylum Arthropoda; class Insecta; order Diptera; family Tipulidae; genus Nephrotoma; species Nephrotoma guestfalica. The sequence continues at coordinate 168,658,928 of OY829913.1, read as the reverse complement.
AATAATCTTATTGTAAAAGAATATGCAACAACAGTCTTCTCATATAAAATCAAAACAAAATTAACAAATTTTATTTTCATGCTGATTTTTATATCAATCAAAAGCGTTGCCAATAAGAAATTCACTGTGCTTGAATCGCAAACTTTTTTTTTGTGACAAGATGGGCACCCAGGGTTAACCCTAATTCAAGTATGCTGAATTCAATAGTGCTAGTCCCATTTCAAAGTTAGTCCCCATTTTTGAGATATCGCTTTCGACATTTTTTGGCTCTGAATCAACAATTTTCCAAAATATACACTCATTTTCACGTTGTGGCCCGTTGTGATACCACAGAATCCTATTTCCCTTTACCCCTGTTTAGAACCATTCGGAGTTACGTACGTAGCGCAAAATATCTCGCACTCCACAGTCCGCGAGATCTGCAAGGCTGGCCATACTGTTCATGCTCAAATACCTGCCTACCTCAAATACTTCTGTATGATACTGCCGGACATGAGCATAGAAAGTCATCTAAAGCCTCTTCCTCCTCTTCGTCCATGTAACTTCTATAAAGTCATTCGCCTGTAGACCCAGCCAGAAAAAGGCAAGGTCAGTTTTGGCAAAAGCTTCACATAGAAGACTCCAGCTCCTATCTTGCCGTTTAGAGAAACACGGGTCCACCTGTGCAGAGATCCGTATACACAGATAAGGCTAAATACAACTGGAGATCGGTATACTTAGGCCAAACAGGACGCTCATTTCAAATAAGATACAAAGATCACATCAATGGCATAACCAAATTTAAAAAGTACAAAAATCAAGTTTCGCACAACACATAAAAACTGGAAATCATGACTCGACTTGCACAACAACTTTGCTGAAGAAAGCATAACGAAAATGGTAATTGTTCAAATACTATTGGTGAACAACGAAAACAATGCCTGTTTTTTACCACATTTTGTATAAAAAAAACCCACAGGATGCAACTATTTGGTCGGAATAATAGGAACAACTTCGCTGAAAACAGCTAAACGTAAATCTTAATGGTTCAAGAGCTATCAACGTGAAAATGATATACATATATATTTTGAGAAATTTTTGACTCAGGGCCAAAACATGTCAAAAGCGATATCTCAAAAATGGGGACTAACTTTGAAATGGGACTAGCACTATTGAATCCAGCGTACTCGAATTAGGTGCCCAGCTTGTTACTTTTTTCAACTAGCACAGTGTTATCATTGAAACGAACAAAATTGTAATTATATCGTAGATGCCAACATAATTTTCGTGATATTCTTGTGAAAATTTTAACGAATTCATATCTGGTTTCCAGTAGCTGTGTCGTTTGCCGTTTCAAGTGACTCGTTACTATGAAACTACGACTCAAAATTAAAGTTTTTAATTGTTTCTTTCTCCTCAAGTTACATATTGATATAGAAACCGGGTAACTTTTCGATCAACGCATAGATGTTTATAGTCACATGGAACTACAAACGACTGAACTAGAAGAATTAAGGTCAAGGCAATAATTTTTGGCATGCATAAAAACTCGCGTTTTATATCGAGTTTTCTGTATAATTTTTCTATACTCGTAAAGGTTGCGGTTTATTGATTGCGATTAAAACTCAAAGTTTTTTTGCCAACTATTATAATTTTATTGCAACCAACATTCATTTATCAGACACTATTTTAGTTTTTGTTCGAAACTAATCTTATATTCTGTTTATGCACACTTTGCGTGAAATCTTTTTACGTACTTTTTAGTAACAATCACAACTAAACAAACAGTTCGGTTTCTATTTTGTGTCTCTTACGGGAATATGGTAAAGGCTCACTGATACTGACTCTGATACTGTTCATGTGAAACAATTTAACATCGAATACAAATAATTGCAAAGTTATTAAAGTCGGAAGTTACAGTTACCCTTATTTATAAGATTTAGTCGGTTAAATGGTCTTACGATTAACTGGTCTTACGATTACCTAGATTTACGATTAGCTGGTCTTACGATTATCTAGATTTACGATTAGCTAGAGTTACGGTTGACTGGGCTTACGATTAACTGGCCTTACAATTAACTGACCTTATAATTAACTTTTCTTACGATTAAGTGCTTAAAGGATGATGTGGCTATACGTTTAAATATTTACGATGATGTGGTCTACGATAAATTTTACGATGATATGGTCGGATACCATCAATGGAGCTGTTTATTTTTTTCAATGAATTGTTGAAACTTTAGCATAAAAATGACAAAGAATTAGAAGATTCAAATAAGTTTAAAGATCTAATTTTTAACACGATTTGACCTAGTTGGTTTTCTGAAATTTAAGCAGAAATAATGATTTTTGCCTTACTATACAAGACAATTTTTATCAATAATCCAGTAGATCTAATTGTTTGCTTTTGAAATACGTTAGAAATTATTCATTATTTTTTAGTTTTAATTGCTATGGTAGATTTTTGAAAATAAGGGTGGCTCATCTAACGTTTGCAATTTAATTTGGCTCTAATTCAAAGATGAATGAATATTTTTCAAAGCGGTTTGTTTTATTAGAAATAGTATACATTTGAATTAAGTATGGAACACAATTTCATTCAAGTGACTTCTACGGGTGGGTTTACAGTACCCATTCTGGCAACCCAATTTTTCAGAATATTTCGATTGTATGGGCTCCTATTTCATCAATGGCAACTTCAATTTTATTTTTCAAGTTTTGGATGGTCTCTGAATGGTTAGCGTAACACTTTCCTTAACAACTCCTTAACATGGCTTAAGAGCGGCACCTTTTCCATTTGCGAGAAAAATTTACCCATTTGCTTCAGCTCCTACATAAATTGAACTTTTTTGTACGTCTTTATCCCGAGATCTTTAGGCAAAATTCTCATGACAGATCTGCATGAAATGTTCACGCAGTTCTGCATGAACTGAGCACGACGGCGAGTTGATGTTGATGGATACTTAGACACATTCTGAGCAACACCTGCAAAGTTCTCGGCTGCACGTGCTGCAAATGTTCGTACAAGTGTTGGTTTATCCAATAAAAATCCAGTTTCACGAACTCGCTTCACAAATTAATCCACAAATTTCCTTGTAGGAATTTCATTTGTACTGAATTTTCCACTTAAATTTCTTACAGTTTGAGTAGAAGACTCACCAATATTTCCCAATTGTATTCAAGCGTAAAGCAATTCAACTGGTAGTTGAAATTGCAATCGCTAGATGCGCCACCCGTTAAAACAGAATTGAATTAGTACAATTTTTTATGTAATTTTTAGTGTAAGCTGTAGAAAAAATATTGTATGAAGTAGAGCGCAAAAAATTTTGTTTCATTCATCCGGAAAAGGCAGGTCGTAATATAAAAAATGTACAATCCGGCCGATATTTTTTCTGATTTGAATTTCATTGTAGACGAGATTCAAACCTGTACAAGGATTATTGAGACACTTTTCTTTGACAAGTAGCCCGTACAATTATTCTGAACTCTTCATTTTTTTTTACCGAGAAAAAGAGTGGGTTTACAGCGATAAAGTGCGCGGAATTCTGCAGGAATTTCTTTTGCTATAAACGAAAATAAACCGAAGCGGTTAATGTTTTGATTTTTATTAATTCACCGAGATAATACAAGAACACAAGGTCCTTTTCTTGTTTCTTTGTGGGAGAACGAAAAAAACCATATTGTCACTGAAATATAACTTAACCTATACTTGTTACAAAATAAACTTGAGCATGCTGAGTAATGATCGCCAGCTGTAAGCAATATAACAAGTGAAAAATGGTACAGCAGAGAAATTTTAAATTTAAGTATCCAAGAAAATGTCAACCCATTTTCAGTATTTTTCGCTCTTACAACTTCATTTTTTTACTTATTTGTTTTGTTTAACGGCTATTCTAAATGGTGTTTCATTTCGAGGTACGGAACTTTAGGTTGGCAACACTGTTTTGAGGGACAGCCGATTTGACAGCTGACGGTTAATTTCTGGTTAATTTCGTTTGTAATTTCATATTAAATAGACTCACGCCAGAGCAACGTTTGCAAGTGGTTCAAATTTACTTTGAAAATAATTGTTTCAGTTCGTGAAACTCATTGCACGATACGTTCATTTTATAGTCGACATAATCGTCCATCAGAGCAGTTAATTCGATTAACTATAGATCGCTTTCGCACCATGTTGTCTATAAATGATAATAAGCGTCCCGTAATGCCCCATATGGCGCGCACCAAACAAGCGGTGGCAGATGTAGTGCGTAGTATTGAAGAGCATCCAAATGAATCAACAATTGGGACTTGATTCAACACGATTTAACTTGTGCAGGAAATAAAACCACACGGAATGGCTATGCCAACAAGCAGAATTGTCGCATTTGGAGTGAAGAGAATCCACGAGCCATTGTTAAAAACTATCCATAAAAAGTTACCGTTTGGTGTGCTTTATGAGCCGAAGGAATTATAGGACCATACGTTACGAAAATCACATTCAAATATTAATAACATAAAATGATCTTTCAAATAAAATCACATTCGTGGCCATTAAAATTATTTGTCTCTGTTTCGTTAAAATTAAAAGTTGTATACCTCGAAATGAAACTCCCTTTATATTAATCGAAATATAAATAACTATCATTCAGTGATTATTACCAACTGATAGCTATAATACGGTGAGTCAAGCTTACATTATCTCAATTCAAGATAATTCATCATCATGAACTGAAGAAAATAATATTGCACTATTAAAATGTTCACATCAATGAATTTCAGAAAAAATATAATTGAAATAAAATTAAATAATTGTTTTATTGGTATGACTTTAAAACAAAAATGTTATCGTTCGAGTTGGTTTCCTCATGGCGAGAATGGCCTACATATAGCCACATTAAGAACACACTTTATATCTTAATGGAAGTTGAGATTTTGGGTATTGGTCATCGGTCTCACTATGATTTTCGAGTAGTTCAGCCTCACTATGATTTTCGAGTAGTTCTGGTCCTAACCTTTGCTAGAGCAATGTTTTAGGACGATGTAATTGGTACTTTATGGCAAGAATGGCCTACATATGTCACTTTGAGAACTCGCTTTATATCTTAATGGAAGTTGAGATTTTGAGTATTCGTCATCGGTTTCACTATGATTTTCGAGTATTTCTGGTCCAAACCTTTGTGAGGGCAAAGTTTTAGGACGATGTAATTGGTACATTATGGCGAGAATGGCCCATATATTGGCCCATATAATATTGTTCCTAACGTTTGACATTGCAAAGTTTTAGGATGATGTAATTGGAACCTCATGGCGAGAATGACCCATATATAGCTACTTTGAGAACTCACTTTATCTCTTAATGTAAGTTGTGATTTAGTGTATTGATCATCGGTCTCACTATGGCTTTCGAGTAGTTCTGGTCGTAACCGTTACCAGTGCAAAGTTTTAGGACAATGTTACTGGTACGTCATATCGAGAAGGGCCCATATCCTTCGGCATTGAGAACACACTCAATATGATTTTCGAGGAATTCTGGTCCTAACCTTTGCCAGTGCAAAGTTAACGGAAGTTGAGATTTTTGGTATTGGTCATCGATCTCATTATGATTTTCAAGGAGTTCTGGTTGTAATCTTTGCCAGTGCAAAGTTTTAGGACAATGTAATCGGTACCTCATGGCGAGAATGGCCCATATATATCGGCATTGAAAACACACTTCATATCTTAATGGAAGTGAATGAAACTCAAAATCTCAACTTTCATTAAGATATAAAGTGTGTTCTCAATGCCAATATATATCGGCCTTTCTCGCCATGAGGTACCAATTACATCGTCCTAAAACTTTGCACTGGCAAAGGTTAAGACCAGAACTACTCGAAAATCATAGTGAGGCTGATGACCAACACCAAAAATCTCAACTTCTATTAAGATATAAAGTGTATTCTCAAAGTGGCTGTATGTGGGCTATCCTCACCTTGAAGTACAAATTACGTCGTCCTAAAACTGTGCGCTGGCAAAGGTTAAGACCAGGACTATTCGAAAATCATAGGAGACCGATGACCAGTACCAAAATCTCAACTTCCATTAAAATATAAAGTATGTTCTCAAAGTGGCTATATGTGGGTCATTCTTATTAAGAGGTGAGATATTTAGCTTCATCCTGAAGCATTATACTCGTAAGAAACGGTGTCAGATCTACTTTAAATGTTTTTTTTTTGTCTGGAGATCTCCCGATATCATATTGAGGCGAGCTCTTGCATATGAATTTTTTTTTCGAATATGTCTGTTATTTTTAAATAAATATGTTTACTATGTATAACTTAAAGAAAAACTGTTATTAAATTGAAGCTTTAATATTGTTTATGTGTTTAATTGTTCTGCAACGTATAATCTTTTTAAAGTAAACGTCTGATTGGGCTGAAAGTATATGATATTAAAATCCCGACATATTTTACTACCGTGATAATAAATTTTGGCTGATTTCATTAAAATTTCATGACATATTTTTTTGCCATAGCATTTTTTTTGGATGAATTTTGGGCCAAGTTCACATACATCTCCTAATCACATTTATGTTACTTGTCGACTAAATTTAATTCTGCTCTTTTTATCGCTTTGGTGTTTTCATAAGAATTTTTATTTCAATGTGATCTCACAATTTGTGTTCCGGAAATAAAACAAGCATTGAAAACTGAAAATGTATGAAAATATATTAGAAATTATGAGCAACACATACATACATATTTCAAAAAATTCTACTGTATGTAAGGGTATTTATATGGTACTCGTATTTACGAGACACTGTACTTATCCTCATATTTTGTATAGATAAGCATAAGGGATGTGGGATACTCGTATAAATATAGAATAGATGTATACACGTATCTTATTGATTGCTTTGAAACAATAAATTATGTAGGGCAATCACAATTTGTTGATTCTGGCGGCAACTTAGATATTACATTGATACGCGTTATATTTTGATAATAACTAGCTAGGAGAGTGTGGTAGAATAAGTATAATATACATTTTCCGCAAAATTGTACAATATTGGTTCGTATTATTTCTTCCTGGAAATACAAAAATTGGTTTCGCAATAAATTTTGATTATGTTGCATTTTGTCTTGTATATTAAATGAATAGCAGTTGAATAAGTAATTCGGCAAATTAATTAAATTTTTGCTATGATGTAAATTTTATACACATTTGATTCGTATTAAAAGTGTACCTATCTAAATTTTGTTTCTCGAAATCGTACAAGCTAGATGTTATTTATTCAAAGAATCCCTTAACATCTAATGGTGGTATTTAAAAATATAATTATAATTATGATTTCACCATTAAAATATCGAATGGAGGAACATTTCTGATTTAAATTGGCCTGAAAAGTTATTGAGCCTGACTTAGTTATCTTGTTGTAATCAATCTTTGAATTTTGCCCTAAAACTAATCTAATTCGATTTTGCTGAAATTCCTCCAAAATTTTTTATCGATTTTTCGTTACCAAAGAAAGCAACTGAAAATGTTTTAGTTATTCTTAAAAACTTTATTGTATATAATGTTCATTTAAATTAGATTAAACTTCGGCAAAGCACTCAAATTTGTCAACTTTTGTTTATTTTTTTTTCATTAATTTTGATATTAAATTAAAACTATTGGATTAATATAAATTTAAATATGTAGATATAAACTTTAGAAAGATTATTTCTAATATGTGTACAAGCACAAACAATATATTAAATCAGATATGAAAACAACAAGTAAAAGTTAAGTAGCTCAATATTTATGTTAAACTCCATTTGTACAATCAGCAACATCTATCGCAATAAAGTAAACAGAAAAAATAAAAATTTGTCTCGGATTAAAGCTTCTCACTATTAACACGACAATAAATCGATCAAAATAAAATTATGTTGTTTCGTATTATTTTCCATTGCCCTAATGCAACAGAGCAAGATGCAAAAAAACACATTTTTTTATAAAAAAAAAAGAAAAAATCAAAATATCCAATAAGATACAGCGTTTACGGGACTTTATGTTTATATTTGTATCACAATGTAAGCCATAGTGCTAAATGTATTTTCGATAATTATTTTTGAAAGTAAATTCATATTAGTTTGCTTTTACGAGAATGAAGAATATATTATTGTGTTGTAACAGAATCTACTTAAATATAAGTCCTGCTAACTCCACACATATGAAATAAACAATAACACGTTTTTTTTATATAGTAATTTTTTTTAAATAACTAAGTACATATAAATGTGTTGGTGCAGAAACAAACAAAAAATGAAAAAAAAAATCAAATTTACATTGGATTGTTAGTGCTACCAACACATTCTTCGGTAGTTATTTTTATATAGGTATCTGAGCAGGACTTATATTTAAGTAGATTTTGGTTGTAACTATTCCCAATACATAGATAGTCATAGTGAAAAATAATTTTTGGTAGAAGTAAATCGTCCGAAAAATTTTCGAATCAGATCGTTTACGACACTTTAGGTTCCCATTAATCTTTCATTTAAATTAATTATTCATACACAAACTGAATAGCCTTGTAACAATCTCAACATACAGTTGGTCTTAGGATTGTTATCGTAGATAATGGACATCATGTTGTAAGGAAATCAGGAGAGAGCGGTGACGACATTTTAGGTTCTTGTGGACCAAAATTTTAAATATGAATTTAATTCATACAAAAGATTCGTCCATTTACAAATATTTTCCTACAGCGTCAATTCTAACATATACGGTTGAAAACAAACTCACAATTATTTATATTTTTGGGAACAAATAACGGGTTATCCAATTCGAGGTTGATAAAGTAGAAATCTGTATACCGACATCTGTCAAAGATAAACGTCAAGTACGCTGTCATTTATTTAGTTGACATTCTGCCATTTAAGAATATGGAGCATTTAACAATCGACCAACGCGTTAAAATTATTAAATCTTATTATAAAAATAGTGATTCTGCCGTATCCACATTTCGCGCTTTACGAGCAGTTTGTGGTCGTCATAATCGTCCTACAAAGCAAACCATATTGAATACAGTGAATAAATTTGAACAAACTGGATCTGTTACTGATATTGTAAGTTCTGTGCATCATCGAAACATTCGCAATGCTGAAAATATCGCTTCTGTAGCTGAAAGTGTGGAAGAAGATCCAAATTTGTCAATTCCTCGTCGAGCTCAACATTTAGGCCTATCTTATGGCTCATTATGGCGCATTTTGCATCTGGATTTGCATCTTCATCCGTATAAAGTCCATTTGACACACGAGCTAAAGCCTGCTGACCATGGACAACGAAGAACATACGCAAATTGGGTGTTGGAAAAACAGGCCGTCGATGCTGATTTTTCGAACAAAATTTTCTTCAGTGATGAAGCTCATTTTTCGCTTGGTGGATACGTTAATAAGCAAAACTGTAGAATTTGGGGCTCAGAAAATCCACAATTGTTTGTAGAGAAGCCATTACACCCGGAAAAAGTCACTGTTTGGTGCGCATTGTGGCCTGGTGGTGTGATTGGGCCGTATTTTTTTGAGAACAACCATGGACGAACCGTTACCGTCAATTCTGAGCGCTATCGCCGCACGTTAACCGATTATTTTTTTACGAAAATCGAAGATTACGATCTTGACGATATGTGGTTCCAGCAGGATGGAGCAACCAGTCACGTAACACGAGCAAATCGAGATCTTTTGCAAGAGAAATTTCCTGGACGTTTGATTTCGCGATTGGCTGATGTCAATTGGCCTCCAAGATCCTGTGATTTAACGCCTTTGGATTTCTTTTTGTGGGGCTACGCGAAAGATCGTGTTTACGCAAACAATCCTCAACTCTTGACGAATTGAAAACTAATATTCGTAAGGTAATGGCCGAGATACCGCCCGAAATGTGCCGAAAAGTCATTGAAAATTACCGCAAAAGAATCAAGGCCTGTAAGAAGTCCCGTGGAGGACATTTGAATGATATCTTGTTTAACTAAAAATGGCAAGGATCAATCTGTAAAATGAAATAAAAATTACAATACATTCCGAATATTTTGTGTGTTTTTTTTAAGTTTACTTTATCAAGCTTGAATTGGATAACCTGTATATCAGACTGTGTCGATTTTCGAGTATAGACTGGAATTAAATGTTGCATATTTGTTCGAAGTTGGTTTATGAAATCGTCAGTGGATGGAAGAAGTGCTGAGTCGGGACTTAAAAATATATCGCCAGGAAGTTTGAAGCTTTGGCCTTACACTAAGTCAGCCGGACCACATCTAAGGTCCTCTTTTACACATGCTCTGATGCCTAACAAAATAATTGGCAACTCAGAACTCCAATATTTACTATTTCTTCGGGCTTTAAGTGAAGTTTTTAGTGTCCTGTGAAAACGTTCCACGGTAGCGGACCAACTATAACCATGTGTATGTGTTGGAATCGCATTTCCGGAATTTTAAAGTTGCCATGCCGTGACTTAGTATGTTGCCCTATTTTCGATTTCTGACATGACAAACAGTTTGTTACCCAATTTTTAAGATCTTGATTTTACTTGGCCCAAAAATATCGAGTAGAAATAAATTTTCGTGAGGCACGAATTCCTGGGTGTGAAGGACAGTGTAATGAGTCAAAAACTACACGTCGTAATGATTGAGGAATGTAAACTCGTTGCTTACCTGTGGAAATTTCACAATAAAATTCGTTGCCAGCGAATTGAACAAGTTCAAGTTTGTATTTTGTATTTTCCGAGGTAGTTCTATTTATCAGGGTTTTCAATTCTTCGGCCGTGCGTTGTGACTCTGGTATTTTACGAATATTTGGAATTTTGCTGATGGAGGCGGGTTGTGGATCGCATGAGCATGACAAAGTGTCTGCGACCACATTATGTTTGCCTGAAATATGGCGAATGTTAGTTGTAAATTGGGATATGTAATCTAAATGTCGGCTTTGACGTGGACTGCGTTCCGTCTTCGAGTAAATTGCGTTTATCAACGGCTTATGGCCCGTAAAGATTGAAAACGTACGACCGTCTACGAAATAACGAAAATGTTTAAGCGCTAAGTAAATAGCTAGTAATCCTCGGTCGAATGCGGGATACTTAGTTTCAGTTTGCCAGAGTTTTTTTTAGAAAAGAAACCTAATGGTTCCCAATTACCTTTATTATACTGTTGAATTACTGCAGCTACGGCAATATTTGATGCGTCACATGTAATATTGTATTGAGAGTTCTCAATTGGATGCCCTAATAATGTTGCTTCCGCTAGCGCTCGTTTAACATTAATAAATGCGTTTATGCATTCATCAGGCCACTCGAAATTCTTGGCTGTTTTGAACTTCTTTGATAAAAGTGCTAGTTGAGCGTGAATCGTCTGAAGAAATTCGGCTAATCGTGGAATAAATCGATGATAAAAATTCACCATCCCGACGAATTTCTGAATTGACTTTGGTTGAGGAAATTTTGTAATGGCTTCTACGCGCAGCGGCGTAAACCTTCGCCTTATCTAAAGTAATAGAGTGACTGAGGAATTCAAGTGTTGGAACACCGAAAACACATTTTGATGTTTTTATTTTGACATCATAATTTGCAAGTCTTTTGAAAACTTGCCTTAAGTGGAATAAATGTTCCTTCTCAGTTTTACTCGCTATCAATATGTCGTCAATATAGAAGACATACATTACATACATACCTCATTCATAAAACACTGAAACGTTTTAGCTGCGTTCCGAAGTTCAAAAGGCATTCTTTTTTATTCAAATAGCACAAATGGGGTGGTAATGACCGTTTTAGGAACGTCTTCGGAGGCTACAGGTATTGCGTAGTATGCCATGATTAGATCAGTTTTTGAAAAAATTATGCATCCCTACAGATGTACAGAAAAATTATGGATATGCGGTATTGGATAACGATCCGATACCGTAACGGCATTCAGTCGACGGTAGTCTCCACATGGACGCCAATCCGTACTGTCTCTCTTTTGAACCATATGGAGTGGTAATGAAACCGGAGATGACGACGGTTGACATATGCCTTATTCGATCATATGTCCGAACTCTTTATATGCTGCCTTATGTTTCGTAGGATCCAGTGGTCGTGGTTTCGAATACGGAAGTTGACCGTTAGTATATATGTTTTGAACCACACTGTGTTTGACCGGGACAATAAAATTTGGGGATTCGGTAAGGGTTGAACATTTCCTTTAATAATTTTCCAAAAATATTGTCAACCCCCAGTGTTTCGGTATTGGAGTATTAACAGCAACTGTCATTGCCGAGACAGCTAGTTTGGTTGTCGGATCTAGAATGCGTTTTCCACGCAAGTCAATAAGAAAACCGAATTTAGTTAAAAATTCAGCTCCAATAATTGTTCGGGTAACTGACGCTAGCCCGAATGGATGGGTAAAGGTGCGCCAAAGCCCAATATCGACCGAAAGCAATTTAGTCCCAAAAGTATTAATAGTTGTGCCGAATATTCGCTGCCGAAAGACACAATGCTGTCGATCGAGAGATCGATTTCCTTGAAAAAATTTATTTGGGACAACCGAAAGGTCGGCTCCTGTATCTACAAGGAAAAGTAAATTATTATTTTGACCTCTAAGAAAAAGACGGCGATTCGTATGCATTCGACTATCTGCCGTAAAGACAGTCGAATTTATTCGTTTAAAGGACTTGACTTTGTGCATATATTATTTTGCGATGAAAATTCGCACGGTTTTATACATTTGAGTGCTCTTCCACCAAATTTATAATGCTACCAGCAATACTTATGATTCCTCGAAAATCTATTGCCGCTTCTTGATTGAAATTTTGGCGCTATCGAAGAACGCGGGCTTTTAGAGCGATGGCGACTATTAGAAGCAAAGTTTGAAAATGACTGCTGCAATTGTGAAATTTGTTTCTTCAACTCTGTAATCTCCGATGTATATTTTTTTTAGATTGATTATCAGAGGTTGCCGTTAAGGTGGAATCTACTTGTGAAATATTGTTCGATTCCGAAGCTTCATACATTCGATCTGCCTTTTCAATTAAATCTTTGGTAGGTTTTTCTTCAAATCCGATTAATCCAACTTTAATGGTTTTTGGCATTCTCCTTATCCAAAGTTTTCACACGGTCTCTTCGTTAATGTTATCACCCGCTAATCTTTTCATGGTCCTGTATACTTCGGATGGTTTATCTTCGCCGATATCTTTCTTTTCGACTAATTCCTCCAAGCGTTTTTCTTTAGCGAATACGTCTTAATGATTGCTTGTAAAATATTAACGTATTGTATTTGTCTTTGTCTGGAGGTGGATATATTAATTCAGCTACTGAATCAAAAACGTCAGTAGGTAGGGAACTTGCTACAGTTCAAAACTTTTTTTGGTCAGCTGGAATTTGATGGAGTTGCAATTGCATCTCGATTTGAATAAACCGTGGTTCAGGATATTTGCTAAAAAAATCGGGGAGTTTAATGCGAGTGGACTGAACTTGAGCGGTTTGTTGCTGTTTTTCAGTCTTAAGCGTATTTTCCCCGTTATCGCTCATTGTTTTCACGATTTAACACGAGACTAATTTGCGAAAAATTAAATTTTTTTAAAATATCCAATGTATTCGAAACTTTTGGATTGTGAAAAGTATCAAACAACAGAAACGAAAACTCAGTTTACAACCGTATATAAATTAATATAAATGAAATATAGAAATTAATAATATAATATAAGGCAATACAATTTGTTTTTGTATTATCTAATTTTTATATATGTAATTACTAAAACTTGAAAAAAAAATTCTTTATAGTTTTATTATCAGAATTCATTTGGAATTAATTGAGGAATGAAGATTTTCTATTGTCGATTTTATAATGAAAAGGTTGTTGAAAATAATAATTAAGGTAATAAAATTAATTTTAAATTTGTATACATGTAAGTAAAAATTATGACATTGAAATTTATACAAATGTAATGTTAACTGTATTATACGTATTATAAATTCTAATATAATACTGTGGGCAAAAAATAGTAAGAAAATAATTTCATAATTTTAAAATTCTTTATTTATTTCTCGAAATCTATTTCGCCCCCCTCAAAGTAATCCCCCCGGCCTCAATACACTTGTGCCAACGTTTTTTCCAATCCTCGAAACAGTTGTTAAAGTCAATTTCTGGAATAGCCTCCAATGCGCGTAGATATTCACGTTTAGTGTCTTCAATTGACTCGAAACGGTTTCCCCGGAGAGGTCGTTTGAGTTTGCTGAACAGCCAGAAGTCATACGGAGCTAAATCAGGCGAATACGGTGGTTGCGGAACGATATGGGTGGAATTTTTGGCGAAAAATCACGTGAAACTCATGCAGTATGAGAAGGTGCATTATCGTGGTTCAAAAACCAAGAGTGATCGACCCATAATTCCGGCCTCTTTTTACGAATAGCTTCGCGCAAACGACGCATAACACTCAAATAGTATTCCTTGTTGAAAGTTTGGCCGGAAGGAATTCGGAGTGCACCACACCTCGATAATCGAAGAAAACTGTCAACATCACCTTGATTTTTGACTTGCTTTGACGTGGTTTTTTCGGCTTCGGCTCACCTTTGGCACGATATTCGGCCGATAAGCATAGATCCAAGACTCATCGCCAGTTATAATACGTTTCATGGCATCCTGGTAGTCGGAAAGCATTGTTTCACAGACGTCAGCGCGACACAGTTTTTCCAAAAAATTTAGTGATTTTGGAACCAATCGTGCTTTCACTTTTTTGAGCCCAAATGATCTTTCAAAACGGTTTTCACTGATCCTTCCGATATTTAAACGATGCCAGTAAGGTCTCTGACTGTTAATCGTCGATTTTCGAGCACCAATCCCTTGATGGCCGTCCTAGACGTGGTTCGTCGTCAACACATTCTCGATCCTCTTTGAACAATTTGTACCAATCAAAAACACTTGCTCGCGACATACAATTATCACCGAAGGCCTTTCGCAACATTCTGAACGTTTCGGCATCACAAAATTGGTTCCGCACACAAAATTTAATGGAACTTCTTTGTTGAATAATTTTACTCATTGTAAAAATCACCGAATGCACTTTTTGTACTTCAGAAAGACAAGCGTATACTAAACACTAATGATTATTTTGATGTGACATTTGGCACAGATGTCACTGACAGTCATACTAACATAGAAAGACAAATATTTCGACGAATGGTTTCCGCGCGAAATTTAAATTAAAAAGTCTTACTACTTTTTGCCCACAGTAGTATGTATTTTATTATGATTTCAAAAACAATAATATTTTTATAAATTTTACTTCATCCATTAATGTTCTAACATAGTTTCTAATATCGTATTGTACGTACATCAATATTATTATATTAATTTATACTTATAATATTATATTGGTAATGAACAATTATTATATATTATATATTTTATGATTAAGAAATTTTTCAGTAAAAAATAAATTTTATGGTTTTTATGACTATAGTTGTATAATATAATTTTAAAATCGAGTTTTGGGTTTTTTATTTTATATATTGTGTTTATGAAAATTAGCCATTAATTTTTTTTATTAATTTAGATATATAGATTTCTTATACAATTTTATTTAGTTATTAAATGTCGTATAAATTTGTATTACTTACAATGCCCATACTTGCTCGTATCAGAACTGCAACCGGTCGATGGTGTGGTGGTCCATTTTTAATCCAATTAATACATATGGTTCAATCCAACTCGAATGGTAATATATTTTGGTACTAAACCGTTGTTAAGGATGCAAGGTCGGTCAAACCCGGTTTTATAAAAACCGTTCGAGTCGAAAAAACCTTAAATAAATTTTCCGAAAACCAGGACTCATCGCAATCCATTTCTGGCTATCTCGAAGTAGACAACCCTTAACAATTTTTAACATTCGAGCCATTTATTTTTTAAATAGGGACTCGGACCCCATCTGAGAACCATTTGAACAAATGTTCCCGAATTTAACGTGATAATCGATTCTTAGCACTCGAAAACCCCTCATTCATTTTATCGTTCGACTCGAAAAAACCTTAAATAAATTTTCCGAAAATCAGGACTCATCGCAATCCATTCCTGGAAATCTCGAATTAGAAAACCCTTATCAACCGCAATTGTTATGAGAATCTTTCGAATCGAAAAACATTTAAAAATGGTCTCGAAATGAAACCAGAATCCATAGCAATCGATGTCTGGTACTCTAAAACGTAGTCTCAGCTATTTAAGAAAACCGTGCGACCATAAAAAAAATTAAAGAAAGGAATCCGGGTCCACCAAACTACATTAAATAATTTGAGGCGGAAGAATATTTGAAGAGAGACCAAGCTCGTAGCATTAATTAGATAGTGAATGCTGCAAATCAATATTGTTACTCATAACAACAAACATTTTGAATAAACGCGATTAACGAAAACATACATCATATCATCGTAAGTTAATGTAACCAGCACAACATGGCGCAACATTCTTCAATATGATGAAACATAACGCCAGACATCTAATTAACGCAAAATCCAACGTGAAGCAACTTGATACAACATAGTGCAATATCACGCAACATGAAGCAATGTCACACAACATTCTACAACATAACGCCAGACATCTAATTAACGCAAAATCCAACGTGAAGCAACTTGATGCACCATAGTGGAACATCCCACAACATTCCTAAACAAGATCCAACATCAACTTAATGCAACAGCACGCAACATGACACAACAAATTTTACAAAAATCGTTCATGCCAAATAAAATGTTAAAAGAAAGTCCCAAGCACAACCAAGAGCCCCTTTGTATAAGGACCCATCGTAATCGATTTCTGGTACTCGAAACCATCACTTCTTCTCACCAATTTGTATCGGAATTATTCGAGCTAAATTTATTTTAAAAAATGGGACCCAACGGGGGACTTCATAAACGATCATTAAAAATCTTCATTCCATTCTTTAAAAAAACCACTATCACCGCAATTGATTTTGATAAATGAATTTTCCCCGAAATCAATATCCGTCTCTATTGGTTTGTGGTTCTTGAAAACGCCAGCTCAACAATTTTTAGAAAGTCGTGCCAGCCGAAAAAAATATAAAAAAACGAAACTGGGCCCCACCGAACCACTCGCTCAATGAATTTTCCCGAAATTTGCACTCATCGCAATTGACTAATGGCACTAGAAAGGCCTCCCCTCCCCTACCAAGTTTCATAAAAATCGTGCGAGCCGAAAACAATAATGAAAGAGTTCCACTGGGGTCCACTGGATGACACTCTTATCGATTTTGCCCCGACCGAAATCAGGACCGATCGCTAGAATTCCTCAAATTTGAACCTCTCTCCTTTTACATATGTTTATCAAAATTGTGCGAGCCAAAAAAATAATTAAAAAGTGAACCTGGGCCCCTACCGGATGAGTTTCTAAACGAATTTTTCTGAAATCAGGACCCGTCGCAATCGATTCCTGGTACTCGAAAAACTTCCGTCAGAAATTTTCATGAAAAAAAAAGTTTTGTCCGAAATAATAAACAAGTGTTTTAATGTGTTTATTAAGTGTTAATGTGTTTCGCCAAGTACCAACGGCGCATAGTGTTAAAAGTAGAAAGTAGTTTTAGTAAAAAAAACTAAAAAAGAAATATTTTGTTCTAATTTTCTTATCTGATAACCTTTATTATTTGTGGTACAAGGCAGTCGTGACAGCGCACACTGTGCACTATCACAATGGTACAATATTTTTTCGCCGTACTGTAATACTTATCGATCGATCTGGTGCTATACAGAAAATAATTTTCGATGGTCGATATGAAAGATACATTTTGTTGGTCATGATGGAGGAAAAATTTTTTTTTTGGGATGGTTGGATGGTTGTTTTAGTCAGTCAGTTTTGGATCTCGACCGAGATAATCATGGGTTTTGATACTTAAATTAAAACAATAAAAAATTTAAAAAATAATAATAAATTGTTTATAAATATAAAACCATAAAGTTTGATTTTTTTTTTTACCGAAGTATCGTATAAAAGTACGCGTTCGCGAAGGTTTCAGTTTTGTGATCGTGCAAACAGGAAAAAATGTTCCGGTACTTCGAGATTATACCTCCAAACTATATATGTATGTATGTATAATATAAACTATTAAAAGGACATAAAAAAAAATGTGTAGTGAAAAGTAAAGGGTCTTGGTCGTTTACGAGACAGTGATTGCCATAATAAAAAATACCTATATATATAAAGTTATGCAATTTATCGGTAACGGTAACTTTTGAACCCACGCTAAATAATGGTGAAAGCGCGGGAAGATCGTTTACCTGATTGTATAATTCTAAGTTAGTGATAGTATATAAGATTAAAATAAATATGTAAATACAATAGAGAGGGTAGTGTCTTTAATGCGAAAAAAAAATCCGAAAACTAAAATTAAATGGAAAAAAAACGCATCAGTACAATACCGTATAAGTGTAGTGCCTAGAAATAAAAATTATAACTGGTGATTTTTTTTTTGTGTAATCTAGTCTAATAAAATCTTAGATCTTAAAAGTTCCTATATTATCGAAATAATAATAACATTATAATATAAAAAAAAATATAGGAATAAAAATTATAATAAACCAGCAATAATAATACGAGCGATAATAAAGCCACAAAAGAAATGAAGACAAATGAAAAAAAAAATTTGACGGTTGCAGATATATTTTAATAATGATCCAATTAATATCATACATATAATAATAGTCATAAGTTAATTCGTGTCGATGAGTGTAAAGAAACGTTTATGCTATTTTTTTTAATCACGAACTATATAGTATATAGATATAACATAATGGAATTTTATCTATAATTTGGTGATAGTCATAATAATTATAATAATAATAATAATAATAATCATAATATTAATAATTACCATACTAATAAAACAATAAAATAATAAAACAAAAATCCGATAGAAGTAAACAATTTTAAAAATTCGAAGTATATAATATAAACCACGAACTTTATATACATTGTATACCAACAACGGAGACATCAACCAACATCCAGCTGGTCTACTACGATTTAAGTACCATTTATATTTTTTTTTTATACTATATACCTTTCTATATACAATTATTATATTATATTATATTATAAATATATTAATTTATAAATCTTATCATATACCTCCAACTAATAGATTTGCATTAGGTTAATCCATTTTTTTGTTGTCTCGCTAAAAGTTGGAGTTATATGATGAAGAATTATAAACCCCTTAGTATTAAGTAGTAGGGTTAGTTAGCACCATAGCATAGAAAAATAAGTTTACCATAGATTTCTCATTTTAATAAATAGAGAGATAAAAATGAGTTGAGCAAAAAACTTCTGATAATTCCAATGTCATGAATGTATTTGTGACTTTATATTCCGTATACGTATATTCTCTCCAAAACAACTAGTTTTGTATGTGAAGGTAACAAAATAAAGTATGTAAAAATAAAAATTCGAAGATCGAGCAGCCGAACAAAACAAAATGAATTCGTAGTTTTGTTGTTTTTGTTAAATCTATTTCACAAACGAAAAAGGAAATGAACAGAATTACATTTTGTATTAATATACAAAAATTTCTAGTTAATTGCTTATTTCTTCTTCATCATTCATACTAGAAATTAAATAACTAAATAATGCGAGTTTAGTGTGATAGTTGTGTTTTGATTGTTTCGTAAATATTTAAGTTCAATTACATTATTTATTTTAAACCTGCGCTTTTCAAATAAAATTGGCTCGAGTTTTCGATGGCATTTATCGAATCCAGCAAATTAAAAATTCGAAATTGATTGTATAACAAAAATTGTACAACGACAGTTTTTTTTGTAATATCATCTTTCCCAACAGATCTATATATTATGTTCAGAACTATTAAACACAAGGTTATCACAATCCAACGATTAGGATAGACTTGTTTTATTAAGCATAGAGTACTAGTTCGACTAAGTGTTTTAATTGAAGAATCAATTTTTAATTGTTTTTGAATAAACTCAATCAAAAATTTTGCAATTTGAGGCCGATTTTTTTTTAGAAAACACCGCTTAGTGTTCAAAAAGCTTAATATACTGATGTAAAAATTATTTCGGGATGAGAATTTAAGATAATGCAGTGTTTATAAATTTTTCGGGCTGGCCCGAAAATATTAAACTTTTAGCAAGGACACATTTTTTTCGGGATACTTTTCGGGCTAACTTCACATACATCGGAGGTTCCTTGAAGTAAAAGTTGATGATTTTAATTCATGTTGATATAAGAGAAATAAAACATTTAACGGATTTGACTTCTCAGGCGATCTACATCTGAGGGACAAAGTCCTAGATTCATAACAACACGCAGTGCCCACTGAATAACTCTAAATGAATTAGGTAATGCAGCTGCTAATAAGTCTGATATCAATATGATATCAACGTATTTTCTCCAGAGTAGCATTTGGTAGGCACTTGGCGAGACACACTAACACTTAATAAACACATTATATTAAACACTTGTTTTATTATTTCGCAAAGAAATTTTTTTGAATATCTTAATTAAAAAATTTGTCCAAAAAGTTTAAAAAATTACTCGATCGATTTCGAATTGTTAGGTCATCATCAGGAGTATCTACTACGAGGAGTCTCCGAGTAGATACTCCTGATGATGACCTAACAAGTCGAAATCGATCGAGTAATTTTTTAAACTTTTTGGTCAAATTTTCTTAATTAAAATATTCAAAAAAATTATTTGCGAAATAATAAAACAAGTGTTTAATATAATGTGTTTGTTAATATCATCTGTGTGTCAATGTGGTTTCCGCCTCAACCGATTAGTATTCACACTTGTTCACTTATATACAAGCTTAACCACTTCAGTTTTGGATTTTGGCAGCTATACCGTTGCGAAACCGCGAAAAGCAAGCATTAAATATATTTACAGAAATGTTGATATTGGGTAACAGAGTGACGAAATTACAACCAAATTACAACCGTTGGTATTACAAATATGATGACATCGATCTGAATAAGTAGTAATCAGACGGAGCCAAGTCTGGGTAATACGCCGCATGCTGTAAATCTTCCCAGCCTAAGGAGAACATGAGTTCCTGGGTAGATTTTGCTGTATGTGGACGAGCGTTGTCATGCAGCAATATCACCTTCCGCCTTCCTTGGGCCGTAAATGGTCTTTCTTCCTCCAGAGCATCACTTAATTTGATCAATTGGGCCTGGTAACGTTCAGCTGTAACAGTTTGACCAGGTTCCAGGAGCTCGTACTAAATGACTCCTTTCCAGTCCCAACAGACACACAGTAACACGTTCTTGGCATATTCTCTTCTTGATCAACCCATGGTTTTCTGCGTTTATATTTATCGAACAGAATCTACTTTTCATCACCCGTAATAATTTTGGCCAAAAAATTCTTTCTTTTGTATCGAGAAAGCAAATTCATGGAGATGTCAACTATTCGGTTTTTGTTTTCTTCGGTTAGTTTATGAGGAACCCACTTTCCTTCCTTCTGTATTTTGCCCATTGCAAGCAATCGAAGTGTTATTGCTTGGTGAGTAACTCCAAACTATTCTGCTAGCTCTTTTTGAGTTTACGGATTATTTTACTGCTCCTGAACGTGGATCGTCCTCAAGACTAAAATTACCGTTACGAAATCTTGCAAACCACGTTTCTACTGTTGAATGACACAGAATGTTCACTCAAAGCAGCATTTTTTTTAGCAGCAATTTTTTTTTCATTTTTTCATTCATTTACAAACAGGATAGAATGCACATACGCCACACGACATGAATATACGCCATTATATGTTGCTTATCGACTTCCATCTCTTACAATTGATGCACACGGAACGACATCTTGTAAATGACTGAAACTTATGTCATAAAACAGCAACGACTAATCTACATATATCCAAAATTACGATTTACGAAAACGGGATTTAGATGCGTTCAAGTATATTTTAATGTAACCAACTTCAGAGTGGAGTTTCTAATAGTACACCTATTAAATAGAATTTCCATAACATTATGATCACATTAGTTTGATAGCATCAGATTGTTCAAACTAATCTTGCTGGAATTGACCACCTCTGACTGCTATACTTAAGCCACTCCGCCACGTCAAGGCTGTGATTTTGGAGGGTTTATAAATTTTAATTTTTTTACAAATTAAAATCAATAAAGTAAAACAAATAATAATAGTAATTCAAAAATTCTAGGAAAATGAAATAAAAATTGTAATCAAGTATTTCAATAAGGAAAAAATAAAAAATAATAATTCAAAATTACATGTATGCATACTTAATCAATTAAAATATTAAGACGACCATGTTTGTGCTTGTTATTTCCTGCATTAAATGAAATTGATTCTGAAAACCAACGGCAATTTTTTCGTAACAGCACTAAAACGAAAAAATCAAGAAGCATCACTCTATGATCGAACCATGTGGATCAAAAAATAATTTATTTTTTAACAAGCACTGTTCTAGAATTTTGGCCTTGATATTTTTTACGTTCGGTTCATTTTTGAAATAGTTAGTAAAAATACTAAACGCTTGTTTGCAAACAATAAAAAATTCTTCGCTCGGCATCTTTAAACTTCCAAAGTCTGAACTATCTTTAAAGTTTTTAAAAAATATGTGCCAATCAGATGGTGCTGAAATTTTAGCATTTTCTAAGGAAAGTTGTGCTAAACATTTAGAGCAGTTGTTTAAATGCCCGTGTTCTTCCTGATTTTGAACAGGGTTTGATATTTTTTGGTGCAACACATATCCACAAAAATATTTAAGTGCATTTTCACTTAAACTTGCACAATTTATTTCGGTAATTTCCGAGTGTCCGAGTAGGCCTTCGCTTTCCTGAACGACCTCTTGTTCGAATTCAAAATCTTCGCAAGTCTCGTTGAATTTAATGACCACCTCGTCTTCGACATTTTCGGAATCAGAAAGGACCGCCTTCCAGTCTACAAGCATATTATTTATACCACCTTTACAATTTGCAAACTTGGAACTATAAATTAGCTTAACCGACATAATGCGTTTTAGAATTTCTCGAAATTCTTTAACAGAAGGTTTTCTTTTTTTATATCGTATGATAGAAAACAAATTTTCTAATGCATCTTGATTTAGTCTGTTGGTGCAGACATATCGCCAAGCTTCCAAATTACTAAATAAATCACTCGATAATAATGAAATCCCTTTGATTGTTTGCATTAAACCGTCGATGCAACTCACGTGAGTTTTTGGGTTTTCGCTTAAAAATTTCAATCCTGACAAATACACAATGTAATCTTGGAGTTTTTTTCGATCCATTTCCGTATTTACGCTACTGCATTTTTATTCTTATTATACAGGCTTTTACTATTTAGGACGTCGAAAATTTCATTCATTTTCTGTATAAAATCAGCAGTATTATTTGCCATCACCGCAACGTCAGGGGTAAATAGTTTTAAATATTCCATCGTTCTGATACCAGCAGCCGCACTCCAACTAAATACTTGCACCGCATAAGCAACCTTCATCTTTTGGAACGCATTCGGTTCGATATGTACCGGTGTTAATTTAGGAACGATACGAGCAAACGAAGCAGAATCTTTTTTATATAATTGCCGAACCACATTCCAAGAAGCTATTTTATTTTGGTCTTCTATTTGTAAATTATATTTAATCAAATTATTTCTAATTGATTTTATTAAATGCAGGACATCATATATACAATAAATTTTATGATTCCCTAACATGTAATATGGTAGATCTACCGTGACACCTAAAGATTTATACAGCGACTGATTGGTTTTTCCTTGGTCGCATACCAAGCCCCTAACATTCAGCCCAATAGAAAAACATTTTAAAATGATATCGTTGATATTTTTTTTAATTCGTGGACTGGAGTAGTAGTCGCCGCAATAACAAACCCGACTATCTGTTTCCAGTTATCTCGTATTGACCTTACCATAAACGTGCAGGCTACCTTCCCAAGCTTAGTATTTGTATTGTCTCCTCCGTAATCTACAAATCCCTCTACACAATCTTGTTTCGAATTGTACTCCAGTTTTCTTGCAATGTGCATTTCGTCAAAGCATAACATAACGTCTTTTGATTCTTTCGAAAACGGTTCAATTCGTGATTGTATTTTCGCGAATAATTCTGAATTAATTGAACCTGGGACGATTTCCTGAAGAGGAAACCATCTAGATGCGAGAGCCGGTAATTTGAAAAGCAAATTGTCTCTTAAAAATAAGTATGTTGCTGCAGATTTAAAAAATATTGCCAATGCCAAATCCTTCTCATCAGTTGTGTAGCTCGTCTGACTTTTTATCAACATTTTCGCGAAGGTTTTGGAGTGTTTAGACGCGGACGACGCATTTATTTCTTGAATAACAGTTTTACGCGTTCTTTTCAATGCTCGCATTTTTAAAGTAGATGTTAATTGTAAATTGGCAAACTTAAGAACTTTAAGTTTTAAATGTTTGTTTAACTTTTTTATTTCTTTGATTTCTGCGTTTAAAAATTCATTATTTACTTTAAGCCTTTCCATTTCGGTTCTATAAAAAATACTATTTCGCTCACTTGTAACCCATGCCTCGTAATCTGTCTTGTTTGACGAACAAGATGGCTTCGGAGTGGCAGTAATGTCCATTTCATTAATCATATCTATATCGCTCGTAAGCGAATCTTCTAAACAAATAGTTGGTATCGCACCATATAATAATTTTTTTTTACCAATGTAAAAATTTTCAAAATGTTTTTCGCATACAAGTGGGTTTTTCAAGGAATTTATACAGTCCGAGGAATTCCAACATGCAGCTACCCATTTTACGTATAAATCAGTATGTTTCGGAGGAAATTTAAAGTAGCGTTTCGAACTATCCGAAAGACAATTTTCCAAACAACATCTTCGAGACATAGTAAACAAAATATTAAAATTGTATTTCCAATTCCAGCATAAAATTAATATGACGCCTATTCTCACTAACTATTCGGAAAAAACTAACTCAATTGCTAAAATAAGAATACAACGTACCTCTAGACACAAAAAAATAAAATAAAATACATATTTATTTTTATATTTTTCACGAAAAAAAAACAATTGACAAACATGTTTTACTGAGAAATTAAAACGCGTCGATAAAAAAAACAAATACATATATATATGCAGAAAACGAGAGAATGTTGAGAAGATCATAAGAACAAATTTTATGGTTAAATTTTTTTACTACAGATAGCATATTAGGATAGGGAATAAAATAAAAAACACTGTTGTGCAGGAAGAGAAATCTATGGTAAACTTATTTTTCTATGACCATAGTTTATAGTGTTACTTATATACCATTTATTTCGGCGTTTTTTTTTGTTGTTTTGCCAATACGAATTAAATTTTTTTTCGATTGGAATATTTTTTTAAATTGCACTTGTTTTTATTTTATGGGTATTGCGATTTCGTGTTGTTTTGTTACTTCTATTGATTTCGTTCAGGTGATTACATCCAAAAGGATGAAATAAAGTGTTACTTGAGATGAGGATGCCGCTGAGGTGAGTACACAGGGTAGGTAACTTGTGTAGTCTTTAGCTGGTTCCCATCTTCCTTTTACGGTCAGCACAGATCCCTCTATGTTCTGGATTCCCCACCCCATCTGCTCCTGAGTCCTAGTCAGCGTAATCGACCGTTCCAGAACCTCTGGTGGGATAATTTCAATCTGATAACGAGTGGTGGACCATCGTCATCTTCGGTGCTTTACACCCACCAGTGCTAGTAACAGTACGCTCTCGTTACACAGTCAAAAAATAAAAAATAAATAAATTTCCGTGTGTTATTTGTAGTGCCAAATTTATAAAAATAAAAGATAATTAAAGTTGTTTGTTAGCCTTAGCGAGTTATTATTTATTTTAAACAGTGTGACTCATTACTCATTACATTGGCAATGTATTTAATTGGCTCAATTTATGATGCTAATGTCAAGGTTTTGCAGAGTTTGTAGGAAAATGCCGTTTTATTTAGACGATACCTTTGTACTTCATCCACGATATGTATGTGACTTTTTCAAGTGGATTAGCGGCCTACAAATTTTAGAGTAAAACTCAAAGTATGCCCTGAGATCTCCACTTCACCAGGATGTAATAGTTCAGTCTACTAACTTTACTTTAACAGCCATATTTTGGTGCTACCGAATGCGGGGTGCGATAAAAACTGCCGATTAAGTATCGGGTACAGTATGAAACTTGTTATCAGATCAACATCAAATGATTAAAATCTATTAAATCAATACTAATAAAATTATTCTAAAAATCACTACAAACGTTCAAAATTACCTTATTTGTGCCTCATTTGTGCTTGTGGAATTTAATGATTTAAATATGTTCACTTTCACTATTTATTACAAATATAACTGATGATTTAAAAAAATGTATGTCAAAATTACATGAGGAATTCAATAAAACAAACGGTTTTTCACACAAAGTAGCTAAATTTA
Organism: Nephrotoma guestfalica; assembly: GCA_963691935.1. Lineage (NCBI taxonomy): Eukaryota > Metazoa > Arthropoda > Insecta > Diptera > Tipulidae > Nephrotoma > Nephrotoma guestfalica. Next base: position 168,632,549 of record OY829913.1, on the reverse strand, counting down.
GGTGAAATCGCATCCGGTACAGGTGATAAATATGGACTTAACCTATTATCAGTTAGTTATAATTTCAGAACGAATTGGCCAATTGTTACTGTTTATTGGCCGTTTATCCAGATCTAGTACGGAAAAAAATCTTGAGCAACCAATTTGTTTGAAAGTGATACCTAATTCATTATAATAAATAAACTCGTTTGACGTGTAAATAGAAGCATTGTGGTATTTCAGTTTTGACAGCCAAAACTATGCGAAATCGTGTTTTTGGTTATTAAAAATGAACCTTTCAATCTCAAACCTTTTACCAAGGTAAAATAAAACATTTGTACTAAAAAAAGACTGTTCGCTAAACGCAGCAGAAAATATATGAATAAACAATTTCGTTCAATCATTTGATGTTGTTTTACATAATTTTGTTTTCGTTGGTGTTTCATTTACACTACAAATATAGTTACAATCATGCGGTATAACATGTTTATTCATAATTTGAGTTACCCTCAAATTATGTGGTATACTTGGAACAACTGTGGACTTTGATTAGTTCAGCCCAAATTCATTTTCTGTATTTGGTTGTATTTTGGTACAAACGATTGGCAGCGAAGGCCAATCTGCTGCTTGAGGATTGATTTTATGCGGCCTTTCACTCAGAAAAACACTTGGGTCAAAAGAAACAAAAATCTGAGTCTACTTTGCCAAAATCGTGGTATTTTTCGATCAATCAAATCTCTTAGTTAAAAAAGCAAACAAGATCTTGGTTGTATAAAATTTAAATTTTAAATAACCAAATCGTGGTTATTTAATTTTTAACTTAGTTAATATAGCCAAAACATATGGTTATTTTATTGGATAGAAGTGGAAAAAATTGGTAACAATGCCCAGCTATTTTCTAAAATTAACCAAGGGAAAAATTATTTTACAAATGACTTAATAATTTTACCAATTTTTCTTAGTAAATACATAAAATGGCGCTTAATTTATTTAAGATTTTTTCGCCTTTTCGGACAAAATAATATTTTTAATGACCATACATACAATGTTTACGACTTTTTTAGTCTACTCATAAAGAGGCCATTTACTCACAATATATCTACCACAAAAAGTAGAAAAATTTACTCCTCCCCCATTTTAATCCCAGAGACCCAGGGTTCTGGTGTAAAGATACACAAACCCTTACAAAAATGAGAACTTCCTTAGGTCTCTCTTCTTGACAGCTAGGTTTCGTACTGATAAACATTTGCTCTACTCATCAGGTTGCACTTGCAACGACCAACTTGCAAAAATTCAACTATTGCTTTGTACCGATAGTACACTATACTAGAAAAATAATTATTGAAAATAATTGTAAGAAAATTTCAATAGTAATTTGTGAATACATTATAAAAAAATTATATTCTACTGTTTTTAAATTATTATAATTTAGATTAAACAGGCATTATTATTATTACGTAGGATTGTGTTTAAATGTGTTTAAAACAATTGTAATAAACAATTGTAATAATTGTATATACTTTAAGACAAGAATGCCAAATGGTCGGTCCCTGGGTTCAGTCATATGAATAACAAACAACATCTGCAACAAGTGTTACACGAAACTTGAATGAAAAATGTTGTTCTACAGAAGTCAAAAGTCCCATATGTCGACATGGTTTTTTAGGATGACCTCGGTATGAACTTTAATAAAAAAATGCCAAAGTACAAAGTCCCATATATAGACATGGTTTTTATAATGGCCTTGGTATGCACTTTAATACAAAAATGCCAAATGGTCGGTCCCTGGGTTCGGTCATATAAATAACAAGCAATATCTGTACCAGGTGTTGCACGAAACTTCAATGAAAAATTTTGTTCTACAGAATTCAAAAGTCCAATATTTAGACATGGTTTTTTATGATGGCTTTGCTATGAACTTTAATACAAAAATACCAAATGGTCGGACCCTGGGTTCGGTCATATGTATAACATGCAATATCTGCACCAGGTGTTGCACGAAACTTCAATAAAAAATTTTGTTCTACAGAAATCAAAAGTCCCACATATAGATAGACATGGTTTTTTATGATGGCCTTGGTATGTTCTACAGAAGTCAAAAGTCCAATATTTAGACATGGTTTTGTATGATGGCTTTGCTATGAACTTTAATACAAAAATGCCAAATGGCCGGTTCCTGGGTTCGGTCATATGAATAACAAGCACTATCTGCAACAGGTGTCGCACGAAACTTCAATGAAAAATTTTGTTCTATAGAAGTCAAAAGTCCCATATGTAGACTTGCACGAAACTTCAATGAAAAATTTTGTTTAACAGAGTTCTAAATTTTAATATTTTCAATTTGGCGATCGTGTATATTCTTTTTGTTAATTGATTAAAAGACAACTTCAAAAACAGTGCTGTTAAATCTTTATTATAACAATATTTGATTTTATAAATTTTTTCGTAAATTAACATACATACTAGGATTGGTAATACTCATTTACCACATTTCATGCTGAAAATTGAAGTTTAGATTTTTTTTTCAAAAAAGTGAAACAGCTACTCATACTATTTACTGAATATCTATTAGTATAGTCCATTAAGAATATTATAACACCAAAAAATCGATGGATTTAGTTTATTTGTAGCCGTGGTGATCGGAAACGTAAAGTAATGTGAAAAAAATTTACTTTTTTAATTTTATTTTGGGATATTTTTTTTTTAATTTTATTTTGAGCGCCCTACTATAAGGTGCTTCAGGCTTATCCATTCATTCTGGGACACCCTGTATAGTATAATGTTTGACTAACATTTTTATTCATTTATGTGTTGTAGTAATCATACAAATTTTCGGTCTTGAGTTTTTGGTAGGTTTATCATTCGTTAAAGTGATTTCCGAAAGGTTTGTTGCGTGTCTGTGGGTCGATGTGTGTGTGTGTGTGTGTGTGTGTGTGTGTGTGTGTGTGTGTGTGTGTGTGTGTGTGTGTAAGTGGGGGGTTGTAACTGCATGGGTGGCTTCATAAATGTATAAAAGTGTTCAGTTTATCCTGTGTTGTATTTGTAATAATTCCATTCGTCGCCTAAACTATTTAGTGGTGGTGGTATATACATCAAGATATGTACGCCAAGCATTTAAACAAATATTTTCAAAGAGTCTTCTCACTAAAAACAATAAGTTAGAAACCTAGGAGAGTCATGCTTTAGAATTGATATCAGGAAACGCTCATGAGGTCCGGATATCTGTAATATCTACAATAAATATTAAAAAAAACTACTTCAATCAGATTGCGTTTGGTTTTAACGCTCTCGAAGCAAATGTTATTTAGTATGTTTAACTACCAAATAACGTGTGCTTCGATATCGTTATAACCCAGCAATGTTGGAAAATAATAAAATGTTAGCTTTGTAGGCATAAGTTCGTCATACTTCATTTAGAATGAACTCTTCAAAAATAAAAATAAACTAAGAATATCATTTTGATCATATTCTCATATTTTTTTTCAAGAGTTTGTTCATTCTGATTATACTGAAAATTTCTAGATCTAAACTAAGCTCAGTAGACATATACTTTACATATGCAAATTAGTACTGGAAATGAAAAGCCAAACAATTTTAGAAAACAAGATAATATCTGGTACTTTTTGATAGGCAATCAAGCAATTTTATCAGACAAATTATTCTATATTTTCTTCTCACTCAATATATAAAAGGTTACCATACTGTAAATATGATATGCATTCACGTAACCATTACACTCAAGAGTTATGTTAAGATGACTAAATCAAAATGCCCAACGACAACAATGAATTATCAAAGACCCAATGGAATACAAAATGAGTTTAAAGAATACTCCCGTTTAGTTTTTGATCATGAACAACCATCAATGTTTGATGCACAAAGCTTGGCTTATAGGCTTTCGTATAATCCTATCAAGCTTGTATTGAAATCAACATTCGTTGTATGTTTATTTATACCCAGCTCAATAACAACAGCAACAGGAACACTAAATAAAAAAACACGTCTCACATCATAATGATTATCTATTCACATCACGTTCATTATTATTTATTTGGTTGGGAATTGAAAATTAGCTGGTTGTCTTTAACATTTATTTGGTTATTTTTATGATCTATGTTTAACGTAATCACACTAATTCGTTTAATCTTATTCATTAAATTCTAATTTAACAGGAAATATATTTATTATGCATATACGAGTATGTAATGTATCAACAAGTAACTTGTGTTAAATAATTAAATTATCCTTGTTTTTCAATTTTTGTTTATTTATTTTCTTTTTATTTTCAGGCTGTGTCAGATTTATTGTTGGGAGTTTTTTGTATGCCATTCACACTGGTTGGACAAATGTTACGTAATTTTATATTTGGACGATTAATGTGTAAACTGATACCATATTTTCAAGGTGAGTGTAGAAATTTATGATGAGATTTTTGGTTCCTACCCCAAACAGCGGTAGTATCGTAAAAACGTATGTATATGTTTATGCAAATATAAATCTTAAGAAACACGATTTAACAGCTTGAATAAAAATTACACTTCATGTGAAGTTTCCGGTATTAAATGAAATATTTTTATAACTTTGTTTGTATTATTAGATTCACCACATAAATTTTGATTACAGTTCACAACAAAGTATACTTGTAAAGTTCATGTTTGTCTTGAAATTCCAACATCTTTACTGTATAGCTCTTACAACAAAAAATAAAAAACTAATAATATTTTAGTAATTTATGTTTTACATTCGAATTGTACATGGTGTGTAACCTAATTAGACCGAAAAACTCAATATTGTTTATGCAGAGTGATTAGTATAATAAGGTCTAACAATGTTGTTCGTATGCTACCTATATATAGATTTTAGACTACCTACTAAATATTGTATATATTATTATGTTTTTCTTTATTTATATTGTTTTTGTATGTAGTTTGTAAGCATTCACTTCTTGCAGTATCCTCCGTAACAAATGAGCTTGAGCTCAACATGGAGGGTATTAGCATGGAGTGGATTTGTTTTTTGAAAAAATCTGAGGTTTTTATGCCTAATGGAAGTATTTTTTTGTTGATGTTCATTTATTATGCTTCCATATGTGCTTTTCCTCTACTAAAATTGTTATGTCAATCTATCAATAAATAAATAAATAAATAAATAAATAAATTCTTTAGGTCATAACGTGCAAACTGTTTTCCTTTGTAATGAATTATTATGGAAAAACAATTGCGTAAAATGCCCATTGTTACTGAAAAAAAATTATTATCGTGATGGAGGTTTTGGAGCGGTCTACACTGGCCGTACTAAAGTTCAGTAGAAGAGGAGAGGGTTTTCCAAAATACACCACGATCTTGCTTGACCGCGAAGTTGATCATAAAGCAGGTTTATTTTATTTTTTTATACTGCAAATACATGTTACGACTGTACTGTCGCGACTGCGTTCTTTGCCCTAATTGATTCTCATCGGTTGGTTTACGTAACGTTTCTTTAGCCCGTTTTTTTTATATCTAAACGCGGTTAATGGTGGATGGATTCCTGTGTGTTTCTTTCTGTTTGGTTGGTAGTGATTGTACGAAAATGGGAGAGAGGGAGAGCAATGTACATCGAGTGGTGTGTAAAGCAAAACATTTCATAAGAATGTTTTTTTATATGCTTCTCGTTTACCTCAATGCGAATTGATGTAAACGAGAGACAGAGAAGAAAGACAATTCTTCTGGAATGTTTTGCGCGTCGTTTGTGGGGCGTAAGAGTTTTTTTTAATCAAGGTAGGCTAGTTTTGGATTTCAAGAATAAAAAATCGAGTTTTGAATTTTGGTAAAAGCTGTCGGGTTTTCATTTTCATAAGTCGAGGGATAATTTTTGAGAAAAGAAAACTTATATTAATTATAAAAAAAAATTTAAAAATTTTACATGCCTATTTTTGTATCCCTGTAAAGTGAAAAAAAAATAAAATTCATGATAAAAATATTACAAGTTTGAATTTTAAGTTAAATTTTTTATTATTATTGGAATCGATTTAATAAAGACAAAATTTGGGAAAAGTGAAAGTGCCAAGTTTTTGTTCTGTTCGTTTCGTTTTCTAATGTAAAGAAAATCTTATATATCTTAAGAGGATAAGTTAGTTTCCATAATATAAAAGATCAGAAACTTAATCTTCATTCTACATTTACGGGTGGCCGACCGAGGCTCGTTCACATTTATATAACGGTGAAAAACACCGCAACGTACGGTTTACGGCGGAAAGAGGCCTAATATTATTGTGTCTACGGGTTACGGCGGAAAGACGCCTAACATTATTTACGGTTCACGGCAGGAAGACGCCCAACCTTTACGACGGCCTATCGAGGCGAATATATTCACGGTTTTGGTGACCAAACACATTATTGGTATCGGGGAAAGGCCCCGCAACGTCCGACCGCACAAGGTCGCTACGTACGGGTGGCCAACCGGCCCCTCGTGTTTTTTTGTATTTTTGGTAACGGTGAAAGGCACCGCAACGGTCCGGGTGTAGCACATCACCTGTGGCATGACGGCCGCGCAAGGCCGCACCAGTATTTTTATAAATATATAGTAAGGTACCATTTTTTTTATTTATATTTTTAATTTTCTTTTATTTTATTTTTGTTATATTTTATTATTATATTATATTTCTGAATATTTTTGTAATCGAGCGCCGCACAGCGAGTGCACGCTCGGTGTGTATCGTTTTCCCTCTCTCTCTCGTTTTCTCCTGGTGCGGGTGGAGGGGGAAGTTGTTTTCCTTTTGTTGTTTTTTCCCTAGAAATAAAATGAATTATTAAATTTTTCGGTGTGGTGTGATGGGAGCGGAAACTCCCTCTGTGTCGGCGTAGTGTTTGCGGTCCCTTGGTGCCCGCATCCGATTCCGTAACCAGGGCTTGTCCCCGTTTGAATTCGGATGGATGCGCGCACCAAGGCACCGCTCTCGGTTTATAATTTTGTTGTGTTCGTTCCTCAGGTTCCGGCCGACGAGTTTCGGCGGAACTCCGGGTACATTTTATTATTATTTGCGTTCCCTCTAAATTTCTGTAGCATCACGGTGTAAGCCAGGAGCCCTGTATGCCTCAAACCCCACGACCTTAGCACTTCTCCCTGAGAACGTAGCCGGCAAAAATCACCGTGAAGGCTTCTGCAGGTGCTTAGTGATATATGCAGGTTGGCAGTAGTCAGCCTGTAACATACATTGTACAAGGTCATCACTGAAGATACGTTTACTTTACCTTACCTGCCCATCATCAGGTGATTTTAACACATGGTGTCACATTCTCTAATTTACATTATAATAAAATAAAACATGGCGTTTCCATTTATGTTTAAAATAATTATTCGGATGAGAAGAAAATAATCGATTGATACATAAAATGATAATAATGTTTGAAAAAGTATTTAAGAATTATGAAAATAATTTAACTTTATAAAAAAATCACAAGGAAAATTAAATAATTATGAAAATTTGAAGATGTGTTTCTCAAAATTTATATTAATCAAATTAAATTAATTAAAATTAAAAATTAGCATAAAAAAATAAAATTTCTTATTATTCAAATATATAATAGAGTAATAATTAATAATTTCGAGTAATTATTTTATTTAGAAAAAAAATAAAATATTTACACGCGGAATTCATAAAATACGTCAAGACAAAAAAATATTTAACAATGAATTATTACCCGTAAATCTAATCTATAAAAGTAATATAAATATACTTAAAAAATAATTACAATATAAATGTACCTTAATTAAATTTGTCCCAAAAGTTATTTTCAAACAGATTTACACTACAATGCATGGCATGCCATTTTTAACTTAAATTCACTTATTTTCACATATCGTCCATATTAATTTGTTTTCACACAAGATATTTATTTCGTCTATTATTTAGTTTTTTTCACCATTCCTATTTTGATTTGATATGATAGAGGCGTACAGGCCAGCCATAACGGCGATCCAAGGTACGTTGCCATAACCCTGTAATATCAACAATCAAATAACAAATTATATCTGAATGCAAATAACATTTCAGTTTCATGCGGGCCCAGGCCCTGCCTGCATTCTGAACAGATAACATTAGTTAGGAAAGGATGTTAGTCACAGAAACTAGGGAAAACCGCAGCAAAGTCATTTTCTACTGTTAGTCTCAATTAAATTCACACTCTACATAGACTAGATTTTGTTAGTTTATTAATTTGGGTTAGTTGTGGTTGAGTTAAAAGATACTAATATTCATCATATGTATTCGGCATCTGTCATAATAGACTTACGTTAGGTAATTCAATTCACATCTACGGGTCATATCATCATATACTACTTATAACCTCATTTTGACCTATCTTCTCATCCAACAATACGAGTAACCAACCGAGGCACCGAGGGATCGTTAACATATTTGATTGTATTGAGTTTATGCTCAAAGCGTAAGTAATTAAATAAACCCTCTGATCAAAAATGTTGCAATCATAATCTTCCCAGATCTTCCGGTATGTTAAAAAAAAAATCTTCAACAGGACTTTCGCAATCAATCTATAGAATTGTTGTCAAGCATCATGCTTCGTAAAACACACAAAGTTCAATTTTAATTCTATATTATTTACAACATATTATTTTATACAACGTAATTCTATGGTATTAACAAATTTACAAAACTAAATTTAAATATTTTAGAATTAATTTGAAATCAAATTCGTTTTTGTCTATTATATTATATTTATCTTAATATTAAAATATATTTAAAATTTAATTTATAATCAAATGAAACTAATGAATTTCCTTTTTGCAATATAAAGTGAGACAATAGTTGACCAAACGAAAATTGTCAAAATCGGATGGTAAATCGGTTCGTCTGTAGACAACATCCAATTGGGTCGTGAGACCGTCGGTCCGATAAGTTGGATCGTCTGTAGCGCCCTTTACATCTCTCCAAACCCACACACCATGCCCCAGGCATACATATATATGCACATAAACATGCATATACATACACACAGATGTTTACATATATATATATATATATATATATATATATATATATATATATATATATATATATATATATATATATATATATATATATATATATATATATATATATATATAGTATATATATATATATACTTATATATATATATATATATATATATATATATATATATATATATATATATATATATATATATATATATATATATATATATGTATATATATATATATATATATATATATATATATATATATATATATATATATATATATATATATATACATATAAATATATACACATACATATATATATATATATATATATATATATATATATATATATATATATATATATATATATATATATATATATATATATATATACCATTATCTAACAAAAATCGTTTCATTCATTATGCTTTTTTAACTACACACTCGAAAAATAAAATAAAATTAACAAAACACATGTCAAAAATGTACTGGAAATTTCCTTATTTTATTTTTGTCTGTGTTAGTGTGGTGAAACTAGAGAAACCAAAATCTATTTAAATATAAGTCCTGGACAGGGATTTTGTACGAAATTCTCATGAGAATTTGTTTACGTATACGGTGTAATGTAAATATTCACTTTTAATATGTGTACTGTCATTTATTATCTTTGTGTGTGTGTCAAACTCTCATGAAGTTTCGCCAAAATGTTGACTCGATTATATAAATGTTCATTATTGGTTGAAAATACATGTTGATTCGCGAAAATGTTGACTCAATTGTATAAATGTGCATAATCGGTTGAAAAAATATATGTGGATTCGTAAACATGTTGACGCATCATGAGCATTTTGCCACTGCTCGCGAGCATGCCTATCAAATACTTAACAAAAAAATAACAAATTTTCTCATTTACGTATACGCTATAAATATGTATTTGTTAATTATTTCCCTAAATGTTGCTCTTATGAAAAAAAAAAAAGTTAAAACACAATTAGGCGAATTAAAATAAAAATGTGCAATACATTACAGAAACATTGTTATCAAAGATTAGAGAACAATTAGGCGAATACGAATAAAATCGTGTAACACAATCGAAACATTCATTTGTAAGTGAGACTTTAATGTGCTGAATATGTCCAATGTAAAAATAAAAATGTGTTTAAAACAATTGTAAGATACAGCATAAGTGTATTGTATAAAAAATGATAAATAATCGGTTCCATATACTAAAGGGTAAAAGTGCTAAATGGTCGGTCCATAACAAGCAATAACTGCAGCAGTTGTTGCACCGAACTACAATGAAAACTTTTGTTCTACAGCAGTCAAAAGTCCCATATATAGACATGGTTTATATAGACATGGTTTTTATGATGGCCTTGGTATGTACTTTAATATAAAAATGTCAAATGGTCGGTCCCTGGGTTCGGTCATATGAATAACAAGCAATAACTGCAACAGTTGTTACACGAAGCTCCATTGAAAAATTTTGTTTAACAACAACATAATAAACACTTTATTAATTTAAATGGTATGGTGAAATTTAATAAAATCACAAATTATGTACCTAACATATTATTTTGTTGTTGTTTTGTTCTTAAATGACGTCAAAAACACAAAACAAAACAACTCGTACACCAATATGTACACCACTACTATGACGTTTGAAATAAACAATAACTAACTAAAGATGTATTGGTTTTTTTCGATAGTAATTTTTTTTGAATAACTAAGTATAAATGTGTTGGTGCAAAAACAAACATAAAATGAAGAAAAAATCAAATTTACGTTGGATTGTTAGTGTAACCAACAAAATCTTCGCTTGTGATTTTTATGTAGGTATCTGTCAATGCGAGTTAGAGCAGGAATTATATTTAAGTAGATTCTGAGAGAAACCAAAATCATTTTGGTTGGAAAATGAAACCGCGAGAAAAACTGTTTTATAGATAATGGGGAAAGAAACGTAGAGTGAGACTGGAATCATGAGTCCTCGTGTGAATAAACAGTTAAATGCCATTTTAGGCCTAAAATAATCGTTTTAAAACACTACAATGAATTTTACAATGCATACATACAATTCGTTTATAAATTTTGTTTTCCACTTTCACACACTTTAAGAAAATTAACTAACTAGATTAATATATAATAAAACTATTTATCATTTTACTTATTTATATTTTTCCTATACAGAAAAAAATATTTTGGAATACAATTCACACAGTAACACAATTTTTAAACACACACATCGTAATTCTAATGATCATTTTTATTTTTGATGATGATAAACCAAATAACACAAACACCGCATTCTTTTATATTTTATTTTCATCCTTTTCTCATTTACCTTATTAAAGTTAGCCGAAATTATCGATAATGTAGATAGTGTCTTAGATTTTTCAGCCGAAAGTAATCAATTCCGATCCGTTGATTGATGCTCATCAAACAAATCATATCAGTCGAAATTTTTCAGCCGAACTATATTTACATACGTATTACAAGAAATACTAATCAATTTATGCGTATGCCGTTTTTATTCAAATCCACACTTTTTTGTATGAACTAACTCATACAAAAAAGTGTGGATTTGTGTAAAAACACTGTTATTGTATGGAATTAACACTGTTAATTCCAAAGCTAATTAGAAAGCATAGCCATTCCAATTGGAATGTTAGTTCTAAAAGTTGATCTAATTGTAGTTTTGTACATGTAAAGTAAAAAAATTCTTTGTTCGATTTAACAAATTAAAGTAAAGTTTTATTTGGAGGAAAGAAAAGTATTGTATTTATAGATATGTTAGAATACGTTGTTAATTTGTTATATCTCTTTTTATATAAAGTATAATAAGATTCATTCAAGAATTATTATCATTTGAGTAAAGTATTTATCATACTTTACTGCTAAAATAATTAAAATACTTCAAAATTTATTGATAAATTTACGCGAAATTATTAGTCTTATTTGGGCTTGTATCACAAGCCCACTACATATAAAGTGATAATATCACTTTATATGTAGTGATTGCCATAATAAAAAGAAAACATACTAACCAAACTATTTTTTATAGGAACATTCTAATATACTTACACAAAAAAGGATTTGACAAAAAGTATTTCTCGTACATTAAGATCGTTTATGGTTAGAAAATATTATGAAGAATGTGAATTCTTCGCGAATAGAAATTTTTTAAAATAGTTTGTATTTGATATTCATGAATATTAATAATTACCAATCAAATTTAAATTCCTATTAAAAAAATGAAATTGCCGAAGTAAATTTTCTGTGTGAAGCTTTGTGATATATCACAAATTTAGGAACAGCTTAGACCAAAAAACATTTCCAACGGGAACTATATTAAAGATGAAAATATATTTTGGTACTATTTTCAAACAACATAACAAAAAAGATTTTCATAAATTTGTATATGTAAAGGGTGTTTTTTTAAGAGGTTGCCGATTTTTTTTTTGAATAAAACACATATAAAATTATGAAATGACCAAAATTTTTTTTTATTTGGTAGATAATTTTTTGGCATTTAACATTTAAACACAATTTCTGGCATATGGCTACCACGACTATTTTTCACAAATGTCATTCTGGAGGTCCAATTTTCCAGCACTTTTTCAAGCATTTGAGGGCGTATGTCAGCAATGACACGTTGAATATTGGTTTCCAAAGCGTCAATCGATTGAGGTTTATCCACATAAACCAATGACTTCACGTATCCCCACAAAAAGTAATCGAGTGGCGTCAAATCGCACGAACGCGGAGGCCAATTCACCGGACCATTTCTCGAAATAATGTTGTCGTTGAAAGTTTCTTTCAATAAGTCGATTGTTTCACGTGCTGTATGGCAAGTGGCACCATCTTGTTGAAACCACATTTCATTCATATCCATATCTTCAAGATTTGACAACAAAAACTCATTTAACATGGTTCTGTATCGATTTCCATTCACGGTAACGCGTCGTCCTTCCTCATTTTTAAAGAAATATGGACCGATGATCCCACCAGCCCATAGACCGCACCAAACAGTACATTTATCAGGATGCATTGGTAATTCTAGAACGGCGTGTGGATTATCTTTGCTCCAAATGCGACAATTTTGTTTGTTGACGTATCCATTTAACCAAAAATGCGCCTCATCACTGAAGAGAATTTTACGGTAAAAAAATGGATCTTCGTTCAATTGATTTAACGACCAATCACTGAATTCACGGCGCAAACGATGGTCGTGTGGCTTTAATTCTTGCACCAATTGAATTTTGTATGGCACCAAACCCAAATCTTTACGTAAAATTTTCCATAAAGTCGATGGACAAAGTCCAATTTGCTGAGCACGACGACGAATCGATAAATTGTCGTTTTCTTCGACAATGGCCTCAACGACAGCAATATTTTCTTCTGTACGAACTCTTCTCATTCTTGTCGGTGGCTTGGCATCCAAAAGAGTGAATGTAGACCGAAATTTGGTAATTACGTTCTTTATGGTGGTCTCTGACGGACGATTATGTGCACCATAAAATTCACGAAGTGCTCTATAAACATTTTTAATTGAACACTGATTTTGAAAATAAATTTCCACGATTTGAAAACGTTGTTCTGGAGTTAACCTATTCATAATGATTTGCCAAACAATACTGAGTAGAAATGCCACTTTGAGCTGTCAAAACAACTGTCATAAAATAAAACGACATCTATCGGAAAAACAAACCTCCTAAAAAAACACCCTGTATATTTGGGTAAATTGTTCCGATTTAGATTTCTTAGTCAAGAACGGAACGAACTGTAATTGTATTTTTCATATTGAGTTGGAGTATGTGTGTGTTTGATTGATTGATTGATTATAAATGTACGGCCAAGTTCTTACACTTGAATTCCCGGATGACGCCGGGTCCACCGTACACTCTTTAACATAACAAAACCGAAGGATTGGATAGGTTAATTAAGTGGGACAGAATCGGCCCGGTTACAGACACCTAGGTATAGCCGATAGTTAGTAACACAAAGACAACACAATACTAATCTACAAGAAGGATAATGGTTTATTAGGTTAAAAGGATAACGATGGTATCGGACATCAACAATTGCTTCATACAAATCAGCAACCTAAGAAAAATGTTATTAATTCACATGTATTTGCAAAATCCCTGAAATTTAAAACTATATTAATATTTTCCAGCATCCTAAATAAAATTGATTGATAAATATTGAGTTGGAGTATGTGTGTGTGTTACAAAATTATAAACAACTGATCGCTTTAACTGGTTCGTATGTGTATGTGTGTAAAATGTTATTTTGTTTGAGATTGCTACCTTAGAATATTCATTTTTTCAAATTGCATAAAAAAATTAAATTTGGATTTTGGGGACTTTTATATAAATGATCGCTGTACAACAAAAATTCAAATACAAATTAATCATTTTATAACAAAATATTAATTTCATTCATGTAAATTATTACTCTATGTATTAACATAAATAAAAGAGAGAAAGATAACCTAACAAGAATGAATTATTTAATCCAAAACGCGGCTAGCGACGCATCCAGTATATTACTTTTTGGAACTAACATTACGATCGTGAGTACAACAACTGCAAAACAACATAAAGTAAACAAACTCTCTTTCTCTCATTTTCTTTAATTTATATATAGAATAATAATGTGTATGTGACATTGTACCGTTGTTGTTTCATTTTACTCATACATTTTTATGTAAGGCTTGAAGGAAAAAGTTACAAAATAGGAAGGAATGAATAATTTTTTATTTTGTTTTAATTTTTTAAATAGACCAACAGTAACACAAAGGAATTTTTTTTACTACATCATTATAATGTTTTCGCGTTAACACGAACAGGACAACGCTTGTTTTCGATTTATTTTCATTGTGTAATGACAGGTTGCTTCAGATATTTTATATACATACATATTTTAATAGAGTTTGTTTTATAATAATTATTGTTGTGACTTTATTCAATTCATTTTATTGATACCTTGTACATTATATTATTTGTTTGCTTTAGAAAAAAAATTAATTGATATTGTGTTAAAAAAACTGTTTTTTAAAAATATTTTCGAGATGGGTGGGCCTTTGGGCATTAAATGTGCCGTTTTTAATTGTGACTCAAAAAGAAAAAATGGGGCCCGGTTGTTCAAATATTCCAACGTTTATGATAAACATGACTTGTGGTTAAAAAATTGTCAAATTTTAACATCTAGTTTAAAAAAAATTTTATTTGTTCTAAACATTTCGAGGCCCAGTGTTTCTTAAACCGAAAATTAAAACGAAATGCAGTCCCAACATTATTGTTACCAACAGAGTGCCAGACGACTGTTTCAACATTAAGTGAAATAAATTCCGTTAATCAAAATCAAAATATTGTGTCCATGGATGTTACATGTCAGGGTAATCCACTTCATGATATAGATTTTGCTAGTTCAACTTCAAATGTTTCGAATTTAAAAACTTACATTAAATGCGATGAAATTTGTGATAATTTAAGTTTAGAAGAAATTTCAAGATTGTCGGATCCTTATTTCGATAATATTCCAACTAGTCAAAGTTTTATTCCGTGTAAAAATTGCGAGAAATCAGAAAGATATATCGAGGTTTACCGACGATTAAACCGAAAATGTAACTTTCAAATTTGTAAGTTAAAAATTGCAAAAGACAAGTTAGTTAAAAAAATAAGACTTTTACAACAACAAATTCGAACATTGGATAAAAAATTAAGTGTATCGAAGCCAAAAACTAAAATTTCTTTAAGTGATGTGATAGAAATGCAAAATAAAAGTGTACAATCCAAAAACTTTTGCAAAATGATTTTGTTGGATCGAAAACAAAATCAAAAATGGGCCGACGATTTTAAATCGCTCGCACAAAATATGTACTATCGCTCTCCAAAAGCATACAATTTTATGAGAGATCGGTTAAAATTTAGTTTACCTTCCAAATCATCACTAATAAGATGGCAGCCTATAAAAAATGTTGCCCCAGGGAATAGTAACGGATTTATTTTAAATAAATTAAAAGAAAAAGTTGAGCAACTACCATCTACTGGCAAACTGAGTTCCATGATTTTTGACGAGATAAAAATTCGCCAAGATCTAAAATATAATATGGTCAGAGATTGTATAGATGGATATGCCGATTTAGGTGAGGATTCTAGAGGGCCGGAAATTGGTACTCATATTTGTGTATTCATGGTTAGAGGCATAATTGAAAACTGGAAGCATATATTATGCTATTATGTCTCCCATAATCCGATTAAATCTGACGTATTAAAAAGACTAATAAAGTGCAATTTAGATTTATGTTGTTCACTAGGGTTGTCGGTTCGAGCCGTTATTTGTGACCAAGGTTCAAATAACCGAAAATATTTAAGTTACATGGGTGCAGTAAGAGATAATCCTGTTTTGACATACGAAGGACCCGCAAAAATTGTTGGAATATTTGATTCTCCTCATTTGTTTAAGTTTTTTCGAAATGCGATGCTAACTTCTGACGTCGAATGTGCAGATGGTGTAGCAAGTTGAGATGTCGTAAGAGAGCTGTATGCTATCGAACAAACATCTGTTACTAGAATGTGCCCAAAATTAAGTGAAAAACATGTTCATCCTATGCACTTTGACAAAATGAAGGTTAAACTTGCAACACAGGTGTTCAGTCGGAGTGTTATAGCAGGGATCAAAACTATGTATGATTTAAATAAATTTTCTGATTCTGCAAAACCTAAGGTACTGGCCACATTAAATTTATTTGATAAATTAGACAAATTATTTGATTTATTAAATTCCAAGCACATGTTTGACGTGAACAAATTTAAGTCTGGATTGAAGTATGACGAGGCCGGAGAAATGTACAAATTTCTTCATAATATGATAATATATTTAAAAAATATTAAGTTGACTAAAAATAAAAAGGTTTTCTCTTTTGACGGCATGATTCAAACCATAAACGGAATTCTGTTCTTGATACGATCATTAACGGAAGACAGTCTCGAAGTGGATTATATTTTAACCGCTCGACTAAACCAGGACGCACTGGAAAATACATTCTCTCTTTTAAGATGTGCTAATGGCAACAATTTCAATCCTTCAGTTCATTAGTTTAGCTTTACCATGGCTAAATTACTATCTATAAAATATTTAACATCATTTACAACATTATCAAATTGTGAGGAAGATCACGATTCAAGCGTCTTGGATGTCCTTCGGGATGAAATTGACCAGGAGCAAGTCGCTGAGAACGAGAATTCAATAAACAATAATAATGAATCAATAAATTGTGATTTATATGTTACTGACGACAACAATTGTGATTAATACCTTTAGAACCAGAAATCAACTCAGATGCATCTATTAGATATTTCGTTGGCTACTTAATCCAAAGGGTTTTCAGAAAATATAATTGTGTCCGCTGCGCATTGGTTTTGGTTAAGGACAATGATTATTTGGAGAGTTCATCAGAATTATTAATTTATCACAAAAACTATTTAAATGATACCTTTGGAAAACTTCAGACTCCATCTCAGACATTTTTCGAATTATGTAAACGACAAATAGAACTGTTTGAACAAGTTTTTAAAAGGAGTTCTCACGTTGTAGGATTGAAACAGCAAATAATACAAATTTTGCTTGATAGTACAAATGATGGTTTGTTTTATAATAAGGACAATTCTTGTTTTGATCACCGTTTGTTTCTTTTAAACCACATGATTCTCATTTTAATTCGGAAGCATAGTAAATGGCAAATTGAGCGCATAAAGAAAGAAACCCTCGAAACCAATAACACCAGAAAAGAAACCCGGAAAATAAGAGCAAGTTCCTGCAATATGGATAAGAGATGGAGAACGGTTCTAAATTAAAAACTTAATCTTAAAATGTTTTTGAATACGTAGTAAATACATTTATGAATTAAAGTATTTGTTTTGAATCATTTATATGTATGGGGCATATAGATTATATAAATTCATATTTTTTCACTTTCACTGTGTATTATATCACTTTAAATTATAATGTTATTATTTTAATAAAAAACTAGTAAAAATACATAAAACATTCAATTTAGTTTTTTATAAAAAAAAATTATATTATGAATCATTTACTTTTTGAGAACGATAAACGAACAGCACTTAACCTAGGATTGGTATTTATAGTACATTTTATTTAATATCACAATAGAAGGTTTTGTGAAAGGTGATCCAATTTCGTTATATGTACTTCTTAGTATAGGCGGCACTGAAACCCCAAATTCGTCAAAGAAGATGATCTTTTTAAACTATGACCATCAAGAATTAGGTGCTCTTATTCACAGATTCACAAGAGTACACAGATTTTTATTATTTTCATTCCATTTTATTCTTAATCATATGTATTGCAGCATACATAATTTTCAATATAAATTCGTTTCTATTCATATTCTTCCTAAACTACATTTTTACTTCTTAAGTGTTAATACAAAAACAAGAAAAAAAATACTCATTGTAAATAATCCTTTATTTCATTTGATTACTAGCTGAATTACCCGGCGTTACACGGGAGAAATTAGAATTACTTTGAAATACGCTGAAATCAATGCAATTAGGAACGTTGCCAGTTCCGCCTGGTACATCGAGGAAGAAGATTCCCTCGTAGCAGCCGTTGACTACTATCATGAATGTGTCGTACGCGGTTTCCTGCTTCAGCAGCAAAAAATTGGACTTTTTTGTAGTGATTGACTCAAAGCATCTCAATCGTATTGCCGTTCTCGTTCAAATTCTCGATTGAATACATAGTGCATGGAACGATTCGGCCCTGGCATCCCTAATTCGTGCAACCTCTTGCCGGACACCATCAGGCACAAATCCTCTATAGAAATCAACGCCTCATTGTGAGTCTCCGCATTAAATTTAAGTCGGGATTTGTTCCAGATTCGATGGAAAACACGTTGAAATGATGATGGCAGAAAGTGATACGAAAAATGTGATACGCAGTAGATGAAATAACAGCACCAGCGAGTGTATTTGATCCCAATAAATGTCATCATCTAGTAAATCTAAATACTGACAGAAATTCAAATGAATTCGGTCCACGAACATTAACCAATAACAAACGCAGGTAAAACCATTCGTCATTGCTCGGATGAACTGTGTAAATGTGCCCCAATGCGTCGGTCGAATATACATTTACGTATCCAGGAATAGGTTGGGCTCCGTGTTTCCGACATTGGAATTATTTTGATGATGCGTTTCATGTGAAATATCTCGATCACTCAATGGATCATAGTGGGATGACGTTCGTGTATTGAGAATGAAAATATTCTCCAAACCGCCCCATTGCCGCTGACATCTTACCATCTGATATTTCGAAACTTCATCATTGGTATCAGGAGCTGCACTACCAAGTAAAACCATGTCGCTTCCTTTTATGACGTACTTGCAAACGTATTTGATAGACTTTACAGAATTACAGTACTCAACATTGCAATGTGCTTTAAATGTTTTGGAAAGCAGCGGCGAATACGGAACAATCCAGCTGTTGTCGACTACAACGTAGTTATGTTTGACTTTCAACGTTACGGTTCTGCTATTATCCACTACAGAGTGACGACGATACAAGGGGTAACTGTAATTGTCTGTGATTGTGTCAGCCAACAAAGCACGCAGATAACGTTTGGAACATTTGTTTTCGATCATGCACGTTGATTCCCGGTTGTGATCGCCACAGGATTCATGAATCATATTCGTCGTCACTACTTCATACAACTTTGGATTTGTTTCGGGATCAGGAATTTCTGCGCAAATGAGGGCGTCAATTTCATCCGGTTTTATTTTATCGATCATCCACAGGTGAATATGTGCATGAGGCAGTCCTCTTTCCTGCCACTCCACAAAGTACATCTAATAGCGCACGTCTCCGAAGACATGATACTTCATTTCACAATGAAGTCCATGAACGCCTTGAGTTTCGCCTTGAATCGGGCTTCCAACAAACGTCGCTGGCAAAATGATAAGTGAGCCGACATTGTTTACATTTCTATCTACATTTATGACATCGCGCAGATGAATGTATTCTTCTGTACGCAATTTTTGTTGATTTAAACGTATGTATGTCAGAAGTTCTGTTTCGATCTTGACATATATACCAACGGTGAACTGGTGAAACAATCTGCGGCATTTCATCATCAAACGATAGGCATAAAAATTCATCGAGTTGACCTTTTTGTTTGTTTCTCGAATTATAAATGAATAATGAACTTTTGTTAGGAATCGAATTGAAATACAGTTAACAACTGCTACGTTCCGGTTAATGGATTAATCATCTTGATCATAAAGTGATATTTATCCTTTCCTCGGCAAAATATCAGTGGGTATTGTAATGCATCATAAGATGGGTTTCGCAGATACGGTGAAGCTTATCACCATCACGCTGTCGAACTACAATACCGCGAGACTCAAAGTTCTCGCCAACCAACCCTACGATAATTTTATTCAACGTCGGTGCATTGAAGCACGTTTTTGTGTTCGTCGGCTGGTCTTTTATCTGCTCTGATCACTATTTTGTGATCATCCGAAGGCGTCATTTTTAGTGCAATCTTGAACAATTTCTCCAATTAATTGTGTTCATGTAAGAGTTGTTGCAGTTGTGTAATAATGTCGCACTTTAACGCTCGATGGCACAACGATGATTGATTTCATCATCAGAATTTCCAAGAAAATAAATATGAATAAATTTATGGTCAGCATTCATTGGCGGCAACAATGCTCCTGCACCATGGTGAATTTGTGCTTGAAGACAAATTCTTAATTTATGAGCCTCGGAGTTCTACATTATTCCCTAGTGGATTTGGCGGTGAAAGGTTGTGAATCGGTGATGTGGGTTTGTGTAATGTGTGTTATACCTATAATCGAAAAAGAATTTACCTTAAAAGTTAGGTTAAAACCTCGTGCTTTGATAATATTCGTCCCATACTCTGCAACAAATGCTTCGATCGAAGTTCTTGACCAGAAAACAATGATGCCAGTGGCTCTGGTGGCGATGTGTAAGTAGTAATATGACATTTCCGCTCACACAACATAATCCGGTGGTTCGTGGCGAAATCTCAAAGCATTGCAATGTTGACAAACAATGCTCATTGTGCCGAAATCGACCGATACATCTGCTGCGTAATCGATTGTTGGGTCGTATTTGAACGCCAATTGTTCATTTCGAATGTCAAGTATAGCCGTCTGTTTTGTCGACGTTCCAAATTGTTTTGTGCGTTAGCTCCAACTGAGCGAGTTGAACTCGACTGTATAAATTCTTATTCGATTTCTTTGCCTCCGAATGCTGTCCACGCTCTTTATCCGTCTCATCGACTCGACGATCATGTAGTTGGCTTCCGTTGCGCACCAAAGATATGATCACCACCGATAACACACTGAACTATCGCTTTCAATTTAGCAGAACTATAAAGCTGATCGCCGACGCCTTCTTTGCCATTTTGTCATACAAAAATACTATCCAAAATTCCCACTTTTCTGGTAGATTTTCCCAAATTTCTCTTTCATACAAACCTTGACCTGACAATTACGAATACAATAAAAAAAATCAGGAAAATCAAGCCATTCTCAAGTGATGATCTTTCACGAGTTCGGTAATTGATTTTTATTTATATAGCTTCACATATCATTGCATAGTTATTGACCTTTAAGTTCCGTTAAGCTTTGCTCGTTTATTTTCGTTTCCTTTTCTAGGAACAAAATAATAAAATTCATTTTAAATTTTTTCCGTTAATTAGGAGATCCTTGTGAAATTTGTTGGATATCTGTGAACGGAAGTGGCAGCTTCATTTGAAGCTTTTTCAATTTTTGCAGCGATGTTGAAAAATTTTACATTTACAAAAAACAGCAAGGAATTAAAAGATTTAAATAAATAAAAGATAAAATTTTCAACAAGGGTTGATCTTGTTCATTGTCTGAAATTTAAGCAGGAATAATGATTTTGTATTATCAAGACAATTTTACCAAAAGTCCGGTAAGTTTAATTTTCCGCTTTAGAAATCAAGTGGAGGTATCCGAGATCCGAGATATATACATTCGTGGTAAAACAAAGGGTACTTGTCTGTTGCTTGTCTGATGCTTTTTTGGCCATCTGTTTAACCTGTCACAATTCGTGTGCAAACAATTAAATGTAACACGCTTAATATTGTTTTATATTATAATAAATGATTTTGCATTCATTTCTGCAAAAAATAAAAAAAATAATTGGGGTTAATTAACAGACAAGTACCAAACAAAGTCTGATGTTGGCCACAACATTTTCACTTCTCCATTTTTGTACAAGGTTTTCTGACATCAATGCGCTTTGTATCAATAAGATTAGCAACACAGACGCAGGGGTTCATGCGTAATGTTTACAAAAAATTTCAAAAGTTTGCTTTATATACTCGTAGTATAAAGGTTAGGAACATGAGACTAATACGGGTTACAGTATTATGGAATTTTACTGGAAAATAATAAAATCTCATTTTCATTCCAAGCTTCTTTTAATTGCTCGAATTTTAAAAAATCATTCACTTAACTTACATTTAATTGTTTGACGATATTCTAGAAAGTTAAACAACAATCGTAAAATAATCCAAATATATTCATTTACTAAATTTGGTTATGAAATGTGGTTATGCAAAGATTCTATTTCCTGCCAATCTAATTAGATTTTTCAATTCGAATTAAAATTAGTAAACTATTTCCATATTTCAGAACATCGCTTGAATAAGTGAAGTAATCGCACCTAAACCCACCAAGTTGAAATTATTCATTCGACAAAGTACTCGTAATGAGCAACAATTTAAGGGCGAAATTTACAGATATTAAACTTTCGTTACATAATTCAATCGTTCAACCGCTAAAAGATTTATTTAGTTTGGACGTATTCCAGTTCATATTTAAATCGTTAAAAAGGGCTACCTGCATTTTTAATATTATTAATGTATATTACATATTATAATTTGTTTGTCGTATTAAGAATCTTTGTATATTATCATTAGAATATTTTGAAGTACACGATCAATGTAAAATAATAAAGAACATAATAGGAATTTAAAATTTCGTTTTTCTGTTCATAATGTTTAAAGGGCGAGAGGAAAAATAATTTTGTGGAAACAACAACACATTATGTATTCTACTTTTACGTCATTTTCAAAAGAAAAAATATTCGAATGTGTGTACGTCCTAAATAAAAGTTTATTATATCACATACATTCATAGGAAAAAATAAAAAATTACATTCATTGATTAAACACCAAAAATATTTTTTTATACATATTTGTTCGTCTTCCTTCAATTCCCTTCTCTACATAACAAAACAATAACATAATTTCTCTATTTCGTTTCGTCACTTCGTCGACACATGTGTTTACGAATACAAAAAAACCAATTGCCGACCTTCAATTTTCATAGAATTATATACTATAGAATGAATGTAATGATTTTTCCCATATAAGATTTGCTGTTTCACGTGTCACAAGCCAGAGCAGGATGGTTATATAAAAAATGCATATGGCGGTCTCATATGTCAAAGATTCAACCCCCCTCAAACCAGTTTTTGTTTTTGTTTTAAATTACGCGTTTAATTTTGTGCTCTTAAAAAATCGTGAAAATATTAATTAAAATAATTAAAATATTATTAAAATGGTTAGTGGATTGTGTGTAGTGTATCATTTTAGTAATAAAAATTACAAACATTTAATAAAATGAAGTGTCTCGTGAAAAACTGTTTAAATACGCCTAAAAAATTTCAAGAAGGAATTTCGTACCATCGGTAAGTGTTTATAAAAAAATAAAATGTAAATTATGTTGAAAAGAATGTGATTTGTGGTAAAATTATCCTTAATTTAAGTTATAAATCAGATAAAAATAAGAAAACAATTTTGGTTATTGACGTGGGTAGCATCTTTTAATAAACATATGTTTTTTACCAGTGCCGCATTTTTCTTATTTTATTTCATGTGCTAAGTGCTTTGCTTTTCATAATTTATTTTTATTTTGGAATATGTACTGTAAATACAATTTGTTACAGAAATTATAATGTAAACATTTGTTTTTAGTTTACCAAAATATGGAGAATTGCAAAAGCAATGGTTGAAGCCTCATCAGATGATATTTCTATTGACCAAGAAATTTCAAAAGTAGACGAATCGAATATGTATGATGAAGATTTTCTTGGATACCCAATTATACTAAGTGAACTAAATACATAGGAGGATTTATAGTCCGATATTAATTTAGAAAATTGAATTGTGAGGACTGTTGCACATTAATACAACAATGTAACTCTTATACCTCGCTAATCAATTTAAAAAATAAGGGTGGTCTATTAACTCCTTCGTCGTCAGTATTAAAAATTTGTAAATATTCAGAAGCTGTATTAAAACGGGAATTGGCTATTGCGGACTACAAAAACATAACGCAACTAAAATCTAGTTCCAAATTGTTTAAAAAAAAATAAGTTATATCGTTCTTCACAACCTAATAAGTGTAAATATTTTCAATGATGAAGATCAATATAGTCATTCTCAAGAACACGTTAATTTGTTAGCTCATTCTATCATAGAAAAATATTATGACATCCGATTGAATTATTTTTGTAACCAAAGGTCATATAAATTAACGAAAAGAAACTAGTTTATTTCTTTATTACATTTCAAAGGAATGTGAAATAAATAAGCGTAGTGGTTTTATAATTATTATTTTTTATATTTTATATTTTTTATATTTTATAATTTTTTATTATATTAATATTATATTTAAATAAAAATAATTAATGTACTTTAGTAAAGAATTAAAAATGTAATTAAATATAAATAATTTTTTAATTTAAACTTCCTAACTTCACTGCATTCGATCGAAAAAAATTCTAAATACGGCCCTGTTAATTTATATGCTTTCTCTTTTACCCTCCGAATTTGTGACGCTTGACAGTTCTTTACATTCATTCTATATACTCTATTTCTATGTCAATTTTACGTGAACAACAACAAAAACTCAAAACGATCTTCATTATGGTTCAAAGGATAGACACGCGCGCTGGTGTCAATGAAGAGATTTATACTGCATAATTCATCTTTGTCTTTTTTATTTATGGTATTAATAAACGTATATATACGAGTACGAATACGAATACAACACAAAAACACAAATCGATTGAAAAAAAATTTTTTAGCAAACGATCACCATACGCTTATGAAAAGCAAACAAACATTGGTAATGAAATTAGTACATTTCGTAGAAAAATTAAACTTTTGTATACACAAGATTATAGGCAATATATATCCAATAGTACATACACATTATATATACCATAGTACATATTTACAGAGTCCTGTCAATTGCACCAACAATCCAAAAATATTTAAAAAAATTACTGTTTTATTTGGTTGAAATGGTTATATAGCTACACGCATAAAAATATTGGAAAAAGGAGGATAAATATTTTATGATTACAAAACATACAACCAACATACGAATGCTCGAGCGAACCAACACAAATATGTAGAATACATTTGTGTTGGTTTCGGCACGAGTATATACAGCTTTGTATTTAACTGGACGAAATTAAAAAGGGAAAATATGATATATAAACCTCTCGTTCTAAGAATTTACTTGTGTACACTGATCGAAAATTGTAAGTAATATTATTCATATCCAGTGAGATATAATTGAGTTTAACTCTCACGTATCCTCCTCAATGCTGTAGGTTTAACGGCTTTTTACTATCAAAACATAAATACTTATAAATATGGCGAATTTCTGTTTATATATACACCAAATAATAAAAGTTGAAATACAGTAATAAACGACGAGAATTTCCCTTTTGTTTCAATGCAATCAAAAAATTCAACATATGAAAACAACTACAATTCAACATATGAACTGTCGAAAACACTTAATATGCATGCCTGTCACCGTTCAACGATAATCTTCTACTGCTCAAGAACACCACATGTGATTTTTTTGTTTTCTTTACTGCGAATGCATGTCACGGGCGGTTGTTGTGTATTTATTTATATTAACCGTTGTAAACGAAATATTTTTGTGATGTTTACAAGACAGTGTTACTTTTTAAATTATTTATGTATTTAGGAAATTAACAATTAATTTTTACAAATTCAAAAAATATAAATATGTACATATAAAATTAGTTTATGATAGTGTAATAAATGTAAAATATATTACCATATTGAATAAAGATACTCCACAGCTCGTGAGCAGACGTAATGTGATGAGAAAAGAAAATAAGCACCATAACAATTAAACCGATTCACCCGGATCGCGTTATTTTGGTATTGTCCATCATAAAAATGACACAAATACGAACAAAAGAAATATACAAAAACAAAGACATAATTGTGTATTATACAATGTATACGTATTCGATTTTTTTTGCTTCACTCATTTTAAATGAGCAACTCACGGGACAAAATCGATATACAGAAACCGGTTTCAAATAAGTCCTCATGTGGATTCACCCAATGTAATTTAAATTGATGTATGTATTGTAAATATATAATATGTATATATATTGATAGGCGTTATTATTATTTATTATTAACTGCTTTTAATGTTTTATTTAATTGGTTTATAATTTTCATAATTAAAATCAAATTACAGACTTCTCTAAAATCCGTTTTAAAATCCCCGCTCGGATCTGTATACATGATATGGCAATAGTTGGTTGGGATATAGCCAAGTTCCATTCATAATGGTCAAATTATAGAACTTCATCAAAAAGACACGTTAAAATCCCAATACAAGTTGACCTTAGTTTATTAGAATCCTAGCCCAGCTCTACACACTAAATCGGAGAACTATCGGTTGGGAAACGGCCTGGTTCCATTCATTATGGCCGAATCCCAAAATTTCGTCCAAATTCAGCTATGCACACAATTCCAGTTTGACGGTGATTAGTTGAGAGATTGTAAATTCCATTGAGCGTGGCATAAATATGTCTTATGTAGTATAATTATACTTGGTAATTAATCAATCAAATATTCTTTGGTGATCAAATAAGTCAGGCATTTTTTTTTGTGAAATGAGCTCTAGTAGTTAATCTGGCATTGAATAACATTAATAGTTTTCCAGTAATCATTGCCTTTGGGATGCCTCACTTATATTTTGCAACTTTTTGAAAGATTGCTTTTTGCTATTTCGTGGTTTGCCCAATTCACGGATTAAATACTAATGTATTTTAGAGTATTTTTTAATATAATTCAAATAACTATATGGTTCTATTGTAAGTTGTGGAGTTGCAGAGGATTAAATTAATAAATGTTTATATTATTTAGGAAGCCGGAAAATATTAATTTAGAATTAAATTTCGGGAAATCTACAGATGCTTGTGAGATAATAATATGAAGACCAATACCATCGTTATCCATTAAATCTATTAAGCCTTTATCCTTCCTCTTGTAGGTTAAAAGTAGATTAGAATTGTGTTGTGCCGTACGGTGTCTGAAACAATAAATTTTTCAATTAGTAATATTCGGCAAAGTACAGCCATTTTTATTCCAAGAGTGTGAGATATTACGATTTAATGTTGAAAAAAGATTTTTAATGGGGCAGGTTTACAAATTTGTTTACTTACTGCTTGGGAAATTCTCAGAAGTTGAAGAAATAATTAAAAGATGCGCTGATTATAAATTTACAAATTTGACACTTTATGTGGTATAATAACAATAATAATATGTGTTTACCACATACAAATAAGATAAGTTAATTAATTTCATTATTAATTAAACTATAAAAACCTAAATGTACAACTTTTTAAATTTTTTGGAATCTTATTTTTAGAAGGGATTCCATTAAAGTTAGAACACAACGTGAGCAACCACAATTTCAATAATATAGACTTATCGTATTTCGGCAAAAGGTCGTGCAAAACGACATAAATGTTTTTGAATCACCATAGTATACAAAACTACCATTGTAGCGCTGTTATCAGCTCAAACTTTGCCATTGTCATATAATGAAGTAGCATATTATTTGTAAGGTCTTGGAAAAAGCTACAAAATTGTTATTAGTGTGTTAGTTAATTCACGGTTTTGCCACTGGAAGCTAATTATTATTTTTATTGTAGAATATGTAAGTGTAATATATCATTGAAAAGATGTTAAATAATGTCAGAATTTAACCAGAAGCCAATTGGTACTCCAAATTAACATTGTCCCATTCTGATATGATTGTGTGGCTTATCTTTTTTAAGATTTTGGACTAACTAATTTTTTTTATCAGTAATCAAATTCAGTGTTTTGACGCTGGCGACAAATTATTAGTTTGGTATAGATATTGACTATATACATCATACTAAATAAGTTGAAGTACGTTAATACTCAAAACTACCGGTATGGCGCTAGGAACAGTTAAATCTAATAAAACCATGTGAAATATAAAATAATCATAATTGAAATGTTTGGAAAAGCTCCAATTTTATGACCAGCACTTTAGTTCAGAAACTTACCGCTTTGACTCTGGTGGGAAAATAACCCGTTGGTGTAGAATATATAATAATACTAAAAATAATATTTTTACTAATTATATTGTTAGAAATGTTTCTTTTAATATACAGATAATTCTTATCGAATATTATTACTTTAAACACTATGCGCCGTTGGTACTTGGCGAAACACATTAACACTTAATAAACACATTAAAACACTTGTTTATTATTACGCAAAAAAAAAAAATTGCGAAATAATAAACAAGTGTTTTAATGTGTTTATTAAGTGCAAATATTATTAAGCAAATTAGAACTGTTTCAATTTTTCGTTTCATTGTGTATCTTGAAAAACTGTTAACATTGATGTTGTCGAAATTGTACGCACAATTTTCTTACAGGAAAGTTGTGATGTTTCCCAATTTAAATCTCTAACATTTTGTTCCTTTTTTAATCTTGGGAATTAAGATTCCATCTTGGTGTTCATCTAGAAGTTTGGATAACATGTGTACAATTGGTATTAGTTACATCCACTGGGATCAAATTTAAAATAAATTTTTTAATCGTTTTTTATTTGTCCTTCATGTAGACCCCAGGCACAAAACTAATATTATAAATTTACTACCTGTTTCATTTTTAATTTGGCGCCAAATTCAGGAAGTTCAGTTGCAACGGAGAATTTAAATTGAAAAAAGCTTTCAAATTTAGTTATTAAAACTTATTCTTTCACGTTTGAGTTAAATTGGTTACAAGTAAGATGAAGAAAGAATTTGTAAAGTATAAAATTGCGCTCGATCAATGTATTTTGTGTAATGTGAATTCAGTTTGCGCAAGGGTGCTGCAAAAGCTGAGCAAAAGCTTCTCTCAAAACAATAAACATGTTTGGCGTATCCAAGTATCTATATATAGTCATATGTCGTTGATTCTATGCATTTTTTATGCAAGCTTATAAAATTATCAAATCAAATTATCTAACAAATTATTATCATTTAATGTTTGTTCAAATAAATAGGTTGATTAATTAATTAATCATTTATCCAATTTTTACCGGATTGTTATTTTTGTGTAAGAAAAATATCATTGCGAATAATGAACTAATGAACGCTATCTTCAAAATGCAAAAACAATTGATCGAAAGCGAAGATAAATAAACAAAATTCACGTTCATAATAATGAAAATTTATTTTGCCTTCAATAATTAAATAATGTGTACATTTTATAAGCCTACATACACACCAATGTATTAGTTTTTGATTTGGCCATAGACGTATACTGTCCATAAAATTATGTACTTAGAAGAATGTAAACTTTTTTCGCATATAAAATTTGCTATTTCATGTGTAGCGTGTCAAAGCAGGATGGTTATATAAAAAATGAATATGGCGGTCTTATATCTCAAAATAAAAACCCTTCAAACCAGTTTTTGTTTAAAGTGACGCGTTAAATTTTGTGTTCTTAAAAAATATTGAAAATATTAATTAAAATATTATTAAAATATCAGTATTAAAGATTTGTAAATATTCCGAAGCAGTATTAAAACGGGAATTGGCTATTGCGGACTACAAAAACATAACGCAACTACAATCTAGTTCTAAATTGTTTAAAAAAATTTGTTATAACGTTCTTCACAACCTAATAAGTGTTAAATATTTTCAATGATGAAGATCAATATAGTCATTCTCAAAAACACATTAATTTGTTAGAGCATTTTATCATAGAAAAATATTATGACATTCGGTTGAATTATTTTTTGTAACCAAAGGTCATATAAGAAATAATTAACAAAAAGAAACAAGTTTGTTTCTTTATTACATTTTAAAGGAATGTGAAATAAATAAGCGTAGTGGTTTTATAATTACTATTTTTTATATATTAAATATTATATTTAAATAAAAATAATTAATTTACTTTTATTAAAGAAATAAAAATTTATTTAAATTTAAATAATTTTTTAATATTAACTTCCTAACTTCATTCCATTCGGTCGAAAAAATGTCTAAATACGACCCTGTTAATTTATATGCTTTCTCTTTTACCCTCCGAATTTGACTCACTTGACAGCTCATTACATTCATTCTATATACTCTATTTCTATGATTTCTATGATACTGTCACTGAAACCATCTTTTGAAATAATAAAACCGTATTCTGGTTACATCTAGCGGATGAAATATCAACGTCTCGCACTAAATATTCTAATGTACTAAATTATTTCGGTTGGTTTCTGGACATTTATTTTAGTTTCTTATCAGAATCCATCTGGGAATACAAATTGGTATTTAAGAAGTATATAAACTATTATATATTGGTATTTATATTTTTTAAATATATATATATATATATCTATATATATATATATATATATATATATATATATATATATATATATATATATATATATATATATATATATATATATATATATATATATATATATATATATATATATATATATATATATATATATATATATATATATATATATATATATATGTATATATATATTTATATATAATATATATATATATATATATATATATATATATATATATATATATATATATATATATATATATATATATATATATATATATATATATATATATATAGATATATATATATATATATATGTATATTGTTGAATCAATGTCAACATGCGCAATAATATATACAATATTTCAAGCGGCCGATGAAACAGTATCGACACGGGTGGAATATTGTATATTGTAGCAAACTCAACATTTTTAATTTTTTGTATATTGCATTTTGTGTTTTGTTGTAATATTGTGATTTTAAGTGTAAGCAATTTTTATGTATAAAAAACCCGGTTCATCGAGTTAATAAAATAGAATTGAATTATAGCGAATAACAACAGTTTGTTTAATTCTCAGTGAATATTTGGAGCTCACCAGTGGTAAACCAAATACTCACCTAAACACAGAAATCTAGGCAGAGGCCAGATTTTTACATGGTCCTTCGGGCCTCCAGAACAACCAGCGGACCGAGCTACCACATCAACCGGTTCCACAAACATATTGCTACAGGCCAAGATACGTCGAAGCATCAAACTCACAACAACAGGTATCGAAATTCAACGGCCAATCAACAACCGGCAAATAAATCAATCTACGCCATACAACAACAGTCCAACACCCCTGTCCATAAAAGCATAGACATGGAGCGGTTATTGCAGCAGCAAAATGACAAGGCAGTAGAGTTGGAGCACATCATCTCGAACTACAAAAAAGATGGTGCAGCTCGGAAAACTAAAAAGTATCTTGAGGCGAAAATAGCAACTCTTAAAAAGACGTACAACGAATACGTCGATATGGACAATCAAATAAGAGAGTTCCAGCCTGAACTAGATCCAAAACACCAATACTATAAAGACAGACAAATAGTATGGGAAGGATTTAAAAAATATGTTGAAGATATGCGTCAACTCCTAAATTCATCATCCTTACCATCAACGCAAGCTTCAGACGCATCTTGCAAATTCAACTTTGCCGGCGAGGAGTCAAATAACAACGACCGAGGAGATGAAACTGCATCAACCAACAAAACTAATCAATCATCTGAATCATCAAGTAAGGACCACCAGCATCAGTCTGAAAATTCCACTAAAGGGGTAGCACACAGCAACCAGAAGCTGCTCAAGAAGCAAGATGTCCTGATGAGGAGGATGCACAGAAAATTAGAATCGATTGAAGAAGCATTGGACGACAACAACATTCCGATGGAGTTTATAAAGCTAAAAATGACTCAATTATCCCAAGAAATAGGGGCAATTGACGATTTGCACATATAGAGCTCTTAGTAGAAATAGAAGAGCAAGAGCAAACAGCTCCCTACTTCCAAAATAACTACTATGAGGCTCTCAACGATAGAGTAGACTCAACAACATTGCGATGGCAGCGCAACCAGAAAGAAGAGACTTCGAACCAGGCTGGAGAAGCCAAAGTACAATTACCCAAGATAGAGCTACCAATATTTCATGGCGATTATGAGCATTGGAGCTATTTTCTTCAACGATATTTTCACCGAGCTCATCCACATCAACAATAAGCTATCGGACACAATCAAAATGACGTACTTGAAGGCAAATCTACAAAAGGGAGCAGCCCAGTTGATCAGTCACCTCTCAACAATTGGTGACAATTACAACAAGGCCTGGGAAATACTGCAAGGAAGATACAACAACCCCAGATTATTAGTAAATAAGTATTTCAACTCACTACTAACTTTACCAACAATACGTGCACCATCAGCAGCAGCAATTCGTAATTTGCATGATACTACAGTTGAAATATTACACAACATCAACAAGTTAAAACTACACCCTCCTTTTGAAGCCCTAGTGATGTTCATTCTAGGCAAAAAACTAGACCCGGAAACCACTAGGCTCTACGATACATCATTAGAGAATCCGAGAGAAACTAAACGAATCAATGAATTCTTCAGCTTCATAGAAAGAAGATTCCAATCGCTAGAGGCTATGGGGTTCACCTAGGTGGTATACACACAACCGCAACCAATGGTACCACTGAAACGGGTACACGCTACAACCGTAGACAGTCAGTGTGTAGTAAAGGGATGCCAAGGAAAGCATCAGCTGCAAGACTGCAGTCAGTTCAAGCTAATGCCAACGTTAGACAGAATCAAGCTGGTCAACGAAACAACTACTTGTGTACGTTGTTTAACGCGACATCCAAGAAGTAACCCATGCAGAACCGCAATACGATGCATTGTGTGCCAAGGACATCACCACACTCTTCTGCATGGTAACAACAAGGCATCGACCAATATGGGGACAACACAAACTCTAGTAGTTAAACAACAAGGACCTGTATTACTACCAACAGCAATAGTTAGAGTAGCGACGGACACTGGACATCTCACCACAATGAGGGCATTAATTGATTCAGGGTCCCAAGCTACATTGATATCATCGAGAGCTGCCAATCTGCTAAACATCAATAAGAGAAAAACACATGTGAACATTTCAGGCATTGGCGGTAGTGAAGCAGGAATCTGCAAACATACAATCAGCATAAAGCTGGCGCCAAGATTCAATGGAGAATTTAGTTTGGACGTGGAAGCTTTGGTGTTAAACAAATTAACTCAACAACTACCAGAAGCTGATATCGACAATAGCACATGGAGCCATCTCAACAACATAAAACTAGTAGATCCACACTACAATGTATCTCAACCGATTGATATCATACTAGGCGCAGATTACTATCCATTAATAATAGCTAACAACATTATCAAAGGTAGCCACCGAGAACCAATGGCGCAGAAAATTGAATGGATTGTAATCGGCAGCATGAGTAACATGGACAACCGAGTAAGAAGAGCCATGGTGACGACAAAATCAATCGATCAACTAAAATTATTTATAGAGGTTGATAGCATTCCTGAAGAAAGGAGCCTTACAGCAGAAGAAAATCAAGTTGAGGAGACATTTCAATCATCATCGAGTCGACACACAGATGGACGATTCATAGTAAAAATTCCATTTAAGGACGATCACGTCAAACTTGGAGAATCTAGGAAAAGAGCAGCAGCCAGACTTCTGCAAATCGAAAGAAGATTTGTCAAAGATCCGGACTACGAACAATTATATAAACAATTCATGCAAGAATATATAGATTTGAACGACATGGAGTTAATACAAGAAAAGCCAGAAGTTGAGCGCGTCGATAATATGTATTACATACCACATCATGGTGTGCTCAAGGAAGGCAGTACAACAACCAAACTCCGAGTTGTGTTCGATGCTTCAGCGAAGACCACCACGGGAGTGTCATTAAATGATCTAATGATGACTGGCCCAAAATTGCAGCAAGATCTTGCGGACATATTGCTCCGATGGCGACGGCATAAATTCATACTGACTGCAGATATCGAGAAAATGTACAGACAGGTATGGATTCGTGAGGCAGATCGAGACTATCAGAGAATATTATGGAGAGACGATCCCGCCAAACCTATGGCTACCTACAGATTGAACACGGTTACCTATGGAACTACTGCAGCCAGTTTCCTAGCAGTGCGATCCTTCTTACAACTGGCACAAGATGGTAGCAGCACTTATCCAACAGCATCCAAGATCCTGTCGTCGGATTTTTACGTTGATGACATGCTAACTGGAAGTGATACTATAGAGGAAGCACTTTCAACTATAAAGGAATTAAGGGAACTCACGGAGGAAGGTGGTTTTAACCTAAGAAAATGGACTTCTAATTCCGAGGAAATTTTGGAACATATCCCAGGCGAATTACTTCATAAAGGCAACGTACAAATCAAACTATCCGACAGCGTAAAAACCTTAGGGATCGTGTATCATCCCTCTACAGATGCGTTTGAGTTCGATGTCTCAAGATTACAACTATCACATGGTCAACAAACCAAGCGATCATTGTTATCAGATTCATCCAAATTATTCGACCCCATAGGGTGGCTGTCACCAATAACCATCACGGCCAAACTAAAGATGCAAGAAGCATGGACAATGGGAATAGGATGGGATGATTGCCTCCCAGCGACACTAAACGCTAGATGGATGAACTACAAGGAAGAAATGTCTATAATGAAGCAGATAATGATTCCTCGGTGGATTGACACAACAACAAAATCATCAATTGAACTGCATGGATTTTCCGACGCATCCGAGTCTGCGTATGCTGCGGTGGTATACTGTCGAACAACTGACAATATGGGTCACATTACAACACACCTACTCACAGCAAAGACACGCGTCGCTCCTATCAAAACTAAATTACCAATCCCACGTCTGGAGCTTAACGCAGCCTTGCTACTAGCGAGACTCATAAGCCATACTCAAGGTGCCTTGAAAGGTGCCTCGTTTGTAGCCAATAGAATTTCTGCAATAAAAAGTATGCTGCCAACAACTACATGGCATCATGTAAGGTCAATTGAAAATCCGGCAGACATAGCGTCACGTGGAACAACCCCTTTAGCTCTCGCTAACAGCAACTTATGGTGAAAGGGTCCAGATTTTCTCCATGAGGAATTACAGTTGGGTTTTGATGTACTCACACCAAACAACATTCCTAATGACGTACATCTGGAGGAATTAAAAGAAAACTCAATAGTCAATCTGGCTGGCATAAAAGAAGTCAACCCGTTCTTACAATTATTCGAGCGGCATTCAAGCTTCAACAAACTAAAACGCATCGTCGCGTATTGCAGAAGATTTATTTACCACAAACCGCCCACAGCCAACCAGCTAGGTATACCATCGAATAAAGAACTTCAAGATGCAAAAATTACAATTCTGAAAATCATCCAGGAACAAGACTTTCATACCGAAATTCAGTGCCTCAAATCCTTTAGGCATTTAGAAAAAAGAAATAGAATCTTATCTTTTAATCCATTTATAGATAATAATGGAATACTAAGAGTGAATGGTCAGCTACAAAATTCAAACCTTACGCCTGCCAGCCGAAGCCCAATAATCTTGGACAAGCACAACATATTAACCCTGCGAATAGTCGAAGATGCTCACCACAGCACTTTGCACGGTGGCATTCAATTAACCTTGTCACATTTAAGGAACAAATATTGGATTATTGACGGTAAGCGGGCGGTGCGAAGCGTGATTCAAAAATGTCTAAAATGTTTCCGCCACAAGCAGCATATATCAGAACAACTAATAGGTACTTTGCCAGCTACCAGAGTACAACCAGGAAGAGCATTTGCCAAAACAGGAATCGATTATGCCGGTCCCATCCAATTGAGAACAACAAAAGGAAGGGGGTACAAGGCTTACAAAGGATATATAGCTCTCTTCGTATGTATGGTAACTAAGGCGATCCATATTGAAATAGTAAGTAGTCTTACAACGGAATCCTTCATTGCTGCCTACAAGCGTTTCGTTTCCAGGAGAGGATTGTGTACCGATATCTTCTCCGACAATGGAACATATTTTGTCGGAGCAAACGCTGTGTTAAAAAATAACTATCACACGGCTATGACAACATTACCGAGCGACATTGCAACAATGTTAGCTATTGATGGAACCAATTGGCACTTCATTCCGCTTCACACTCCTCCGTTTGGAGGTATCTGGGAGGCAGGTATAAAGTCAATAAAATTTCATCTCAAGAGGATTATTGGTGAATCAACATTAACGTTCGAGGAACTGTGCACGGTAACAACTCAAATTGAAGTGTGTCTTAACTCTCGACCTTTAAAACCACTAACAAATGACGTCTCTGACCTAGCAGTAATAACTCCAGGGCATTTCTTAATTGGTGATTCACTGAAGGCGCCACCATGTGCAAACGTCGAAACTATGGGGTTGAAAACAAGATGGCACCTGACTGAACAATTAATACAACATTTCTGGAAACGATGGTGTTCTGAATATATTCACCAACTTCAGCAGCGAACCAAGTGGACAAAAACCCAGCCTAACTTGTTGGTAAACGACTTAGTACTAATAAATGATGATCAACTACCTGCTAACCGGTGGAAATTGGGACGGGTTCTTGAAACTCATACTGGGAAGGATGGCTTGGTTCGAGTCGCCACAGTAAAATGTCAGGACACAGCATATAAAAGGCCAATTACAAAATTATGCAAGCTACCGATTGAAGATGCAGTGAAGGAAGCACTGCCTCCGTTACAACCCAATACTAGTGATAGAAATTCAACTCAAAACAACAAGCCGGTATCCAGACAACAACCTCACCGTCGAGCCAAAACGACAGGAAAAATAAAGCCAACGAAAGCATAGTTACAACAATACAATATTTCAAGCGGTACAATAATACAATATTTCAAGCGGTCGATGAAACAGTATCGACACGGGTGGAATATTGTATATTGTAGCAAACTCAATTTTTGTATATTGTAGCAAATTCCACATTTTTAATTTTTTGTATATTGCATTGTGTGTTTTTGTTGTAATATTGTGATTTTAAGTGTAAGCAATTTTTATGTATAAAAAGCCCGGTTCATCGAGTTTGTTGTTGTGGTATGAAACAGTTTGTGACGACAGTTGCTAGCATTCATTCTATGTAATCTGTTTCTATGAAAAATACTGTCGTGGTCTCTAATTTTTATAATTTTGTTTTTTCTCTCGCATACGTATTGTCATAAATAAAAAAGACAAAGATGAATTATGCAGTGAAAATCTCTTCATTGACACCAGCGCGCGTGTCTATCCTTTGAACCATAATAAAAATCGTTTTGAGTTTTTGTTGTTGTTCACGTAAAATTGAAGGTCGGCAATTGGCTTTTTTTATTCGTAAACACATGTGTCGACGAAGTGACGAAACGAAATAGAGAAATAATGTTATTGTTTTGTTATGGAGAGAAGGGAATTGAAGGAAGACGAACAAATATGTATAAAAAAATATTTTTGGTGTTTAATCAATGAATGTAATTTTTTACGTTTTCCTATGAATGTATGTGATATAATAAACTTTTATTTAGGACGTACACACATTCAAATATTTTTTCTTTTGAAAATGACGTAAAAGTAAAATACATGATGTGTTGTTGTTTCCACAAAATTATTTTTCCTCTCGCCCTGTAAATATTATGAACAGAAAAACGAAATTTTAAATTCCTATTATGTTCTTTATTATTTTACATTGATCGTGTACTTCAAAATATTCTAATGATAATACATAGCTGATTCTTAATACGACAAACAAATTATAATATGTAATATACATTAATAATATTAAAAATGCAGGTAGTCCTTTTTAACGATTTAAATATGAACTGGAATACGTCCAAACTAAATAAATCTTCTTAGCGATTGAACGATTGAATTATGTAACGAAAGTTTAATATCTGTAAATTTCGCCCTTAAATTATTGCTCATTACGAGTACTTTGTCGAATGAATGATTTCAACTTGGTGGGTTTAGGTGCGATTACTTCACTTATTCAAGCGATGTTCTGAAATATGGAAATTGTTTACAAATTTTAATTCGAATTGAAAAATCTAATTAGATTGGCAGGATATAGAATCGTTGATTTTTTGTTTTAAGTTGCGGAATAAATTCAAACCAAATTGAACTGGTCATTTCATAACCAAATTTAGTAAATGAATATATTTGGATTATTTAACGATTGTTGTTTAACTTTCTAGAATATCGTCAAACAATTAAATGTAAGGTAATTCGAGGATTTTTTTTAAATTCGAGCAATTAACAGAAGCTTGGGCTGAAAATGACATTTTATTATTTTCCAGTAAAATTCCATAATACGGGTTACTTAGTCTCATGTTCCTAACCTTTATACTATGTAAAGCAAACTTTTGTTGAAATTTTTTGTAAACATTACGCATGAACCCCTGCGTCTGTGTTGCTAATCTTATTGATACAAAGTGCATTGATGTCAGAAAACCTTGTACAAAAATGGAGAGGTGAAGATGTTGTGGCCAACACCAGACTTTGTTTGGTACTGGTCTGTTAATTCACTCCAATTATTTTTATTTATTTTTTACAGAAATGAATGCAAAATCATTTGTTGAAACATTCTGGTCTGTTAAATTATTTAATTAAAATTTATTTATCTAAACTTGATCGATGAATTTTGATGCCTATCGTTTGATGATTCGTCGAAACGAGGACAATGACATATGGAAATGCCGTAGATTGTTTCATCAGTTCACCGTTGGTATGTATGTCAAAATCGAAACAGAACGTCCGACTTCCACACGTTTAAATCAGCAAAATTTGCATACAGAAGATTACATTCATCTGCGCGATGCCATGAATGTAGATAGAAATGCAAACAATGTCGGTCGACTTATCATTTTGACAGCGACGTATGTTGGTAGCCCGAAGACATGCAAACCGGACTTATTCATCACTTTCACTTGCAACTCAAAATGTACTGAAATCACGCAGCTGTTACTACCCGGTCAATCATTAGGCGATCGCCACGACATTACAACAGTGCTATCTGTCTCATTGACTCGATGATCATGTGCATGATGTTAAAAAATTTACATTTACAAAAAAACAGCAAGGAATTAAAAGATTTAAATGAATTTGAAGATAAAATTTTCAACAACGGTTGATCTTGTTCATTGTCTGAAATTTAACCAGGAATAATAATTTTGTATTATCTAGACAGTTTTACCAAAAGTCCGGGAACTTTAATTTCCCGCTTTAGAAATCAAGTGGATGTATCCGAGATCCGAGATATATACATTCGTGATAAAACAAAGGGTACTTGGCTGTTAATTCACCCGAACTATTTTTTTTTATTTTTTACAGAAATGAATGCAAAATCATTTATTATAATATAAAACAACATTAAGTGTGTTATATTTAATTGTTTGCACACTAATTGTCACAGGTTAAACAGGTGGCCAAAAAAGCATCAGCGAGAATCGCATCAAATACATTCAATTGCCGAACTGTTGTACGTTTACGCCACATGTATTCACACATGTACGAATCCAACATGCTTCTGTGTGTTCCATTGCTGCCTTCCACGGACGTTCAAATAAATTTTAATTAAATAATTTAACAGACCAGAATGTTACAACAAATGATTTTGCATTAATTTCTGTAAAAAATAAATAAAAATAATTTTAGTGAATTAACAGACCAGTACCAAACAAAGTCTGATGTTGGCCACAACATTTTCACCTCTCCATTTTTGTACAAGGTTTTCTGACATCAATGCACTTTGTATCAATAAGATTA
Organism: Nephrotoma guestfalica; assembly: GCA_963691935.1. Classification (NCBI taxonomy): domain Eukaryota; kingdom Metazoa; phylum Arthropoda; class Insecta; order Diptera; family Tipulidae; genus Nephrotoma; species Nephrotoma guestfalica. The sequence goes on along the minus strand of OY829913.1, from coordinate 168,592,444 downwards.
GCAACACAGACGCAGGGGTTCATGCGTAATGTTTACAAAAAATTTCAACAAAAGTTTGCTTTACATAGTATAAAGGTTAGGAACATGAGACTAAGTAACCCGTATTATGGAATTTTACTGGAAAATAATAAAATGTCATTTTCAGCCCAAGCTTCTGTTAATTGCTCGAATTTAAAAAAAATCCTCGAATTACCTTACATTTAATTGTTTGACGATATTCTAGAAAGTTAAACAACAATCGTTAAATAATCCAAATATATTCATTTACTAAATTTGGTTATGAAATGACCAGTTCAATTTGGTTTGAATTTATTCCGCAACTTAAAACAAAAAATCAACGATTCTATATCCTGCCAATCTAATTAGATTTTTCAATTCGAATTAAAATTTGTAAACAATTTCCATATTTCAGAACATCGCTTGAATAAGTGAAGTAATCGCAACTAAACCCACCAAGTTGAAATCATTCATTCGACAAAGTACTCGTAATGAGCAATAATTTAAGGGCGAAATTTAGAGATATTAAACTTTCGTTACATAATTCAATCGTTCAATCGCTAAGAAGATTTATTTAATTTGGACGTATTCCAGTTCATATTTAAATCGTTAAAAAGGGCTACTTACATACTATAATTTGTTTGTCATATTAAGAATCAGCTATTTATTATCATTAGAATATTTTGAAGTACACGATCAATGTAAAATAATAAAGAACATAATAGGAATTTAAAATTTCGTTTTTCTGTTCATAATATTTAAAGGGCGAGAGGAAAAATTATTTTGTGGATACAACAACACATCATGTATTTTACTTTTACGTCATTTTCAAAAGAAAAAATATTTGAATGTGTGTACGTCCTAAATAAAAGTTTATTATATCACATACATTCATAGGAAAACGTAAAAAATTACATTCATTGATCTAAACACCAAAAATATTTTTTTATACATATTTGTTCGTCTTCCTTCAATTCCCTTCTCTACATAACAAAACAATAACATAATTTCTCATAATTTTACTGTTGGTCTATTAAAAAAAATAAAAAATTGTTCATTCCTTCCTATTTCATAACTTTGTCCTTCAAGTCTTACATAAAAATGTATGAGCAAATTGAAACAACAACGGTACCATGTCACATAATTATGACACATATACATAAATTAAAGAAAATGAGAGAAAGACAGTTTGTTTACTTTATGTTGTTTTGCAGTTGTGTACTTCACGATCGTAATGTTAGTTCCAAAAAGTAATATACTGGATGCGTCGCTAGCCGCGTTTTGGATTAAATAATTCATTCTTGTTAGGTTATCTTTCTCTCTTTTATTTATGGTATTGTTTATAGTTTTTTATGTACACAGTGATTTTGTTGAATTTCGTTATATGAGTAGATGGTATTTTCTTGGAAAAATTGAACAAATCACGACGAAAAAGCTAATTTAAAATTTGGATATCAAGTCTTTATTGCATGTTGTACTGAAATCCTTATTTCTTTAAATTTTTTTATTTAAGGATATACATATAAGTGAAAATATGGTATATGGGATGTGCAAAATATAAACAAAATGATCGTATAATATTCTCTGCTCTCTTACGGTTGTATTTATATTTTTGTAGTGGATTACACTAAGACTTCGTATTACGTTGTCTAAATGGGCGAATTTCTTTGGATTTGCATTAAATGTTCTTGAATGTGGATGATTCAATTTGTGAATTGGGAAAGTCGATTAGACTTTAATTGTTCATAATTTGTTGATTTGTTATATGTATAATAATTTAGACTTTTGTTAACTTTGTGAGATTTTTTGCCGTCGTTGTGCAGAGGCGGCTGACGTTGACCTCTCCTTGTCGACCTGGGTTGGCGTCATAGGCAAGGAGTGGATGTTGTCGCAGGTCGAGATCGCGCAAAATGAATATTGTACATATAAAGGAATGTATATTTTTCGCGATTGGGAGGGGGTTATACTTTTTCTCTGTGGTGCGAAAACTGGATTAGATTTTGACGAGTGGTGTATGTGTGTGATTGGTTTACACAGGATGTGCGGCGAGGATGTGCTGCAGCTGTATTGCAGTGAATCTTTTTTGATATTTGGAGTGATTTGAATGGGTTTCGTTCATGGTGAGTAATGGCTCGGTGTCTGCGGTTTGTGGTGGTTGTTCGTTGAACGTTGTGTTTCTCAACTTGCGGAGAGTTGTGTTCATGTGTGTTCTGTCGTTACCTGTATTTATAAGGTATTTTTGACTGTTTTGAGTTGTTTTGTTTAGGACTTGAGGTAGTTCTCATTTGTTAGTGTATGAGGGCGGATTTGCAGTTTTGTATTGAATCATTGCCTGAATGTTGGATTTGTATGTCCAAATTGGTTTCTATGCTGAATGCTTCGGGTGTTTTTGTTGGAGTTTGCCGTCGATTTGGCGGGGGCTGAATCATTTTGGGAGTTTTGGTATGATCGGTCGTACGCTGAAGTTTTTGGGCTATAGGGTTGCCATGGTTCGTTTGTGATCTGTCATGGATTCGTCACGGCTTTGTGAAGCGTGGTTTTTGTTGAATGGTGGTGTTGGCAGGAGGTCGCTTGGTGGATGGTAGTGGCTTCATGGTGAGAAGATTCATGCCGTCTGTTGGGATCGTTTCGAGGTAATTTTAGCTCCTGGATGGACATTGCATAATTCTCTTGGTACATTTTACTACGATTGTTTGTAGAGGTGGTTTCTTCCACGCTTTGATTTCGGAGATTTTCGGAGAGAGCTATTTTGGTGATGTTCCTTCATCCTATTATTCAGCGTTTGTGTAATAAATTGTTATATTTTTATTTTGGTTTGATTAGCGATAGAATTTTCCGTTTCCGTATTTCTTTTGGGCATTGACAATATAGTGTAGGTAATTTATGATTAGCTGTTTTCTATATTGTATTTCCTTCATAATCCATCATTTTTGCACGTATAATTGCAACTGTTAACGCCACAGCAGATATTCGAGTCCGTCATGACATCATCATTGCCGCAAACTCCAATAAACCTAAAAATAATAACAATTAGACATAAATTAAGAAACTAAATTTGTATATCTTGTCTTATCATCCAAAGTAGAAGTTTGTAGCTGTAAGAAAATATTGTAATTTGACTTATATAATTCATCAATTAATTCATAATTATAATACTTATCTCATCCGTTAACATAAACACACAACATTAATCAACACTGCAAATCATAGTAAATGACAGATGCGGTCGATAGTATAGTGATCTGTATTGTCAACTGGTGTCGATCATGTGGTAACCTGTATTGGTAACCTATTTTAATTATGTCAGCAAACCAGCAAGGATCTTGTTGAGAATCTCACCACCAGTTGTAGTTATGTTATGCAAAATAAAATAATTTTCTCGTCACTTTTTTGCACAGCCATTACAAACTTCGCATCAAATTTAACCGGAATAACAAATAAAATAAAATATTATTTAACATTAAATATATTAAAGTTTTTTTATTACAACTTTAACATTGGTGCCGTGACCAGGAGAAATTTGCTCATACATTGGTTTGGAAAGCTGGACTTAGCCGATAGGTGTGCCGTATCTAATTTTCTACATCAGTACCGCATGGTCCAGTAATCTGAAGACAAATTTCTTCATCAATTTAAAACAAAAGTAGTTTCTCGATTGCAACGATTAGCGTGTACTGGGTGAGTTGAGTGCAAGTGGAAGTGACAATTGCGAATACAATGAGTGATATAGACGTACTTAGACGTAAGCGTGGACACGCTAAAGCCGCAATAACGCGTGTGGAAAAGGGTATTGCATGTATTCTGGACACCACAGCTGTAGAGGAGCTGTATGTACAACTAGAGTTGCTTGAGAAAGGATACCTTCAATTTAAAGAATACGATGAAGATATCGTTGACATTGACGATTCGTTGTCCGAGATTGAGGCAATCGAGCAACGGTATTTGAAAGCGAAGGCAACATTACGAAAGGCTATTCACGGGCGCAGTCCAATTGTTACCGCAGTCCAAACGCAGCTCGACGACACTATGCGTTCGTTTACAACACATCAAAGAGAGATGCTCGACACCATGCGCGAACAAAGCTTTTCTGCAATACCGAAAGATGAAATTAAATTGCCAAAGATACAAATACCATTTTTCACTGGGAAATACAGCGAGTTTCCATCATTCAAGGATTTATTTTCATCATCAATACATAACAACAACATTCTCACGAACGTCCATAAATTTCAATATCTGAAGGGACTGCTACGAGACGATGCAGCGAACCTGCTACGGCATATAGCAGTTACGGATGCAAATTACTTGGAGGCATGGAAGAAACTGTGTAAGCGATACGACAACCAAGGCCTTGTAATTACATCGTTAATAAAACAGTTCATAAGCCAGCCAGTAGTGACCACAGATTGCACCAAATTGCTAATAAAAATATGCGATACATCTGATGAGGTTATCAGAGGGTTAAAGGCGTTGGGAGAAGGAGCGGAGACACGAGACCCATGGCTCATCCATATTATTCTTCAAAAACTAGATGAAGAAACACGAAAACAATGGGCAATTAAAAGCATTGACACAGAATACCCGACAATCAAGACATTGTTATCGTTCATTGCAAAGAGATGTGCTGCTCTAGAGACATGTGAGCCTGTCCAACAGAAACGACCGTCACCGAAGCCACTACCAAAAACATACCAAGCACAAGTTACTGATATCCGTTCACCGAAAAACGGTACTCCACAGCAATGCATCAAATGTGAAAGCAGTCATAAACTTCACGAATGTTCTCAATACAACAAACTCAATTTGGAAGAGAAACGGAAATTCGTGGCAATGTCTAAAATTTGTTTCAACTGCCTCTTTAAAGGCCACCTATCGAGCAACTGTCCATCGAGAAGACGATGTTTCATATGTCAAAGAAAACATCATACTTCGCTTCACCCACCACAAGAATCTAAAGTGAACGTAACGGTAGAAGAAAAGGAAGTCGCGGAGTCGCTTGGTGAAGGTCACACGTTAACGCCAACAACACATGCTGCGATAATGGAAAGATACTCACTTTTGCCGACTGCCTTAGTAAATATCAGAGACGTATTCGGAAAGAATCATTGCTGCCGGGTATTGCTAGACACAGGCTCCGAAACGTCGCTGATCACACAATCGTGCATCAATAAATTACAATTACCTCGCCACAACTGCCGGATTCCAATCACTGGAATAGCATCAAATGCAACAACAAAGGGTCGAACAGCGATTACGATCACATCACGAATAGACGCTGAATTTGTCATAGAGGTCGACGTATTCATTTTGGACAAATTAACATCAAAGCTACCTAGGCTAAATTCTGGAACTGTTAATAATTGGAAGGAGTTGACTTCACTTCAAGTTGCCGACCCTCTAGATCAGCAGTGTCGTGAGATCGATGTTCTTCTGGGGGCAAACCAGTTCTTCAAGATTCTGCGTCATGGGCAAATCACAGGACCCAACGGATTGATCGCGCAGAACACAGCATTATCCATTATATGGATCATTTCGGGAGGTGAGACGAAATCTCAAAAGAACGTAACAATGCAAATCGAATTCGACATCGATCAAACTCTACGCAAATTTTAGGAGCTAGAAGAACTCCCAAGCAAACCGGTATTGACTCCAGATCAAAAATATTGTGAAGAATTATTTATAAACACGCACACCAGAGACTCATCAGGTCGGTTTGTTGTAAGACTTCCCTTTGCCAACGAATCAAGACGATTAGGAAGTTCGCTTCAACAGGCAACCTCGCGATTTATGTCTCTTGAAGCAAAACTGCAACGTCAACCAGTACTAAGGAACGCGTATACATCATTTATGGAAGAATACCAGAAGCTTAATCATATGACGGAATTCTCGCCTAAGAACCTCGATTTCATTGCTGAGCACTTTTACCTGCCGCACCACCCAGTAATAAAGCCAGATAGTACAACCACAAAGGTTCGTGTGGTTTTTGATGGATCAGCCACTTCGACATCATCAATCTCACTAAACTCGAAACTTTTAGTGGGTCCAACGGTACAATCAGAATTAATAAGCATTCTGCTGCGATTTCGCTTACACCCAGTAGCCTTCACTGCCGATGTCGAGCGCATGTACCGCCAGGTTAGAGTTGATCCACGTGACTGTGAATACCAACGCATCGTGTGGCGTAACAGTCCTAATGAACCGCTAAAACACTATCGTCTGCAAACGGTCACATACGGCACATCGGCTGCTCCCTTCTTAGCGACACGAGCGCTTCATCAACTGGGGATAGAGTCGAAGACAGAACATCCAGAGACATCTAACGCAATATTACAAGATTTTTATGTGGATGACCTACTGAGCGGAGGAGTTGACGTACCATCAACATTGATATTAGCCACCAACATAGCAAACATCCTCAACACGGCGGGCTTTCCACTGCACAAATTTTCATCCAATTCGCCAGAATTGCTTTCTTCGTTAGCAAAAACTCACATATCAAGAAGCACAGTGGTTAACATAGATGAATCAAGCGAACATAAAATTTTGGGACTACGGTGGGATACAAAGGCAGACATGTTTAAGTTCAAAGTAAACGAACCACCAAAATCGAATGCGTTCACGAAACGCACCTTTCTATCTGAATCATCTCGTTTATATGATCCTTTAGGCTGGCTGAGTCCAGTAATAGTATCGATCAAATCGTTATTCCAACAATTGTGGCTATTACATATTGGATGGGATGATCCACTGCCACCTTCAACAGTACGTGCCTGTTCAACTATTAGAAACGACTTTAAACAGTTGGAAAGAATACGTATTCCTCGCTTCATACAAATCACGTCACCAACTGAAAGTGAACTTCATGGATTTGCTGATGCAAGCTCTACCGCTTATGCAGCAGTATTGTACTGTAGAACAGCAGATGAAATTGGGAATGTACACATCCGTATCGTTGCAGCGAAAACAAGAGTAGCGCCAATTAAAACAATTTCTATTCCTCGCCTGGAACTATGTGGTGCCTTGCTACTCGCAACGTTAACAAAGGCCGTTATTGATGCGATGAAACTACATTCTATTCCGGTATACTCTTGGACGGATTCAGAAGTAGTACTACACTGGTTGTCTCAACACCCATCCAAATGGAAGGTTTTTATAGCAAACCGGACTACTAAAATATTGGAAACAATGCCAACAACGACGTGGAACCATATAGCATCCTCAGATAATCCAGCAGATGTCGCTTCTCGTGGCTGTACCTCTAGCGACTTAGTGAACCATTCACTGTGGTGGAAGGGTCCGTCCTGGCTCAAACAACCCAAGGACACATGGCCGATGGGAAAGTTCAATGATGCAGCGATCCCGGATAAAGGAGTTTTGGAGGCATGCACCGTTTCCGTTCACAAAGTTACGGTTGATGAAGACCTGGTATCCAGGATTGCGAGCCGAAACTCTAAATATACCACGTTGGTTCGAGTTGTGGTGCATCTCAGGCGATTCATCACCTTATGTCGGCCAAAACATTCGCGCACTGGGAAACCTACAGCTCGTGGAAACATAGTCAAAGCTGAAGAGTATAGGTGGGCTGAGAAGCAAGTGGCAAAAATTGTACAACAGCAACAGTTCGTAAGTGAAATTAAGCTCCTCAAAACAAACAAACAAGTTACGAAGGGAAACCTAGCGTCGCTATCACCCTTCTTAGACGATGAAGGCCTGCTGCGTGTAGGAGGACGCTTAAAAAATGCTGATTGTTCGTATAATGAAAGGCATCCAATTATTCTGCCCAATCATCACATATTAAGTAAAATGATACTATCCTATCTCCACCTATCTTACCTTCACCCAGGTCCATCCCTTCTATCCCACCTCTCACGTCAATCATACTGGATCATCACTGTTCGAAAGTTAGCTCGAAAGGTTACTAATGATTGCATTATTTGTCGTAGGCTTAATGCTCGTCCGATCAATCCGATCATGGGGAACCTACCAGTCGAGAGGGTAACACCAACAAAACCGTTCACGCACACTGGGATTGACATGGCCGGACCAATAGAAATTGCAACAAAAACGGGCAGAGGAGCTAAATTCGTTAAATCATACATCGTGGTCTTTGTGTGTATGGTAACCAAAGCAATTCACTTGGAGTTGGCTGGAAATCTAACAACGGACGCCTTTTTAGCCGCACTCAAGCGATTCGTCAGCAGAAGGGGTTTGCCCGCGACAATATCATGCGATAACGGGACCAACTTCGTAGGCGCGAGGCGTAAGCTCAGCGAAGCGCACCAACAACTATATGCCAGCACATCAGACGCATCAACTCATAAATTCATCACAGAACACGGAATTGAGTGGAAATTCAATCCCCCAGCATCTCCTCACTTCGGTGGTCTTTGGGAGGCCGCGGTTCGTTCAGTAAAGCATCATGTTACTCGGATGAATCGACAATCAAAACTCACGTTCGAGGAGTTTTCAACATTATTGTGCCAAATCGAGGCGGTTTTGAACTCTCGACCACTTACACCGGCAACCGAAGATTGCGATACTATTTTTGCAATTACGCCAGCTCATTTTTTGACCACCGCACCACTTCTATCAGTTCCTGTCATCGATAATACGGATACGCCGGACAACCGTTTAACAAGATGGGAAGAACTCCAAAAACGAGTACATACATTTTGGAAACGATATACGGTGGTGTATATCAACAACCTACAACAGTCTGAGACGAATCGTTTATGACAAGTCTAATACGAGGTGACAAGTCATAGACGAGTCGCATGTGTCATGTCTGAGATTAATTGTATGTGATATATCCCCAGCAAACGTAGAAGAAGTTCCAGAACTAGTGCAAAAGTAGTGATAAAAGTATTTGTTTCCTTGTGAAAAAGGATGGGCGTCGGGAAAAATTCATCAGTTTTATAAAATTTTTAGTAAACATACGAAATTTTTGCGAATTCTGAATTATTTAGGATGGATATTTGGATGGATATTTTAAGGGATATTTGAATGCAATCCGGTAGTTAATCTAGTTAATCTGTTTTTTTTTTGCTATTTTGTGTTCGCCCAATTCAACGGTTAAATACTAATGAATTTTAGAGTTATTTTGAAGCCGGAAAATATGAATTTAGAATTAAATTTCAGGAAATTTACAGATGCTTGTGAATTAATGCTTCATTGTAATTGCTGATTGTGTAGTTTAGAATTGTGTTGTCATTTTATTACTAACGACTTTACATAGGTGTCTGTAACGGGTCAGTCAACCAATTTTGGTTAGGAAGCCGAAAAGTATTAATAGAATTAAATTTCAGGAAAATTCCATGTGAAATAATAATATTTTTTCTTAGGTTGCCGTTTTAAAGAAGCAATTGTTGAAGACCAATACCATCGTTATCCATTAACCTATTAAGCCTTTATCCTTCATCTAGTAGATTAGAATTGTGTTGTCTTTGTGTTACTAACTATCGGCTATACCTAGGTGTCTGTAACCGGGCCGATTCTGTCCCACTTAACTAACCTATCCAATCCTTCGGTTTTGTTATGTGTAAAAAAGGGTGTACGGTGGACCCGGCGTCATCCGGGAACTCAAGCCTAAGAACTTGGTCGTACATTCAAAATCAATCAATCAATCAATAAAAAGCCCGGTTCATCGAGTTAATAAAATAGAATTGAATTATAAACGAATAACAACGTTGGTTTAATTCTCAGTGAATATTTGGAGCTCACCAGTGGTAAACCAAATACTCTCCTAAACACAGAAATCTAGGCAGATTTTTATATATATATATATATATATATATATATATATATATATATATTTATATATATATATATATATATACATATATATATATATATATATATATATATATATATATATATATATATATATATATATATATATATATATATATAAATATATATATATTTATATTTATAAATAACGGGTGTCCGCCGGGAAGGTATACTACTTTGTTTGTTTATGATTTTTGATTAAATGAAAGAGAATGGATCTTATATTGATAAATGTTTTATTTAATGTCGGCAATTATGTATGGAATACAATATCAGATAAATGTCCGCCTCTGTTAGCCTCACAAATGCGAGCCCTTTTGAGCACATTTTTTATTACATTCTCACACATTTCACGCGGTATTTCATTAATTTCATCACGAATATTTTGTTTGAGTTGCTCAAGCGTTTCTGGTTTGTTTGCATAAGCCTTGCTTTTTAGATATCCCCACAAAAAGAAGTCTGGAGCAGTCAAATCAGGCGACCGTGGAGGCCAATCAACATCACCATTTTTTGAAATAACTTGTTGTTTCAATTCCATTGTAATCCTGGCTGTATGCGATGTGGCACCGTCTTGTTGATACCACATGTTAATCAAGCCCAAAGTATGCAGTTGTGGCGTTAAAAAGTTTTCAATCATATCACGATATCGCTCCCCATTCCGTGTTACCGTTACGCCGTTTTCATTTTCAAAGAAGTAATGTCCAATGATTCCTCCTGACCAAATTGCACACCAGACTGTCACTTTTAATGGATGTAAAGGTGACTGATGAATAATGTGAGGGTTTTCCATTGCCCAGAACCGACTATTATGTTTATTCACATATCCATTTAAATGAAAATGTGCCTCGTCACTCATTATGATTTTTTCATGAAAATCGGGGTTGTCATGGGCGAGCTGTAACATCCTATTGACACGATGGTTTATCGAATATTTTTCCATAATAAATTTGCCACGTGTCTACTTCACGACTGTCAAGTATGAACTGTCAATACTAATATTCGCCTAAATGGCGGCAAAACAAAGTAGTATACCTTCCTGGCGGACACCCTGTATATATAGGAAAAAAAATTAAGGAAATTGAAATGTTTTTATTTAATGTGAAGTACAATCGATACAATTAAGTTCTGAATAAAACGTCATTCAAATGGCCTCCACGACTACTTCTGCAGGAACGAATTCGATGAACCCAATTTTCGAGCACTCTTCTCACTAAATCAAGTCGTATGTCATGAATAGCACGTTCAATATTGACTTGTAAAGCTTGAAAAAAGTTTGGTTTATTGCTAAAGACCAATGACTTCAAATAACTCCACAAGAAATAGTCTAATGGTGTTAAATCACAACTTCTTGGAGGCCATTCAATATCACAATTTATTGAAATAATCGAATCTCCAAATTTTTCTCGCAATAATTCAATTGTTGCACTTGATGTGTGGCATGTAGCTCCGTCTTGTTGGAACCAAATGTTGTCAAGATCAACTTCGATCTTCATTGACAGTAACGGTGTTACCAGCTTCGTTTCGAGAAAAATACGGACCGCTGATTCCACGAGACCAAAAACCACACCAAACAGTCAATTTAGGAGAATGTAATGGTTTTTCATGAATAATTTGAAGATTTTCTTCGCACCAGAATCGACAGTTTTGTTTATTTACCGCACCACTCAGATGAAAGTGAGCCTCATCGGAGAAGATGATTTTCTTAAAAAAATCGTTATCGTTTTCAAGTTGTTCCAAGTCAAAATCAGCAAATTCACAACATTTACGGTGGCCCAATGGCTTCAGTTCTTGAGTGAGAACAATTTTATACGGATGCAAACAAAAATCCTTTCTGAAAATCCGCCAGGTTGTGGTTTGAGACAGTCCCAATTCTTGAGAACGTCTTGGAATCGACAAATTGCGGTCTTCAGCAACAGTTGTCTGAACGGCAGCAATATTTGCATTATTTCGAGCGAATCTTTGTCTTATTGTGTTGGCAACAACATGTTCACCCTTATATATTTTATGTCGTCTTTGTTGACGAAATAAATATGAACCACAAGTAGATGCCACGGAATTCTCAGACATCTTTCGAAAGTACGGAAATTATATACTTGCTGTTGCTCTACAAAACTTTAAAGAAACTGACATTAACCTACATTCTAAATATATGTTCAATAGTTTTCCTTTCTTTTACGTCTTAGACAATGTTGTATCAGACATTATTATTATTATTAACATTTTCTTTATTTCAATTTGAAATAATACATTAGTGTATACGTAATTACAGTTAAAAACAACAAAAAGACAAAGTTTATTGAATATTTTAAAAGTCCTAATTTGCGAGATAAAGATAAACCTCCCTAAAGATCATATCTCTGGTGGAGCACTAGAAATAAATACTAAGTAATACTCCTAAAAAATTCTTGTTTTTGTGTGTTTGATGGTTGATGGTTATACAAACACAAGCGCAATTTTTTGATAAATTAATTGTAATTGGATGCCTTAATTCTATAACAATAGAAATATTGTTGGGTATTATCAAAACTTAATAGCCAACTGCATGTTTCCCGCTCCAACTTATGTTTGTGTTCCGGTGAAAGAACTTTTATACTTTTTGTTTTAATTCCATCACAGAATTTTGGGTTTAGAGAAAATCACTCTACGGTTGAACAAGTTCACAGAATACAATAAGAATATACACTCCGGTATTTTCTTAGATGTAGCTCAAGCTTTCGACAAAGTTTGGCACCAAGGGCTTGAATTTAAACTGCATCGAGAACTGCCTAAGCAATGTTATCATATTCTTTAATCCTATAGCAGATCGACACTTTAGAGTCAAATTTAAAAATGAGTATTCTGAACTAAAAAGAATATCAGCAGATATACCACAAGATAGCGTAATTGTACCAATTCTGTTTATTCTTTATACGAGAGACTTACCGAATATTCAAGTTACTACAGTAGCAACGATACAGCTATCCTAGCAGTTGGAAAAGATATTTCGGGAGCAACAAGTAAACTTCAAAATGCAGTTAACACTGTGAGCAACTGGACTAGAAAATGGCGAATCTTATTAAATGAAACCAAATCAGTACATGCCAACTTTACAAATCAAAATGTAAACTGTATTCCCGTGGTTCTCAACTCAAACCAAATTCCGTATGCAAATAGATGGAAGGGACACATCAAGAAGAAAAAAGAATAGTTAAACATCAAATATAGGAAAATGTACTGGCTCATTGATAGCAATTCTCAGCTCGCAATACACAACAAATTTCTTCTATACAGGCAAATGCTAAAACCAGTAAGGACCTATGGTATCCAACTTTGGGGTTGTGCCAAGAAAACCAATGTACAAATAATACAATGCTTTCAAAATAAAGTGCTCAAATGGATTGTGAACGGTACATTAGGTACGACAACCCTCATAGAAACTTAAAGATGGAATACGTCACCGATCAGATACTCGATTATCTCGGCATGAAAACGCAGATATCCATCATATGTTGGACTCCACCAAAGGAACGAGGATCCCAAAGACAGAAACCGCTGGAACTGGGCGGTTCTAATTAGAATAAGAAAAATAAAATATTGTTGTAAAATGAGTAATCAATAGGTTACTCATCGTAATCCGAGAAACTAATTTAAGATAGTTAAATTACTGGATGATCTCTGAATCAGTTGAGGAGTGGGTTTTTTTCCATTTGTGTTCAATCTTGATATTATGAAGGACTCCTAATAGCATTATAAACCCTTCAAAACAGCAGCAAAACTTTGATATTTTTTCAAAAGGTACTTCATCCCACAATTTTCTCAATGTGGTTAGAGACTATAAGGAACATAAAACAAAACGCCGTACCAATCTTTAAAATGTTTAAAATTTTAAGCAAAAAATACCTATTTCCATTACATCGTAATAAGCCATAATGATTTGTAATTATTTACGTCCAATACATTTGCATCGCATACATATGGCTAGTTGAGAACAGAAGTAATGCAAGTAACATTTTGTTATTAGAGAGATAATGAACAAAACGTGTTTCCATTATTATTAAAATTGAGGCTAATTTATTTTTGTTACAATATGTTAAATTATGATAGGTGCTAACTTAGTCTTTACTAGTAGATCTTTTCGTCACATCCAATATGGCAAAGAAGCCGAAAAAGTGACGTAACTCAGTTTTTGTAAAAATGATACTTGTATCATTCTGTTCTTAACAAGCCATATACAAACATGCAGTGCTTGTTTTGTCTATCACAGCTATTTTGTTTATTTTGGCATTGTGTTGATTATTAACCAATATACGCCATTTTTCTTTTTTTGTAGTATTGTTGATTTTAAAGCAAAAGCAAAAAAAATACATACTAAAACAAGTACAAACACGTTATTTAATTTTGCATTTGTCACGCGTCGATTGTTAACCAATATGCATCCTTTGGGATCTTCCTATTGGGGATCAAGACTTACAACCCGTAAAGGAAAATATCTTTTCGAAGCAGGTCGAGTAAACAACTGGGAGTTCTATTCTGGAGGTAGCTGGACTGCTGGTATAAATAAAATACCAGATCTCATTGATTTCTATGTAACGCAAGGGATTTTCGGAGACTATATGTGTCTCGAAAATAACGAGGGGATATATTCTGACCATTCAGATAATAAGGATAACTTGCCTAAGCTAACAAATAATAAAAGTGACTGGGACCTATTCCAAGAACTAATTGAAGAGCAAATAAACCTTCTCAATTAAAACATCAGTACAATTGGAAGCCGAACTGGAGGTACTTAATAGTACTATTCAACAAGCAGCATGGGAAAGTTCTCCTACTAATCATACCGAATCCTGTAGGAATCAAAATCATCCTGTTGAAGTCAGGGAATTAGTTAGAAAGAAACGGAAGCCACGAAAGACCTGGCATAGGACACGCGCCCCGGAAAACAAAAAAATCCTCAATTATCTGTGCAATAAACTGAAACAACTTATAAAAGAAATTAAGAAGAAACTATTAACAAGTAATTAAGTGGTCTCACCAAACATAAAGACACTGGTTACTCTCTTTGGAAAGCAACAAAGCGATTGAAAAGGACCAAATTGTATGTGCCGCCTATTAAAAATGAGAAAGGAACCTGGGCCAAAAGTGACAAGCAAAAAGCTACTTTATTTGTGTTTACTTGGAAGAAACCTTTCCACCGGTACCTAGGCAAACTGCAGATGAAAACATAACAACAATTAGCTAAATTGATGACCATAATATACGATCAAGTACAATTTAAATGCGAAAAAAGCTCCCGAGATAAGATTACGAAAATTCGTTCAAATAATCAATGCTGCCTTCAGACTATACAATATGTCCCACGACAGTGGAAGGTTGCTGAAGTTATTATGATTCCTAAACCAGGAAAACCAGCAAACGACCAAAGTCGCACAGGCCGATTTTTCTACTTCCTGTCATTTCAAAATTGTTTGAAAAATTATTGCTCAAGAGGCTCAAGCCAATAATAGAAGAACGAAATTTAATTCCAGTACACCAATTTGGATTTAGAGAAACTCACTAGACGATAAAACAAGCTCACAGAATAATGGACAAAATATAAAACGCACTTGAGAAAAAAAACATACTCTTAGATGTAACACAAGCTTTCGACAAAGTTTGGCATTAAGGATTTCAATTTAAATTGCCTCGAGATCTACCTAAACAGTTCTATCAAATTTTTAAATCTTACATAGCAGATCAGCTTTTCCATGTAAAATATAACGGAGAGTTCTCTGCATTAAAAACAATAGCAGCAGGCATACCACAAGGTAGCGTACTGGGTCCTATTTTGTATATCCTGAACACCAGAGATATGCTTAATACAGAAGGTGCTACCATAGCAACATTTCCAGGCGATAGAGCTATTCTGGCAATTGGAAAGAGTATATCAGAAGCAACGACAAAACTTCAACAAGCAACCAACTCAGTGAGTAGCTGGACAAAGACATGGCGCATTAGAATAAACCAGAAAGTTAACTGGATTCCAGTAGAACTTAATTCAAGGCAGGTTCCAAATGCAAATACAGCCAAATACCTTGACATAAGTCTCGATTGCAAGCTTAGCTGGAAAGAGCATGTTAAAAAGAAAAAAGAAGGATTGAACATCAAATATTTAAACCAGATTGAACCTATTCAACTTTGGGGTTGTACCAAGAAGACAAATACACAAATGATACAATGTTTTCAAAACAAAGTTCTGCGTGGCATTGTCAACGTACCATGGTACATCAGAAATGATAACCTACAGGGACTTAAACATGGAATATGTCAGTGAAGAAATAAAATATATGCAAAGAAACACATTCAGCGGATATCTCGGCACCAAAATGCAGACATACGAAATTTCTTGGACACCACCAATGCAGTAAGAAGACTTCAAAGGCAGAAACCTTTAGAATGGGGCAGTTATATTTAATTAGGACAGAAAAATATAATAAATTATGTAAATTCAAACGGGAGTAACCAATGGGTTAGAAAGACAAATTACTAAATAATTTGTAAATCAGTTGTAATATAAAATATAAATAAAAAAAAATATGCATTCTTTGTTTTATCGTTGTATTATTGTACTTTTTATGTTACAGACAAAAGCAAAAAATGTGTTCCATACCACTATATTTTTATAATAATGTAACAATTATTTTATTCGTATTAGTTAGCTCAATTAGTTTTGTTATCCGATAAAAAACTTGGAATCTGTAAAGAAAAAAGGTAAAACTTATAATTTTAGAATTAATCGTTACTAAAGAGGAATATTTTGAAAAAAATAAAAAGCATGGTGATGTGCGAATTTTGGGCGATCATTGACAAATTTTAATTGTAAAAGGATTATTAACTAATCCAAAATTTTAAAATAATTAATGTCCAAAAAACTGGAAATAATAAACAAAAACCCAACATTTTCTTAGTAACTGGGTATGAACATTTTAAGTTCAAACCTCGACTTGACAAGAAAATTTCGCTTCGAAAACGAGGGTAAGGAATACCACTGGACATTACTGAAGAAAAATTGCTAATTGTAAATACCCTATAAATTGCGATTTCAAATCACAAAAAGAAGGATGTTGCAAACCTTATTGAAAAACAGTTTGGCTCAGACTGGAAGTCGCTTAGAGAACTTAGTTGGTACAAAAATTTGCTTGAGTATCAACAGAAAACAAGTCAAATTTTGGAAGAACACGATGAGCATAATGAATTTTGCGAATGTAATGAGCCAGACAAAAGTAATCTTCGTGTATAATATTATTTTTATAAAAATGAATATTTGTTTTATTGTATATTCTTTTTAGTTCCCTCCACTCGCCTATTTCTCGGCTTTAAACACTCATGATTCATCTCGAATGAGTGTGTTAATCCTAACCCGAATAACTGATTATTTCCAAAAAAAACTTCTTTAAAAAAGGGCTTATTTCCAAAGAGTTTTTTGCAAAACGGCTTACTTTTGAAAATATTGACTTTTGCTGGAAATAAGTCCTTCCAAACTTATTTTAATAATCACAAGAGGGCGCTCGAAAAAATGAAAATAATAAAAATTAAATTGGGGTAGAAAATTAATTATATTATTTTAATATTTAAAAATTCAGAAAGTTTTATAACTTTCTATTGGAGCACCCAATTTTCTGTGTTATATTTGGCGCACTATTGTTGCATATTTATGTGGAGCCGCTATCCATGTCAATGGGAAATTTGAAAAGGATTTTGTTTTGTACAACCCTTGAACCATAACATACTTAATCTTACAATAAAAATTGCAAACTTGCAATCTGAATTCTTATTTATAACGTCATACCAAAATAAATGCCAATTGATATATTTCAGGTCGTTAAAAGTTTGTTTTAGGGATGGAATTATTTTTAATTTGAATAGATGATAGATTGATTGATTCCGATAATTTCCCATTCATCTCTTAATAGCCCGCTCCGGATAGCAAATTAAAAAACACAACAAAAATAAAACAACATTTTTCCCTATTGCATCGCACACCAATAAAACTATGTCGATCTCTTATATTGTACATATGAGTAACACGACTGAAGAAACTATCGCTACTAGACGTAAAGATACCTTAGGGGCAGTAAGTTTAGTTAACGAAACACGGGGACTGTTGGAGTTGTACGAGGGTAATAAATTAATTTTATAATGCGGTTTTTGAATATAAACAAATCTTCAATATTAGCAAAATAAGCGCCGTTCTCTTTTAGACACAAGTATGTTGGTACCAATGAGAACTTGAATTAAATAATATTATTGTTTAATAAAAGAAACACAAAATGTGTAATGTGAACTTTTAATTTGTTTAGATAACAGAATATAGCCAAGTTAGCTTTTTTGAAAGCTAAGAGTCTGGACTATGTTTCATTCAAAAATTATTTACTGACCTGGAATAATTGTTTAGAAAGTTGTTCTTAAATAAATAGAATTCTAAAATTTTGTTTAAATTTGAAATACTTTTTAACGGAATAGTCATAACCTTATTTAAAAGAGAATGTTATCAGCTTTTTAATGAAATTAGTACTTGAAAATTAAAATAATTATTTCTCAAGATATTGAAGTTTCTTTAATGCAAGGTGCTGTGTTGGAAGGCTCCTCTTTAAACGACTATAACTTGATAGGGGGCTTTAACGTGTGAAGTGATAGAAGGATCCTCACCTTCGTTTTGATCAAGGAATCAAACGGTACCATTCGTGTCAGCCACTTTACGGATTCCCTGCTTATAGCGCTAATTACACTGTTCCTCATATTATTGAGGTGGGAATACCAATTAGGTTTTGAATCCACTGTTAACGCCCCAAAATTTAAACTCATTTACTGTACTTTTACTAGAAAAGCATGTTAAAGTTTTCATGTCATAGTATCGCTTTAGTAGGATTTCGTTGATAAGGAAATTATTTTGATAAGCAAAATACTTGATCTTTAATAATATTAACGATATCAAAGTAACTCGAATTTCAAATACAATTAATGTATGGTGATGTATAATGACGAAAATTTGTTCGCAAAATATGTGTGTTAAGTTTCAAAATAACAAAAACTCTTGCAATCGATTTTAATTTACCAATATTGCCCATAATCATAATCTGCCCATCCTATTCAATCAATTTCTAATGTTTCAGAAATTCTTAAATTTGTTCATTATAAACCAGTGGCTAATAATAAAATATTATTAACCGCTAGCCGAGAAAACAAATCTTCTTAGCGTACTAAGGCATGTAAAAATAATAGCCGTGTTTTTTTATTAGCCCCCGATAGACGTATCCGGAGCACCTTGTATGTCAAAACTTATAATTAGCGCGCTTTTTTTGCATATAATTAATTTATTTAACTGTAAACTAAGATTTTTCATTCAACTTTTTAGTTAAAAATCGATCAACAAATATCTTGCTCTACCTATTTATCGGGAGCCGCTATCGGGAGCGCTATCCATTTCAAAGAGAAATTTTAAATTTCCTTTGTTTCGTTCCTTTGTTTCCTTAAACCATTAGAAAATTAATCTTACGATACAAATTTAAAACGCAGCAAGATGATTTATTCTTTATAACGTGATGCCAAAATAAATGTTAATTGGTATATTTCAGGGCATTAAATGTTTGTTTTATGGATGAATTAATTTTTTCATTTTTATGGTATAGCGACATCAGTGAATAAATAGCTACAGTTTCAGTGGTAATTTCCCTTCGGCACCGAATAGTGCTCCAATTTTAAAACACGGCTAATATATTCTAGTACTACTAGTACTGGAAAAAATTTAATTTGAATTTTTATTTTATTTTCGATCGTGTATACGGCTTGTTTTTAGCCCTAGTGGGAAAAACACTGCGGCTCGCTGCCAATAACAACCAATATAAGTAAATGTTAATGAAAAAGGTATGCTTTAGACATTGCAATCAATTCAACAACATCGGCCTCATGAGTGCGTAGTGGAAAATTTATATTTTTAATAAAACCGAAGTTTGGCTTCGAGTGACTTCCTTGAAGCACCATTGTCACTCTAATCGTAGTTTGTCTTTTCTAGATTTTTGTACGCTTATCAAATTTTGTGCTATAGATATTAATAGTTTTGGTTGAAAAAATGACATAACTTTAACTGCCACATCTAGTTTCACAGCTTTCCACCTGCGGATAAATTCGACTCAAAATTTATAAAAATTCGTACTAGCTCATACTATATATACTCGTCCTATTTCGTTCACCCTATAAGTATGCCACTTTTGCAGGACTGAGCACTAAAAATTACCAATAGTGACTCAAATATCGAACCTAATTGCCAATTTGATTTGGATATTTTCAATTTTTTTTAAAGACATTGTAATTTCCGCACAGAAAAATAAGTTTCGTCAAATGGACTGAACTGTGTTTCTATTTTTATACAAATCACTTAAAAAACGAGATTTAGTTGTAATATTAATGTAATTGTTTTGAAAATGGTAGAGAAATAACACAATACGAAAAGAAATAAAATGAACAATCGTAAATAAACAAAAAGATTATGTTATCTATTCTATGTTAAGCTATTCTACTGAAAAAAATCGTTAGCACTTAGAACCTTAAGATCGATTAACAAGAAAGAATCGCTTAGCTTTAGCAATATTGTTTTACCCACTCACATTTATATTACAAAACAAACCTAGACGATTGTTGTCACAATTTTGACACTGCTAAAGAATAAAAAAGAACCATAAAAGTAAGAATTTTCTTACAAATATAACTTCTACTTGTATAATCTTGAACACAATATAATCGAATGTGATGGTACAAATTCAAAGAAATTGATAAATTTATGAAGATTTCAGTTGAAACTCATATTATGGTTTGAGTATATAAGTATTTCCCCATAGAAAAATGAACACTACATACATACAAATACAAGAGGGTAAACTTATTATATGGTAATGGTTGTATATATTGTCATTGCGCTTCATAAAATTTAATTAAAATTATTTCTCCAATCTATAGTGGTAGTTGGTTAAATTTATCTCCTTCTTTTGAGAAGGGTATCGACCGATTTTTTATCAGGAGGTGCGATCAATAATACAAATGCTTAGATTGTGTAATACAATTTTGTTTTCTTAATATAAAAGAATTGTACCTCTAATAAAATATAATTCTAAATGAGCACTGGTATTAAAAAATTCAAAGGGGAAATTGTAATATAAATAAACTCTTTTATCTTTCCACCGAATTAGTTTTATAGTAATAATTTATTCCATATAAAATATTGGTAAAATATGTATATATTAGTATAACTCGTGATTGTTTTGGCAGGAATGCTTTTGGGAAATCACAGTTTAATGTATATGACAATTTCATCGTCGGTGATAATGTTACGCTGGAGATATTTTCCGTTCGCAAACCATAATAATAATAATAATGGCTGTACGTATAACCATGTAAAGAAATAATTTGATTTGATTGAAAACATCACAAGGAATACGTTCTTCTAGCAAAAACATATTGTAAAAACGTCTGCATTGGAAATAGTTTAAAACCAAGCCTGTGAGTCTAATATTTTTGTAAAACTGTTTGAGATAACCTGAAAAAGTGAAAATGTTGTGCTACTACTTTCAGGCTGCGTGCATACTTGCAGAAATAAAAATTGACGCACTCGCTTCCGCACTCTAAACCAATCAGCATTTCATGAAATGCTTTATGCCCCGCCTAGTAGTCCACACTCGAGATGAAATATTTTTATCTTTGAGCAAATGAATTCCTCAAGCTTGCCAACCAAAAACTACAAATAGATCTAAATTTAGTGCTCATTGTAAGCCGCCATTATTATTTTTGATATATATTTGATAGAAAATATAGATTTGACAAAAGAATTTCCAGGTGTTTGAATTTTTTTTTGTCAAATGCATGTTGTTTGTGCAAAATTTTTTGTTAGTTGCAAAAATTTTCAGCTTTCGATATGGTAGCAGAAAGTGTTGCGGACTGGTATTAAATGGGCCAAGCAAATTTTGTTCAAGCTCAAATAATGGATAAGGAATAGTTTTGAAAGAATAACTTGTATGGAAACAAGGAAACATTGTCTCGAATCAAGAATGATTTAAAAACTGATAATTAATCGTAAGAAGATCAATGTGATGAGCGCAAAAGATAATTGTGTAACAAACGGCACTAGTAAAATTGTTTATACGGTAATGGGTTTTTAAATCATTTTTTCAGTAACAGTTTAATGTATAATTTTATAATTTTAGACAATATTTGCTCTTCAAATGGAACTACAAGTACTCTTAGGTCAAAATACAGAATTAATTGAAAAAAAAATGATTTGTCATGATGTGTCCCTAGCCGATTCAGTGAACAAAACAGAGATAGGAAATTTACAGAAGCAACATAAACGCGAAACGGAAATTACAATGAATTCCGACAACACATGTTCGCTGACACCCTGATTACACCATCATTCCCATCGAATGATTCAGGCACAACAACTAAACTAGTAGTTCACCATCGGTTAGTATTGGTTGAATTTGATGCAAGAGTAGTGCTTCCGAGCTGAATAAATTATACGGCCGTATAATTTATTCAGAATACCGGAATACCGCGGTATTCCGTTAAAACTGGGTGTCTTTCCATTTTTTAATCTACTAATAGCTACATCTATTTGCTTTGCTGTTGTTGTTGGCTTAGTGATTTAGAATAATAACAGGCAATAAGTCCGTTTATCAAAATTTTCACGCGAGAATTGATTTTACGAGCAGGTCTGATCGTTTGTTGTTTAAAATTACAAAACAAGCTCATATTTTTTCTTTAGATTCAAGATGTATAGTAGGGGCTAATTATGTAAGCAGAATGACTACGACTTTCCACTTTCGACACAAACTAATGTTGACAACTTTTCAATGAAAACAAACACAAATCATTACGTTTTGTGTCTCGCATTTATAACCGATAACCCAAAATGCTTTAAATAAAAAATACTTCTGACGATATTTATCGTAAGTCGAAGTTGCAATGCTTACATAATCCATCCTCAGATTCCAGATTCATAGTCAAGTGTGCAATATCAAAAATCTATTGAATTGCACGAGAGAGTTGAGTGCACACGAGGATCAAATTTTATATCCATAATAAAATATAATAATATCATATCATAATATGATTGCACCAGTATATTTTATAAAACTATAACAAATTTTATAACTACTTCTGACTACTAGGCATCTGACACCGGGCCAATTTTATAATTAGTACAAACATGTCCTGTCCCTATATCTGGTTATTTTTAAAACCGTTAGTCTTGGTCACACACTCTAAATAATGGTGAATAATAATAATGTTATTGGCTTCTTAATTTGCAACTTTAGTTCCCGGAACTTGTCAATAAACCTTCAATCCTGGTGTGCCGTCGACACAAGTCCCATTTATAGAGAAAATCAAACAATCATCCATCAAATGCATATTGGAACAATTAGGAACCTGACACAAGTCGAAGTCTAATAAATGACGCAGTTGAAACCAGTTCTGAAATATTGTGGCCACATTATCGACGTTTCAAATGTACAATCAATATCCTTTACTTCTCATTGTTTTTGGCGATGTTGGCGTGTATATGATTGGCATCTCATTTTATGCTGGTCCTCAACCATAAAATGAAGAGACCAACCGTCAAAAAGCGGTAACCAACTTGGGAAAGTGGTCCAGTACGCTAATACACTAAGTGGAGTCATTATTGAGAACCTTGTCTACGGCAAGCCAACATCAAGCAACATTATGTAATCAAAAATCACTTATTGAAATACACAATTTTCAGCAATTATTAGATTACTATCAGTGAATAAAAGAGGATCCGAAAAGTCATATTTATATTTTAACTGTAAAATAAAAAACATAAAATTCGTAAAAGAGGACAAAATAATATTTTTTGAAAAAGATAGAAACAAAATTTTTTTAAATTCAAATACAATATGTAACCAACTACTTGTGCTCTTTTTAACAGCTCCTAGTATACCAGACCATTTTTGATCAAATTCTTAAATTACAGTCATTTACCCGGTTCTTCATTGAGGTCACCCTGGGAAAAATAGGAATTTTAAAGGTTTTAAATTTAAAATGTTAACAAAGAGCGTAGCTCAAAACCAGTTCTTCTGACAAAATTAAAATTGAATGGCACAAATGGTGCAGTAATGATAGACTAATTGCTAATGAAAATTTATTGCTATAAAATTAGTAATATACAGATAAGTCAAGCACAATCGTCTTGACAGACAAAAGATGTAAACTTCAGGATGGGTCTTGTATAAACTATCGGCTATCATAAGCTATCTTACCTTAGCAATGCTCTCAAATTATAAAGAGTCGAATCAGTCCGTATTTCTATAAAAATTTGGTTCGTATGAACAGACTGTAGTGGTGCAATCAGCGCTTTGTAGATTGTTTGTAGTTTAGTTTTCGAGAAACTTTAAAAGTTTATAGTGTATAATTCGATTATGTAATTTAACCATGCGATGATTCTTGCGCTATACAGAGATTTTATTTTGCTCATATATCATCCACACTAAGTAATCGAACTTTCCTTTTCACTTACCATATGCTTGCCCTCTAGTAACTGATATTTTTTTGCTCACAACGCTATATGAAGCACATTTTTTGGATGGTTTATCGGAAACGAACTGACTTGATTTATAATATAAGGGGCTGCGCTGCTCTATGTTCTGTCGGATGATATTCTCTAATGACACGATGAAAAAAGTTTTAGCTATTTGGTTTCATTGCCGGACATTGTAACCGTATGTTATTTTTGAAGCATCCAAAAATTTGCCTTATCGACTACATACTACATTATTTTGCAGCAATTTTTTTAATTTTTTTCGCAAAGAATGTTAAACGGCATTGGATGAATAATTCGAATCACACACCCCTTAAAAAAGTATATCAGAAGATTATGTTGGAATAAGAAAAGCCAAAGAGGTAATACTCGTAGATGTGAACAGTTTGAATATTTTGGAATTTCGTTCCTTATACGAATGGAATAGAGACATTGTCGAGTTTCGTTCAGCCTGACCAACCTAATCTATTTAAGTACCTTTGGTTTAATTTAAGATGGGCTTATAATCCTACCATAAAGCTGAATTTATTCAAAATTGGTTCAGGCATTTTCAAATTTCATTCGATATTGTGAGCTTGTACATTCCAACTAGGTTTATTAAAGAGATCGATTAAATTGTAATATATAGTACCAATGTATGCAAAATTTATTCAAACACAAGGACAGGCAACTAAATCTTCATATTTGTAGTTTATTTAAAAACTTTCAATGGCGTGTTACAGCCTCTGATATTTATGTGCCAATTAATGAAGACTCTTAATTCAAGGTATACAGCAAAGATAAACTTTTGGTGACCTTTAAAATTATATCATGAGTATAGAAAGGTGATCCTATCGGTCAAATACTTTTTAATTTATTCTTGTAATACTTCATACGTCTGCTTAACATATGCTAGTGCAGCTGATATTAGTATATGTTAACGACATCTGGGTTTTAAGTCGCAATGTTATTCTCCTGAAACAAATCATCCTGCCATTATAATTTCCAGCTCATCAGATCAACATGCAAATGAACCTATAGCGGTGTTACCGCGTTTTATTATTAATAAGGATTAAGACTCACTATATTTTATTATTTATTTATTTATTAAAACTATTATTTTTATTACAAATGTTGTTCACCAAGATGGTTGATGTGTGAACGATTGTTCGGCACTTTCACTTTTTACTTTTTAATATCTTGTGAGACTGTGTCTCTTAAACTTCCAAAACCTGACGCTGTTTTCGTTTTTTATTTGTTTTCCCGTGTGAATATTCTTAATTCTCGATATTTATCGATAACCGATAAATATCGAGATTCGCGAATCAGGTGGCGAAATAGCTCTATTCAGCAAAACGAGCTATGCCTCGTAATTAAGCGGCGGGGTGTATAAATAGTTTTGCTACGAGGAGTACCACGACGTGAAAAGGATTTTTGAGAAAAAGTCTAACGGATTTAGATCGAGAGACCGCGGTAGTTATGCAAGGGACCATCCTCTTCCAATCCAGCGGCTTGGATAATCTACGTTCAGGTGTGGTTTAACGACTTGAGCATAGTAAGGGAGCTCCATCATATTGCAGTCACATATTTCCACGCGTTTGTAGAGAAACGTCGTCAAGTAATTCATCCAAGTAATTTTGTAGAAAACTTAGATAGACTTCCCCTTTGATCCGTCAGCAGGTAAAAGATCTTATACATGTTGCACATGGTAAGGATGCAACTGACTTTTTTTAAATTACGATGCAACGTAGACCGTGGCCACCCGAACGTCTTGATAAACAACGAACACTTATAGATGGGTCGCCTTTCACCAATCCAATTATTCTATCTTCATCGATATCAAGTTGACCGGCTGTTTCATATCTTCTCGGACGACCAGAGACTTTGCATTCACTGTACATTTGATGTACGTTTTGAAACTAATCTGTAATCGGGAAAGCTTTCCCCATTTGGATATCGTCTGTGGTAAGTAAGATAATTACTAATGTTCGGGCGTTGCCATTAAATAAGCCATAAATGAAATGCTTTTCTGCATATTCGCGCTGGCAATAAGCCATATAGCTTATTGACATTTTAATTATAAACTTGCAAGTATGTATGTATGGAACTACTAACATGAATTACAAAATGTTTTTCTTTTTATACTTTGTTTAATGCGGACTACTAGGTTTGATTAAAAAAATTGTTATAGTTTAGTTTACCATTGTGTTCTGTAACGGAATTTCCTCAAACTCCGTTGCTAACCTATCCCAATAGATAAGTTCCTTACAGAATCTAATCAGCATGACCGTGATGATAAATCATCACCCACATTTCTTTTTGTGTTGTACAGATCCAGTTTCAATTATTTAATACATGTTAAAATTATTAATAGTAACCTACATTTGTATAAGCATAAATCTACTGTAGTAATTCCATAAACCTTGACGATATCATCTTCATTAATTTTCATATTTATCCCAAACTGAATTACTCATTTTTCGTCTGTGTCACTCAATAGTATGTATAGTAAACATATATGCAACATGTGAACAGACATAAGTATTTAATTTTTCTTGTTCTCAATTCTCTTTTCCGTATGCATATTAAGTGCAAGTAAATCCCTCGTATGTATCATGGGTAACCTGCTACATAATAAACGGAAAAGTGAAGATTTGCAATTGTGATTGCACCAAATTCTATGTAAAAATTTATACCAATTCGGTTGTACTTTTTTACTGACGCCGAAATAATATGGTTAGTTGACTGTGAGAATTCAATTTAACTTTTTCTTGTCACCCCGTTCCTCTCACCCAGTCAATTAAGTTGGTTTAAAGACTGAAAAAAGGCAATGGAGGAGGCAGTTAATTTTGGGTGTACTATCCGTGTAGTAGCTCAACTCGGCAGATAGCCCACTAAGTTACAAGTTTAATTTTGTTTTTTAAAAAAAATTAAGTTTGGTTTTTTTGTTTAAAGTAAAATACAATTTTTTTTATTTTTATCTGAGTAAGGCGAAGCGCGGATATAAAAATAAATTTGATAAGTATAGTATTCAACATATTAACATAAACCGGCACATGTAACAGGATATACCACTGGTTGTCCCACGGGACAGAAATGTTGTTGCTTAAGCATTCCTTTCCTTCTGCCAGAACCGCTCTGGGACCTAAAATACTTACTAACACATCCATGTATCTGAGAGCACTATCTTTTTTCTGTTTTGTTTGTAGTTAAGATGATAGTTTAAAACTATCATTATAAAACCACGGTTGATTCAACCCGCATAAAGGGTTGACAACTGCATCACTACTTCGGGATCCGATACTCCCCTTTTTTTCTTCCTTTCTCTATTTTTTTTTTCGATGCGGTTATCAAGGCCGTTACTTGTGCATCCCTATCCCCACGACCAAGCACTAACCTCTTCCGGTTGAGCTACAGGTTAATGCCGCAATGGACAATGCATCGATTTTAGAAATCGAAATTTTGTTAAGTGCATTTTTAATATACACGACTTACTTTGTAAAAAATTGATAAGAAACATTCAGTTGTGAATCGATCAGCGTGTGATACCAGTTTAAAATCTGCATTAGTGTCGGATATTTTTCTGATAATAGGTGAACTTTCTGTAGTACATAATTTTCTGGCTGGCGCCACTTAAACATCAAAAAAAGTATTTGAAAAACAAAAACACTTAACATAACCATTGTTTTTATTTGAAAATACAGCTTATAAAATGATTTTATTGCAAGGGCACACTATTCTAGATGTTAATAAAAAGGTTAAACGAAAGAACTCTTGGGTTTTTTTTAAATAAATTTTTTGGTGGGTGCGCTGTGGTTTCACTAAAAGTACTCAAAAGAGGGACAACTTTTGCACCATCAACAATTCGAAAAAACTTTACTTGGCTGTTTTTGTTGGAAATGAGCTCACCTATCACCCTGCTTCATTTGTTCGTCCAATTCTTGGACACCCTGTATTGTCTAGGTGTTTTTACAGTCCGTCTATAATGAAAATAATTTGTTGTAAGAGTTGATTTATTTAGAATAATGTAGTAACTTTTTCGGTTGTGTTGGTTAAAAGTTTAGTATCACTTTCAATAATCCTGGCTTATTCAGTTACGTATGTTGTGTACTTTTGCAAATCTGACTGACATACATACGGTTGTTCAATTGTATTTGTGCCTCTGTGTATTTGTATCTGTGTATAAGTTTGCCTATGATTTTGTCCCCGTTTCTATTGACCATGTCGGTCAATTGGTTTTTCTAAATTGTGCAAGTCGTCCCGATCTAAACTTCCTGTAAAGGGTTTTATGATGGATCCTATGCAGTTTATGTGTCCTCTTTTTATTTATTTTGCTGGTACGTAGCTTGTTTAATTTATATCGCATTATTTTTATTTTTTGTTTAAAGATATTATTACTTTCTTTATTTATTAGGATATTCATTCAAGGATTCTAGTTATTTTGTCTATGTTTTCTGGATATTTGTCAAGATTTATTATTTGGAGTAGTCTTATATGTGATGTTACGATTTTTGCGTTACTGATTTTCATTGGTAGTATGCCATTGTGTCCGTGATGTCTTTTAAACTAATTAATTGTCCCTATGTCGGAACTAACTGTAATGGACGTTTAATTTCTGATTTATGGATTTTACCCAGTTTTGTTTGTGTTGTGAGTTTATTTTTCTTAAGGACTTCTAATTTATTAAACTGTGTTGCAAATTATTTTATTTTTTCTATTTGTTTTCCAATAAACAGAATTACCTGCATTTTAGAGGCTTTTACTCTATTTTTATTTGCTATTTTTATTAGTTTTCGTTTTGTGTCTATATTCCTATGGTGAATTAACTGTAATATGTGTCAGTAATCTTTTCTTTGCTTCTCGACTAATTGTTTGAATTTACCAGGTGTTGGCTCAGATATTGTGTTCCCTTTAAAATGGGCTGTAACTATGTAGTCAAAATTTTTGTGTAAAACAGTTTTTGTCAAAACCGTCATTTCCGCCTAAATTTTGGATAAATGATTTAGACCAATGTCGTTGCAAATTTAGTTTAGAATTTTAGTTTATATTCGTTTTTCTGATAAATGAAATCGAAATACAAATTTGCAAAAAACAAAAAAGCTTGTAGCGGCCTGTTTCAACTACAAGAAACACCGCATAATATACATAATCACAAAACGGACAATTCTCCGTAGACTGCATAATTTATTAACGGACAATTCTCCGTATAAATAATCATATTCTATAGAAGGCTTAACGCTGTCACAATTCCTGACCGTTGTCCTATTCCCCACATCCAAAACTTTTCCATGCAATTACATGGATGCTCAATTTTTCTAAAATCGATTTCGTCAGAGCGTACGATTTAATACTAATAGCTCATACGACGTACATAAAACCGCAATTACCAGACCATTTGGATTATTCGAATCCACCCGAATGCCATTTGGACTCAGAAATGCTGCACAATCATTTCAGCGTTTCATCAACGAAATTGTGAGAGATCTCGATTTCGTTTTTATTTATATTGACGACATTCTCGTAGCATCTAGAGACGAGCAGCAATACTTACTCCATTTGGAACAACTCTTCCAAAAACTATCAAATTATGGCGTCAATATTTATACAGCAAAATGTGTGTTTGGCACAAGCAACCTTGACTTCTTCAGTCATAAAATCACTCCTAATGACATTCTGCCGTCCGAATTAGAGAATTCCCAGCATTTTTGCGTTAAGCAAATTCAGCAATTTGTCGGTATGGTAAACTACTACCACCGATTCATTCAAAACTCGCTGAGAAACTTGCCCCAATTCACTTACAATTGGCAACACTTCTCAAGAATCCCAAAACGCCTCAAAATTTTTCTTGACCTGAAGAATATCACAATGCATTCCTCCAGCTCAAGAACAGCTTAGAAAATATAGCTCTTTTAGCGCATTCGCTAAATGCGAATCTCTAGATTCGGCGTTCCGATCAACATAACGACCGACCAAGGCACACAGTTCGAATCTAAACTATTCGCTGAGCTTATACAACTTTTAGGCTCACGTCGAATACGAACAACTGCCTATCACCCATAAGCAAACGGTATGGTTGGGCGATTCCACAGCCAATTTAAAACAGCTTGAAAAGCTCGTGTAAATACCGTCAACTGGAGTTCAGAGATCCCAATCATATTGTTGGGAATCCGAGCAACAGTCAAAGATGACCTAAAATGTTCACCAGCAGAACTGGTGTACGGTCAAACGAAAAAAAATATCTGGGGAATTCTTTGTAGAACATCCACTTACACCCCAAGTAACCACTGACACAGTGATTGATCACTTGTGCTCCACGATGAACAAACTCATCCCAACGGACACGCGCAAAACAAATCAAAGCGATATATTTGCACCAAAGTCACTGCAAACTTGTGACTACGTTTTCGTACGAATAAATAAAGTTTGCACAGGCCTTACACCACCATATGAAGGCCCATACAAAGTGATACAACAACTTCGTAAGCACTCTGTATTGCAAATCAGAGACACACAACAATCTGTCTCTATTGATAGACTCAAACCAGTCTATGGAATACTGACTTCGCCCCATCAATTATCGGGAGTAAAGAAAACTGCCCGCATTTTTGGATAATACACATTCCTCAAGCATTTTTCGTTACTCCCAAGTTAAAAACAAAACACTAACTTAATATAATTCATTTTCACAGTATGTCGCAGCAAAAAGATGAAGGGCTACTGCCATCTATAGAGATGGCCCTACAAGAGGCAATGTACACAGCAACAGCAAGATCGATCGATCAACAACCGCCACAAGCAGATCGATCAGTTGGGCCGGTACCGTTAACCGCGCCTCAAACACTATCAAAACTGGAATGGCGGATTTCAAAAAAGAAGGTTAAGAACCAAGCCACCAACCTCATTAGACAACGAGTCGAGCGGTTGGAGCATCTTTTTAAAATACGACGACCCAGCCAACCAAGTAAATCATAGGTGGTACAGCGGGGCAAACATTCCGTCGTGGGCAAACAAGCTCACCATCACCCACCACAGCAAACATCGGCCGGACGTGTTTCACCAACAGTAATTAGATACACAATTTGTTGGTTTCGTGGCCGATTCGCAAATAAGGCCACAAAGTGCATCAATCCGTGCTCTTTTGAAAAATTATACAGGCCAAAAAGTCAATCATGAGCAGAAAATTGGACGATTATATTAAGAACTAACAAATAAATATAAATAAATGAATTATTGAAACTAACATTTGATATTCACATTTTTAATAAATCATTTTTCAATAAATTTCGCACTTAGATCACATACAATGATCATACATCCTTATAATAGTACAATCCCCAAAACTCTATCCACAATTGCTGGTGGACACGAAAACCCATAAAATAGGGGACCTTTTCACTGAGGAGGGAGTGATGTAGCGGTCTGTTTTTTCAACTACAAGAAACACCGTACAATTTACATAATCACAAAACGGACAATTCTCCCTAGACTGCATAATTTATTAACGGACAATTCTCCGTATAAATAATCATATTCTAGAAGAATATAGATACAACAGTCTTTTCATATAAAATCGGTACATACAACAAAACCAATATTATACACAAAACATAATTGATCAATTTTATTAGCATGCCGAATTTCATATCAATCAAAATCGTTACCAATAATAAATTATCATTGAAACGAACAATATTATAATTGTATCATAGATGACACCATAATTCTCGTGATAACCAAGACACAGAATATTTAAATTAAACAATGGTACGGTAGTTGTTAAAATCTTATTATAGATGCCCCCATCATTAAATGATTGTGATACCCAAAGACACAATTATTTAATACCAGTCAACATGATGGCGAGGACAAATTAGAACAAATTAAATTTAATGTTGCAATATCGTTCATGTCAATAATTCAAGCAAGGTGGTAACCGGCAAAAACCAGATTTGGTCGATGCATTCAATATTTTATTATCTTGTTTACCAAAAAGCGAAAGCACTGGACCAATCCAATTTTTCTTGCATCCAGCTTGCACTAAAATTTTGTATAAAAGTTATATGAAATTTTGATTTTTTCTAGTCAGTTTCAAAATGTTCGTGGTTACAAAACGGAGCAAAGTCAGTTTATTAAATAGTTTTGAATTATTATTTCAACCAAAAGTTAAAGTGTTATTTAAATTTATTGTTTTTACTATATATCGACTATATATTATTCTATCGATTTGGTGCGTTTATTTTGGGGAAGACAGTTCAATAAGCTTCTCTATAAACTGCTACTTCCGGTGGGCCGATTTAGGCCGAATTACTACGATCTCTTACTTTATGGAAAAAGGAGAAGCCTAAAGTTTCAGCCGATCAGTAGATATGCCTTAAACTTTTGGTCTGCAGAAATCACACACCCATACACATAACATATACACACGCACACACACTTACGCACACAAATTTTTAAAAACGTCTTTTCGTCTTCTGCGATATAGCGAACAATATGAGTAAATGATAAATACAAATTTATTCCGATAATAAATTATGTGTACTCGTATATACAGGGTGAGCCATACGTCACTGAACATTGTATTTTTGATATCATTTTTTTGTTTTGTATTTTTTATCCTTTTATTTTTCAGTATTAGAAACAAACTTTGGGAGATTCAGTAGCCATGTATACCGAGCACCGAGCAATTGGTGAGTTTTATTTTGCTAGTCAAAATTCATAATTGAAACCCAAAGAAAATTTCGAAATTTTTTTAACACCAGAAATGCACCATCACGAAATCAAGTACGCAATTTAGTCGCTCGTTTTCAGTTATTGGGATCTGTTAGTGACTTATCTCGGAGTGGAAGACCGATTGAAGCACGAAGCCAAGATAATATCGAACGAGTTCGGGAGAGTGTAAAAGAGAATCCTGAAACATCGACTTGTAAATTTGCCACTCAGCTTCAAATGTCTAGCCAGAACTTCACTGCGTAGAATAATGAAAACAATTTATTGCTGTTTTCGTACAAGATATAAATGGTACATAAAATTTTGCCGCATGACTATGCAACCCGCTTACGATTTTGTGCAAAATTGACCGAATTATTAACGAATGATCCTGATTTTAAAAAAATTATAATGACCGATGAAGCGCATTTCCATTTAAGTGGTTATATTAATATGCAAAATTTTAGAATCTGGGGCACTGAAAACCCAAAAGTGATTCAACAGCGTCTGTTACATCTACTTAGAGTCACAGTCTGGTGCGGAATATCAGCAGACAAGATCTAAGGCCCGTACTTCTTTCAAGACGAAGATGTCAATGCATTGACTGTAAATGGTGAGCGTTACAGGGCTGTGTTAGAAAATTTCTTGTTTCCTGAACTTGATAATACTCAAGAAATGTGGTTTCAACAAGACAGAGCTACGTCCCATACTGCAAGAAAACAATGAATTTGCTGCGAACGATTTTTGGTAACCGTATCGTTTCACGATTTGGAAACTTAACACCACCAGTTTTCTTTTTGTAGGGGTTTTTGAAAGATCGTGTATATGGAAATAAGCCGCAAGGACTGCAAGAACTACAAGACATCATAATAAATGAAATTGTTGCGATTGATCAACCAGTTTTGGCTTCAGTTATGAACCAGGTACAGCAAAGAGCAGCAATTTGCGAATAGGCTAATGGCAGGCATCTAACATATATTATTTTTAAAGTTTAATTTTTTTTTAAAACTTCATGATTAAAACTATCTTTTGTAATCAAAATTATTCATTTTCAATAAAAAATAAAAAAAATTTATGAAAAATACAATGTTCAGTGACTTATGCCCCACCCTGTATTGCTTTGAATAAATATTGTTGTTGCATCACCAATTTGATTCGCTACAAGTAATTTGCGGGGGCCGCCATTGTGTGTCGATGGTCAATTGTTAATCGCGTCAACACTATGTACCAAAAACCGTTTTCAACACAATTTGGGAGACTTATCTAGGAATGTATACATTTATGAGTGGAATTCCGGGAATATTAGGATTAATATTGTAGATGGGACGCGTATTTCAATAGTTTTACTTGGTGGAGATGATTCTGTTGAACGGTTTATAAACAGTAAATAGCAATTCTCTATCAATTGTCAAGTTGTTTTGAGGCTGCTCATATAATTAACCGCACGGTAAAGTAAAAATATTACAAATAAATATATTTCGCTACCATGGAAGAATACTGACACAACTCAAAATAATTTATTTCGGTTTTTTTGCACGAAATTGTCCTGTGGCGCAAAGAAAATTGGCACATTCATCTACCACAGAGCATTTACATTTACATTAGTCTTGAAAAGTCGGAGCTCATTCGGATCTTTGTTTTGACATTGCACTTCAATTGTTTCAAATAAATTATGCAGTGTACTTCTTAATTTATATTCTAAACGGTCACATTTTGAATTGTGTCTTTGGGCCAATAATTTTTTTTGTCAACAGTGGTATATTACGATTTGAGAATGTATTTTATAAAAGGAAAGTAAATTAAAGTATAATAATTTTGTATTATTTAATATGAATATATTTGTTACAATTTTAATTATTTGTTACTGATTACTGATAGTAGTGGTAGAAGTCAAGGATTAAATATTATATTGAAAATAGAGGCCCAGTAAGATAAAAATACAACAATATGTATGACAAGCCACGATATTTCTGAGGTGGCGATTTGTTTGTTCATAACTTTTACATTCGTAGTTGGAGTTGCAATAATTTCGTATTTCATGTTTCGGTGTTCTTCTTGAGAATACAACTGTAGCAAACACTTTTTTTGGTTTTAACGATGAGAATTTTTCGCTGTTTTAGATTTCGATTTACTGTTTAAGTAAATAATAACCAGTGTAAAGTTTGTTTGAATACCTTAATATTGCAATTTTTCAAGGAATCATTTCCAGTCATAACTATAATTTTGAATTTATATAAAGTTTATTTAAAAAAAATCCATTTTGCATAATTTCATTCGGAACGCACAAACCTCTGATATACACTTAACTTTGAAAGGTGGTTTAGGGTATATTGAATTTTTGTAACAATATATGTTATTTGAACCAGGAACATACAGTTGATAAAAGTTCTAGAAATTTATTCTTAAATCAAACCAAATAATAACGCCTATACCTATTACCATTTTATTAATTATTCCAATGTAAAATTCGATCGTGTTAATGAAATGCTTATTATACGGGTATTTACAAAAAAATTTATAAATTTTATTTTGATTAAGTAAATTTTGATTATATATAGTTCCTAATAACAATTTTTATTTTTATATATGAGAGATTTAATTTTGTCGTGTTTTACAAAAATTATGTATATTGTTATTTTCCATAACATAAACTTGTTAAGATATTATATAATTTTGTATTATTTCAGCTGTCTCAGTATCCGTTGCTGTGTGGACGCTGGTAGCGATATCATTGGAACGATATTTCGCAATTTGTCGTCCATTAACATCACGCCGGTGGCAAACCCAGTTTCACGCTTACAAAATGATATTGTTAGTATGGATTATAAGCTTTGCGTGTAATTCACCTTTACTTATAGTACAACAATTACAACCAATGGCAAGAAGTAAGTAGCTCAACTAATAATAAATATTTACATAATATAAAACCAGTACTATAAAAGCCTTATTTTTGAAACCAATGTACTGTTTGTATGAGGGTGGTATACTTGAATGCGAATATTTTAAGGGTAGACTCCTTGGCTAATTTATAGCAAAACTCATTCCTGCAAATAGTAATTTACTGTGATACAAGGTGTTAACGAAAAGTAGTTTGAGATGGCACCTTAAGGCTGTATGGTACTCAGAAAAAAAATCGTTTTGATGTTGATATTTAAATGCCCAAGAATGTGTCCAATCTAAGTTTTTTTTGGTTTTTTTTCATCTAAACGATAATATACTCGTATAAGATATAAAGTTTACTTGGTTTTGTTTTATTTTGTTACTGTGCTTTATGTGTATTGTAATATTAAGCTCTGATAGTATTAGTTTTGCATAATAAGGCGTTTGGTTTTTATACATATTTTTGATATTTTAAATCTCGCTGTGAAATTTTAAATTTATTTTCAACTTTGCCAAGCAGTCGCATAGTAAAGTTTACTGTTTATAAGAGTAGTAATATGCTCTAACTCTGAGAACGTAGTGATTATATGGGAGCAATATTTATCATAGCTGTGGAATAAACATAGCAATATAAAAATTAGCTTTATGATGTTCTTGATTACGATTTTACATTTCTAACTTACTTTGAGTTATTTTCAAATCAAATTAGTTGGTAATCCTTCTATGGTTGAACTTAAAACAGGGCAAGTTTGAATGGGATGGAGTGAAATGGAATCAGCTTGACCTTTACAAATAGAGCGCAGTACCTGAGTCTCATTTATGACAGAAAGTTAAACTAAACATCTATAAATTATTAATAAGCTCAACTAGTAACAATAAATGCTGTCCATTTGTTCTAAGCAACAGGGGCATCTCTAATACTAACGAATACTTCTCAAAACATGTTTTGATGGGAGATTTGGAACTCATATTTGTCCGAATGACACTAGAGAATTACGCTAGAGTAAATTGCAAAAGTTCACAGTAACTTATTCTTATTTCAAACCGTGTCATAAACATTTAGACAATATGATTGAAATATGAAAATTAAGTTAGAGCCAGGTTAACTGAATTTGACATAACAACCAATTAAACTTCAGAAAGTTTTATAATAAGACAATTATTCGAAAGCCAACTGTGATGACAGAATATGCTTGCTTTTTACTAGCTTTAGCATTGAAGTTGTCAATAACCACCATCATTTAAATTCGTGCTCAGATATGTATTTCATCAAATCACCCAGCTTATTGTAAAATTAGTCTTTATCCTGTCCTTGGGTGAGCTAGCATCCGTCAGTACATATACGCTGGTTAGATTATGAACATTTTAATTAATTTTATGTGCACGTATTCATTTATAAACCAGTAAGTTTTTCAAAGTACAACGAGTTAGTGATGAGATTAGAGTAACTGCACTTTCCAAATTTTCCATTTTGCCGTGTGGTTTTTTAAATATATTCTTTAAAAATAATTCATTGATGATTGTATCAACGATATCTTTGTTATTAATATCAAAGACGAGTACATTTTATTAGAGCAAAACTCATTGTGAAATGTCCTTAACAAACATAATAAACAATAAACTTAACTCATAGGGCTAATAAATTACGTCATGCTAGTGCAATTTTGATAATAAGGGCGTTGTGTTTTAGGTTACCTTAGCCGTGACTCATCCGGTACAATAAACTTTCTCACAAACAAAGTTGGCTTTCCTAGATATCACAGCTCACTCGCTGTTATAATTAGACCAAAGTTATTTTACTATAAAACGCCGATAAAATTCCTTTATTATCAAGCATCCTCTCCAAATCTCATTTAAAATATTGGATTTTCAGGTTTAAAACTTAAAACACATTAAAATTGCATTTAAGTTATATATTTGTTTTACTAAAAGAGAAAATTAAATGCGAATTTTAAATTTGAAATCCTCTGGTGCTCAAATTATGTAACATAAAGTGTTGCTTTTAGACTCATTTGATGCTCTACTTAATTGTGATCAAAGTTGTTCCTAGGAAGAGCATATATGTCGCCCTTTTCCCTAAATTTGATTCGCATTCATATTGAAAAAATGAATATTTTGTAATTTTTCAACTTTAAAGTCATGTAGCAGCCAAACTAGATGCAGTGCAAATATGATTAATAGCTCGTTTAAAAGGCCGAACCTCTACCTTTAAAACCCTGTACAAAAAGTATTAGGATTTTGGTAGCTGCGCTCTCTAGCGGTAAAAAGCCGTGCGCACATATATCTTGCCATAACTTCGAAAATAACGGTACTTTGAAACTTTTTTTATTTATTTGTTAACCATAAACAACCTTTCGAAAGCAGTAAAAACGAAAACAATATCTTTTATAGGACGGAAAATACAACATTTTATGTATAGACACAATATTAAAGTGCGAAAGATGTGAAAATTGACATATCGAATAACGGGAATTTCGAATGTCAAAATAAAAACCAAAAAACACTTATATATATATATATATATATATATATATATATATATATATATATATATATATATATATATATATATATATATATATATATATATATATATATATATATATATATATATATATATATATATATATATATATATATATATATATATATATATATATATATATATATATATATATATATATATATATATATATATATATATATATATATATATATATATATATATATATATATATATATATATATATATATATATATATATATATATATATATATATATATATATATATATATATATATATATATATATATATATATATATATATATATATATATATATATATATATATATATATATATATATATATATATATATATATATATATATATATATATATATATAACGGGTGTTTTTTTAGAAGGTTTGTTTTTCCGATAGATGTCGTTTTATTTTATGACAGTTGTTTTGACAGCTCAAAGTGGCATTTCTACTCAGTATTGTTTGGCAAATCATTATGAATAGGTTAACTCCAGAACAACGTTTTCAAATCGTGGAAATTTATTTTCAAAATCAGTGTTCAATTAAAAATGTTTATAGAGCACTTCGTGAATTTTATGGTGCACATAATCGTCCGTCAGAGACCACCATAAAGAACGTAATTACCAAATTTCGGTCTACATTCACTCTTTTGGATGCCAAGCCACCGACAAGAATGAGAAGAGTTCGTACAGAAGAAAATATTGCTGTCGTTGAGGCCAGTGTCGAAGAAAACGACAATTTATCGATTCGTCGTCGTGCTCAGCAAATTGGACTTTGTCCATCGACTTTATGGAAAATTTTACGTAAAGATTTGGGTTTGGTGCCATACAAAATTCAATTGGTGCAAGAATTAAAGCCACACGACCATCGTTTGCGCCGTGAATTCAGTGATTGGTCGTTAAATCAATTGAACGAAGATCCATTTTTTTACCGTAAAATTCTCTTCAGTGATGAGGCGCATTTTTGGTTAAATGGATACGTCAACAAACAAAATTGTCGCATTTGGAGCAAAGATAATCCACACGCCGTTCTAGAATTACCAATGCATCCTGATAAATGTACTGTTTGGTGCGGTCTATGGGCTGGTGGGATCATCGGTCCATATTTCTTTAAAAATGAGGAAGGACGACGCGTTACCGTGAATGGAAATCGATACAGAACCATGTTAAATGAGTTTTTGTTGTCAAATCTTGAAGATATGGATATGAATGAAATGTGGTTTCAACAAGATGGTGCCACTTGCCATACAGCACGTGAAACAATCGACTTATTGAAAGAAACTTTCAACGACAACATTATTTCGAGAAATGGTCCGGTGAATTGGCCTCCGCGTTCGTGCGATTTGACGCCACTCGATTACTTTTTGTGGGGATACGTGAAGTCATTGGTTTATGTGGATAAACCTCAATCGATTGACGCTTTGGAAACCAATATTCAACGTGTCATTGCTGACATACGCCCTCAAATGCTTGAAAAAGTGCTGGAAAATTGGACCTCCAGAATGACATTTGTGAAAAATAGTCGTGGTAGCCATATGCCAGAAATTGTGTTTAAATGTTAAATGCCAAAAAATTATCTACCAAATAAAAAAAAATTTTGGTCATTTCATAATTTTATATGTGTTTTATTGAAAAAAAAAATCGACAACCTCTTAAAAAAACACCCATATATATATATATATATATATATATATATATATATATATATATATATATATATATATATATATATATATATATATATATATATATATATATATATATATATATATATATATATATATATATATATATATATATATATATATATATATATATATATATATATATATATGTATATATATATATATATATATATATATATATATATATATATATATATATATATATATATATATATATATATATATATATATATATATATATATATATATATATATATGTACAATTTTTGTTCGTTCCTCAATCGTATACTATAATGAATCTCCCAAACGTTGTTTCTAATACTAAAAAATAAAAAGAGAAAAAAATACAAAATAAAAAAATTATGTCAAAAACACAATGTTCAGTGACGTATGGCCCACCCTGTACTTCAAACCCAAGACATTAATTGTGATATACGATAAATTGTCCTCACGATAAACTGTTATACGATAAATTGTTCTACGGTAAATTTGCAACGATAAATGGTTCACGATAAACTGACAGTAAATCGTATGTGGTATGTATGATGGACGTTCTGTCAGAGAGAAGAGACAGTAGTTGTGAGTTTGAGGTAGATCTCTCATTTCGTTTTAATGAGTTTACAGAATTTTGCGAAGTTTAGGTCTTACTTATTATAGTAGTGGAAATATTCCTTGCTGAGTTGGATCGCCTAATTCAGTGTTATGAAAGAGACGTTGTTGAGTTCGACTAATGCTGGCATGATTTTATGCTAGAGCAGTTGAATTTTGTGCATCGATATGTTTTCATACTTTTTTGATTATTTGCTGATTTTGCTAAATATAAAACAAATTTACGATCGACTTCGGTCAAGTGATAAAACACCCGACTAATAAACTAATTCACTATCAAAGAAAGTCGTAAGTTTAACACATTCTATAATTTGCATGAAAGCTCATCTTCTTTGAACAATAATATCTTACCACTTTTAAACCATTTAATTTTTAATTTAGCCAACAAAATATAAAAGTCTGATTAATTATAAAAATCAAATTCAACATTCACGAGTGTATGAACAAAACGATCTTTAGCTAAGATTTTTATCTAAATCTTTCGCGCGCTAATTAAATACATAAACCTAATATACGTCATATAATCCTTGTGGGCGACTATTAAGTATCGTACGGTATAAACACATAGATGTATTACAAAATCTTACGATATCTCGAAACGAGTTCGACGTGATTAATTTGATATTATTATGTGTAGTGTAGTCGAGTCCCCTATATACAAATATCGAAGACAAATAAAACAAATAGACATCATCGACGACACACTGTAATGTAATGTAATGTAATGGTTCCAAGGTTTATTGCGTACTGAATGTCTAGATGTATAGTATCTATTTAAAGGCTTTATTAATATTAATCACTTTACATCACATTTAAGGGTTTGCAAACAGACACTCATTCATTATTTTAGCTTTTATTTAGTATAATTTATTTAATTTTTAAGGGTTTAGGTTATTTATATTTTAATGAACACTTAAAT
The DNA here is from genome assembly GCA_963691935.1 of Nephrotoma guestfalica. NCBI lineage: Eukaryota > Metazoa > Arthropoda > Insecta > Diptera > Tipulidae > Nephrotoma > Nephrotoma guestfalica. Next base: position 168,550,776 of record OY829913.1, on the reverse strand, counting down.
TTAAATTCAAACTCTCGATTAGGTATTATAATATTTTTAGTGTTTTATTAATATAATATGTGTAGTTTATTGAATATTTAGTTTTATGGATAATATTATTAGCTCACTTCTAAATACAGACTCCCTGATTTTTACAAAATGTTTGGCTTATATAGCCAGATAGCTGTTTCCCATAAGGTCGTGAGCTTGTGTGCAAGAGTATTATACATTTATTTGTGTACTAAATTGTACATTTATTTCTGTACTAAATTAGTGTATTGCTACATACATATATCACACCTCACCCCTTATGAGAAGAAAAAAAAAAAAAAAAAATAATAATAAATTTTTTTTTTTTTTTTTTTTTTTTTTTTTTTTTTTTTTTTTTTTTTTTTTTGAATGTTTTATAATGAGAAATACATAATTATTTCATATTGATTAAGATTAATAGTAATAAATATAATGTAGTTTAATTATAAATGTAGGAACCTAAAGCTAAAATAATTTATTTCACCTAAACCAATTTCATTTAATAGAAATAATGTTAAGAATTAAAATAAACAGTTATTTAATTTTCTGAAGTTAATCATCAATTTTATCTCTTTTAATTATTAACGATAAAATAGTTTTAATCTATTATTATGAATAATTTTGTTTTTATTTCCTATTCGAATTTCAGTATTTTCATCCGTCAAAATATCTGTTACGTGATAAGGTCCTTCCCATAATTCATCAATTTTTCCACTTGTAATTTCATTTCTCAAAAGAACTTCATCTCCTATTGTAAAAGTATCGTAGTGTAAATTTCTATCATAAAGTTCTTTCGATTTTTCTTTCGTTTTAATTAAGTGGTTTTTAGCCATTTCCCAAGAATTTTGAAGTCGAAATTTAAGTTCTTTTGTGTAATCTTCATAATTATAAATGGGTTCCGGTTTCTTAGTTATTGAATTTGGAATTATTGGTTTATTACCGAATAAAAGTTCGTAAGGCATAAATTGTGTTGATGTGTGTGGGGTGGAATTGTAAGCAAAAATTGCGAAAGGGATCCATTGGTCCCAATTTAAAGGGTCGCCTTGCGAGTAGTTCCGTAGGTATTCGCCTAGAGTTCTGTGTGACCTTTCCAAAGCTCCATTGCTTTGGGGGTGATAGGCAGTGCAATTAATTTTATTTATTTTTAGGATCTTGCATAACTGTTTGAACATATTGCTCATAAAATTTTGTCCTTGATCAGTTAATATAGTAATTGGACATCCGAACATACATATAAAATTTTCCACAAATGCTTTGGCAATTGTTGTAGTTTCTTGATTATTAACAGGAATTGCGCAAGAGAATTTTGTCAAGTCATCTTGAATTGTAAGTATGAATTTATTTCCTAAATAAGATGTAACTAGTGGACCCACGATATCCATGGCAATTTTTTCGAAAGGATTTGAAGATGTTGATGTAATTTTCATAGGCATTTTTTGACTTCGACCATGTTTATTATGTTGACATTTACTACAGGTTTTAATGAAATGTTTGATACGACTTAACATTTTCGGAAATTCGTAATAACTTTTAATCCGATTAAATGTTCTTATTATTCCTTGATGACCTCCTAACGGAGCTACGTGAAAATCTTGTATAACTTGATAAATTTCTTCTTCATTGCTCAGATGAACTCTATTATCAGAATTTGATTGAAATTGGAAGTTTGTATTAGAATTATTGCTGGGATTTAAAACGGGATGTTTAGTTAGTCTAGGATATAGATTTTTATTCGTTGAATTATTCGAACAAGAATCAGGTAAATTATTTGAAATCGATGCATCAGCATTAGTAGTGTTATTTTCCATATGGTAAGTTTCAGAATTGTCAGGGATTTGTGAATGTCTTGCTTCAGCTATTTTTGTTTGTGCACGAGTAACGACATTTATTAAATTTTCTTCGATCGGGAGTTCTATTCGTGAAAGCGCATCAGCATGTGAGATTTCTTTTCCAGGTCTATATTTAATCTTAAAATCGAATTCTTCCAACTGAATTCGCCATCTAATTAATATTGAATTGGGATTCGCGGTGGAAAATAAGTAAGTCAGAGGTTTATGATCTGTTACTATACAAAATTGTCGGCCGTAAATGTAGGGACGAAACCGATTTACGACTGCCCATTTAATAGCTAGAAGTTCTCGTTTAATCGTAGGATAATTACGTTCAGATTGATTTAACACACGACTCGCATAAGCGATAGGATGGTCCTCTGAATTAATAACCTGTGATAATACAGCTCCGATAGCTACGTTGGATGCGTCGGTCGTAATAAAAAAAGTTTTGGAAAAATCTGGAAATTGCAATATCGGGGATTTTGTCAAAAATGATTTTAACGTACGGAATGCTTCGTCTGCGAATGCGTTCCATTGAAAATTTTTTGGCTTACCTCTTTTAATCGCTATGAGAGGCTCGACTATATCAGCGTAGTTTTTAATAAATGATCGGTAATACCCTGTTAATCCAATAAAAGACTCTAACTCCGATTTATTTTTAGGAGTGGGATACATAAAAATTGCTTCCAAAAGCTTTGGATCGGGTTTTATACCTTCGTTTGTTATTAAGTGACCTAAATATTTAATTTCGCGGCGAAGGAAATTGCATTTTTTGGGTTGAAGTTTTAAATTAAATTTACGAAAACATTTAAATATTTCTACTAGTTTCTCATTATGATTTGTTAAATCATATCCATAGACAACGACATCATCAAGGTAAACAAAACATTTAAAGCTGTTTAACCCAGATAAAACATGATTCATCATTCTTTGAAAAGTGCTTGGTGCACCTTTTAAGCCAAAAGGCATTCTCGTAAAATGAAAATGACCCATATCAGTGCTAAAGGCTGTCTTCTCTTTGTCTTTCGGATTCAACATTATTTGATGATACCCACTTGCTAGGTCTAGGGTTGTATAATAATTGGAATTGCCCAGTTGCTCTAAAATTTCATTTATATTTGGTAAGGGAAAAACATTATTGATTGTTATTTCATTAAGTTTACGAAAATCAACAACTAGACGCCATTTTTTATCGTTTGAATTTGATTTTTTAGGAACTAATAAAAGTGGAGAATTCCAAGGACTAACACTGTGTTCTATTATTGAACTATTTAGCAATTCTTGAATTTGCGAATTAATTTCCGATTTCATTGATTGTGGCAATCTGTATTGTTTTTTATTGATAGGTTGAGAGTTTGGCAAAAGTGGAATGTTATGGTAAATTTTATTATTCGCTGATAGTTTATCACCTTCTAAGTAAAAAATGTCATTGAATTCACGATAAATATTTTGAATTGATTTTTTTTCTTCTATATTTAAATGGCTTGTATCAATTTCGTCATCTAATCTTCTTAGTCGTTCCTCGAATGAATCCGACCATTGTGATGCATGATACACGTCATAATTTGATAATTTTTCCTTTTTTATATCTAAATCTTCTAATTCAGTTTCATATTCATTGTTATTTAAAATACTAAAAACAGCACAATTATTTTTTGGTTGTACAACACAATTGGCTAGAAAAACACCAGGCAATAATTCTTGGGATGGACAGAGGTACTCTTCGTTTTCATCCGATGTAATAGGTAATAAGATATACTTTTCGGATCTTGCCGGAATTGTGTATTTTTGGTTTGGATTGTTAAGAAGAGGAATATTAAATTTTATTTTATTTTGAATTATTTCGAGCGACTTGATATCATAATCAATTTTACACTTATAATACTCTAAAAAATCTTTTCCTAAAATGCCAGCACAAGGTATTGGAAATGTATCGGGTACAATATGAAATTTATGAGCTAATTTTATCTGCTTTAGTAATACAATATTGGCCTGTACCATTGCCAAAGTGTCAACGCTATTTAAACTTATACCCTGGATTGATATTTTTTTATCCGGATAACAAATAGTTTCGGGTTTTAAGAACCCTTTCTTAACCAAGCTTACATCTGCTCCAGTATCAATTAGGAAGTAGGAATCAATACCAGTACAGACATCTAAATTTAAATTTACATATTTAGAATTATTTTGACAATAAAGTATAGAGAATAAAGTAGTGGAACATTCAGTAACTGTATTTAATTTTTTATCTGAAAAATTTAAAATTGTAGATTTATGTTGTAAAATATTATCTTTATTTAAAATTTGATCATTTGAACACAAATTTATGGAAGTTCTTGGACCCGAACGGCTGTGTTCACTTCCTCGGGTCCTATTTGGTTTCCCGGTAACGGAGAATTAATTACTTTAACATTAGAAGATGTAGGAGTTTGTTTAAGTGATTCGTTATATTTTCTTGTGTAACATTCAGAAATTGAATGACCTTCTCGTTTACAATAGTTGCATGAAATAATGTTACTGCTTATTCGATGGGAGTTCGAGTTATTCTGAAATATCTTTGATTGGAATTGTTTGTCATTTTTTCCCATAGCAGAAACGTCGAAATTCCGATTTTGAGGATTTTGTAGCATAGTACTGTTACTGTTGTAAGTTGGATTAAAATTCGAATAACTTAAATTATGATTTTTTCTTTTATAACATTTATCGATATTGTGACCAGATTTTTTACAATAGGAACATATTATTTGATTGTAACTTTGAGCAATAGAGAATTTAGCATACGAACTTGTAGATGGTTTGTGACTTATCTCTTCTTCTACGGCTTGGGCAATAGCGTCATTTAATTTTTCGAAATGGTGAGATTTAATAATTATTTTCAGACTATCTTTTAAGCCGTCTTGGAATGAATTAAGTGCCGTACATTCATTAATGTTCTTGATGATTTCTGCATGAGCTAGTCCCTGTTTTGAAATGCAAATATCATTTAATTCGTTCAGCAAGTTTTCTATTTTAGACGCAAAACTTTTCACACTTTCATTTTTTTCTTGAACAACACATACTAATTCGGCGGACACTGCACCTTGAGACCTACGTTTAAGAAATTTATTTTCTAAGGCAAGCTTCAAATCTTCCCATTTATCATAATCTTTGTAATGAACTAATTCATAAGCTTGACCACACAATTTAGTATTTAGAATTTTCATGAAAAGTATTTTTTCTTCCGGTTTAGTTATTTGAGACCAAATGACTTCAACACAAGAACAAAATTTGTGTAATTCATTAATTTTGCCGTCAAACAGCGGAATAATTTTCAGCGCATGACTTATGTTTAACGCCATATTATTTATTTCAATACCGTTTGTTTGATTCGAGTTATTTGTGATATTGTTGTTTTCAAATGAATTTTCGCTTAGCACTTCATCTTCAGAAGAAGACACTTCAATTTTGACACGAGGATTAATAATCTCTGTTACAGAATCGTTATTTTGAAATTCACTCATAAGAAATAGAAACAAATATTATCTTGTATTTTCATGAAGATTGTATACTACTAGGACAAGCAAAAACCCAATTTTCTCACTAACGATGAATTTGATGAATAATTAACAGAAAACAAATAACCGATAAATTTGTATAATAAATTTAAAAATAATGATTTAAATGAACTATGGTTTTTAAATGTAATAAATTATTACTTACAATTTAATCCTCTTTAAAATTGATTTTATTGAAATGCGTTGTTTAAACAATTGTAACACATTTAAACCGTTTTCCAAATTGGATGTGTGACAAATTGATGTTGAATTGTTACCGTTGATGTCAAATGTACTGATGTAGTTGATATATATAATCCGAGTCCTATGTTGAGTTTATCACCGTTGATTTATATAATAAGCGAGAGGCTTATAGCATAGGTAATTTCTTCTTCCAGCTGGTTTTGAGATGACTGCAAATTATAATGACCGTTTTATCATATTTACGAAGATGTTTTTATGTATACTACAGATGACTTCTTTACAGATGCTTTTGTGATGCATACATTTAATAGATGTTGATTGTAATAAATTTTTTTTTATATGAATTTTATGATATGATTTGATAGTATAAAAACAATTTTTTTTTTTTTTGTAATTGCGGTTATAATTTTAAAACAATATTTTTAAATATTTATTTTACTTTTATTAATGATGACACAATTTTTATGATGATATTATCTACACTCAGTTTTCAATGTCTTTTACGAATGATTTTTACTATCAAACATGTACCACCGTTTTACCTTTAACAATTTACAAACATTTCTTCTGAATATTATTAATTGATTTCAGTTAAGACTTGGTATTATAAAATATGTATATTATGAGCACTGTTATATGAACTTTTCTCAGTTAAATTTATTTATAACCGGTGGTAATATATAAAAGTATATAATATATTCGTCATGAAACACTTTATATTAAAATCACTGTAACCAAAATTTTTTTTATATCTAAGATCGTTTTTTGGTATGTTTACCGCTGCCACCAATGTAATGTTATGTAATGTAATGGTTCCAAGGTTTATTGCGTACTGAATGTCTAGATGTATAGTATCTATTTAAAGGCTTTATTAATATTAATCACTTTACATCACATTTAAGGGTTTGCAAACAGACACTCATTCATTATTTTAGCTTTTATTTAGTATAATTTATTTAATTTTTAAGGGTTTAGGTTATTTATATTTTAATGAACACTTAAATTTAAATTCAAACTCTCGATTAGGTATTATAATATTTTTAGTGTTTTATTAATATAATATGTGTAGTTTATTGAATATTTAGTTTTATGGATAATATTATTAGCTCACTTCTAAATACAGACTCCCTGATTTTTACAAAATGTTTGGCTTATATAGCCAGATAGCTGTTTCCCATAAGGTCGTGAGCTTGTGTGCAAGAGTATTATACATTTATTTGTGTACTAAATTGTACATTTATTTCTGTACTAAATTAGTGTATTGCTACATACATATATCACACACAAAAAATTTGTCATAACTTGACAACAAACATTCATCGAATCTATATAAATACACACAAATCTGTATATATATAGATAGATAGATAGATAGATAGATAGATATATATATATATATATATATATATATATATATATATATATATATATATATATATATATATATATATATATATATATATATATATATATATATATATATATATATATATATATATATATATATATATATGTAGGGTTTCCGCCGGGAAGGTATACTACTTTATTTGCCGATATTTAGGCGAATATTAGTATTCACAGTTCATACTTGACAGTCGTGAAGTAGACACGTGGCAAATTTATTACGGAAAAATATTCGATAAACCATCGTGTTTTAATCGTTAAAACATTTTATCAAAATCAATCATCGATTACTGTGACGATGAGAAAGTTACGTGAAATTTTTGGGAGAAACAACGTGCCAACAAAACGCACTAGAATAGTCGGTTCTGGGCAATGGAAAACCCTCACATTATTCATCAGTCACCTTTACATCGATTAAAAGTGACAGTTTGGTGTGCAATTTGGTCAGGAGGAATCATTGGACCTTATTTCTTTAAAAATGAAAACGGCGTAACGGTAACTGTGAATGGGGAGCGTCATATCACGATATATGATTGAAAACTTTTTAGTGCCACAACTGCATACTTTGGGCTTGATTAACATGTGGTATCAACAAGACGGTGCCACATCGCATACATCCAGGATTACAATGGAATTACTGCGAGAACTCTTTCCACAACAAGTTATTTCAAAAAATGGTGATGTTGATTGGCCTCCACGGTCGCCTGATTTGACTGCTCCAGACTTCTTTTTGTGGGGATATCTAAAAAGCAAGGCTTATGCAAACAAACCAGAAACGCTTGAGCAACTCAAACAAAATATTCGTGATTAAATGAATGAAATACCGCGTGAAATGTGTGAGAATGTAATGAAAAATGTGCTCAAAAGGGCTCGCATTTGTGAGGCTAACAGAGGCGGATATTTATCTGATATTGTATTCCATACATAATTGCCGACATTAAATAAAACATTTATCAATATAAGATCCATTCTCTTTCATTTAATCAAAAATCATAAACAAACAAAGTAGTATACCTTCCCGGCGGACACCCGTTATATAAGGTGTTCCTAAAGTAGCTGACACGTATGGTACCGTTACATTGCTATCAAAACGAAGGTGAGGTTACTTCTATTACGCCCCCCTATCAAGTTATAGACTATTTTCACGTACTAATTTCCTTTAGAAGCTGATAACATTTTCTTCTAAATAACTCGTAAGCCGAATAATAATAATTAAGACTATTTAGTTAAAAAGTATTTTAAATTTAAACAAAACTTTCAAATTATATTTCTTTTAAGAAATTTTTTTGTTTTTGTACCATTTAATTCTTCACAATTACTCTACGCTAGTAAATATTTTTTGAAGGGAACATAGTTCAGAATCTTAGCTTTCAGAAAAGCTAACTATTTTGTCATATTTGCTATATTATGTTATCTAAAAAATTAAAAGTTCACAATAAAAATTTTGTCTTTTCTTTACTAAACACAAGTATGTTGGTAACTCAAGTTAATATTTTTACCAACATACTTGAGTGAAGTTTCTTTAAGGTGCTGTGTTGGAAGGCTCCTTTTCAAACGTGTATAACTTGATAGGGGGGGCTATAACGTGCGAAGTGGTAGAAGTAACCTCACCTTCGTTTTGATTAGGGAATCCAACGATACCATTCGTGTCATCTATATTAACTATACGATTTCCCTCTATTTTGTATTCCACATCGGGAGCGTCTATTACGTTAGTTTCGTTTATTTCATCCACGTATAAACTATTTTCGTTTTGGTTAGATTTAAGGATATCTGGCTGATCTGCTAGCTCCTTCTCCAAAACACCAATACTATTTTGAATATGAAAACCCACGTTATTAGCCAAACAGTTTTGATTCCGCCCCAGTGTTTCCTATTGCAGAACATAATATAAATATGGACAAGTGCCTATTTTTTATTAATAAATGATACTAGAATTAACAAATTTATAAGCATAAAATAGATCAAGGGTTAGATTTAGATAATAATAAACAAATGCAAAATTATAACATGAAGCGTATTACCACCATGAAACAGTACCCATTTTTCAAAGGACGCAGGACAAACTAAAGAAATACTTCATCTAAATAATTTATACTAATGGAAGGAAAACGCACATTCAAAAAATCAGGGCAAAGTCCAAGGTTCTTAGCTCCTTGTGATGTTCACTGGGTAACACAAAATGAACCTGGCGGTGGAGTGAAGACTAGCAGAAGAAATTATGTTTATAGTCATAGACACTACATGTCACAGCAAGTCATTGGCGCCCTAAAACCAATATCACATCAGTCCGTTCTCCAAGTTAGAGGCAGCTGAAGCGGGAGTCTGTCTTGTTGCAAGCGGCTTCCTAAATAAACTAGTTAAAGTTAACTAAACCAGTAAGTGATCCACACGCGTGAAAAGGGGGTTGAGCGATGGGCTAAATACCTACTATCACAAAAACCATCAAATTATGAACCCTATAGAAAGGCCCCACAGCCTATACACGAAAAACACTATAAAAATGTTAACATGAAACGTGCCTTCTAAATAAGCCTTCTATAATCTGAAGATATTTAGAACCTTTCAAACCAGGCAGGCGGAAACTTACGCAATAGACGTGTTGGCACTATTTATTTATTTATTTATTGATAAATTGACATAACAATTAACTACAAGAGCTTAGAAGGACAGGGAGTGGAATTCATACTACCACCAATGGTTACACTCTTTACTACAGCGGCTATTAGAATAGAGGAGAATTTGGAGTAGGCTTTCTCGTTCATCGGCGAGTGTAATGGCTTATTATCGATATCCTCCCTGCCAAAATTCAGATATGCACCTTTAGATTACGCACTAAAATTTTAATTTCACGATTTCGATGCACATCCGCCAAATGAAGACCAAACTACATGTGAAAGATACATTCTATGTTGAGCTGGAAGACATCATCAGTAACATCGAGGATGGTAGCACGGTAAACCAAATTGATCACGTCATGATCTCGAATAGACATTCCACTAGTATAACTGACATTAGATCATATAGACACGCTGATATGGGTAGCGATCAGATTTTCAAATTCAAATGGAAATTATCATCCTCATTTAATAAACAAGCAAAGAGGACCACGCGCTGAAATATCGATGCACTAAACAATGAGGATTCCGTGCAATGCTACCAATGAGCTGTCACTGAAAATTTAAACCGGATCAATGAAAGCTACGAGCCCCAATCAAATTTTCAGGAACAGTGGTAAGTTATCCAGTCAGCTATAACTGTAGCAGCGGAAAATATAATATCTACCCCAATTGGTAGACCACCAAGATCTCGTAATGATTGGTAAAACGATTAGTGCCGTCAACCCGTGAAAAATAAACTCGCAACACTAGGTTGCGCCCAGATAGAATAACTCTGCACCAGGAAAACCACACCCAAATTCTTCCGTCAAAGAAGCGCAAATTTATGAGGGGATTCATACAAAGCATCAGCTTACAAGAGGAGACCGGAAACGCAAGATACTGATTTGTAAACGCCAGAAATCTTACTAAATACTTTCATCCAAGATCCACAACCATCAAAAACACGGTTGGACAACGAGATCAAACGTGGCTGATGTTCTGTTAGTTTGGCAAACTGTTACGGTTGACTGGCAAAATAGGTGAAATTGATTCTTCAAATGTCCAAACGAAAATTCGAGTTATGATTTGAGTTATAGCACCGTTCGAACACCTGAATTATTTAATATTATGTTGCTTTGGTGGTTGGCTAGATTCTATGTATATGGCTATGTAGTAGGAAAATATTTTTATATAGACGAGCAAAATAGAATATCGGTCCATGTATTGATCTGCATGTCTAAAGATCGAATAGAAAAGGGGTAAGAATTAGTATAGGTAAATAATACGATGATATTTAATTGAAATGATCGCTACATACAATTTAACGAAAATGTACATAGACTTTACCTGTATATAAAGGTTGTAAATACCTAGACCATCTATGTAGTGAATATACATTTTTCTTTATAAGTTTATATACTACATATATATAAATATTCCTATGATGATCGGTAAAATAGAAAAATTATTAAAAATATATGAGAGATTATCATTCTGTGAGGCCACCGCGAGTGTGTTTAAAAGTAGTTTCAAGAGTGACAAATAAATTAATTTTCATATTGTTAAGGCCGAATAATTTAGTGGTGTTGCGGTGCATATAATTCGCTTAGCACCTAATCTTATTTTTTTTCATAAAATATTGTTCAATATTGTTGCATAAAAAACTCCGTGTAACGGGGGGAAGGACACTATCTCACGCAAGGATACTATACATAGCGGGAAAATATTTTTTTTTGAATTTGAAGAAAAAGGGAAAATTATACCTTCAACGAACGGTACTACAGGTGTGACAAATCATCACAGTGGTTGGCCAACCGTACAAAAATAACATCATTCCGGGCGTTGTCACGGATTTTAATGAACCCACAAGGCCAACCGTATTTATTCATTTTGTTTGGATACAGTGTACCATCATAGTGGTTGAGTGTAGTGAATATAGTGAACATCCGGATAATTACTGTAAAATCAAAATATATCAAGAGAAATATCCGGGTGACTTAATATTTGTGACGTATTCTTATTATGAATACCCAGTTTTAAACAGCCTAAGGTTGATTGAATCTAGAAAATCTCAAGAAGGAGAACATCAAAAAGGAAGATACATAGGAAGTGTAACTACTAATTTTTATTTTTAGCCACCTCTCAATCACCTAAGGGTACCCTCAGGAGGAATTGGAATATCTGGTGAGTTTTTTTATATATATTATACAGTGTTTATATTATGCAGTAGAGTTTTTTTAAATTTGTTGATGATGAGGTTGGGAGAAGATAATAAAAAAAAAAAAAAAAAATTAAGTTTACTATTGTATCAAACACGTATTAAGAGTTGTGGATCTCGTGTTTTCGGTGGCATTGAACCCCCCATTATCCACGTAGGGCTACCGGATGTTAAAACGTGTAAGTCACCGAGAGGTCCGTTACAAAACCTACTTTAAAAGTGGCCCCTATATGAGCTGTTGCTCTATCAGCAGGTATTTGTCCCCTATTCCACATAGATAAGCGGAATAAACATAGCCAAGTCGCACACTAATTTCAAATAGCTACATCGTTGTTTTGGATTATAGTACCTATCCAGTTTTCACTGGATTGACTACCACCCAAAATATCTCCATTACGGTTGTTGTTATGATTATTAATCACCGAACGTGCCCGATCATCCACAAAAGAGCTCGCAGCGTCGTCTATTGTTGTAATATCGTTCGTTGGATCAGGTTTATTTTCCACAGAGTGATTGGTGGTAAATTGAATTGCAGGGATAGAATTGGCTGATAAAAATGAGTCTGTAGAAGTGACGGAGTTTATTTTGACGGATTCGTCGATGTCGAAGTTGATTGGGTATTCGGAGGAGTATCCTGCCGAGACGTTCTGGGCTGAATATGTCTTGGGGTACCGTGATTCCCAGTTCTCCACTGTGCCCTCATTAAGTTTTCCGAGCACCTCGCACATCTCGACGAAATGGTCCCTTTTTGACCACACCGATAGCAAAACAACCCAGTCGGAGGTATAGGGCAATCCATGAACATGTGCCCGATGCCATCGCAATTAAAACAAATTATGAGGTCTGCTTGATTTGGTGGGTTAAACGGTTTGTATTTGCCAAATGGGTGGTATTTGGTTGAGGGATTCCTTCGAAACGTTTAGAGTTCCCCGAATTATTGAATGCTGCTAATGAATATTTTGGATTATTTTCAGCAAAGGTCGAATCACGCCTTTCGTCTCTTGCAGAGTCAAGATCTTCTTGGTAAAGGTGGAATGCATGGATAGCACGTTTATGACTGGCAATACTATCTGGTTGTATACGCAATCTCTTGAACGTGTCTTCCCATGCCACACAGCTTTTAATTAGATCATTTATATTTGAAAAATGTCTGTCTGTTAAATGGTACTGCAATGCAGGCATCATATTTGTCATCAATAATTGGATGAGCTCAGATTCGCTATAAGGCGTTTGGCACTGCAATGTTAAGCTCCAAACGTTGTGATAGAATTCGAGAAAGCTTTCATGATGGCGTTGCTTACGTGACTCCACCATTCTTCGAATTTCATACTCTGTGCGTCGGTCTTTAAATCGCTCGATAAAATCCCGCTTGAGATCGACCCAGGACGCAAAAGGATTGTGCTTTCGATAGGTCCAATACCAATATAAAGCGACCCCTTTTAGCACCGAATACATTTCTATCAACAAAGTTTCGGATCTTAAATTCATAGATGAAGCCACTGACTCTAACTGGAAGAAAAACATATGTACGGTGATACCAGTAGGATTCCCGTTATACGAAATGCCACTTTGAGAAAGTTGCTTCATTCCGGAATAATTATGATGGGTTGCTGTTGTGCCATACAACGGCGATGATGATGAATTCCCTGCCTGATTGGTTTGATCATTGTTGAATGGGGTATTAAATGAACTATTGTGGGGTTGCGATATCTCTTTTTGATTCCAAGCTGTACCAGTGTTTACAATATGTTGATTAGGATGAATGGTATCATTAACCAGTGGAAGACTTGACGCAATAGCGGAATATGTTTGGCTCGGTATGGGAATTGGAACAGAAGGATCCACAAATCGAACATGAGATGGGGTTGGCTGATTGCCAAATCCAGCGACCGATGTTATTGCAGCAACCGATGGGGCGAGAGGAGGATATGCAACTGACATAACCGGTATTGAAGGCGCTTGCATGTGATTATCTAATTGAGTTTGAAACTCATTCTGCTTCTTAGTTATCAAAGTCAACTGTGAAGATAGTTGATTCAACTGTGCCATCATAGCTGTCATAAATAACTTCTGATTGTCGTAAAGCTTTTTCCCATCAGTCTCAGTTGGGTTCTCGTCATAATCAGTACGCGTAGCTTTCAAAAATGAAGGCTGAATTATATTAGATGGATCTGCAGTATTAGTTGAAGCGGAACCATTTGTGGGCACACTTGAAGTTTCTACAATACCCTGGGTGATGGTTACTTGACTAGCCGCTTCAGTAGATTCGTTTAACTTATCTACATCATCTAAGTAAATACTTATTGAGGATAACAAATCTTCACACGAGTCTTGCACTCGACGAGCTTGGTCACCATAGGTGCGTGATTGAGAAACGCGTTTTAACCTCCCCAAAACATGTAACAACCGAGAAGCAATTTGGCGTGCGGTTTTACTTCTTGTCCCCCCAGGTAAGCCTTTTAAATTAGAAACGTCGGTTTGTAATTTGATTAATTTTGTCCGATAGGCTTTTGAATGCATTCGCTGCGGAACAGGTACCGTACCTGCTTTCTCAGAAGCTATTAGGTCTAACAGATCATTCGTTGCCCCGGGTGAATCAGGAACAATGCCGCGAATCTCATATTCGACCTCAAGTTCATCTGCTTTTAATGATGTTATGTCCATTTTGTTTATGTTGTGTTTATTATAAAAAAACTTGTTTAAAATACAAAAATGTAAAAAGAATAAATTTCACAATGCGAGTAGTATAATTTGATAAAGAAAAATTTTACAGTACAACGTGGCATTAAATAAGAAAAACCAAAAATGTTAACGTGTAAGCCAGTTTATGTATGGTATATGTAAATATGTATATATACATGTACCGATATAGAATTATAGGGTTATGTGCGAATAGCTAGCACCTCAAATGTCCATGCAATCCGAATAAAACAGTTCGAATAACCACAAAATGAGTAAAGATCTGAGAATGGAAAGTGATATGCAAATTTTTCTGGTTTCTTATTTCACAACAATAAGAATAATGAAAAATCCAAAAAAACTAAAATATAAAAAAAATTATAAGCTTTCACGAAAGGCAGTGTTAAAACAAACAACTCAATTTGCGAATTCATAAAAATCAAAAAAAAAAAAATTGCAATGACTTAATATTATGTATTGTAATGACTCTTAATGAATAAAGAACACAATATGTGCCATTCAAACAAAATTTATAAATGAACCGAAATTTAATTAGTGCAATGAAATCAATAATATGCAGGTGAGGGTGAACCAGAGCAGCATCCCTTGGCATTAGAAATGTCCTTTGACATTTGCGAATTTATTTATTTAGGTAATTGGCATCTTAGAGAAAGGAAAGGAAGAAAGGACAATGATAAGTTAGATTACAATTCAGCAACTCAATAGATCAAACGGTTTAAAACCGGAAACACCGACATTTGCTAAATTGTATCTACATATATGCCGTTTACAACATCGACTAAGTCCGGCAATCAAACTTTTAATAGGGAACCGAAAACCAAGTCAGATAATGCGAAACAACAAAATTTTTGTTTTTTTTTAGGGTACTGACCAACCAGAATTCGTAACTAAATCTATACAAAAATGCAGTAATAGATAGATTCGAGTTGATTAGTATTACTATATGTTTTAAGTATGATAAGAAAAAAAAAATTTTTAGATGAATAAATTTTTATAGAAAACCATGTTTGATTTCTAATTCGACAAAAGCAAAAAAATAAAAAATTATAAAATTTTATTCATTTTGGATCTTAGAAAAAAAAACATGTGCTAAAACTAGGAAGGGGGAAAAAATGGATACCTGAAAAGGAAATGATTCTAAAAAAAGGAAGCCATATTTAGTTTGGGCGCCACTGTAGCAGTACGTCTGAACTGGAGAATTTACGCGACAAGGAATTAAAGTAAGATTAAAATTTAAATATCAAAACCCAAAAGACAATAGCAAAAAAAAGCATAAAAAAAATGTTTACTCGAGGAATTCTCCAAGTCACACGAAGCTATAGAAAGTTGGGCTCACACAGGGACTCTTCAGCGGTCGTTGCCGGCTAAGCGTCAGGGTTGGGGCGTGGGATTTTAAGAGTATGTGCAAGCCACGGGTAACCGCGGAAGAAAAGGGAACGATGCCAACTACCTATCTATTTCTGACTGGATACTCACCCTAGTCCATCCTCTTCATGCTCTCCATTAATCACTCATTTTCTTAATGCACTTCACTCAAAAAAAAAATTTAAAAAAAAAAGAAAACTCATTGCGCAACTTTTCGATTGGAAATCAATTAAACAAATCCAACAACAAAAAAAAAAGAAATTCACAAAAATAACCCCAAGAGAGAAACAAAAAAAAATTCTGAATTTCGATTAATAGTCAACAACAACAACAAAATTTTATTAATCATAAAAAAAAATTTTGATAAAAAATGTTCGAGAAATATTGTAAAAATTATAGGTTTAGTAAAGTTAGTTCGTAATATCTAGATAATTTTTTTTTTCTAATAAGTACCATTTCATAACCAAGGTATTACAACTCAAACATAACAAAAAACGTTATAATCTTACTAGATAATACAAATGATCGGAAAAGGTAAATTTCAAGATTATGATTTGAAATATTTTGGTTAGAAAATGAAAGCAAAAAAATAGATTTTTTTTTTTATATAAAACTAGAACAAAACATAAATTTGGTATTTGCTTAAATAACTATGAATGAAATTATTATGTCTAATTATTATTATATTTTTTTTCCGTTGTTTTGTGGTATATACGATAATAGAAATTTAATTTAAAATAAAATATTATGAAATGTACATCACCGTTGTAACCGCCCTGACTTTCAATACGTAGAGTACCTATCGATAGTGGTACTTTTGGAGTTCATTTTTTTTTATTTGTCATATGTAACCGTAGATAAGTGTGCACACTTGTATTATAGTTTTTTTTTGTTGTACGAACAGTTTGTACCACTATTTGATTTCACTGTTTAATACTTGATGCTCCTTATTACATATCACGCATCTTTGTTTGAAAAAAACACTGGTATAGTTTTGCATGATTTTTGTTATTTTCCGAGGCCTCGCACTTTTAGTTCATTATTGCTCAAAAAAAATCGTTTATTTTATTTATTACGACGTGTAAACATGGTTACACCAACTATACGAATTTATTGGCACTTAATTATTATATTTTAGTTTGGGTTTTCTTTCGGTTCAGTTTGTAAATACATAGAGGCGTTTTACATTTTTTTCCCCGATTTACACTTGTTTTTTTTCACAGATATTATTAAGATTTACTACATTTGCGTATCTAAAAATCTTAATAATATAAGATTTATATTATTAAGATTTTTAGATACGCAAATGTTCCGTTTTATAATTTTTCTAAATTTTATTTTTATGATTTGTTTTTTTTATGTGTTTTATTATCTTTTATTTATTATAATTATGGGACTAATTATACTAAAGATTAATTTTACACAGCTAAATTGAATATAATAAATGTTTAAATTTAGAATATTACTGACCCCGTTTCACTGCCGATCGCCCTTTTTATATTTTGTTTTTCGCTATCATATACCCGCCAAATTTTACGCGCGACTTTTTTGACATCACAGGGTTTTAACGAAAAGTTGCCAAATCACTTCCCACAATAGCATCCAATGCATCGCCTGAGGTGCCATCTGGCTAAGTCGGAAAAGATATATTGATCAACGATCACACAGTACTCTGTTTTACCGACCATCTCTCGCTAACATTTAGGGGTTTAATCATTAACCATTCGCGTATTACAGTATCGAATTCGCACAGTATTTTCAACGCGAAAATAAGATTGTGGTGCAAATGCACTGCCGCACTTCATAACTCAGTAAGATACACGATTACTGAGTAGCAGCTTAGCTTTGTTTAATTTGATAGTCGTATGCTTCTTGGTTTCTCAATGGTTCCGCATGACTGCATATCTTTATTTATACCAGGATCATCTTGATGGTTCGCAATTTTGATGAAAAGTTGCTGTCCTGTAGATGGCACTACCTCAACCCCACTTTGCTAAATTATCTGAATGGGGTTGAGCCAACCTCATCATTTCTTTAAATTAAACTTAATATTATACTTTCCTAATCGCTATTGACTTAACTAATGACGCTGGTATATTCATAATATCGCGCGTGATATACCAGCCTTCACTTTACCATTACATCGTATATGTAAATGCCCGACTATACATAGATTGTCTAATGGTAAAGTGGATGATGTATGCGACCACCCTTTATACGGCGGTGCTTCCTACTCCGGTATTTACGAACATTACTACAGCATCGCATCCTGTGAAATAATTTAAAAATTGTCTGAATGGCATGCAATGTATATACTATAGCGGGTGTTACCGTATTTATTATATAAATGATTAAAACACTCACTATATTTATCTTATGTAATTTATTTATTAAAACTATTATTTTTATTACAAATGTTGTTCACCAAGATGGTTGATGTGTGAACGATTGTTCGGCACTTTCACTTTTTGCTTTTCACCGCGTTTGTGTGGATGTGAGACTGTGTCTCTTGAACTTCAAAACCCGACTGTCCTATTTCGTTTCTTATTTCTTTTTCCCGTGTGAATATTCTTAATTTTCGATATTTATCGATTATCGATAAATATCGAGATTCGAGAATGTAGGGGGCGAAATAGTGCTATTCAGCAAAACGAGCTATGCCTCGTAATTAAGCGGCGCGGTGTATAAATAGTTTTGTTACGAGGAGTGCCATGACGTGAAAAGGATTTTTGAGCCGCTACATCACGCCCCTCCTGGATCGAAAACCGTAGTGGTTTAAATTAAATCTAACCGTTTTTCGAACACTACGTTTTTCGACTGGGTTTACCACAAGTATTCCGTATGCTGGCTTAAGCTTGTCGATGCCAATTGTTGTTGATTTTCCATCTATATCCACAACAACAACAACGAATTTGCGCAATTTACGGGTTACTGGATACGGCCCAGAATAGGGTGTACACAAAGGACCTCTGACTCTATCCACACGCACGAATACGTGTGAACAGGTTTCCAGATTTTTGGGAATGTACGTTGCCTGTTCGTTTGGATGTCGTATGTCCGTAGGAACTAAGGCTCTCATGGTGGTACGAAGCTGCTTTACGAAATCCGAAGTATCTGTGTTTGGGTTCGAATTTTGATTGTTGATGAAGAATTCACCGGGAACCTTGATATTTTGACCATATACTAGCTCTGCTGGTGTGTAGTCTAGGTCTTCCTTGACAGAGGTTCGAATACCCAATAGGATAGTTGGAAGTTCTGAACTCCAATGGGATGTTTTACATCGAGCTGTTAAGGCGGATTTTAATTGCCTGTGGAACCGTTCGACAAGTCCATTCGCTTTCGGGTTGTATGCACTTGTCCTAATACGATGCGAACCTAGGAGCTTCGTGAGCTCGGTGAACAACGTTGATTCCAATTGTGTTCCTTGGTCTGTCGTGATGAAGAGTGGGACACCATATCGACAGATATACTCATTGTAGAAGATCTTACTTACGGTTTTAGCGGTCATTTCTCGGGTTGGATAAGCTTCTGGCCAACGGGTAAATCGGTCGACTATCGTTAAAATATAATGATAGCCATTCGATTAGGGCAGTGGACCAACCAGGTCCATGTGGATGTGTTCGAACCTGCCATTTGGTAGCTCGAATTTACCAAGCGCTGATTTTTTGTGGCGGTGAACTTTGGACTTTTGGCATGGGATACAAGATTTAGCCCAATTGCTTGTATCAGTATTCAATCTTGGCCAGAAGTATTTTGAAGCTATCAGTTTTCGCGTAGCACGGATCGAAGATTGTCCGTCGCATGTTAAGAGGAACGTAGGGTCGATTTTTACCTGTAGAAGTCTCACACCAAATTTGCTGCTTGTCTGGTAAGTCGATCCGTTGCAGGTTTACGCTTGATTTCGGTGTGCGTGCTGAAATCAATTTCTGCAATTCGTCGTCGCATTGTTGCTGTACAAGTAATTCCTTCGTGCCGAAGGAGAATACGCTGAGTTCTGTGAGAAGTGTTTCACCAGAACGAGACAAACAGTCGCTCACCACATTGTGTTTACCTTTGATGTGATGGATGTCGGTAGTGAACTGGGCAATGTAATCGAGATGTCGTAATTGCCGAGGACTACGTTCTGCCTTTGACGCAATAGCTGTTGTAAGTGGTTTATGGTCGGTAAATATAGAGAAATTTCGTCCTTCGACTAAATGGCGAAAGTGTTTGATTGCTAAATACATAGCAAGAAGTTCTCTATCGAAAGTAGAGTATTTAATTTCCGCAGGAGAGAGCTTCTTTGAAAAGAACGCTAATGGTTGCCAACATCCTTTGTTACGTTGTTGTAAGACAGCTCCAACTGCTACATTGGAAGCGTCAGTAGTTATGTTGAACTGCGCGTCGTTCAACGGATGTGCCAAAAGAGTGACAGCGGCAAGAGAACGCTTGACCGTTTCGAAAGCTTCTGTGTAATCTTCGGGGCAAGAGAAGTTTCTTCTGTTTTTACCTTTCTTGAGTAAGGTGGCCAAATGCCTATGAATAGGCGATAAAAGTTCCGCTAATCTTGGTATAAAGCTGTGGTAATAGTTCACCATACCGACGAACTGCTATATTTGGCGGATTGATGTTGGTTCTGGAAAGTTTGAAATGACATCAACTCTGTCTTTCGACGGGAGGATACCATCTTTCGAAATTGTGTGGCTCAAGAAGTCGAGTGACTTCACGCCGAAAATACATTTCGAAGCTTTAATATTAATTCCATATGCGGAGAGACGTTTAAATACTGACTCGAGATGTTCACTGTGTTCCATCTCGGACCTGCTCGCAACGAGGATATCGTCGATATAAGAGTAGACGAAGTCCAGCCCTTTTCAACACATCGTTAAGGAATCGCTGGAATGCCTGGGCTGAGTTACGAAGACCATAAGGCGAAATATGAACTCAAAAAGGGTGAACTCAAAAAGGCCAAAAGGAGTAGTAATCGCTGTTTTGTGAATATCCTCGAGATCCATGTGAATTGGATGATATGCCCTGACCAAATCTATTTTCGATAAAATAGTGGCGCCGGCGAGTTTCAATGAGAAACTGTGTATGTGGGGGATAGGGTATCTATCTGGGACAGTGACAGTGTTTAACTGTCGATAGTCTCCACAAGGGCGCCAGTCCTTGTCTTTCTTTTGCACCATATGTAACGGTGACGAGACTGGTGATGATGAGGGGCGGCAGATTCCTATGTCTATCATAAACTGCAATTCAGTTTTTGCAGCTATCAGTTTCGTTGCGTCGAGTTGTCGTGGTTTAGAACAAGGTAGCCTACCCTGCGTGACGACGTAGTGGACTACGACGTTATGCTTCACTAGGAGATTGTAATTCGGAGCCTCAGTGAGCGACGGGTATTTCTTTAAAAGAGCGCCGTAATCGTTGTTAACGCTGAAATGTTTTGGAAATGGCGTATCAACTTGGGCGATGATTGCGTTCACAGTGAGGGTAGTAAATGAATCGGAGAGTCTTCTGTTCTTCAAATCGACCACGAGACCGTACTTGGACAGAAAGTCAGCACCTATAATAGGCCTGTCTACTGCCGCGACGATGAAGGGATGTGTGAACGAACGACTGAGACCGAGATTAACCTTCAAAAGTTTTGTGCCGTAAGTGGAAATTGGGGATCCGTTTGCTGCGGTAAGTATGCAAACGCTGTCTTTAGCATGTCGGGGAAACTTGTTTACGGTATCACAGATACTTCAGCCCCCCGAATCGATCAGAAATTGCAAGTTATTTTCGTGATCTTGGATGAAAAGACTGCGAGACGAACCAATCCCACTGTTTGCCGTAGAGATAGCAGGATTTAGTGGTTTTCCGAAGACTTGTACTGTTTGGAAGCAGCTTCTCCATGAGCTACCAGTCGGAAACTGCACGGCTTATTACAGTTGCGTGCGCGTGAGCCGAAACGACGGTGATAGTAGCAGAGTCCGGATCGAGATGACGATCTCGATCATAACCTATGTCGGTAATTGAAATTCGGTCTGTTAATTAGCGATCTTCCACGTGAACCAATGTTCATATTGGCCAGTGTTCGCTGTAGATCGGCCAGTTGTTGTTGCGTCTTGTCCAGTTGTTTTTGCATTGAAGCAAGGGCTGATTCACCGTCAGCAGTTGCCTTACTTGTGGATGGCTGGTTGACAGCAGCAATTGGTTTGGATGTTCTGGATTGAGCGTAAATCCAGATATTGTCGGCGACCGGTAAGATTTCCTCGATGTCATTTTTAATATCCCGCGCCATTATCGCTCGTAAGTCGTCTGGCAAGCGTTTTAGCCAGAGATTTTTGAGTAAATCGTTGTTCACTAATTTAGAATCACCTACTTTTTGTTTAAGCAGGCGATAGAAGTGGGACGGTCTAAGGTCTCCCATTTGTTGTAAACCGGAGAGCAACTCGTCAAGTCGTTGCTCCTCGCTAATAGTGTAGCGGTTGGTCAACGCGGATTTCAGTCTTTTGTATTTCGTGCCTGGCTGCGGGTTTCTAAAAATGTCCGTTGTGAATTGTACCGTCTCTTGTGGTACCGCGCCGAGAGTGTATGCAAATCGTTCATCGTCGTCAATAATTCGGTGGATTCCGAATTGATGTTCGACAAGGATGAACCATGCCGCCGGTTGTTCATTCCAGAAGGGAGGTATTTTTGGTGGCATCTTGTACATCTTCGTGGTTGCCTTTGATGCTGGTGTGCCAGCATGGCTGTCGTTCTCATCTTCTGATGATGAAACGGCTTTTTGTTGTTTAGGTGGCATCTTTATTTGGTTTTCTTTTTTCATTTCACTATAATCCGGCGTAGCATAAAAATTTATTTTATAATTTGTCTATTTATTTATAGACTAAAAAAATTATTCGTTCGCGAGCAAGCTGAATAGAATTATTTTTCCAACCAAGGAGTATTGTGAATTGGCAGATCGAATGAGAAAATCAACAAAAAAACTCAATTACGTGAAAAGAAATTGTAGAAACGAAAAAGGAAATTGTTTTACTGATCGACGAAATTATACTATATTAACAGTGAAAAGAAAATGTCGAATCGAACAATCGTACACTTACAATAAGTTTTATAAATTAAAGTAATGTTTGCAAAAAAAAAATATGTAAATTCACATTGTTTAAAGAAAAAAAAATAAATTTATATTCATTACATATGTAGAAAAAGAAAAAAAATTAATTGGATTCGGATTGATCGAAGTTCGAACCACCGATTTTAATATCTGTAGCCAACAACGCTAACCGTTGGGCTATAATGCTTATATAATAGTGTTACGACTGTACTGTCGCAACTGCGTTCTTTGCCCTAATGGATTCTCATCGGTTGGTTTACGTAACGTTTCTTGAGCCCGTTTTTATTTACATCTAAACGCGGTTAATGGTGGATGGATTCCTGTGTGTTTCTTTCTGTTTGGTTGGTAGTGATTGTACGAAAATGGGAGAGAGGGAGAGCGATGTACATCGAGTGGTGTGTAAAGCAAAACATTTCATAAGAATGTTTTTTTTATATGCTTCTCGTTTACATCAATGCGAATTGATGTAAACGAGAGACAGAGAAGAAAGACAATTCTTCTGGAATGTTTTGCGCGTCGTTTGTGCGGCGTAAGAGTTTTTGAATCGACAGTCGAGTTTTGGATTTCATGAAAATCAGTTCAGTTTTTTTTTAAATAATTGTAAAAATAAAGTCGAATTTTGAAAATTGTTGAAAATAAGTCAAGTTTTGATTTTTGAGAGGCGAGTTGGAATTTTACTTTGGTAATTTATGGTCTTAGTTTTTTTGGGTTTGACCAAGTTTTATTTTTCTAATAACTCGTGATTTTTTTTTCTGTATTATAATTTGTTGTTAAACCAAGTTTTTGTTGATTATATATACAAAGTTGATATATATACAAAGTGAAGAAACGTATACAAACTTTATTGTGTGTTTACAATAAAAATTAAAATAAAAAGATATTTTTTTATTGTCTTGTGTGTTCATCATTAAATTTACGCTACAAAAATACCGATTTTTTTTTTTGTATTTGAGGATAGCGGATTCGAAACAGTAAATCGATTTACTCAGACACGCTAATTGTGCCAATTTTGTTTGTTTACGGGGTGCACCATTTAACTGAGGAAACTGTCTTTAAGTTTACTACGCAAAATACAACGAACGTACGGGTGGCCAATCGCAAGGCCAGTCGTAAATTTATCGTGTATAACGGCGGAAGGGCCGCATCGTTCACGTGGCCATTTGCATTTTGGGTTAACGGCGGGAAGACGCCCAATAATTAAGGCGGCCTATCGAGGCGTATATTTTATCGGGGAAAGGCCCCGCAACGTCCGACCGCACAAGGTCGCTACATACGGGTGGCCAACCGGCCCCTCGTGTTCTCGTGTTTTTTTTGGTAACGGTGAAAGGCACTGCAACGGTCCGGGTGTGGCACATCACCTGTGGCATGACGGCCGCGCAAGGCCGCACCAGTATTATTTTATATATATATTAAGGTACAATTTTTTTTTATTTATATTTTAAATTTTTTTTTTTTTGATTTTATTTTTTTTATATTTTTTTTATTATATTAAAATTCTAAATATTTTTGTAATCGAGCGCCGCACAGCGGGTGCACGCTCGGTGCGCATCGTTTTCTCCTGGTGCGGGTGAAGGGGGAAGTTGTTTTCTTTTGTTGTTTTGGTCGATAGATAAAATGAATTATTAAATTTTTTTCGGTGTGGTGTGATGGGAGCGGAAACTCCCTCTGTGTCGGCGTAGTGTTTGCGGTCCCGTGGTGCTCGCATCCGATTCCGTAACCAGGGCTTGTCCCCGTCTGAATACGGATGGATGCGCGCACCAAGGCACCGCTCTCGGTTTATAATTTTGTTGTGTTCGTTCCTCAGGTTGCCGACGAGTTTCGGCGGAACTCCGGGTACATTTTATTATTATTTGCGTTCCCCTAAATTTCTGTAGCATCACGGTGTAAGCCAGGAGCCCTGTATACCTCAAACCCCACGACCTTAGCACTTCTCCCTGAGAACGTAGCCGGCAAAAATCACCGTGGAGGCCTCTGCAGGTGTTTAGTGATATCTGCAGGTTGGCAGTAGCCAGCCTGTAACAATAGATTGTATATAGTGGCAATATATGTATATAATATTTAATTGATTTGTTTATAAAATTTTAGAAATTTTTTTTTTTTAGTTTTATATTTTTAAATGTAAATATGTATATAATTATTTAAAAAGGATTTTTTTTTTTTGTAAAAAAAATTTTAATTAAAAAAAATTAAAGAATTTTACGAATAAATGTTTAAACAATTAAATAAAAAAATATTTGTTGAATATTTACTTGATTTAAATGTATATATCCGTTAGGGTTGATCCGCGTGATGTATGATGATGCCATCCGTTGTTTTTGTGACGTAATTGTAGTTATTTTCTCGTGTTGTGTTGTTTGCGTGCTGCCACGTTGATCTGCTTACTGTTATTATTCCGTTTTTCTTTTTTTTTTCTGGTTACAAATGTTGTTGCCAGCTACCTGGCTCCCTCGATGGACGGCGCGATCACCTTTGCGGGGCTATGGCCCAACATTTTATATTTTTGTGAAAGTTTCCACTTAACAATTTTTTTTAATGGTATTGACCGGGTATCGAACTCGTGATACCGTGAGTACTAACTCACATACACCGCGCACTAGCTTGCTGCACTACACAAGATTTAATGTTAGTTAATTATAACTTTTTTAATTTTGTTTATATTTTTTTTTTATAATTTTTCTCATACACTTGGCGTTTATGTGCGCCTGTTATTTTATTTGTTAGGATTTTTGTACGCGTTTTTTTTTAATGTTGCACTATTTACCAATGTTTATAGTTTTATTATAGTGATATAATAGTGATAATTAATTGATTAATTGCACTTTTATTAGGTATATCGTAAAAAAAACATGTGTTCATGCGCGAAATTAAATAACGGTCGAACCGTTTTTATTAAACCGTTATCCGCGGGTCGGGGTCACCAGTTATAGCGGGTGTTACCGTATTTATTATATAAATGATTAAAACACTCACTATATTTATCTTGTGTAATTTATTTATTAAAACTATTATTTTTATTACAAATGTTGTTCACCAAGCTGGTTGATGTGGGAACGATTGTTCGGCACTATTTCTTTTTTTTCGTGTGAATATTTTTATCGATAATCGATAAATATCGAGATTCGAGAATGTAGGTGGCGAAATAGTGCTATTCAGCAAAACGAGCTATGCCTCGTAATTAAGCGGCGCGGTGTATAAATAGTTTTGCTACGAGGAGTGCCACGACGTGAAAAGGATTTTTGAACCGCTACAGTACCTTGTGTAATCTTTACGTTATTGTTATAATAAGGTTTACAGGGAATTGCTGCAATATCGACCTGTTGAATTATAAACGGCTCTGATTTTTGTGCAGTTTTAAATTGTCTTTTGTGGGATGTGCATGGTAATGGCTTGTGCAAATTACATCTCTTCTTCTTACTGCGAGTTGAGCTCTTCTTGCTTTTGCAAGATTTTGTTTTAATTTCATTTCCTAATTTGATAGATAAGGAGTCATCATTTAATTCAGCAATCTTGTTACTGGATGGCAATACTAAGCCTGTTGTGTTATTTGTTGATAGTGGCCTATCAGAGCACAAACTACTGTATGCAAGCCTCTTCCTACAATTCAGATCCATCTCTTGCTTTGCATAAATGAGATCTACTTCAGTATCACAACTAATTTCTTGCGGTGATCTGGGAGCTACGATAACTTGTGGCGTGGTTTCGACAACTGGTAGTGCTTGTTTATCAGAAACCTGAGCTAAATTTCTTCGTTCATCAACCTGGTTACCTACAAGACCCGAAAGATTTTATCGTCTTCTAAGATACAGGTTGGCAGTGAGATGTTTGATGATATGTCATTAGAACCACATACGTAATTTGAATTTAACGTTGATCGTAAAGTCATTTGTGATACTTGGCGCGATGGCTTATTACTATAACTTTGGTTTGAACTACCTGATTATTTGGTAATTCTTACGTGCGGCTCGGAAATGATCTATTTGGTGTTTTTTAACCGAACTATATGAATCGTTTAACTGAGATGTTCGTGGCGCTGATGGTGAAATCACTACTGATTTATTTGATAGACATTGCTCCGGGATCAATTTTTGCAATAGCTTGAGTTCGTTTAACATGCCAATTGGTGGCATCAGCGCACTCGTCCGCTGATCTTGCTTGTCATCATTAATTCCCAATAACACTCTGGTTTCGTGGGACACTACTACTAATTTGTTTAGTTCATTATCGGCATCTCGCAATGTTATATCATGTCATATCATCGACCACCCAATATCCCTTAGTTTGTTCCATATTTCTCTCATCTCGACAATCATATCGTGGATTATTACAGAATTAGAACTACGGTCGATTCGACCTAAAACATGTAGTAGATTGGTGTAAAAAACTGGTTTCAGCTCGTCTACAGTTAAACCACCCCATATCCGAGTGCTCAGCAATTTATGAATGCACCCCAACTTCTTGAAGCACACTATCGCCTCGTAAAGTGGACATTCTTGGGCTGCCCTATACGCAAATAGCGGAGCACAAAGAAAGCCTCTTCGCCCCTGTTTAAGGGCTTCTTCTAGGATAATTATCGCTTGTCGATGAGCATCATAGCGAATTCCCCTTATGTTACATTCTACTATGAGTTCGTCTGTATACAATAGTTCCAGCTCCATTATTACTTAAATAAATGTCTTATCTTAAAATAACTAAACTAAATTAAGAAAAAAAAAATCATTTTAAATTTAAATAAAAGAAAAACAACCTCGTATAATATGTCTCATGGCATCAATTACACCCACTTGAGTTAAAAATAAGGAGAGGAATAAAGGAATAAATTGAAAATTTGGATGAAATATGCAATGCCAACGGATGAGTTTGACTGTGTGAGTGGCAGGCCGAATCGTTCACTCAAATAGGAACAACAACACGCCGGCTGCCCTTGCGAATTTCCATAACTTTGCGATACTAAATCGACTAGTTTATGGCCAACTTGTATTCGATGTACATCCACTTGCAGACTCCTAAGTATGACCAACCAAGTTGTACTCTGGATGCAACTAATAACTAAATGAGAAGACTGGCGACCCCATCCCGAGGGATGATAATTATAATTTTAAAAACAGAAGTGAAGAAAACGCGACTCTTAAATATAAAGTTATAGATTGGAAATTCTATTTTTATCTAATTTTAAAAATGAGAAAACTTAACCTGTGGTAAATTCTAGCCACAAGGTAAATTGTTGCCACTAAACGGAGGATGGTTAGGGGTTAAATTTTACAATTCCAGCTGGGATGCGGAATGATGTGTCAACTTGCCTGAGAATGTGCAGCCCTTTATATCACACAAGATTGTCGCTTGGCAGGAAAGGGATATGCTCATTACTTCAGGGATCGGATCACTCACCCTTGCCAGTGTAGAATTGCAAAATTGTACGTTGTACAAGGTACACAAAAACCGCACAACATTTTTGTTGGTGCATAGAATGAACCGTTGTAAAAAATAGGTTCGCCGAGTTCCATATACCACCACAAATACCAGTTCACCCCTCGGTGTGCGGGTTGGAACTTGACCTGAACATTCAGAGATCCGGTACAGTAAAACGACAATTTAAGAACTCATCTGTGTGAAAAAACTTAATTTGGCCGAATTGAAATGAATGATGAAATTTAACTTAAACTTGTAGATTTGAATTCTCAAGGAGAATTTAAATTTCTTAATTTAACTAATGAATTTAAATATTCGGGCTATTGCCGAATTTGGGTGCTAAATGTTCTAAAATATATCTTCTGGGTGATAAAAACCAAATACCATATATTGACAGATTACATCATGTCAACATGCAATTTTCCGATGCAAGCGCATTCGTAACAAAGACGGAATACTTGAATGTGACGTATAGATGCCCAGCTGATGTTACATCTGCTCTAACGGAATATTACCCTAACATCAGTAGTAAGAATACCGTGCAAATTTCAGCCAAATTTATAAACCTGCCGTCAACTTTGATGTCAATACCTCTGTTGGATAACACATTCTATCTAACCTTTACCAAAGCTGATAAACAAGTAATCTCTCAGCTTAAGATACCAGAATCTAGTAAAGTCATGATTATCCACGAAGCACAAGGATTAACCTCACCAAATGTGATATGTATAAGAATCAATTCTCAATCACTTGGGCTGCTCGATAGTGTACCCCATGCCATGGTTGCAATTTCAAGACACACCCAATCATTTAGATATTTTTCACCAGTGGCTAATGATAGACTACACTCGCTTTTAATGAGAGCTCGAGCCTACACTACTACTCTAAAAGTAAATCAATCCATAAAATTCAAGAAAAGGTTGGTTTATGAGAAATATGCAATTTACTATCAAAACGTCAACAAAATGGCATCAAAAGCATCTAAGTTCTATAACTTCGTTTTAAAATCAAACTACCTAATCTATGTAATTTGTGAAACTTCATTAAAACCCGGATCCATCCACCCGGTCCACAGATGCGATCGGTCTCCCGAAACCAGCTCAAAGAAATCGAGTGGTGGCGTACCGATAGCAGTACATTCTAAACTCTGGAATGATCCAGTAACTTTAGCCCCATCGAGAGTCGAACAAATTGGTGTAAAAATCAAAATTAACCAAACCAATCTATTCATTTACGCAGCGTATATACCACCTCAATCAAATAGTGATCATTACGCCACTTGCATCGATGCGATTGATGAAGTTATTAATACAGCAAACTCGTCAGATTTAGTTCTTGCGCTTGGTGATTTTAACCTTCCAAATATAATATGGAATTTGGACCCGGAACTAAATTGTATTTTTCCAAACAATATAACAACAGATGCTGAATCTTTATTTGTGGACGCCATGCTTGGTTATAATTTGAACCAGATAAACACAACTACTAATAATCGTGATAGATTACTGGATCTTGTCTTCAGCAACGACATTGACACTTTCAAAATTTCAGAATCCGCGTTACCTTTTGTAATTAAAGATATCAGTCACAAGTCTTTAGATATTGTATTTGACTCAACTAATTTAATGGCGAGTTCGGAACACCTACAACCAATCAAATACATCTTCAAAAAAACAAATCGTGCAGGGCTACAAAGTTACCTAGAATCCATCAACTGGCAAACAACTCTCAATTCCAATGATATAAACGAAAATGTTGATAAATTTAATGACATTATGCAGCAAGGCTTCGAACTTTATGTACCTATGTGCTGTAAACTTCAAACTCCAAAGATATAGCTGACATGTTCGCGAAGTTTTTTCAATCAGTCTATAAACCAAGCGTTACTAGTGGATTGTACGAACAACCCAGCAATACCAACGTAACAATAACTCCTCCTGTTATATATGAGGATAACGTATTATCGGCTCTAAAGGGATTTGGAGACGGTTGTGGCCTTGACAATATTCCCTCTTCTATTCTGAAGGAGTACGCTGACATTTGTGCAATTCCATTATGTTACCTATTCAACCACTCCTTGAGCACCGGGGTATTTCCCGAAAAATGGAAAATTTCAAAAATTACACCAATTTTTAAATCGGGCAAACGAGATGACGTTACATGATACAGAGGAATATCAACTACATCATCAATTCCAAAATTGTTTGAATTAGTTTTATGCAACAACTTTAAATCCACAATTGCACGTCATATATCAACAAACCAGCATGGGTTTATGCCTGGACGATCCACATCAACTAATCTGGATGAATTCACCAGTAAAATAATTAATGAGATAGAAACCATCATCAAGTTGATGTAGCGTACACGGATTTCAGTAAAGCATTTGATTCCATCTGCCATCAAAAAGCACTCCGCAGTTTATTCGCATTTGGGTTTTCACTCGATTACATAAATTGGTTCAAGTCCTATCTATCAAACCGGCGACAAATGAGAAATCAAACGTTATTAAAGTTACGCCTGGTGTTTCCCAAGGATCTCACATCGGGCCGTGGATATTTATTGTTTTTATAGATTAAATAACCGAAATAATCAAAAACTCAAACGTGCTCATATTTGCTGATGACGTGAAAATTTTTCGAACTGTTAATGGAATGCTAGATACGAAGAAACTTCAAGAGGACATCGATAGATTAAGTGAGTGGTGTGATCGAAACTCGCTTTACTTAAATATTAAGAAATGCAAGATCATGTCTTTCCATCGTAAGAGAAATCCGCTAATTACTTTCAACAAAGTCAACAACGAAGTATTGCAACGAGTTAATGAGATTATAGATTAGGTGTTACATTTGTCGAGAATGCTAGTTTCAATAAGCATATTGAAAATTGTATTGCGAGAGCTAATGCCATGTTTGGATTTGTTAAAAGGTGGACAGGTGAATTTAAAGATATTCAAACCTTATGTTCACTCTATTTCGCTTACGTTCGATCTCAACTGGAATACGCTGTACCGGTCTGGAATCCATACTATGCTGTACACATTAAAAGAATTGAAAGCATTCAAAAGAAGTTTCTGATTTTCTTGTTTAAAAAAAGTGACTGGGATTACGACCACAATTTACCATTCCATGAAAGTGTGGCTCGGTTACCTCCATACTCAACAAGATGCACGGATTACAAAATATGCACGCTTGAAAATAGACGACTTCTCTTAGGTGCGGCTTTCATTGGTAACGTTTTGCTTGGTCACATTGATTCAGCATACGTTTTGGAAAACATATCAATTCATGTGCCTTGCAGAACATTTCGAAACCATGAATTTTTAGCACTTGAACACCATTCCACAAACTATGGAAAAAATAACCCCATTAATAGGTCGTCTAAATCGTTCAACAAGATCAAAAATATATTTAAGAATTATTTTTTAAATTTTTAATTGTTAAATCAAGATCTGATTTATATATTTCTGTGTTTTAATTTTCTTTATTTTTATTTTTTTAATATTGTTGTTTTAAATTAAATTCTGAAATCATACATGTAAATCACAGAATAGATTTCTTTAAATAAATAAACAAATTAACTTAAAATATACGTTCATTCAACCACTGCATAAGCATATGCCGTGATTACGTAGAGTATATACGTATACACAAAAGAAAATGCGAGAAATCGGCATGGTAGATATTTATGATATAATGTTGAGGTGTTATCTCGAAGGTTATGCCAATAGGTAATTTTTAAATGTTTAGATTTGGTTTGGTAATGGAATTGGATAGAATTCCGTTACATATTGTAAGTTCGTAAATATAGTTACGATTCGTACTCGATTTTTACACCATAAATCAACCAGCGATTTAAGTTTCAAAACTTTATTTTCAAATTTAACCTTTTAATTTCTACAGCAATTCACTTATTTCACTCGCTTACTGCTCACTAAATTCACTTGTACTGTTCTTTAACTGTGTTCACTTTTTAGTGTTCCCTACTTTTCGCACTGCTTGTTAACTTTCACTTTGAAAACTTGCAGTGTGCACTGTAAAAAACTCTCCGCTGCATCCCAAATTGCACTATCGCTTGTTCGAGATTATTCCTTTTATCGGCATTTTTCCATATTCCCGTCCACTTGGAAGGCCTTTCTAAAATCCAAATTGGGATTTGGATGTATTGGGGATCCGTATTGGAGTAATACTTGATCCGACAACATTGATGATATTAATAATAATAAATCGCTTCGTCTCCAAACTGGATTCGAACTCGCGACCTTTGGGTGGATAGCAGCAGTTGGTGGTGTGCACCTTAACCACTCGACCACCAAATGATATCGTTGTGTAGCATAGATTTCGTAACAATATTAAGTTGAAATTGCAGAAAGAGTAAATTAAGTTTATTTTGATGAAGGCGGGATATCAAAATAATCAAAAATTAGGGAAATGGTTTTCAATAACCCAAATTACTAAAATCAAAATTTTTAGAATCATAGATTTAACTACTGTTAAGCGGCAAAATGGATATGTAAGTATATACTAATAAGTATCTACTACTTATCCTCCGATAAATGAATTTTTCAAAAATTAGGGCCCATCATAATCGGTTTCTGGTGCTCGAAAACACACCTCCGCATGAATCTGATTAGAATGAACTTAAGGCTTTCCCAAAAATTTTAAATAGTTATTTTTGTATTTAAGATGGTTTCCGGCTCTCAAAAATTCATCCCCAGCGTTTTTATGATAAACGTGTGAGTCGAAAAAATAAAGAAATCGGCCCTAACCCCACCGGACGACCCTCGCATGAATTTTATAGATTTTTTTTAAAGACACACCAATCGCAACCGACTCTTGGTACTCAAAAACCCTCTCACCAACCTTTACAGAAATCGTGTGAACCGAAAAATCAAAATAAAATCTGTTGACCCGGGGACCACCGGACGACCTTCCGAACAAGTTTTTCCGAAATTAGGACCAAACACTAAGGATTTCTGGAATTTGAAAAATTATAATCAAAATCGTGCAGGATAAAATAATTTACAAAATAGGACCTGAATCTCGCCGAATGATTCCTATAAACGTTTTCCGAAATCAGGAATCATCGCATTCGGGTTCTTGTACTCGAAAAACGATCTCAGAAATTTGTTGGAACCCGGGCGCCACCACAATCAATTTCTATTACTAGAAAAACCCCTCAGCAATTTTTATCGAAGTCGTTTCTACTGATAAAAAATATTAGAAATTTGAACCCGAGCAACAATTTTCAGCAATTTTCATGAAAATCATTCGAGCTGATTAAAAGTGTATTCCATTAGGACATAACAAATTATAATGTTTACATCTGATGAAATAATTGACTCGTTATAAATATAATAGACACTTCATTGTGTAGTACCTTTTAAATAAACTATTAGCCTGAGACCACCAACATGAAATTTGTACCTGAGGTTTGTAGGGTTTCCAAAAATTGTGGATATTAATCTGGTGACTGAAACCCTGGATAGCAGCGATACATATATTGCAGTTGAGAGCTAACAAGGTCCGTAAGAATTTTATTTCTGCCTTTTTGGGACACATTCGAGAACGCTGGGTTGCAAAGAAAATTCTGTAGAAGTTGCAATGATGGGGAGGAGAAAAATTATTATCAGCATTATCCACTACTATAACACATGATTCTACAAGAGTTATAAACATTTAGGTATTCTGTACAGATACATTTTCGAATCTCGAAAGCAGCAAAGTGCCAGATTTATATTTAGCTACATAAGCAGCTTTGAATGGATTCAGTAAATGTAAAAAAATTGAGGGGTGTATGTATTGTGGCCAACATCAGACTTTCTTTTACCATGAATGTACCTTGATCGCGAACACACTACTTGAATACTACGTTGACTAAAAGAAAACTAAAGAATTTTATGATTCGCAGCATTTAATTCTCATGAAGCTCCCATGTCAACATTTTCATAACGACTTTCATATTTATGATATCGTTCCGTTTTCTTTGCTCTGTTTAGCTATGGAGAAAAGAAAACATACGCTTCTCCTGGTTAGTCGATTCCCTAAATCAATGTGTATATTGTATTGGGTTATAAGATTCGTATTCTCATAGTTCCAACCAGTAGTAATAATAGAGAGGTAATTAATATATGGACAACATCCGGCTTTTTTGCCATCAATGTGCATGTCGAATACATATAAATCTTGAAAAATTAAACCTACCAGAGTTTGACAAAACTGTTTTGTTTACTCAAAAATCATTATTCACTCTTCAATTTTAGAAAACCAATAATGTCGAACCTTGTTGAAAGGTTAATCATTAAATTTATTTGAATCTTTTAATTCTTTGTCGTTTTTGTAAGTGTGATACTTTTCAACATCATTGCAGACAATTGAAAAAGCTCTACTGAAATCTGCCACTTCCGTCACTTGTACACATATTGCCACTGCGTTTCGTAAGATTTCCCAATTTATGGGAAAATCGTATGACGTTTCAATCCGAATGGTAAATCCTTCTTTACTGTAGTGATGCCGAATTTTAGTGAAATGAACCTTTTTAATCAAAACTCGCCATTTCCGGAAAAATTTATAGAAATGATCTGCATTAATTTTATTTGAAATTTAATTTTTTCGTAAACGCTATATAATTTTCAAGAAATTTTCTCTTATGAAAGCTGCCACTCCCGGTGCCCCGATTGCAGCACGGGACCCGAAAAATCACGTATGCACCCATATATCAAATATCGATAAAACCAAGACCCCCGATAAACCATGCCGTTCGGCCCCGTCGAACCACCATTAGGTATTACTTCGTGTGGCCGGCTCAGCTTACGCTGCCCCTAATCGGCTAGATTACTCCTTACTAAATTCATGCTTCTTTCGAGGCATCCTAACTCTCCCATTATCCGTGAGACACTTCCACTTACGGCGTTCCACCCATCTTGAGACGCCAGCATAAACTCCACTATATTTTCTGGTGTTAGTTGAACCCCACGTGCACAGATACTGCTTCTCTCATCAGTAAATCGAAGGCACTCGAATACTACGTGCTCCACATTCTCCGTTACTCCGATGCATGAAGAACAATCTGGTGACGTTTCGTGTTTGAATCAGAACAGGTATAATCTAAAGCAACCATGACCCGTCAGAAACTGCGTAAGATGATAATCCACTTCTCCGTGTTGCCTATTTAAGCTCGCCGCGATGTAGGGGATCAAGCGATGGGTCAATCTACTTTTCGTCGACTCACTCCATCTTCTCTGTCATAGAGTGATAGTCCCAGCCTGTGCTAATCGGTGGTTATCTGCTTTTGCTCCTTGACCACGACGTAGGTCGCAGAACTCAGCTGCTCATCCGCGCCCCTTTTGTATTCGGCATTATTTGTGCTAGTGCCGCATTAACTATCCTTGCTCGCTCGCTGGAAGTAATGAGATGTGTCTACGCCTATGATTACCCCTAGGTATCTGATGGATAGTTGACTAACAATTGATTGGGCTCCGATCTCTAAGGTTACGCTCTCCATTCCTTTTCTGCTAGTAAAAGGACAGCTTCTGTTTTATGTTCTGCTAGTTGCAATCCAGCATATGCTAACCACTGTTGAATAAGTCTGTTCGGCTTATTACAGATGTCCTCAATCTCCTCTCTGTGTTTTGCGGCAACTACAATCGCGATGTCCCCCGCAAATGCAATCCCCCGTGCATCACTTGGTATGGGCACTCGAAGTACATCATCGTACATCACATTCCAGTGTATAGGACCTAACACTGATCCTTGAGGAACTCCACCAGTCACCTCGTAAGTTTTATTTCCTTCCTCAGTATCATAAATCAAGATCCTCTCACTAAAGTAGCCGGTAGCTAGTCTCAGCAGGTAATTTGGTACCTTCATCCGTGTAAGTGTATTAAATATGCTGCTTCAATTTGCCGTGTTGAATGCGTTTTTCACGTCCAATATAACTATGGCACAGTATTTTTTACTGCCACCTAGCCATCGAGAACCGGATATCGTCTGGTGCGCCAAATCTACAACATCTTTAACAGCTTCCACTATTGAGCGCGCCTTTCGAAAGCCATACTGATGCTCTGCCAGGTTTCTTGCTCTAACTATAGCCTCTTGTAACCGGTCACATACAACCCTCTCTAGGGTTTTACCTGCCGTATCCAACAGGCAGACTGAACGCCAGGAGGACCTGACCTCACCTGGTGGTTTGTCTCCTTTTGGCAACAATACCAGTACATACTTCCGTGAATATGTTTGGATACGCTTTAACCGCCGACTTCAATGCAATATTCGGAATGTTATCCGGGCCAGGGGCTTATTGGTACCCACTCTGCCACATGCCTTCAGAACCTCCTCCTCAGTAACTGGTGGTATATCATCCTCCTCGTTGGCTAATATTTCTAATACACAATCGAGTTGCTGCGAGAACAGGTGACACACTATGTCAGACAGCGTTGCTGGGCATATGGGAGCAGTGGCGTAATTGCTTCTGAATTTTTTCATCACTAATCGGTAGGGTCTACCCAGGAATCGCGGTCGACCTCCTCTCACAGTTCGCGAAACCACTTTCGCTCACTTAATTTGATGGCATGCTTGAGCTCCGATCGAGCTTTATACAATATCGTTGTCCAAAGGGAGAGTTTTCTACGTGTCAATTATTCATTACGGTTTTCTATGATTATCCACCATCCTTCTTGGCATTGCTGCATCACAGGCTCTTATAACATATCTCATAAGCTAGACGGCTTTGTTATTTACGGTACCAGATATAGTAAGATAATTCATCATGAGACGGAAAATGTTCTCATCGAACACTGTACACTTTCATCCTATTTTCTTCCTGTGTCTAACTATAATCCGTTGGGGTCCATTATATGCCAGCTCATACACAATAGCTTAATGATCATTATGCGTACATAAATTGCTACCTCCATGAAATTCCTCTATCGGCAAGGCAATGGCTCATAAACGTTAGGTCAACTATTGACGTGGCATTTCCTCTACAAAAAGTAGGTGTATTTTCTGTATTCATTAATACAACTGTCAATGATGCAAAGGCTTTTAACAATGCGGTACTTCTGCTACTGGTTTCTCTGCTTCCGCACTCTAAGGCCCATGCATTAAAATCCCCACCTATGAGCATGAGCAACGGGTTGTGGCTCCGTGCATCATCCGTTAATTGATCAAGAAATGTTTTAAATTCCTCAATTGAGGCACTAAGAGGTGTGTAGCAGCTATAAATATGAACGCCGTTCACTTTGACTCTGACACACCCAGGTATAATACTTCCCCCAATTTCCTGTAGGGGGTAGGTACCGCAAACCCATACAGCAGCTCGATTCGATCTATCTATCTCGATTCGGTCTATCAAGAATCCTATATTACTCATGTTATGCGGAGCGGTTTGGGGATTGAGTATTTTACACTTCATCTTCACTGTTGCTTATTACGTTTTATTAACACTTTTATTAGTTATTAGATTGACGGTTCACAATTATTATACACAACTTAAATTTAAACACTTAAAATAATTTGTGATTCTTAATTATTAATTACATATTACTTAAAATTACTGATTATGACTATCCATAATAACTGTTTATGACTATATCTTAAAACTAAAATGTTCGTCTTATATACTCAAATTTAGAGGAAATGAAAATGTTTTTTCAAGATTGCAAGGTTGCATTTCCATATTTTAAACGCAAATGTGTTTATTTTGTTAAAATTTAATGACCTTACTGAACAATGCGGAAAACAAATAAATGGATTGACTTTTTTCGGTATAATACACAACACTCACACACAATTACAACGTTGGTTTCCGCTTCCTGTACGGGTTGCTGCAGCAGGTCCTGCGTAGCCTCACAGTGGTTAGGATTAGCTTGGATGACTTTCATTTCCAACGCTCTTTTTGCAACGCTTTCTGGTATACCGGACATCTGCCACTACCAGTTACGTGTTTACTACAGCCTTTGGCCGTTTCGTCGCATAGCATGCATTTTGAATCTTTTTGGCATGTCTTAGCAAAGTGCCTTTCTTCACCACATCTGCTGCAGAGCTTTGATCTATCCGCTTCGCTTCTACAGTTCCATGACCGATGCCCTTACCCGTGACATTTAAAGCATCTAGTCAGCTCTATTTTTTCCCGGATTCGGTAAGAAACCCAGCCGATTCTAACTTTACCCACTTCTAGCACTTCTCCAACCATAGTGTTAGGGAGGCTAACAACCGCTGCCTGCGTTCCTCGGTAGGACTTCGTGAGTGACTTAACAATACAGACACCTTTCACACCTTCAAACTGTGCTTCCAGAGCCTCTCTCATCTCTTCAGATGTGGTAACCTCGTCCATGCCTTTGATCACCAGTAACGCCTCCTGGCTCAAAGTATTAACTGACGCATGGACCCCGATTGCTTTCGCTAGTTTCTCTGGAAATATTGCAGTCTTCGGCTGGTCTCCTGTAGTTTTTAGCTCCAGCAAAAGGTCTCCACTATAAGTTTGACGTATGTTCGATACACTTTCGCTAAGAGTATTTCGCGTCGGGTCCGCCTTAACCTTCCCCAGCAGATCGGAAAATGAGATTTCGTCACTCTTCTTTATTAGAGATCCGTGCGAGCCCGTTTCCTTCGCGAACGTGTTCGTTTTTTTGGCGTCCTTTTTCCCTTCACTTTCTGCCATTCTTGTTTTGGATCAACTATCGCATTGATTTGAACTCGTGGTGTTTACTTCTCCATTATCCGACATAGATACCGTGGTATTTTGCTTCTTGTTTCCGTTCTCCTTGTCAATGAGGGTCTCCGACAATCGAAGTGGTTACAGGACGTTCTGAGGATTACCTTGCGGAGCAGCCTTAGTATTCATTTTCTTACTTTGCCTTCTTTCATCACTCTCAGGTGGCGCGGACAACTTCATTTTACTGGGCTCCACAAGTGGTATATCTTCGTTAGTTGCCCCTTCAGTTCCTGTGTCCTGCTCACAGTTCGCAGATGAACTAAATTTTCCTTCCCGTCATTATTAATCGGTGAAATTTGGCACTGCTTTTCCAAAACGTCCATCTTACTTATAGCTGGCTCATAAAGCGTGGTAATGGTGCTTATCATCTTCTTGATCTCGCTATGCACATTATTTCTCGGTTTTACGAACTCCACCAGTTCCTCAAATTTTTCCCAAGCCTGGTTAGCCTTATTTCTCTGGTTTCCTCCTTATACACCCACAAAGGAGGCGATAAAAAACATCTGTCCAATATACTGGTCATCGCTCCCTTCTTAGGAGATCTCTGCATTAAGGCACTCTTTCCAAACGGGTTAGCGGATTTTCTATTCCCATGCGCAGATTCAGTGCTTCCTTTCTCTTCGCTTGTAGGCCTATCTGTCACATTGGCCAAGTTCACCACCACTGTAATCTCGACCGTTAGAAGCCTTCTTGCTTTTTCGAGGTACCGCGCCTAGCATTTTATACTTTCAGCCAAGTAGTTACACAGCCGCCACTCCTGGGGTACAGTCGCTGATCGAAAGGCCGCTCAATGTGAAACAAACGCTCCAGGATTTAAGTTACATAACTCTTCGCATCAATTGCAAGTGACCTATGTAACTCCCTCTGACTTCTGCCTCGGCCTAGCTTCCTAGAACCGAGTTAGCACCGACACGAGAATGGACGTAGTCAAGCAGAGTAGGGATTGACAGGCTCCGTCTAGTAGTGTAAGTACCAGATATCATCACATTCTATATATATATATATATATATATATATATATATATATATATATATATATATATATATATATATATATATATATATATATATATATATATATATATATATATATATATATATATATATATATATATATATATATATATATATATATATATATATATATATATATATATATATATATATATATATATATATATATATATATATATATATATATATATATATATATATATATATATATATATATATGGTGTGTGTATGTGTGTGCGTGCACGCGCGCGCGCGCGAGATTTATTCTCAACTTTAGTTGGGAATTAAAAAAAATGATTTTTTATTCAAATTCACTTTACACTTTTATTCATAAACTTAATAGCTAGCGTCCAATCTTTACATTGATATACAATGAACTTAACTTTACACTTTTTTTATTAGATAAACTTAATAATTATTAATCAATCTTTGGATTGATATATAATAAACTAAACTCTTTAGAGTTAGCACTTGAATTATAATATCTTGAGAGTGAACTCTTGGGAGTCACGATTATAACTAAATTTCATACTTTTTTGTTTCTTAAGATTTTCGTTTTTATGTTTTGTTAATTTTGCATAAGTATAATTAATATGTAATGAAATTAAACACATATTATTTCCGTTCTACATTTAGTGTAATCTTATATCAATTTCCTATAAGTATGAAATTTTAAAATGCTGAAAATGTATTTATTTTCCTGAGACAATTTTATAAATTTGATAGTTAAAATAAAATTGTCTCATGAGCATTTTTATTTTCTTCACGTGGCATGTCTTGACATGTAACTCTCCCTTCGTTAGCTTCAGAACTCTCCTGAGTTCTGTTTACATAATTAATTTTAAATTGTTTTTGTTTATAAAAAATATATGATATGAGTATAATTATTATTAAAATTACTATAACGTTTATGGTTCCTCCTGAATATTCAATAATTTTATTGTATTTTAAAAGTTCAATTTCATTTATGTTTTTATTCGTTTCCTATATAATTTGTTTAAAAGTAAATGTGTTATTTGTTGGCTTATAATCTAGATTTGGAATTATAAAATTATCATTTTCCTCCTTAATGCTATTTGAGAATATCTTATTATCTAAGTTAATAGTACAGTTATAAAATTTAATAAAATAATTTCTTTTTAACACAAATTTTCTTTCATCAATATTTGATTTTAAAGTTAAATTATTGGCATGTTGAATTATTATTATGTTATCATTAATATGGTAAATTTCATTATTACAATTTTTTATTATTTCACAATTCTTATTTAATATACAATGTTTTAATTCTGATAATTGATTAATATCTTTATTATTGTCATATTTATAATAACGATTATTATTTTCAAATGTTTCGACTATTTCATTATTTATAATTTTACAATCTTTCTCATTTGATAATGGAACTATCAATTTTTTATTTATTCTTGTCATTTTATAAGGGATTTTAATTAGGAATATTAGTTTATTAGTGTCGGTTTTAGTAAATCCTACTTTAAGGTTTTGTAACTTATCAATATCTATTTGGTATTCAATAATTTCATTATGATTTAGTAAGGAAGGGTGTATGATGTTTAGGTTGCTAAATATTATATTATCTTGTAAGTCGTTTATTAATCTATCTATTTCCTTAATTTTCAATTTAAGATCTAATATTATTAGCCTAGTTAAAGTTTGATTGTCCTTAATTGTTATGAAATTTTGAATGGCTTGTCTGTCATCTTCAATTGTATAGTATAATTTGTAAATAGTGTCGTTAAGATTATTGTTTATTTTGATTTGTTTATTTATATTTGATGCTATGTT
Organism: Nephrotoma guestfalica; assembly: GCA_963691935.1. Lineage (NCBI taxonomy): Eukaryota > Metazoa > Arthropoda > Insecta > Diptera > Tipulidae > Nephrotoma > Nephrotoma guestfalica. The sequence continues at coordinate 168,508,894 of OY829913.1, read as the reverse complement.
TCCATTATTACTATCGATTGTCTCTAAATGTTTATTAATTATCTGTCTGTCCTCGTCATCCATGGTACCGGAAATCCATTTATTTATGGTTCCTAAGAAATTAATCAATCCTCTTTTATGGATTGAATGATGTCCTGTTTTTAATGTCATAAGTTTAGTTAATAAAAGGTTCAGTTCGTCCAATAATTGTCGACAAGTAATTTCTGTAAAATTTGATATAATTTCCTGTATTGAGATTTTCAGTTCTAAAATTGTCGTCTCTATTGGATCTAAGTCTATGATATGTAAAGAATAGTTGTATGTTTTTGGTATTAATTTATCAAATTCTTTAATAATGGTGTATCCGTTATCAGTCTCGATTTTCTCGACTGAGAGTTGAGCATGTGTCGGTATTGTCATCAGTATCATCAGTGTTAATACGATTATAATCTGCAAATTTTAGAGGTCGTTTAATGTTAGTCGGGTGTATGTTTGCTAAATTATGTCTTCGGAATTTCGGTTGGTCTTTATGTCTTAAAGACTTATAGTTTTTAATATAACCTTGCTCTCTAACTTCCTCGTAATCTTCTCTAGTTCTGTTATATTTGTCTAATCTTTTATTTTGGGCAAGTGTTAAGTTCTTATAGATCTCGTCTTTGTTTTGAATACCTTCTTCTGCTTTTGAAGGGGTACCTTTTATTGTACTGTGGTACTGGTTATTATAGGTTTTGATTGCTTCTAGCATTTGAATTCGTACTGGATTCATTTGTTCTAGATTTAATATTCTTAATTTTTCCGTTAAGGAATTATTTAAGCGTTCCACATCTGCGTTTCCCGTGTGGCTATTTGGTTTAGCTAAGTGTAATTCAATATTTTGTTCATTTAGAAATTCTTTAATATTAATATGCTTGAACTCATTGTCAGCTATGATTTTTAAGGGTTTTTTGTGATTAAAGTATATTTTAAGTTTTTCTATTATCTCAATATGGGTTCTATTTTCTAAAGGATAGGCTGTCGCGAATTTTGTGAATTTATCTATAAATATTAAAAATGACTGTTTCCTATTAACATAGGTATCTATATGAATAATCTGATTCTTGTCCGTCGGTAGTTCTGTTTTTTTAAATTTTGGCTTAATTGGGTTTCTGTCATATTTTGCCCTACAACAAATTTCACAATTATTAGTTATTTTGTTTATAGTGATTTTTATGTTTTTACTGTAAATTTTGAATTTTAGGTCTTCGTAGAATGCTGTCATCCCTGGATGTCCCTGATCTTTATGTTGTTTTGATATTACTCGTATTAACTCGTCTTCGTTTTCTATATCTTCAGCAAAGTAAGAACATTTGACAAATTTAGTAGTGGGAAATTCGTTCACTAAAATTTGCTGAATGTGGTAAAATTCCTGATCGGTTATTTGAGTGTATATTGCAACTTTGCTTCCAGCTACATAATTTTTTAGTTTCCTAACTAATTCTTCTCTGGTCAATTTTGGATTTAAATTTATTCTCCTATTTCCTAATATGTTTTCAAATTCTTGACTAAAATTTTCTGTAAAGATTATTTGAGTTTTGAATCGATTTACTATTGTCTCGAGAAAAGAAATTCTATCGTTTTGTTCTTCCTCTTGCGAATGGATGGTTGGTTGCATTGAATTATCGTCTTCAATATTTTCGTCTATTACTTCCTCGTTATTAACTTCTTGTTCGAGAAAAATATTTTGTAAAGATAACCTTGATTAATCAACTTGATTAATTTCGTGGGTTTCGGTGTTTATTCTACTTAAAAAGTCGGCAATAGTGTTCTCTTTGCCTTTTAAATATTCAACTTTGATATTATATTCTCCTAGAGATAAAATCCACCTCTGGAGTCTAGGATTTAAATCTTTTCCCAAATACTTCGTGTGTAACCACTTTAAAGCTTGGTGGTCCGTTTTTAGCTCAAACGGCTTTCCATAAATGTATGGCCTGAAATATTTCACGGCCCATACAACGGCGAGTAGTTCTTTTTCGGTTGTGCTGTATCGGATTTCATGGGTATTGAGAGTTTTGCTAGCGAAAGCAATTGGATGATTGTCTTGGAGTAGCACAGCTCCAATTGAAAATTGACTTGCGTCTGTATTTAAAACGAAAGGTTTGTTGAAATCGGGGTACTTTAATATAGGGTGAGATGTGAGTATAGTTTTCAATTGCTCAAATGCATTAACATAACTAGGATCTAACTTGTTTATTTTAGAATTTTTCTTTAGGTATTGTGTCATTGGTTTAGCTATCTTCGCGTAATCTTTGATAAACTTTCTATAGTATCCCGTGATACCAAGAAATGACTTAATTTGTTTTGGAGTTTCGGGTAATTTTAGTTGTGTTATATCACTAATTTTCTTTAAGTTTGGCTTAACCCCTTCGGTTGTCAGCAAATGTCCCAAATATTCTGTCTCCTTGCAGAAAAAGTTGCATTAATCGATTATATATATATATATATATATATATATATATATATATATATATATATATATATATATATATATATAAATATATATATATATATATATATATATATATAAATATATATATATATATATATATATATATATATATATATATATATATATATATATATATATATATATATATATATATATATATATATATATATATATATATATATATATATATATATATATATATATATATATGGTGTGTGTATGTGTGTGCGTGCACGCGCGCGCGCGCGAGATTTATTCTCAACTTTAGTTGGGAATTAAAAAAAATGATTTTTTATTCAAATTCACTTTACACTTTTATTCTATAAACTTAATAGCTAGCGTCCAATCTTTACATTGATATACAATGAACTTAACTTTACACGTTTTTTATTAGATAAACTTAATAATTATTAATCAATCTTTGGATTGATATATAATAAACTAAACTCTTTAGAGTTAGCACTTGAATTATAATATCTTGAGAATGAACTCTTGGGAGTCACGATTATAACTAAATTTCATACTTTTTTGTTTCTTAAGATTTTCGTTTTTATGTTTTGTTAATTTTGCATAAGTATAATTAATATGTAATGAAATTAAACACATATTATTTCCGTTCTACATTTAGTGTAATCTTATATCAATTTCCTATAAGTATGAAATTTTAAAATGCTGAAAATGTATTTATTTTCCTGAGACAATTTTATAAATTTGATAGTTAAAATAAAATTGTCTCATGAGCATTTTTATTTTCTTCACGTGGCATGTCTTGACATGTAACTCTCCCTTCGTTAGCTTCAGAACTCTCCTGAGTTCTGTTTACATAATTAATTTTAAATTGTTTTTGTTTATAAAAAATATATGATATGAGTATAATTATTATTAAAATTACTATAACGTTTATGGTTCCTCCTGAATATTCAATAATTTTATTGTATTTTAAAAGTTCAATTTCATTTATGTTTTTATTCGTTTCCTATATAATTTGTTTAAAAGTAAATGTGTTATTTGTTGGCTTATAATCTAGATTTGGAATTATAAAATTATCATTTTCCTCCTTAATGCTATTTGAGAATATCTTATTATCTAAGTTAATAGTACAGTTATAAAATTTAATAAAATAATTTCTTTTTAACACAAATTTTCTTTCATCAATATTTGATTTTAAAGTTAAATTATTGGCATGTTGAATTATTATTATGTTATCATTAATATGGTAAATTTCATTATTACAATTTTTTATTATTTCACAATTCTTATTTAATATACAATGTTTTAATTCTGATAATTGATTAATATCTTTATTATTGTCATATTTATAATAACGATTATTATTTTCAAATGTTTCGACTATTTCATTATTTATAATTTTACAATCTTTCTCATTTGATAATGGAACTATCAATTTTTTATTTATTCTTGTCATTTTATAAGGGATTTTAATTAGGAATATTAGTTTATTAGTGTCGGTTTTAGTAAATCCTACTTTAAGGTTTTGTAACTTATCAATATCTATTTGGTATTCAATAATTTCATTATGATTTAGTAAGGAAGGGTGTATGATGTTTAGGTTGCTAAATATTATATTATCTTGTAAGTCGTTTATTAATCTATCTATTTCCTTAATTTTCAATTTAAGATCTAATATTATTAGCCTAGTTAAAGTTTGATTGTCCTTAATTGTTATGAAATTTTGAATGGCTTGTCTGTCATCTTCAATTGTATAGTATAATTTGTAAATAGTGTCGTTAAGATTATTGTTTATTTTGATTTGTTTATTTATATTTGATGCTATGTTTCCATTATTACTATCGATTGTCTCTAAATGTTTATTAATTATCTGTCTGTCCTCGTCATCCATGGTACCGGAAATCCATTTATTTATGGTTCCTAAGAAATTAATCAATCCTCTTTTATGGATTGAATGATGTCCTGTTTTTAATGTCATAAGTTTAGTTAATAAAAGGTTCAGTTCGTCCAATAATTGTCGACAAGTAATTTCTGTAAAATTTGATATAATTTCCTGTATTGAGATTTTCAGTTCTAAAATTGTCGTCTCTATTGGATCTAAGTCTATGATATGTAAAGAATAGTTGTATGTTTTTGGTATTAATTTATCAAATTCTTTAATAATGGTGTATCCGTTATCAGTCTCGATTTTCTCGACTGAGAGTTGAGCATGTGTCGGTATTGTCATCAGTATCATCAGTGTTAATACGATTATAATCTGCAAATTTTAGAGGTCGTTTAATGTTAGTCGGGTGTATGTTTGCTAAATTATGTCTTCGGAATTTCGGTTGGTCTTTATGTCTTAAAGACTTATAGTTTTTAATATAACCTTGCTCTCTAACTTCCTCGTAATCTTCTCTAGTTCTGTTATATTTGTCTAATCTTTTATTTTGGGCAAGTGTTAAGTTCTTATAGATCTCGTCTTTGTTTTGAATACCTTCTTCTGCTTTTGAAGGGGTACCTTTTATTGTACTGTGGTACTGGTTATTATAGGTTTTGATTGCTTCTAGCATTTGAATTCGTACTGGATTCATTTGTTCTAGATTTAATATTCTTAATTTTTCCGTTAAGGAATTATTTAAGCGTTCCACATCTGCGTTTCCCGTGTGGCTATTTGGTTTAGCTAAGTGTAATTCAATATTTTGTTCATTTAGAAATTCTTTAATATTAATATGCTTGAACTCATTGTCAGCTATGATTTTTAAGGGTTTTTTGTGATTAAAGTATATTTTAAGTTTTTCTATTATCTCAATATGGGTTCTATTTTCTAAAGGATAGGCTGTCGCGAATTTTGTGAATTTATCTATAAATATTAAAAATGACTGTTTCCTATTAACATAGGTATCTATATGAATAATCTGATTCTTGTCCGTCGGTAGTTCTGTTTTTTTAAATTTTGGCTTAATTGGGTTTCTGTCATATTTTGCCCTACAACAAATTTCACAATTATTAGTTATTTTGTTTATAGTGATTTTTATGTTTTTACTGTAAATTTTGAATTTTAGGTCTTCGTAGAATGCTGTCATCCCTGGATGTCCCTGATCTTTATGTTGTTTTGATATTACTCGTATTAACTCGTCTTCGTTTTCTATATCTTCAGCAAAGTAAGAACATTTGACAAATTTAGTAGTGGGAAATTCGTTCACTAAAATTTGCTGAATGTGGTAAAATTCCTGATCGGTTATTTGAGTGTATATTGCAACTTTGCTTCCAGCTACATAATTTTTTAGTTTCCTAACTAATTCTTCTCTGGTCAATTTTGGATTTAAATTTATTCTCCTATTTCCTAATATGTTTTCAAATTCTTGACTAAAATTTTCTGTAAAGATTATTTGAGTTTTGAATCGATTTACTATTGTCTCGAGAAAAGAAATTCTATCGTTTTGTTCTTCCTCTTGCGAATGGATGGTTGGTTGCATTGAATTATCGTCTTCAATATTTTCGTCTATTACTTCCTCGTTATTAACTTCTTGTTCGAGAAAAATATTTTGTAAAGATAACCTTGATTAATCAACTTGATTAATTTCGTGGGTTTCGGTGTTTATTCTACTTAAAAAGTCGGCAATAGTGTTCTCTTTGCCTTTTAAATATTCAACTTTGATATTATATTCTCCTAGAGATAAAATCCACCTCTGGAGTCTAGGATTTAAATCTTTTCCCAAATACTTCGTGTGTAACCACTTTAAAGCTTGGTGGTCCGTTTTTAGCTCAAACGGCTTTCCATAAATGTATGGCCTGAAATATTTCACGGCCCATACAACGGCGAGTAGTTCTTTTTCGGTTGTGCTGTATCGGATTTCATGGGTATTGAGAGTTTTGCTAGCGAAAGCAATTGGATGATTGTCTTGGAGTAGCACAGCTCCAATTGAAAATTGACTTGCGTCTGTATTTAAAACGAAAGGTTTGTTGAAATCGGGGTACTTTAATATAGGGTGAGATGTGAGTATAGTTTTCAATTGCTCAAATGCATTAACATAACTAGGATCTAACTTGTTTATTTTAGAATTTTTCTTTAGGTATTGTGTCATTGGTTTAGCTATCTTCGCGTAATCTTTGATAAACTTTCTATAGTATCCCGTGATACCAAGAAATGACTTAATTTGTTTTGGAGTTTCGGGTAATTTTAGTTGTGTTATATCACTAATTTTCTTTAAGTTTGGCTTAACCCCTTCGGTTGTCAGCAAATGTCCCAAATATTCTGTCTCCTTGCAGAAAAAGTTGCATTAATCGATTATATATATATATATATATATATATATATATATATATATATATATATATATATATATATATATATATATATATAATATATATATATATATATATATATATATATATATATATATATATATATATATATATATATATATATATATATATATATATATATATATATATATATATATATATATATATATATATATATATATATATATATATATATGGTGTGTGTATGTGTGTGCGTGCACGCGCGCGCGCGCGAGATTTATTCTCAACTTTAGTTGGGAATTAAAAAAAATGATTTTTTATTCAAATTCACTTTACACTTTTATTCTATAAACTTAATAGCTAGCGTCCAATCTTTACATTGATATACAATGAACTTAACTTTACACGTTTTTTATTAGATAAACTTAATAATTATTAATCAATCTTTGGATTGATATATAATAAACTAAACTCTTTAGAGTTAGCACTTGAATTATAATATCTTGAGAATGAACTCTTGGGAGTCACGATTATAACTAAATTTCATACTTTTTTGTTTCTTAAGATTTTCGTTTTTATGTTTTGTTAATTTTGCATAAGTATAATTAATATGTAATGAAATTAAACACATATTATTTCCGTTCTACATTTAGTGTAATCTTATATCAATTTCCTATAAGTATGAAATTTTAAAATGCTGAAAATGTATTTATTTTCCTGAGACAATTTTATAAATTTGATAGTTAAAATAAAATTGTCTCATGAGCATTTTTATTTTCTTCACGTGGCATGTCTTGACATGTAACTCGCGCGTGTGTGTGTGTGTGTGTGTGTGTGTGTGTTTTATTAGGATGGAGGAGGGGGAACTTGGGGATCGTGAGTAAACCACTACTCCCGATAAACCATGCCGTTCGGCCCCGTGGAACTACCATTAGGTATTACTTCGTGTGGCCGGCTCAGCTTACGCTGCTCCTAATCAGCTAGAATTAACTCCTTACTGAATTCCTTTTTCTTTCGATGCGTCTCAACTCTTCCATTCTCCATCCGTGAGACACTTCCGCTTACGGCGTTCCATCCATCTTCGGATGCCAGCATAAACCTCGGCATATTTTCCGGTCTTAGTTGGACCCCACGTGCACAGATACTGCTTCTCTCCTCAGTAAATCGTGGACTCTCGAATACTACGTGGTCCACATTCTCCGTTACTCCGATGCATAAAGGGCTATCTGGTGACTGTTCGTGTTTCAATCAGAACAGGTAAGATGTAAAGCAACCATGACCCGTCAGAAACGGCGTAAGATGATAATCCACTTCTCCGTGTTGCCTGCACTCAAACAAAAAAACAGGTAAAATTGATAAAAATACGGGTTAATTTAACAAAATTTTTGAACATATACAGCAGATAAAATTTTTTGTGCAATCTACAATTGAACAAAAAATTCTGTATTTATTATTTAAATTATTTAATAAATAAATAAAATATACTTCTCAACGAAATTTAAAATTGATAAAATGTATGAACTTTTTTAAATAAATTACAAATTGTTTTGTATATTTTTCAAACATTTTAAAAAGGTGACAAAAGAAATTTATAAACTTTATAATGGATTTTATATAATTAAGAAAATACATCATAAACAATACAAACCAAATTGTCAATTTCGAAAACGGTTTTTATCAAATATATAAAAGTTGTATAATTTATTGAAACCATTTTATTTATTTTAAGAGTTGTTTTTTTCAATAAAACTCAAAAATTAAAATTTTCACAAACGATTTATATCATTTCGACAGAAGTATTTTGTTAAAATGTAATTTTTTTTATTAACATTATGAAGAGGTTTGTAAAATATACTTAACAGACACGCATGATTTATATAGAAAATGCGCTAAAGCGTTCCCATTTTCTATATATAGATCATAGACGTTTACGTTAATATACGCGTAGCGAGTGCCCCTAATTTGTTTGTAAATGGTAGGTTCTCCCTCATGACTAATACAACGATTACCGTTCGAATAAATGTCAAGCCATAGATTCCCCGAGAAATTCCCCGAGGGTCGCGTTAATATGGTGGTTGTCAAAATTAATCCATAGGAGTACACGCAATCCGAGGGCATTCACAGATCTGAATAGACATCTCTAGAATTACTTGATTATGGCCTACAATCTACTCCTACACTTTCATATTAAATATCGCAAGCGGAGCGGTATTCTAAATTAGGTGAAAATTTCCCGTGAGGGTCGCGTTAATATGGTGGTTATCAAAATTAATCCATAAGAGTACACTGGAATACTCTGGAATGTGATGAACGATGGTGTACTTCGAGTGGCCATGACTTATACACCAGTAGTTAACATCTGCTGGGCTGCAACTAGCAGAACAGAAAACAGAGGCTGTCCTTAGTACTACCAGGAATGGAATGAAGATCGTAGCCTTAGAGATTGAAGCCCAACAGATTGTTAGACTACCATCCATCAGGTACCTAGGGGTAATGATCGATTCCAGATTGTCATATAAGACACATTTCAATACTACCAGCGAGCGAGCAAGGAGAGTTAATGTGGCACTAGCACAAATAATACCAAATACAAGAGGGGATGATCAGCAGAGTTCTGCTTGCCAACGTCTAACATCTTTAATGTTGTATGGGGTACCAATTTGGGTCAACTCGTTGGAGAAGGATACTTATAGACATAGGCACTCTGAGAGTATTTTGCGCATTTTGGTTGGTGTCAGCAGACGTTTCCTGTGTTCTTACGAGAATGCCCCCAATAGATCTACTGGCCAAGGAACGCCAATCCACTTACCTGCGTCGTGGTCAAGGAACAAAAGCAGAGAACCACCGATTAGCATGGGCTGAGACGATCACTGTATGGCATAGAAGATTGACTGAGTCGACGAAAGGTAGATGACCTCATCACTTCAACCCCTACATTGAGACGTAGCTAAACACACTCAAAAAAATTTGAGTGGTAAGATTTACAAAATCGTTTTGTAAAATACCTTACAAATTAAATTTATTAATTAAATGCAAAATTTACAATTTACATAAAAATTTTGTAAATGTTAATTAAAAAATTAATAATATGATTAAATTTTGTAATTTACATAGTTTTTATTTGTTGATTATATAAAATATGAACTTTTTGGATTATTTCAAAAACACAAAATATTTTTGTTAAATATTAATCTGTTTTGATAAATTTACATTAATTTTGTTAATTTTACCCCTATTTAACTTAATTGAATTGAAAATTTTATTATATCTACAAAATAAGAAATAACCTAAACAAAAGTTTTATTATTATTACTTAGGAAAATGGACGAAAAAAAATTCATTCTACAAAAAATTTTGTACAGTTTAATCTTGAAAATTTAAGAAATTTTGTTAATAATATAAACTGTTTGTGAAGAATTATTTTGTTTACAAAAGATGTTGTTTCTATGACAAAAGTTTTTACTGAATTGATAAAGTAATTTTAATCAAATGGATTTTGACTTTTGTCGTTTTTGAAAACTAAATTTATGTAATAAACCTATTATCCGCTATATTTTTCAAATTCCCAAGCTGATTTTAAACTTAGAGTACTCACGAGCAAAATTTACTTCGAAAAACAAGTATTTGGTTCAATTGTACCTTCCATTTGAAAGATTTCCATTTGCTGCAAAGTTATTCTTGGAAGTAGCTGAGTAAGTAAGAAGTCTTATGATTGGCATAATGATTTTATTATTATTTTTACTATCTGTTCAAATAACAACAAACATTTGTTGATCAAAATAAACCCTTATGTTACTTTATTGCACAATCATATTCGTTCCAGTTATTTTTATATTGAACTCATTATTTTTAAACTTAAACTGATTATTTAATTCAACCTGTTTAAATTTTTATTAGAAGTTATATTTAGTTATAGTCCTATTCAAGACTGAAATTGTTTCACTGAAATATAAAAATTTTCCGTAATCCAATATTTTACATTCGATTCTAATCAAAATTTCATATTATTTTACGGAATACTTTTAATCCCAGGTAAGAGGCAACGTCTACAATTTATTTTTAAATGTAAAAATGCTCATTACAAGACAATGCGTTTAGAATAAATAACAAAGTAATTAGCTAATACAATCTAATCCTATAGGTTAACCTTAAAGTAATCTTGCGTTTCCTGTAATCTTTTGGGCCCTTACTTAGTAGAACTGAGTTCTAATGCCCAGGTATTTTAAGGCAAATATGTAAAACTGTTCATATTTTAACGGCCGCTTGATTGGGCAGAATGCATAAGCTTTTAAATTTTATTAATTTATTGTAGATAATTCAGTATTTTACTAGAATTTACAAAAAAATTTATCATATTTATTGCGAAACCGTTTTATAAAATTTATAAAAATAAAATACATTTCACAAAAATGATTTTATGTGTATGAATTGCTTTGTAAATTATACATTTTTTTTGTAGAATAAATAAAGTTTTTTGGAATTACAAAATTTTTGTTATTATTTTAAACATTTTTGTAAAATATACAATTATTATCATGATTTTTAATATTTTTTTTATTAATATATAAAAATAACACATTTTAGACGTTAAATGTGAGTTAGTTCTAGTTGATTGGTGAGTGACTAAACACCAAAGTATACTTTTTCAATTTGTTAATAATTTGGAAATAAAAAAGTGAGTGAAAAGTGTTTTTTCGAGTACAGTTTTTTGTCATGGGACAATTTTTAATAAATATTGGAATTTCGGAGGGAATAGTGAACAAATATAACAAGGCAATTACAATGAAAGTAAGTAATCAAATCATTCAAATGATATATTTATGGTAATTACATTATTTGGGCAAATAATAACATAGAACTAATTGATTATTTAGTAAATATTATTAAATGGAGGTGCCTAAATAATGTAATTCTAAAAATTCCTAATCGATTATTAATTTATTGCCTCATATTTTCTAAATATTTACAGACGAACAAGCAGCCATACTTTCCATTTGATATATTCATTTGATATATCACACTTTTCAATCACATCAAGAGAGGTTCAGCTAGAAAATAATAAAAAAATTCACGTACAGGATGCTCAAAATAGTTTTATATTACGTGGCGCAACTGCAAAAGAATTTTAATTAAAACTAAAGCTCCAACTAAACAGACAAAGGTAAATTCAGCCGTTATTATTAATTACTGGAACGTTATGTAATACAACCCTAATTATTGTATACTTTGATGGGAAAGTATAGAATAATTTGGGTTGGATTGAAAAAATACTATAAATTTAAAGTATTTTCATTACTTCGAGGTATTGATATTTTATTTTATATTTTTAATTTATTTAATTTGAAATATCCTTTGGAGTCAATACAAGTGTGGATGTTTATCCAGCTTTATTTTTATAAAATAAAAACAAAACATGGTGGGCATAACACAGAGGACAAATTTTTAATTGAAAGACTAAATAAATAATTATAACTATTGATATATTTATCAATAATAATCAACATAAATAATTATAATTGAAATGTTCCCGACAAACAATTTGTAACCGTAGACTGTCCCTCGGGAACAATTTTACCGACGCCCCGTAACAATATTTTGAACAAATTAGTAAAACGATTGTGTTTTATTTTCTCTATTCTATGTGATTCTCAATATGCAATATTTGTTTCTTATTTCTATTTTTATTCTCTTTGCTTACTCTTTTATCTTAACTAGTAGAAAATGTGAGTAATTCGACCGTAACACTCGGTTAAATTAACTAGTTGGTTAATCGGTAATTAATTGGTAACAATGTGTTATTTAACAATATCCGACACGTTTAACACAAAATTGTTTTTTAATTTAATGTGTTTATATCAGTGATACGTGACGGTTTAGTTTTGTTAGTTTTTAAAATACTATTTTGTGTGATTTAGTTTTCTTAAATATTAATTATTTTAACAATTTATGAAAATCATCTTTGATTAACAAATGTAAGTATATGTTTTACATTTTCTAAGTATGTACAAAGAGATTATAGTAAACAAAATATTTCTTTTATCTTTTCTCAGTAAATTTTCGGTAACATTTCATGAAGCTGTAATAATCCAAAGGAGAATTGCGGTTTCGTACTGTTCTCGTATGTTTCATATTTCACGTAAGTTTCTTTTCTTTTATAATTATTTAAACTGAACAAGTAATAATATGTGACATAAAAATTAAATTTTGCGAATGGTGTCGCCATTCGATAAAAACCAAAATTGAAGTAAAAATATTATTGGAAACTTTTCGTAAACGTATTACGTGAAGAAAAGAAATTTCATTATTTTATTCTTAAAAATATTTTCTTCAGGTGGTCCGTACCGTGCCGTATCAACAGAACTGAACCAGAAAGATGACCGTTTCATATTAATATGAATCTTAAATTTATATTTTTTTATTTAATTATTTATATCCTTATTTGTATTAAAATAAATTGAATAATAACCATGTGAATTATAATTAATTAGGTTTCATTTACCTATTTGATATTGAAGTTTTGTATAACAAAATAGTTTTTATTCCTAAGTAACAAGTTCCACGAAGTAACCGAAAAATTGAGTAATTTGTATTTTACTTTTCACTACATAAAATTAAATATATTTACCTGTTGTGATTTGGACAATATGCAGCACAAAATATCGGTAACTATAGAGCTACAAGTCCTACGATTTGCCCAATGGTAACTTATTGGAAAACTGTTACCACCCATTGTGTGCCAGAATTGGGTAATCTGATGGTAATCGATCGGGTTCGTGACTGACTCGGTCACCGGTAACTGTTAGGTTTTCTTTCAGGCTCAAAATTGAAATTGTTTGTCGGGGTTGTTTATTGTGTGAATTTTATAAGTACATATTAAAAGTTTATATTTTATAATTAAACTATCTTGTTATATTTGATGTACAATATTATTGTTTAAAACATAAAAATGTGATTTTGAATTCAATGAATGTGTCTAAATAATTAAATAAATTTAAAAATTTACGTACTTTGTTTTATTTATCTATGCCTTATTAAAATTTTGTATATATAATACATATTGTAATACTGCATATATATATATATATATATATATATATATATATATATATATATATATATATATATATATATATATATATATATATATATATATATATATATATATATATATATATATATATATATATATATATATATATATATATATATATATATATATATATATATATATATATACATATATATATAAATTAGTCACGTAATACGTTTACGGAAAGTTACCGATAATATTTTTACTTCAATTTTGGTTTTTATCGAATAGCCACACCATTCGCTAAATTTAATTTTTATGTCACATATTATTACTTGTTCTGTTTAAATAATTATAAAAGAAAAGAAACCTACGTGAAATATGAAACATACGAGAACAGTACGAAACCGCAATTCTCCTTTGGATTATTACAGCTTCATGAAATGTTACCGAAAATTTACTGAGAAAAGATAAAAGAAATATTTTGTTTACTATAATCTCTTTGTACATACTTAGAAAATGTAAAACATATACTTACATTTGTTAATCAAAGATGATTTTCATAAATTGTTAAAATAATTAATATTTAAGAAAACTAAATCACACAAAATAGTATTTTAAAAACTAACAAAACTAAACCGTCACGTATCACTGATATAAACACATTAAATTAAAAAACAATTTCGTGTTAAACGTGTCGGATATTGTTAAATAACACATTGTTACCAATTAATTACCGATTAACCAACTAGTTAATTTAACCGAGTGTTACGGTCGAATTACTCACATTTTCTACTAGTTAAGATAAAAGAGTAAGCAAAGAGAATAAAAATAGAAATAAGAAACAAATATTGCATATTGAGAATCACATAGAATAGAGAAAATAAAACACAATCGTTTTACTAATTTGTTCAAAATATTGTTACGGGGCGTCGGTAAAATTGTTCCCGAGGGACAGTCTACGGTTACAAATTGTTTGTCGGGAACATTTCAATTATAATTATTTATGTTGATTATTATTGATAAATATATCAATAGTTATAATTATTTATTTAGTCTTTCAATTAAAAATGGTCCTCTGTGTTATGCCCACCATGTTTTGTTCTTATTTTATAAAAATAAAGCTGGATAAACATCCACACTTGTATTGACTCCAAAGGATATTTCAAATTAAATAAATTAAAAATATAAAATAAAATATCAATACCTCGAAGTAATGAAAATACTTTAAATTTATAGTATTTTTTCAATCCAACCCAAATTATTCTATACTTTCCCATCAAAGTATACAATAATTAGGGTTGTATTACATAACGTTCCAGTAATTAATAATAACGGCTGAATTTACCTTTGTCTGTTTAGTTGGAGCTTTAGTTTTAATTAAAATTCTTCTGCAGTTGCGCCACGTAATATAAAACTATTTTGAGCATCCTGTACGTGAATTGAACGTGAATTTTTTTATTATTTTCTAGCTGAACCTCTCTTGATGTGATTGAAAAATGTGATATATCAAATGAATATATCAAATGGAAAGTATGGCTGCTTGTTCGTCTGTAAATATTTAGAAAATATGAGGCAATAAATTAATAATCGATTAGGAATTTTTAGAATTACATTATTTAGGCACCTCCATTTAATAATATTTACTAAATAATCAATTAGTTCTATGTTATTATTTGCCCAAATAATGTAATTACCATAAATATATCATTTGAATGATTTGATTACTTACTTTCATTGTAATTGCCTTGTTATATTTGTTCACTATTCCCTCCGAAATTCCAATATTTATTAAAAATTGTCCCATGACAAAAAACTGTACTCGAAAAAACACTTTTCACTCACTTTTTTATTTCCAAATTATTAACAAATTGAAAAAGTATACTTTGGTGTTTAGTCACTCACCAATCAACTAGAACTAACTCACATTTAACGTCTAAAATGTGTTATTTTTATATATTAATAAAAAAAATATTAAAAATCATGATAATAATTGTATATTTTACAAAAATGTTTAAAATAATAACAAAAATTTTGTAATTCCAAAAAACTTTATTTATTCTACAAAAAAAATGTATAATTTACAAAGCAATTCATACACATAAAATCATTTTTGTGAAATGTATTTTATTTTTATAAATTTTATAAAACGGTTTCGCAATAAATATGATAAATTTTTTTGTAAATTCTAGTAAAATACTGAATTATCTACAATAAATTAATAAAATTTAAAAGCTTATGCATTCTGCCCAATCAAGCGGCCGTTAAAATATGAACAGTTTTACATATTTGCCTTAAAATACCTGGGCATTAGAACTCAGTTCTACTAAGTAAGGGCCCAAAAGATTACAGGAAACGCAAGATTACTTTAAGGTTAACCTATAGGATTAGATTGTATTAGCTAATTACTTTGTTATTTATTCTAAACGCATTGTCTTGTAATGGAAATTTTACATTTAAAAATAAATTGTAGACGTTGCCTCTTACCTGGGATTAAAAGTATTCCGTAAAATAATATGAAATTTTGATTAGAATCGAATGTAAAATATTGGATTACGGAAAATTTTTAATTTCAGTGAAACAATTCCAGTCTTGAATAGGACTGTAACCATAACTTCTATTAAAAATTTAAACAGGTTCAATTAAATAATCAGTTTAAGTTTAAAAATAATGAGTTCAATATAAAAATAACTGGAACGAATATGATTGTACAATAAAGTAACATAAGGGTTTATTTTGATCAACAAATGTTTGTTGTTATTTGAACAGATAGTAAAAATAATAATAAAATCATTATGCCAATCATAAGACATCTTACTTACTCAGCTACTTCCAAGAATAACTTTGCAGCAAATGGAAATCTTTCAAATGGAAGGTACAATTGAACCAAATACTTGTTTTTCGAAGTAAATTTTGCTCGTGAGTACTCTAAGTTTAAAATCAGCTTGGGAATTTGAAAAATATAGCGGATAATAGGTTTATTACATAAATTTAGTTTTCAAAAACGACAAAAGTCAAAATCCATTTGATTAAAATTACTTTATCAATTCAGTAAAAACTTTTGTCATAGAAACAACATCTTTTGTAAACAAAATAATTCTTCACAAACAGTTTATATTATTAACAAAATTTCTTAAATTTTCAAGATTAAACTGTACAAAATTTTTTGTAGAATGAATTTTTTTTCGTCCATTTTCCTAAGTAATAATAATAAAACTTTTGTTTAGGTTATTTCTTATTTTGTAGATATAATAAAATTTTCAATTCAATTAAGTTAAATAGGGGTAAAATTAACAAAATTAATGTAAATTTATCAAAACAGATTAATATTTAACAAAAATATTTTGTGTTTTTGAAATAATCCAAAAAGTTCATATTTTATATAATCAACAAATAAAAACTATGTAAATTACAAAATTTAATCATATTATTAATTTTTTAATTAACATTTACAAAATTTTTATGTAAATTGTAAATTTTGCATTTAATTAATAAATTTATTTTGTAAGGTATTTTACAAAACGGTTTTGTAAATCTTACCACTCAAATTTTTTTGAGTGTGTTTAGCTACGTCTCAATGTAGGGGTTGAAGTGATGAGGTCATCTACCTTTCGTCGACTCAGTCAATCTTCTATGCCATACAGTGATCGTCTCAGCCCATGCTAATCGGTGGTTCTCTGCTTTTGTTCCTTGACCACGACGCAGGTAAGTGGATTGGCGTTCCTTGGTTAGTAGATCTATTGAGGGCATTCTCGCAAGAACACAGGAAACGTCTGCTGACACCAACCAAAATGCGCAAAATACTCTCAAAGTGCCTATATCTATAAGTATCCTTCTCCAACGAGTTGACCCAAATTGGTACCCCATACAACATTAAAGATGTTAGACGTTGGCAAGCAGAACTCTGCTGATCATCCCCTCTTGTATTTGGCATTATTTGTGCTAGTGCCACATTAACTCTCCTTGCTCGCTCGCTGGTAGTATTGAAATGTGTCTTATATGACAATCTGGAATCGATCATTACCCCTAGGTACCTGATGGATGGTAGTCTAACAATCTGTTGGGCTTCAATCTCTAAGGATACGCTCTTCATTCCATTCCTGGTAGTACTAAGGACAGCCTCTGTTTTCTGTTCTGCTAGTTGCAGCCCAGCAGATGTTAACTACTGGTGTATAAGTCATGGGCACTCGAAGTACACCATCGTTCATCACATTCCAGAGTATTCCAGTGTACTCTTATGGATTAATTTTGATAACCACCATATTAACGCGACCCTCACGGGAAATTTTCACCTAATTTAGAATACCGCTCCGCTTGCGATATTTAATATGAAAGTGTAGGAGTAGATTGTAGGCCATAATCAAGTAATTCTAGAGATGTCTATTCAGATCTGTGAATGCCCTCGGATTGCGTGTACTCCTATGGATTAATTTTGACAACCACCATATTAACGCGACCCTCGGGGAATTTCTCGGGGAATCTATGGCTTGACATTTATTCGAACGGTAATCGTTGTATTAGTCATGAGGGAGAACCTACCGTTTACAAACAAATTAGGGGCACTCGCTACGCGTATATTGACGTAAACGTCTATGATCTATATAGAAAATGGGAACGCTTTAGCGCATTTTCTATATAAATCATAGGCGTTTACGTCAATTTACAAAGAAAATATGCGGAGCGAGTGTTAAAACCCTACGACAGCATTAATTCGTTAAGGTTAATTATAATTATTCTTTAATTCATAAACGATTATACCCGTGAAGCGGAAGGTAACAGCCGCACTCATGCAGAGGTGGGTACGACTCCATTGGTTGGAGATTTCTTCTAATACTTTCTAACACATTACATTTTGAATTCCTCAGCTGAAAGAACAGAGAATAAGTGATGTCGTTATGTAAAACCATTGTTTGGTTTACATATTTTCTTATTCGTTTTTTTTTCATGAAACCGAAAAACATAGTTTTGAAGTATAAATGAATTAATGTATAAGACTAAAAATTTCATGAACAATGTATGTACTGAATGCAAATTGAGAATAAATTGTGAGAATAACAACCATATTATAATGGAAATATAGAAAATTAAATTTTGATTTAGTTCTATTTCAAAAGTTCATTACCGAAGTCATATTTAAATACCTACTACATTACATTAATCATTTTTTTTACTAAATGAGAAGGAAATTCGTTCAGTGAAACTGTAACAATAATCACCTCATTAAGCAGTATGTTTAAAAAATGTTATTCTGAGAAATCTTCACACCAATAATTCCATAAAGGAAGGATGGCAAACGTAAAATCTATGAATCTAAAATGTATCTTCATTTATAATTAAGTTATTTAATATCACACTTACATAATTATAAAAGTTTTACTATAATACTACATACATTAACAATTTTCCTAAAATATATAATAGGTATGTATTCTTTGCACATGTGTTAACAATTTTTTTCTTGTATACTTATTACATAATTAGCTACCATAGATCATACAATTAAAATTAACAACAATGAACCTTTTTTACCAACAACAATTTTTTAATTTTTTATTATATTTTATAACATTTTGATGTATTTAAATAACTTTTTAACTTATGTACTATAATTGTTTCTAACACTTGTCAGTTTGCATAAATTTTGTATAGTTTGTTTTACAAAAAAATACAATTTTTTAACCATTTTATGACTCTTATAATTTTTTTTAAACATACTTTGTAAACTTAACGCTTTTTTGTTATCTTTTTATAAAGTTTTTAATTTTTGTTATTTATTATAACTTTTAATAATTTTTAAAATGTACTACTACGTTTTATAACGATTTAATGTAGTCTTATAACTTTTAACATCATATGTTTTGATCAAAATTTACAACTTTTCATAACTCTTGCAACTAATTTGTATAACTTTTAGTACATTTCATAAGTTTTTATAGCTTTAGATGTCTTTATATGACGTTTTATACCTGTTTTAACTTAGGTACTATAAGTTTTATACATTTTTGTCAATTTTCATAAAATTTGTATAGTTTTTTTTAAAAACATGCAAGTTTTGTACCATTTAATTACTTTTTATAATTTTATGATTTTTAACATACTTGATAACATTTTTTGTTACATTGATCTAGAATAAAGCTGTATACTACTATAAAGTAATGTAAAGTAAAGTAAGTAAAAGTTAAGTAAAGTAAATACTTAACACAATTTACGAATTAACGGAACAATGATTGATATCGTATAGTAGTACATTATATATACAGCCTAACAAATTAAAACAATATTTCTGTCAGCTGTTTTCCTTTTTAAATATAATAATTTTTAATATTAAAGCCCCTGTGCTTTGTTATCGCTGTCATCAAATTGCTCTTCAATTTCTTGGATAGTGCGGTCAGGCTCAATACTTAATATATAAGTCTCGAAATATATTTTTTATAATTAATTCGAGCTCATCATTCCATCTAGTTATGTATGTGAGTGACACTACTTCTTCGTCATTTTTTACAGCCGTGTAACAACTCGAATTTATAGTTCATCTTTCCTTTTTATCGGATTGATAATGTGAATTAAGTTACAACAAAGAGTATCTTATGTTATAAAGAGTAATGAAACAAAGAAACAATTGTCATCAAAAAATGCACAATGGGTTATGAAATATAAATGGGTTAAACAAAAAATTTCACATTTTTATTTACCGTAATTGTATCGTCATCTAACAATAGTCACAAGTATGACAATATTCGATATAAATAAAATTAAAAATTGTTGTGTAAATGTATTGTGTAATCCATTTAAATTGCATAATCCACGAATTTTTTGATGAAAATTTTTCCTCTGTTTCGTTACTCTTTATATTATTACTTACTCTATGGTTAAAGTCAACTATAAGATATAAGTCACTTTCACTTTACATCGAATTTGACTAATACCTGTCGGTTATAAATAAAAATAAATGACACAATTTTATTGCATTCACTTTAAACTATTTAAATAATTTACTATCTGTTTTTATTTGATTGTTCAGGTAAGTCTTCTTTAGTGGATTTGTTTATTTTTCATTCTCCACCGACAAAAAAATATGATAATCAAATAATAATAACAATAACCACACAACACAATGAATATTTTACATTTGAGAGACTACGTCACATTTTAGGATTGGGTTTATGCCAAGACAAACACAAAACAGTCAATAGCTCTCGGTTATATAAAACATAAATGCTGTAACTTTATTGCACTTATGCAACTTTATAACGTTTTTTGTTACCTTTTTATAAAGTTATTAATTTTTGTTACTTGATTTACTTTTAATAACCTATTTTTATACCAAGTTTACAACTTTTCATAATTTACAACTAATTTTTATATCTTTTTAAATATTTTTATATAATTTATATATTTTTATATAACTTTTTATAATTGTTTTAACTTAAGGATTTTAAATTTTTAAACATTTTTGTCACTTTAAATTGAATTTGTATAGTTTTTAAAAAAATTTGCAAGTTTTATACCATTTAATTACTTTTTATAATTTTATGATTTTTAATCATACTTTATAAACTTGATAACATTTTTTGTTACATTGATCTAGAGCTGTGTCAATTAAAATTATTAAATAAGTGTAAATTTATTATTTTAGCCATTAATTTTAGATATTTTACATTATTTTTAATTGATTTAAATAAAATATATGCATTCATTTATTCTTAAATGAGAAATACGTTTTTAGAAAACGTTCGTAGATATTGGTATGTGGGATATCATTATACTCACTCTTCCATCTCAACGTTCTGTTGTGCATAATATTACAAATATTTTAATAATCCTAATTATTATGTTAAATTTTTATTTTTAAATAAAACTAAGCTGATGATCACATATTATGTAAATGTATATGAAGGTGTAAAATCCCAATAAGTTTCATAAGCGTTGTGCATTATTGCGTTTAAACTCAATAGAATGATCTACATATAAGGAGATGTGTACATGCCTAGTAATTCGCTAGATTCTCTTTACTACATTAATCCCTCTTTATTTTATTAATGTAAAATCGTTGCTAATTTACTAGAACTAATTTTATGAATGTTGGTTTCCTGTTTCATGTTTATGATTCTGTTTGATGTGGTCTCTATATGATGATTTTTTGTTTGTTTTTAATTTTAACTATATATAGTGAACGATTTACTCTCAAATGGGATTTATCTTTATTGTATGAGATTCAGTGATATCTCCGAAAGATAAAATAAAAAGTCACATTCTGATTTCGTATGTCACATATTCACACTTGCAATTTTTACTTTGTGATGAAAATCCTAAAAACAATAACAACAATGCTTCATATGAATGACTTCATCACACGACGTCACTCGTTCTTACTTATTTAATTGTTTATGACATATAACACAACAACAACAATAATTTTACTGTTGGATACAACAAACTGATCGTTTATCTCTCATGTCTCAGTTTTTTCTAGAAAATGCTAAAAACAACAACAACTGCATAATTTTTATATAAACATAAGTTAACTAATCATTGGTAATGCAGTCAATAGCTGAAATGGTTAAGTACGTCTCTTATCATGCTAGCGGTCTCGAGTTCGATCTCCCTGAAGACAAAAAAGTATATTTTAGATAAAAGAAAAAGGTGGTATAGCTAGAATCGTGTATAGATCATGTTTATTTTTCGTTTTTCGTATTGTTTGTTTTTCTCTAGGTGGTGATAGTGTGAATTATCAATTTTACTATGAAAATGACAATTTAAACTAGTGACATATTATCATGATCTATAATCGAAGATGCAAACCAACAATGTAGCTTTTGTACAATAATTTAGTACTACATATATAGTATTACTACTCTACAGAGTGCTGCACTTCCCATGTCACAAAATCCAAAATGACGGATTTTACATATTGAGACCTCCATAAGAAAATGCATGGGGTTTTGGGCCAGAACTCTGATGTGCTTGACTTGATATTTATAGAATAATCTGTATTTCATCAATAATTTACTACAAAGCGAAAGATCTCACGCAACAATAAAATTTAAATGACATAATAATTTAGTTATTTATAGTTAATTTAGTTATTTATATCAATTTTACTTATGCATTTCTTATACGTATTATTCGTGCTTTCTTCATACATGTAAAAATAAAATTCAATTTCAATAATCTTTATTATTATGCATTCGTAAACAATAATGATAATCACTAAATTTATTTGTTAATCATATGATTAACACATTCTACTTTCCATTTCAACTTTAATTAAAATGTATTCCTGTTCTTGTTATGATAAGTAATTTTTTATGTTTTTCAAGATCACGTCTACTATTATCTTTCTTATTCGTGGTTTTCAGTATCAATTTAATTTATAACGTACATCTTTATGGGTCTATTCCATTACACAGCGTTTTATTTTGCAGAAAACTAGAACGAGATAAAAATATAGATTCTCTCTGTGTGTGAACCGTACAACATTTTTTTTTTTTTCTAAAATGTTTTGTTGTTGTTGAGTTGGTTGCCATAATTATAAATAAAAAATATCAAACAAAGTATTTTTTATGGCAACCAAAATGAAAAAAAATCCCCCACTCTCAGCAAACTTTTATTATTTTGATTTGTTTATGGTAGAAACATAAATTTTTTGTGCTTGGTGTGTCGACACAATAAACAATTATTTTTTTTTGGAAAAAATTGAAAAAAAATGTTGGAGGTCACACTACATTTTAATAATATTTTTTCGCCTTCTTGAAATTTCACTTTGCATTTAATTTTTTTAGGTTATATTTCTATTAAAAAATTTTTAATTCAAAATTTAAAAATAATACCGACTGCTGAACTAGGTAACTAGGCCAAAATAGTTCCTTCGACTATAAAAAAACACCTTACCTAGGTATCATATTGCGTACACAAAATATTAAAAACACAGGATTTTCAGATGAGAAATATTTTATTAAAATTTATCATTAAAATTAAAATTTATTTATTAAAATTTATTTGAATTTGTTTATTTAAAGTCAAATATAAAGTCGACCATTAATTGAATATATTCAATGCGATTGAATGAGTTGACCATTATATTAGGAGCGTTTTGTCGCAGCTCTTCAACTCGCGTTATTCGTAAATCACCACAGACACACGGCAGACAACAGTAAAATATAAACCTAATTCTGATACATTCCATACGGGATCCAGTGATGTCAGTTGATGTATATCGAAATCCAAATGCTTACCGGCCAATTTCGATAAGATGAATCCGGCTGTAGATTTTTGTCCAAAGTCTGAATTCTGTAGGAAAATAAAAATGCTTGGTGATTTTATGCGAATTTATTTTCAAGATGCGTTCAGCTCGAAAGTTGATGATTAAGAGATTTTTTTTATTTTTTCGTATTTTGACATTTATAAATTTATAACAATTTGTAACAATATTTTTATAGCAACTTATAAATATTTTGTTTTATAAATTAAAGTAGATGACACATACAATATAAAATTCAATCTACATAATTTATGATTAATTTATAATTTATAATTCTACTTTGCATTGTGAACATCCTCGCTATCGGTTTAATTTGTACTGTTTGTCAACTTGTGATTTGACATCACAAATACAAATTGCATTATTTAAATTGTGTACAAGAAATAATCGTACTAAATATAAGTTTATAAAAATAGTGCTTGAGTGAATTGATACTAATAAAAGGTGTATTAATTTTATAATGTAAATATGTATGTAACTAATTTCAAATTAATTTGTGTCTCTTACATTGTAGATGGAATAAAGTATACATAATGTGAACAGCTGATCAAAAATTGATTGAGAAATACAAACAAGATATGTGACGTTAAATTAAAATTTATAAATAAAGTTTGATAAAAAATATTTTTTGTATATGTTTTAATTTTAGTTTATTGTAATCGTAATATTATGAGATGTGATACGCTTGTGTTTACTGGATTAGATTGTTTTGCAACATACTCCCGCGGTTGAGCGTTTCGCTTAACTATTCCACAGGTAACTTGCACAATTTGACTATCGGACGCTTCAGTTCTACATTCGCCGTTTTTATGGAGACCACTCTAACAATGCCATCTTTACCAGGATACAGTTTGGTGATTCTTCCTCTTGCCCATGAGAGTGGTGATAAATTATCCTCCTTGATAAGAATCAGCTCACCTTCTTTCAAATTTCGTTCTTGATGCTGCCATTTTGATCGTCTTTGTAGCATCGTAAGATACTCTGCATGCCACCGCTTCCAGAATCCTCTAGCCATATTTTGTACTAATTGCCATCGTTCGTTTAACCTTACTGAACCTTCCGTGTTGGTTGCGTCAGGCACCGCTAGCAAAGGAACACCAATTAGAAAATGTCCAGGTGTTAAAATGTTCATATCATCGACATCTTCATTTAATGGAGTTAACGGCCTGGAATTTACGATTGCCTCGATTTGGATAAGAAGTGTGTGTAGTTCATCCGATGTCGGAGCTGACTCGCCCAGAACTCGACGAATGTGGGTCTTTACGGATTTAACCCCCGCTTCCCATAGTCCTCCAAAGTGTGGGGCTGATGGAGGTATTGTGTGCCATTCTATTTGATGCGTGCCCAGATATGCGGCTACCGTCTCGTTGTGTCTTCTGGATGTAATTATGCCATATATTTCGTCACACTTTCTTCTGGCGCCTGCGAAATTCGTAGCATTATCGCTATAAATGGTTTTTGGCAGTCCTCTTCTTCCCACGAATCTTCTTAGTGCCGCTGTGAACGCATCTGTCGATAGATCTCCTACCAGCTCAATATGCATCGCCTTCGTTGCCATACAAATGAATAAACAGATGTAGGCCTTAAGTCGTTTAGATCCTCTCCCTTTTTTAGAACTGATTGTAACCGGTCCAGCATAA
Source organism: Nephrotoma guestfalica (assembly GCA_963691935.1). NCBI lineage: Eukaryota > Metazoa > Arthropoda > Insecta > Diptera > Tipulidae > Nephrotoma > Nephrotoma guestfalica. The sequence continues at coordinate 168,483,281 of OY829913.1, read as the reverse complement.
TCGACTCCAACATTTGTAAATGCTCGTATTAAGGTCACTCTAGTGTCTGGCAAATTGCCCATCATTTGTTTGTACAACCTCGGATGAGTTCTGGTACATTGAACACAACTATTGGATATTCTTTTTATTGCTTCTTTAGCTCCAAGTATCCAATATGATCTCCGTGTTATAAATAGCAAAGCCGATGGATTTGGATGAAGGTATTTGCTGTGTAAATATCTAAGTAACTTATCGACTAATGTGTGTTGTCTAGGCAGGATAGCAGGATGTTTCATTGAATAACGCAAACTTGAACAATGTAACCTTCCCCCTACTCGTAGCACGTCGTTGTCGTCTAAAAACGGATGAAGCGAAATAAGTTTACTGCTTCGGTTGATGGATTGATTATTTTTAAGCATGTGAATTTCATCGTAGAACACTTCATTCTGGACGCATTTAATAATAACATGCTCACTTTTCATTAGATGTTGACCGGTGATGTAAGGAGTTTTATGATTGTGGCATATTTCGGAAAATCTATAACAATTGCTTAACGTTCGGAGCATCGCCGTATAGGAAGAATACCTTTCTATTACGTATTGCACAGGTGAAAGGGTTTGTGAATTGTTAGAGTTTTCCTTTTTGGTGAGTAAAACCGTTATTCTTTTTTCGATGTTGGTGGGCTCGGTAAAAGCGCAATTATAATTCGGCCATTCAGTTTCGAGTTTCATCAAGTATATGGGGCCGTCCCACCATATTCGGTGTTTAAGCAGCTCCATAGGCGATAAGCCTCGACTGGCACAATCGGCTGGATTCATGTTGGTTGGTACGTGCTGCCAATGATTTCGTGATAGCTTTTCTGTAATGAAACTGGTCCGGTTTGCTACAAAACAGTTCCATTTCCTAGGAACATCTGAGAGCCATGATAGCACGATTGTAGAATCAGTCCACGCATACAGTGCATCTGTTGGAGCATCAAATATAGTTGCTATCTTTCCTAATAACTTGGTAAGCAGCACGGCACCGCAGAGTTCCAAACGCGGAATGGACAGCTGCTTTACAGGGGATACCTTTGTCTTGGAAGCGATTAGACGAACGAAAATATCTCCGTTATTGTGAACAACCCTGGTATAAACAACCGCTGAATAAGCCTTTTCAGACGCGTCACAAAATCCGTGATATTGAACGGTTCGAACATTACACATTTGTAAAAACCGAGGTATGCGTACGGCGGTAAGGTGCGACAACTCATCTCTGATAAGCACCAACTGCGATTAATCTCCTCCGGTACTGGATCATCCCATTCTAATTTTGTCAACCAGAGCGACTGAAGTATAATTTTAAATGTGATTGTCACTGGTGATAGCCAACCCAATGGATCGAATAATTTACCACATTCTGACAAAAGCCGTCGCTTAGTGATTTGGTGGGTGCATAAATCTGGAACATTGAACGTAAAATGATCGTCTTTTGTCAACCAGCAAATTCCCAGAGTTTTAACGTATGATTCTGGATCTTCTATTGAAATGGCATCCTTCCCCTGTTTCTCTGAAGGTATATTGCTAAGAAAATCCATATTGTTCGAAGTCCACTGCCTTAACGAAAACCCTGCGTGCGATAAGATTTTTGATATATTGTTATATAGTGCAACAGCCTCGTCCACTGAATCACAGCCTGTTAAAAGATCATCTACATAGAAATCAGACTTAATAATACTTAATAGTTTTGATGTAATTTCTTTATTGTCTATTGCGGCTTGTTGTAATGACCTAATGGCCATATACGCGGAACAAGTTAGACCATAGGTAACAGTTTTTAACCTGAAATGATGCAGCTTACTAGTAGAATTCTCCCGCCATAAGATCCTTTGATATTCTTGATGTTTTGGGTTGATCATTATCTGCCGATACATTTTCTCGATGTCGGAAACGATAGCAATTTTGTGTTTGCGGAATCTGGTAAGAATAGAGAAGAGATCATCCTGTATGGTTGAACCTGTAATTAAGACATCATTTAAAGATAGACCTGTATCGGATCGGCATGAACCATCAAACACGACCCGCAATTTACTAGTTGTGCTGCTCCGCTTGATTACGGCATGATGTGGTAAATAGTGTACAAAGTGGTTCTCGCTACATATCTCAAAATCTGAAATTCGTTCCATATGTCCAAGATTTTCATACTCGCGCATAAACTTTACGTATTCTGATTTAAGTTGCGGATCTCTCAAAAACTTCCTTTCCATGGCTATTACTCTCGATTTAGCTTGTTTCAAGGTATTTCCTAATTGTTCGCTATTCGTTTTAAATGGTAATTCCACTTCAAAACGACCACTTACAAATTTATGCGTTCTCAAAAAATGTTCTTCACTTGAATCTTCTTTAGTAGGCATCTCAAAAGCATTTTCTTCTACTTCCCAAAATCGTTGTAGTAACTTGTGTATATCTTCTGAATTCATCCGAATCGTATTACATCGAACTACTGAATTTAGTTGGTTATCTATAGAACCTGCAACCACCCAACCAAATATGCTATCTAACAAATGCAAACTTGGCCCGAATGAAATTCGTTTTTCCATTATCACATCATAAAATATATCAATGCCTATTATCATGTCAATTGGATTTGAAACATAAAATTCGGGATCAGCAAGCCCATATTCACCCATTTTTGATATTTCATCGCTATTTAGTGATATTGTTCGTGACGGTAGATGTGTAGTTAGGGTTTTAAGTATCAGCGCGTCGGCTACTATAAATTGCTGCGGGTTGTATTTTGAACATAGTTTTATAGTAATCAAGCCTCTGGTGGTTCCAGCGGAAATAGAAGATAACCCGTTTACCGATAAACATGCATGACTACGTTTCAATCCTAATTTTTTAGTGAGTGTTTCAGTGATGAAAGAAGATTCTGACCCTGAATCTAGAAGAGCACGAACCTTATGTACAGGGTGGCGCACGAATCGTGCTACAAAAACAAAACGTAATAACTATTTTTCTGTGTGACTAATCTGTTTTTTATTTTTTTTATTTTGCAGATTATTATTTAAATTTACTAAAATGGATGCTTGGAATACCGAAACGAGGATTTGGATAGTGCAGCGCTACCATGCTTTGCAGTCCATCATTTCCGTCCAGAGGGAATTTAGGCGGGAGTTTGGCGGCACTCCCCCGAGTAGATGGACCATTATGAGGTTGGTACGCATGTTTGCTGAATCTGGAAGCATCGCACGTAGACCGTACAATCGAGATCCCTATGTTCGGGTCGAAGCCACAATCGCAGCTGTAGCATCATCAATTCAGGCAAATCCAAGTGTTTCGACTCGAGAGTTATCGGCGCAAATTGGAGTTAGCAGACGGTCATTACAACGGATAATTCATGATGACTTAAACTTGTTTCCGTACAAAATCCAAATTACAAGCAAATTAAAACCTCTGGATTTGCCTATTCGCCTGGAATTTTGCCGGAAAATTATTGAAATGGCCGAAGAAGACAACAACTTCATAAATTGCTTGTTTATGTCTGATGAGGCCCATTTTGATCTAAACGGCAATGTAAACAAGCAAAATTGTCGTATATGGAGTGAAACTAATCCAGAAATACTCCATGAGACGGAACTGCACCCAGAACGAGTGACAGTGTGGTGCGCAGTTTCATCAAGATGCATTGTCGGGCCATACTTCTTTGAAGTAAACGGTGAAACAGTAACTGTAAATGGGGACCGTTATTTAAACATGTTGAAAGATTTTTTTTACCCAGAACTGCGGCGAAGACGTATCCCTTTTAACAGCATTTGGTTCCAGCAAGATGGAGCAACTGCACATATAGCCAGACCGGTTATGGAGGAGCTCCAACGAAAATTTCCAAATAAATTAATATCCAGAAACTCCACTTTCCGCTGGCCCCCAAGGTCACCTGACCTCACTGCACCAGATTTTTTTTTATGGGGTTATGTCAAACAAGAGGTGTTTAAAACGAAACCAAGGAATTTGACTGAATTGAAGCAGTCCATTACAACAATAATTGAGGCGATCCCGACTTCAACCCTTCAGTGCGCAATGAATAATTTTCTGATCAGGTGTCGCACATGCGTGAATGAGCATGGAGGTCATTTACGGTCTATCATTTTCAAAACTAATTAGTTAAATAAAAATAAAATTGAATTATCTATACAATAAAAAAAAATAAAGCCGATTAGTCACACAGAAAAAAAGTTATTACGTTTTGTTTTTGTAGCACGATTCGTGCGCCACCCTGTATTTGGCCGTATGTATCCCTTGTCATCATCACGACGGTTGGCAATATAGTTTGTTTATTTTCGCTACTTATAATTTTTGTAGTCGTATGGGCGTTCATAGTAGAATTCCTTGATCCAATGCCCTTTGTAGATTCTGAATTGCTCGATGTGCTAACTACATTAGAATTGAGCTGTTTATTTTCCGCGGTATTGTTGAATACATGCAAAAGAGTGTGATGCTTCGATTTACATTTAAAACACGTATTTTGCGAAATACAGTTGTCCACAGAATGCCCTTCTCTTAAACAATTAACACATAGCTTAAGGTTGTTTACAAAAGTTTTGCGATGCTCAATGTCAAACCCTTGGAATTTGTAACATTTGTGTAATTGATGAGGTTTTTTACAACATAAACATTCGGTATTTGCGGTGGCTATGTACGATTGCCTGGAAAATTGTTTATTCGATTTTGGAGTTACGTTACAACTTTCTAGTGCATCACATCTTCTATGTAAAAATTCCAGCAAGAAATCCACTGTCGGCAAGTCTCGATCAACTGAATGCAAAGCCCATTGCTGCCTCGTCTGCTCGTCCAATTTGTTGACCAGTAAATGCAACACCCACGGATCACGAGTCTCGCTGTCAGGGCCTAATGCCTTCAATCCTCTCAGCAAATCATCGGAAGTTTCAGCTAATGTTCTTAGTTGACTGGACGAAATATGTTTTATAGTTGGTTGGTCTATAAACCTTTGAATAATCGTGCTGATAATAGATCGTTTATTATCATATCTTCTTTGAAGTTTTTGCCAAGCTTCGTCATAGTTGGCATCGGTAAGTAAAAAATGTTGAATTAATCGTGCTGCACTTCCTTCTAGTACGCTTCTCAATAACTGGAACTTGTGAATTCGTGATATACTATCATTTTTATGAACAGCAGCTTCGTATAAATCCTTGAAGGACGGCCATTGTGTGTATTCACCGTTGAAATGCGGAATATTAATTCTCGGTAATTTGAGCGCCTTTTCTTGGTTCATAGTTTTATCTTGCAACGATTCGAAATACGCTCGTTTTTGAGAATAAATGTTGTTGATTGTTGCATTCAACTCGTCATTAACTGGGTCCTGATTTATAGTTGGGTTGCGCTTCTTGAGTTCTCTTGTCAGCGAAGCTTGTACATTAAAGAACTTTGTTTCAAATTCGTCGTATTTTGATGTTTGTTGAGGTAATGAGAGAAGTTCATCCTCAAGGTTACAAAATTCCTCCCACCAAGAATCTAATTTGCGAAGTCTAGTTTCGATATCCTCAATAGTTGTTTCCTCGTTTATATTCTCAGCAAATGTGGCGGCCAATGTTATAGAGCGTAGAACGCGACCTCGCTTAGTCACTAGTACGGTCGCACTCATATTCGCACTTAAATCGTATACACAATATGTATAAATGAACAATACCGTTATATGGTTAAAAAAGGTTCAATAGATTTAAAGACAACCTTGACTATAACAAATTTTGCGTGCAATTTAACGGCACTGCTGTAAATTAGTCTCTTCAATAATTATCACACGATAAGTTCGACTTATGATTTATTAATTTAGAATTTACGGTTGTCTTATTCACTTTTAGATTCACTTAGAAGGTTCTTTAATTTAGCAACTTACGATTTCCTTACAGACGTTGAACTGCAAACGGATGTTGTGATGAAAAACGTGGTCAGAATATGAAACTCCTTGTTCGCCCAGAATGCGTTTATCCACTGGAGAGACGTTATGAATTATGCAATATCCCGTTCTGTACTATCCATGCACCATCCGGCTCGAAGGACCATGTAGATTTTTGTCCAAAGTCTGAATTCTGTAGGAAAATAAAAATGCTTGGTGATTTTATGCGAATTTATTTTCAAGGTGCGTTCAGCTCGAAAGTTGATGATTAAGAGATTTTTTTTATTTTTTTCGTATTTTGACATTTATAAATTTATAACAATTTGTAACAATATTTTTATAGCAACTTATAAATATTTTGTTTTATAAATTAAAGTAGATGACACATACAATATAAAATTCAATCTACATAATTTATGATTAATTTATAATTTATAATTCTACTTTGCATTGTGAACATCCTCGCTATCGGTTTAATTTGTACTGTTTGTCAACTTGTGATTTGACATCACAAATACAAATTGCATTATTTAAATTGTGTACAAGAAATAATCGTACTAAATATAAGTTTATAAAAATAGTGCTTGAGTGAATTGATACTAATAAAAGGTGTATTAATTTTATAATGTAAATATGTATGTAACTAATTTCAAATTAATTTGTGTCTCTTACATTGTAGATGGAATAAAGTATACATAATGTGAACAGCTGATCAAAAATTGATTGAGAAATACAAACAAGATATGTGACGTTAAATTAAAATTTATAAATAAAGTTTGATAAAGAATATTTTTTGTATATGTTTTAATTTTAGTTTATTGTAATCGTAATATTATGAGATGTGATACGCTTGTGTTTACTGGATTAGATTGTTTTGCAACACCGGCCAATGGAAACTCAACGAGAAAATGTTCGTATCCAATATTCATCCAAATATCGTAATCGATCAAATTTGTTTGATCGATAATGGTGGCCCAACCTCAATATCTTCGCGGGTAAAATCTTGAATAGGTTGAAATCGTCGTGGGCCTCGTTGCATACCACCACATCTGCCTTGTGAACTGCTACCACCCCACTTAAATGAATGAGTCTCTGGAAATGCTAGTTAGGCAAAATCCAAACAAATCTATTTCAGCGTTGTACTCAACGAAATTAACAGCATCGAGATTGGAGACGAAAATGAATTTTGGCCTAAACGAGTGAGATAAAACCACAATGTTTTCATGAAAGATGGCTTGAACGCCAACATATAGTAATCTAAAGTAAAACGAAATTGTTGTTAGTTAAAAACTTTACCATTTTTTTATTGAAAGACTTACTTGAATTCATAAACCGCCATTCGAAACATTTGTTAAATAACTATCCGACCATTTAACAATGGTTTCATAATAACTTTCATGCATTTTTAAAATTTCCGAACGTGACTGTCCATTAGGAAGCAGAATTTTGATTTTACGATCTAAACGTCCGGGACGTAATAATGCCGGATCTAGCGTATCCGGACGGTTTGTAGCCATAATCATTTTAACTTAATCCAACGAATCGAAAATCGAAACCATTTGATTAAGCAATTCCATTAGAGTACGGTTGAATTTTACGATCGCCTGATGTTCCTTCCGAAAAACGACAACCTCCAATTGCATTAATTCCATTTCATCCATTAATATAATGCACGGCTGATGATCACGAGTGTAGTTAAACATTTTACTTATTAACCGAGCACTTCATATCTAGAGCTACCCTAGTTCCAGCCTTCAATTTTGCCTTGTCTAACTGACGTCGATATCCAACAACATATCGTGGCCAATTTGTTGTCTTCACAATAACTATAAAAATATAAGTAACATAAAATATCGTTTCACTGAATCACTGACATATTGGAGGTATGTACTTACATTTATTTTACGATCTAACCGTCCGGGACGTAATAATGCCGGATCTAGCGTATCGGACGGTTTGTAGCCATGATCATTTTAACCTAATCCAACGAATCGAAACCATCCATTTGATTAAGCAATTCCATTAAAGTACGTTGAATTTTACGATCGACTGATGTAGCTTCGGAAAAACAATGATTTCCAATTGCATCAATTTCATTTCATCCAGTAATATAATGCACGGTTGATGATCACGAGTGTAATTAAACACTTCACTTATTAAACGAGCACTTTATATCTAAAGCTACCTTAGTTCCAGCCTTCAATTTTGTCTTGTCTGACGTCGACATCCAACAACATATCGTGGCCCGTTTGTTGCCTTCACAATCACTATACAAATATAGATAACATAAAACATCATTTCACTGAATCACCGACATATTGGAGGTATGTACTTACATTTATCCTCATTCAATTGTGTACCTGCCCGACAATTTGCCCAACATTTTGCAATCATTTTCTAATTTATCGAACTGTTTCGTTAAATCTTTTAATTGTTCTCGCACTGAAAGTAAAAATATAAAATACCAATTTGGTACATTTGCTTACACAGTCAGAATGATTCTGTTATTTTCCATTCTACATGTATTCAGAAACAGTCAAATAGAAATTGATCGGTTAGATGAGACAAATTGTATAAGATCGGCATCATTCAACATTATCAAAATTTCAATGTCCGTTCGATAGCACTCAAATGATTAATGTAATCGTATTATCCTTTTCTTCACAATCCAAATCATCCACTTCCACATCGCTGCTGTTATTATCCGGTTTCAATAATCGATACACAGTTTAATACAAGTATTTTGATACAAATATAAGATTGAACTGACTTTAGTTTGATACAAATATAAGACTTAACTGACGAAAAAATCGATAATGCAGATAGTGTCTTGACTACTTGAGCCGAAAGTTAAATAAATTATATATTAAATTGAAATATCGTAGTCGAAAGTGACTAATCTACTTAACCAGCCGCAAACATATGTATCGGGACAAACAACAAATACAATTTCCAATCTAAATGATATTAACTAATAAATAGTTTCATGTGTTTATTATAGCAGCATACGGCCAACTTTCAATAATTTATTTTATATAGATGTTATAGATTTAACCAGATAGACACCAAAATGACTATGCTGATTCGATAGCCCATGACCATAGGTAGATTTTGATTATAGATTGGGGGTAAGTCTGATGGGGTTATAGGGATGAAATTTTTATTTTTCCCTTATTCCGACGATAAAATCGTTCATCATTCCAGATTTTGGGACATGGACACCAATCTGACTATGCTGATTCGATAGCCCATGACCATAGGTAGATTTTGATTTTAGGTTAGGGGTAAGTCTGATGGGGTTATAGGGGTGAAATTTTTATTTTTCCCTTATTCCGACGATAAAATCGTTCATCATTCCAGATTTTGGGACATGGACACCAATCTGACTATGCTGATTCGATAGCCCATGACCATAGGTAGATTTCGATTTTAGGTTAGGGGTAAGTCTGATGGGGTTATAGGGGTGAAATTTTTATTTGTCCCTTATTCCGAAGATAAAATCTTTCATCATTCCAGATTTTGGGACATGGACACCAATCTGACAATGCTGATTCGATAGCCCATGACCATAGGTAGATTTTGATTATAGGTTAGGGAAAAGTCTGATGGGGTTATAGGGGTGAAATTTTTATTTTTCACATATTCCGACGATAAAATCGTTCATCATTCCAGATTTTGGGACATGGACACCAATCTGACTATGCTGATTCGATAGCCCATGACCATAGGTAGATTTTGATCATAGGTTAGGGGTAAGTCTGATGGGGTTATAGGGGCGAAATTTTTATTTTTCCCTTATTCCGACGATAAAATCGTTCATCATTCCAGATTTTGGGACATGGACACCAATCTGACAATGCTGATTCGATAGCCCATGACCATAGGTAGATTTTGATTATAGATTAGGGGTAAGTCTGATGGGGTTATAGGGGTGAAATTTTTATTTTTCACATATTCCGACGATAAAATCGTTCATCATTCCAGATTTTGGAACATGGACACCAATCTGACTATGCTGATTCGATAGCCCATGACCATAGGTAGATTTCGATTATAGGTTAGAGGTAAGTCTGATGGGGTTATAGGGGTGAAATTTTTAGGTTTCTCTTATTCCGACGATAAAATGGTTCATCATTCCAGATTTTGGGACATGGACACCAATCTGACTATGCTGATTCGATAGCCCATGACCATAGGTAGATTTTGATTATAGTTTAGGGGTAAGTCTGATGGGGTTATAAGGGTGACATTTTTATTTTTCCCTTATTCCGACGATAAAATCGTTCATCATTCCAGATTTTGGGACATGGACACCAATCTGACTATGCTGATTCGATAGCCCATGACCATAGGTAGATTTTGATTATATGTTAGGGGTAAGTCTGATGGGGTTATAGGGGTGAAATTTTTATTTGTCCCTTATTCCGACGATAAAATCGTTCATCATTCCAGATTTTGGGACATGGACACCAATCTGACTATGCTGATTCGATAGCCCATGACCATAGGAAGATTTCGATTATAGGTTAGGGGTAAGTCTGATGGAGTTATAGGGGTGAAATTTTTATTTTTCCCTTATTCCGACGATAAAATCGTTCATCATTCCAGATTTTGGGACATGGACACCAATCTGACTATGCTGATTCGATAGCCCATGACCATAGGTAGATTTTGATTATAGGTTAGGGGTAAGTCTGATGGGGTTATAGGGGTGAAATTTTTATTTGTCCCTTATTCCGACGACAAAATCGTTCATCATTCCAGATTTTGGGACATGGACACCAATCTGACAATGCTGATTCGATAGCCCATGACCATAGGTAGATTTTGATTATTGGTTAGGGGTAAGTCTGATGGGGTTGTAGGGGTGAAATTTTTATTTTTCCTTTATTCTGACGATAAAAACGTTCATCATTTTTCGGCTGCATAAAACAAATATGGCATTTGACACCCGTAACCCCATCAGACTTACCCCTAACCTATAATCAAAATCTACCTATGATCATGGGCTATCGAATCAGCATAGTCAGATTTGTGTCCATGAGCCAAAATCTGGAATGATGAACGATTTTATCGTCATAATAAAGGAAAAATAAAAAATTCACCCCTATAACCCCATCAGACTTACCCCTAACCTATAATCAAAATCTACCTATGGTCATGGGCTATCGAATCGGCATAGTCATATTGGTGTCTATCTGGTTAAATCTAATCGTTCACTTAAATGAGACAAGCAAGAAAGGCATGGCAAAGAATTCGAGCGCCAGAATATAAAACAACTCTTAATTTTTTATCCAATAAACTAAAGTTGCTAATTAAAGAAATCAAAAACGAATCCATTAATAAATACTTGAGTGGCCTTACTGGGGAAAAAGATACCGAGTACTCTCTTTGGAAAGCGACAAAAAGTTTAAAACGACCTAAACTACAAATTCCACCAGTAAAAAATGAAGATGGTACATGGGCTATAAGTGCAAAGCAAAAAGCTTCGTTGTTTGCAACCCACCTCGAGAACACGTTTCAGCCACTACCTAGACAAACTGCAGAGGAAAACATACCACCAGTATATAAAATGGATAACTGCAATATATCTCCTGTCACACTACAAGAATTAAAAGAGGAAATCAATCTCAACCTAAATACAAAGAAATCTCCAGGATATGACTTAATTACAGGACAAATAGTAAAAGCTCTTCCTGAAAAAGGTCTGCGTAAACTACTCCAAATAATTAATGCAGTGTTCAGACTTAAACACGTTCCAAGTCAATGGAAAGTAGCAGAAGTAATTATGATACCTAAACCAAACAAACCACTTAATGACAAAAATTCGTATAGGCCGATTTCCTTACTCCCAATAATTTCAAAATTATTCGAGAAACTACTCCTAAAGAGACTAAAACCAATAATAGCAGAAAGAAATCTTGTTCCTCCACATCAATTTGGCTTCAGAGAAAATCATTCAACAATAGAACAAGTACACCGAATTACAAACATAATTGAAGACGTACTTGAAAAAAAGAAAGTATGTTCAAGCGTCTTCTTGGATGTAGCACAGGCCTTTGACAGAGTATGGCATAAAGGCTTGGAATATAAATTACAAAGAGACTTACCAAAGCAGTTTTATGAAATTCTAAAATCTTACATATCTAACCGACACTTTCGAGTTAAATTAGATGGCGAATACTCAGAAATAAAGAAAATATCAGCAGGGGTACCACAAGGTAGCGTTCTGGGACCAACTTTATATGTTCTATACACCTCGGACCTGCCAACGATAGAGGATACTAACATAGCGACGTTTGCGGATGATCCGGCCATCTTAGCAGTTGCTAATTGCATAGAAGAATCTACAAGCAAATTGCAAAGAGCTACTAATATTGTCAGTACCTGGACCAAGAGATGGCGAATAAAATTTAATGAAACAAAATCTGTTCACGTAAACTTTACCAACAAGAAGGTCAACTGGATACCAGTAGAACTGAACTCCCAGCAAATTCCCTATGCAAATACGGCAAAATATCTAGGCATGACTGTAGACGCGAAACTAAAATGGAAAGAGCATGTGAAAAAGAAAAAAGAAGAGTTAAACATCAAATACAGAAAGATGGATTGGCTCTTAGGAAGAAATTCTGAGCTAACTCTACATAATAAATTGCTACTATACCGGCAAATCCTAAAACCTGTGTGGACTTACGGTATTCAGCTCTGGGGCTGTACAAAGAAAACCAATGTCAATATCATCCAGTCATTCCAAAGCAAAGTCCTTCGTGGAATAGTTAATGCACCGTGGTACATAAGAAATGACAACCTCCATAAAGATCTGAAGATGGATTTCGTTAGTGAAGAAATAAGCAAACACGCGAGAAAACACATGCAACGTATTAGTCTACACCAAAATGCTGAGATACGTCGTATGTTGGATGATTCAAACCTAGTAAGACGGCTGCGAAGGAATAAACCGCATGATCTACTAGATCCAATCAGGATCGACTAAAAATATAATAAAATTGTAAAGGGGACTAGCCAAAGGGCTACAACCCTCCAAACAAGAATATAAATTATGAAAGATAAATTACTAGATGATTTGTAAATCAGTTGTAATAAATAAATATATAAAAAAAAAAAAAAAAAAAACTTAAATGAGACTTTTCCAAATTTTCGGCTGAAGTAGTCAAGATACTTTCGACTTTTTTCTATATAGGTCTGTTATTGAGATTTTTCTTTTAAAAAATTGATGTATTATTTGTTACTTTAAAATCTGTATTGGCGGGATTTTTTGATTGAATATTGAAGTTAAACACAATCTGCATTATCGACATATTACGGTATTTCAGCTTGGGGTGGAAATATCATAACTGCATTACCACCTTTCGGCTGGGTTATCAAAGACACTAACTGCATTACCATCTTTCGGCTGGAAACTTTCGGCTAACTTTAACAGTATCTTTTACTATATTTTTTGGGTTAAAAAATCTGACACTTCGATTTTTGTTTGATTTTTTTTCGGCTGCTGAATGATTTTTTTAGGTTTATATGAACTTGTCAAAAATTTCCCCTCACATGATTTATAGTAAACCAATTTTTCGATAGTTTCGTAAATTATTCAAAATGGTCGGCGATTGAACGTCGTAAAGGAAAGACGTGTTTTTTGTCTCTCCTTTAAATAAATAAATAAATAGTTTAAATATGTGTTAATAATTGATTAATTATAATATTAATCATAATATTATTTATTAATATATGTCTTATGAAATAAATAAATAATAATATTAATAATAATTTGTGTGTAAAGAAGTAATAAGTAAAGTGAAAAGTTATACGTATTGTGTTAATATATTAATTTGTGTGCGGTGCGCTTACAATGGTGTGGGATATGTATATAACAATTTCGTTTATATGTTTTTCGACACCATTGTTTGAATGCATCGTACGCATTGTATGTTAATATTCAATTTGTAGGACTTTTTTGATTACAAAGGATGCTTAAGATAAGTGTTATTTTTATTACTTTATTTTACATTTTACATTATACATTATATTTTATTACATAATAATCAATGAATCGTATGGATGAGTTATTTGTGTTGTTGTGGTATGAAACAGTTTGTGACGACAGTTGCTAGCATTCATTCTATGTAATCTATTTCTATGAAAAATACTGTCGTGGTCTCTAATTCTTATAATTTTGTTTTTTCTCTCGCATACGTATTGTTTATAGTTTTTTATGTACACAGTGATTTTGTTGAATTTCGTTATATGAGTAGATGGTATTTTCTTGGAAAAGTTGAACAAATCACGACCAAAAAGCTAATTTAAAATTTGGATATCAAGTCTTTATTGCGTGTTGTACTGAAATCCTTATTTCTTTTAATTTTTTTATTTAAGGATATACATATAAGTGAAAATATGGTATATGGGATGCGCAAAATATAAACAAAATGATCGTATAATATTCCCTTCGAGAGGCGGCTGACGTTGACCTCTCCTTGTCGACCTGGGTTGGCGTCATCGGCAAGGGGTGGATGTTGTCGCAGGTCGAGATCGCGTAAAATGAATATTGTACATATAAAGGAATGTATATTTTTGGCGATTGGGAGGGGGTTATACTTTTTCTCTGTGGTGCGAAAACTGGATTAGATTTTGACGAGTGGTGTATGTGTGTGATTGGTTTACACAGGATGTGCGGCGAGGATGTGCTGCAGCTGTATTGCAGTGAATCTTTTTTGATATTTGGAGTGATTTGAATGTGTTTCGTTCATGGTGAGTAATGGCTCGGTGTCTGCGGTTTGTGGTGGTTGTTCGTTGAACGTTGTGTTTCTCAACTTGCGGAGAGTTGTGTTCATGTGTGTTCTGTCATTACCTGTATTTATAAGGTATTTTTGACTGTTTTGAGTTGTTTTGTTTAGGACTTGAGGTAGTTCTCATTTGTTAGTGTATGACGGCGGATTTGCAGTTTTGTATTGAATCATTGCCTGAATGTTGGATTTGTATGTCCAAATTGGTTTCTTTGCTGAATGCTTCGGGTGTTTTTGTTGGAGTTTGCCGTCGATTTGGCGGGGGCTATATGATTTTGGGAGTTTTGGTATGATCGGTCGTACGCTGAAGTTTTTGGGCTGTAGGGTTGCCATGGTTCGTTTGTGATCTGTCATGGATTCGTCACGGCTTTGTGAAGCGTGGTTTTTGTTGAATGGTGGTGTTGGCAGGAGGTCGCTTGGTGGATGGTAGTGGTTTCATGGTGGGAAGATTCATGTCGTCTGTTGGGATCGTTTCGAGGTAATTTTAGCTCCTGGATGGACATTGCATAATTCTCTTGGTACATTTTACTACGATTGTTTGTAGAGGTGGTTTCTTCCACGCTTTGATTTCGGAGATTTTCGGAGAGAGCTATTTTGGTGATGTTCCTTCATCCTATTATTCAGCGTTTGTGTAATAAATTGTTATATTTTTATTTTGGTTTGATTAGCGATAGAATTTTCCGTTTCCGTATTTCTTCTGTGCATTGAGAATATAGTGTAGGTAATTTATGATTAGCTGTTTTCTATATTGTATTTCCTTCATAATCCATCATTTTTGCAAGATTAATTGCAACTATGTTGGAGTTGGTAACGAATCCTATTATTTACCGCAAAATTGCCTTTTTGTGACACTCAATGGGTTACTAGTATTTTCTCACAGCTTATTAGCGATATTTTTGCTTTATAAAAAGAAATATTATTTGCATTGAATTTGGGATTTTAACAATCTTAACATAAAGAATTGTTTATTGGCAACTTCGTTATATCTATGTAACTGAAAAGCTAGAAATATTTGATATAATTAATATAATTATTCAAAAGAAAGAGAAGGTTTGTATACTTCAATACACCAACGACTGGATGTTTGTCATAAAATGCAACGTTGCCAATCTTGACTGTTTTAGTACAAGAATTATAATTATTAATTTCCAATTTCAAATCAACCCTAAATATTAATCTACATGTACAGTGCCGAGCTATTATATTAAAATTATTCGGTTCTCAGGAAATCTCATTCAAATATATTTAATATACGAGTACATATTATCCCTCTTTTAAGATACTGGTACGATTTATATTTAATTATAAAAATTATAAAATAAACTTATTTATCATTCATTTTAGAATAATTTTTTCAAATTTTATCTAGTTGCCTTTACTTAAATATTACCTTCCAGCAGGAAAGCCATTGACGACACATTAATTACTAATTTACGTTTGTTACCGGTCTGAGATGAATCGTTTATGACAAATCTAATACGAGGTGACAAGTCATAGACGAGTCGCATGTCTGAGATTAATTGTATGTGATATATCCCCAGCAAACGTAGAAGAAGTTCCAGAACTAGTGCAAAAGTAGTAATAAAAGTATTTGTTTCCTTGTGAAAAAGGATGGGCGTCGGGAAAAGTTCATAAGTTTTATAATAAATTTTTAGTAAACATACGAAATTTTTGCGAATTCTAAATTATGTAGGATATTTATATTTTAATGGATGGATATTTTAAGGGATATTTGAATGCAATCCGGTGGTTAATCTAGTTAATCTGTTTTTTTTTTTTGCTATTTCGTGTTCGCACAATTCAACGGTTAAATACTAATGAATTTTAGAGTTATTTTGAATATACTTCAAATAATTTTGGTTTCAGGAAATTCTACGGTAAGTTGCGGAGTTGCAGAATGATTAAATTAATAAATGTTTCAATTATTTAGGAAGCCGGAAAGTATGAATTTAGAATTAAATTTCAGGAAATTTATAGAAGCTTGTGAATTAATGCTTCATTGTAATTGCTGATTGTGTAGTTTAGAATTGTGTTGTCATTTTATTACTAACGACTTTACATAGGTGTCTGTAACGGGTCGAGTCAACCAATTTTGGTTAGGAAGCCGAAAAGTATTAATAGAATTAAATTTCAGGAAAATTCCAGATGCATGTGAAATAATAATATTTTTTCTTAGGTTGCCGTTTTAAAGAAGCAATTGTTGAAGACCAATACCATCGTTATCCATTAACCTATTAAGCCTTTATCCTTCATCTAGTAGATTAGAATTGTGTTGTCTTTGGGTTACTAACTATCGGCTATACCTAGGTGTCTGTAACCGGGCCGATTCTGTCCCACTTAACTAACCTATCCAATCCTTCGGTTTTGTTATGTGTAAAAAAGGGTGTACGGTGGACCCGGCGTCATCCGGGAACTCAAGCCTAAGAACTTGGTCGTACATTCAAAATCAATCAAGTTTCGTAAATTATTCAAAATAATTAAAATGCATATGTTTTTTCATCGAAAAAATAATAATAATTTTTTTTAGTAATTTTTGGGATATAAAATTATTGTCAAACATCAAAAATAAAGATTTTTTATATCTTTTAAATACTTTATAGGTTAGTTTTCGATGATGTCAAAATTTCCCCAACTTTTTATATCATAAAATAAAAATGTTTTATCTCAGTCGCGCTAATGCAAATTTTAGTTCTTGTCTTTGTCATGTTTTCTGCAAAATTTTTGTAAAAAATGTCTGTTTCCTAGTGGAATAGTACCATTATCTATATAATATGCAATCGTATACAATAACAACAATCATTTATTATTCTTTAATAACAACGGTAAGTTAATGTGAAAAAGTTAACTCTTTCAATACTAAAATTATCAAATTTGTATTTCTTTTACTATCGAAACAATATTCTCGCATGATTGAGTTAACACATTCCATTTCAAATATATGTTTCTTGTAATAAAATTCTTCATTACAGTTAAACAGGCGAATGACAAACCTTAATAAATTTCAATAAAATTCATATAATCATACGTTAAAATGTAGGTTTTAGTTATCGAGACATTACAATATTTCTCAAGTTATATGAAGATGAAATGAAAAACCAGTAGCAATATTCAATAACAACAACAACAATTCAGTTAACGATTGTCCCGAACAACTGTACATAGGCGATCGTACTTGTTTTGAGAAAGAGTTTGTTATTGATCAGACTCGAAAACGTCTTATATGAACATATAAACCGTTAAAATATTGAAAATCACATGTCGGACGTTGCACTCCGCGGCGCTTCTGAACACTTTTGTGTTTTTTGTAATTTGTTTTGAGATACGCAAACGAGAAAATTTTTGTGTAGACATCATAAAGTATTTGTCTTACAAATTGCATCTTGAAGACGTAATTAATCCTCGCACTACTATTAAATTACTTTTTTACTAACAAAACATTATTCTTAACTCTTCACTCGCAACATCTATTTATAGCTTTATCTGAAGAAACATTTAAAATGCATAATATTCTTCATTAATTTATTATTTTAATCAATCTAATGGTATACATTTTATTGTATATATTTAATAATCTATCTACAATATAAAATAAAATATCTGTCAACTCTCTTCCTTTTGTTAATTGCATAATTTTATATAATAAAGCACGCACTTTATTATCAATGTTAATATAGTTTGCATCGATTTCATCAATAATGTTATCCGGGATGATATTCCTCAATTTACATTGAAGCTAATGTAGCATAATTTAGATATCGCGAAATTTGATTAAAAAAATCGAGGTTGTATTCGGATACAGACATTATCTTACAATTAAAATTTAATTCTTTATCTTTCCTATTTATAGAACTACAATCGTATCCAAACATAGAATAATTTATGGTTTGCTAATTCGCTTTACATTATCATCCTACAAATTTGTGTTGTAATTACGATATACCAATATTGTTATGATTTTATATTCAAGTTTAATTAAATCTTCTTACTTTCGGTTTCATATACATATGAGTTCAAGTAAAATTCAGTTAACCTTAATTCATACCGGTCGTATAAAAATAACAGCAATATTATGCATTATTTTCACCCAGAAGATTTGTTGTTGTTATGATGTGTGCATTAATAATTTTTCAAGAATCTTGTTTACTTTTATCTTCCTTATTTGCGGTTTCATACATAAAAAAATAATTTAGTGTTATCAACCTGTACCTATATAATATGCAATTGTATACAATATCAACAATCATATACGAGTATTATTCAAGTTTAATTTTTCATTAGATTACTTTAAAAAATTTTAGTTTTCGTTAGATGGCAGCACTTTAAAAAGATCTATGTATGAAACTTTTTTGAACTTTCAATTTTGGGTTTGTGTCTTCAACTTTTTAAAGTGCTGCCATCTAACGAAAGTAAGATGTATGACGAGTGCTATCATCTAGCGGAAAGTAGAAAACTTACAAAAAGCTATATTTTTGTATGACGGAAAGAATATTGTGAGCTTTGGAATGGGATTATGCTAAAAACGCCAAATTACATCTACTCATAATTACCAACAAGTTACAATATATCGAGATCCTCCTCTCATTCCGCGATCTACTTTGATAAAATTGGTGAAGCAAGACTAGAGCGTTGGTCAACGGAGAATGGAGAATCATAACCTAATATAACCTCACTTCCTATTGGGCAGAACTAAATCATTTTGGGAACACTGCTCATCAACTATAAAATAGCCACCGTCAAAACCATAAAAATTGAGGCAACAGTCATATTAGAGATCAAAATTACTAGTATAAAGGACTCGATACAACATATACCACGCAATGGCAGTCCCAATGATTCATCAGCAAGACTACATATAAAGGGTGTTCCAATAAGTCCTTCCGCAATTTTTTTTTTAAATAAAACGCATTAAAATCAATTTAATAATCAAAAATTGTATTTGTGACGTAAGTTCGGTTTATGACATTTAATGTTTGAAAATAATTTCTTTTAAATGTTGTCGGCGACTGACGCTTAGATGATCCACTCTAGGGGTCCAATTTTCGAGCACTCTTTCGTACATTTCGGCCGATATTTCGTTAATTACGCGTGTTATGTTCACTTCTAATGCAGGAATCGATTGTGGTTTATCGATATAAATAAGTGATTTCAGATATCCACATAAAAAGTAATCTAACGTTAGATCACAAGATCTAGGAGGCCAATTCACGGCCCGTCTCTTGATATAAGGCCAATTCACGGTCCGTCTCTTCTCATTAAAATTTTCTTTCAATAAATCGATGGTTTGGCCTGCCGTGTGGCACGTTGCACCATCTGGTTGAAACCACAAGTCGGTTACACCAATATCTTGAATTTTTGGCAATAAAAATTCATTGATCATACATTGCTCTGTAGTTTGCACCATTGACGTTTACACGCTGTCCTTCCGCATTTTTAAAGAAATACGGTCCGATGATGCCATCGGCCCATAAACCGCACCAAACAGTGCATTTTTCAGAATGCATTGGAAGCTCTTGCATCTCTTCTGGCTGTTCATCAACCCAAATACGATAATTTTGTTTGTTGACGTATGCATTCATCCAAAAATGAGCTTCATCGCTGAACACAATGTTTCGATAAAAAAACGGATCAATTTGGAGCTGTTCCAACGTCCATAACCCAAATCGATGCCGCAAAGGAAGGTCACCCGGCTTCAATTTTTGAACAAGCCGGATTGTGCATGACTTCAAACCAAGATCTCTCTTCAAAATTCGCCATAATGTGCCATACGAGAGACCCAGAGCTTGAGAACGGCGACGAACTGATTGATTGCGGTCTTCACGTACACTTTCAGCTACAGCAGCAATATTCACAAAAAATCGACTTGTACGCACTCTAGTCTGTTGATGAATATCCAATAATGAAAAAGTGGTTCGAAATTTATTTATTGTTTCGCGAATAGTGCGTTCAGTTGGACGATTATGAACGCCATAAATGGTCGAAGAGCACGAAAATAATTTTTCACTGAACACTGATTTTTGAAATAAATTTCCATACGTTTAATTTGTAAAAACGTTGTTCTCGCGTAAGTCTATTCATGGTGAAATGGCAATGAATACTGAACACAAATGTCATGAGAGTTGTGACGCATGAATCCCAATGAGAATCCCAATTGGAAAAGTACCTCCTATTGGATCACTCTTTACATCAAGCCAACTTCGAGTTATATATTAATTGCGATACAGGACAATCAATATTTACGTCTTTCATCCGAAGAATTGAATGCTTGTAGCAACCTCAATATACATCAACCACTGAATGCGTATCGGTCAGATACAAGCAGCTGTGAGATACAACTTTTCCAGCAAACTAGGACCGTACCAACTAGTTCTGAAATCCACAGCAAAACATTACCTCACTATGGATTCCATTACGCCGATACAATGCGTGAATCTTTGTAATCAAATCTGAGGTTATTTATAACGTGATTTGCGAATGTAATAGCAGAAGGATCGAAACAACAACCACTCCCATCTAAGGAGAGAGAATCCTAAAACTAGATACAAGCTGTGTGTGAAAAGGAGAAACATTCACATTGACAGGGTACAGCGCATTTAGCAGTAGATTGGAACTCTCATTCATGCCACAATTTAATTTGAATGATCATATGATGATAAATCCCACCCAGATATCAAATCAAAATCAACAGAGGAATCTAAAGACATCAGCTACCGAAGTAAAGATGCATGCCGTTCATCACTACACAACATCTTACGTCATTATAGGAATATTAGTGATCGCAGCAGCCATCATATATGTGAAGCACAGAAGAACAACTCAAGTTGCTACAGCAGATCCACTTCCAGATCCGTAGGTAATCAACAACTAGGCCCCGGGAATATGTTACCATTTCAGCTGGTAACAGAATATTATAAACAGAAAGTGCTGACATATTGCGCTTACTTGAATTTATATTATTAAGTAAGAATATAAACAATAAATGCTGAAATATAGTATTTACTTGAATTAAATAATTTTACTATACAAACTGCACAATTTTTATAATAAAGTTAGAAGTTATACTATCAGTCAAGATATCGCTTCTCATTCATTAAAATATATTGTTTTGAATAAGTGGACTAGCTCCGACCCACGGTAAGCGCATTTCAATTACAATAACAACAATAGAACACAACAACCCGAAAACGCTCGTTCCACGTAGCACCAGTTGCGGAACTTCTGGCAGGTACGTTTTAAGGGAATTAAGGTTGACCCGATTCTCCGTTCATCGAGTGTGGCATGGATATCAAGAAACTGGCATCTACAGACAGCGACAAAGTTCTGGCCGACCTCGTTTTACAACACAGCATGATGACCGCTTTCTTGTGACGACTTCGTTGCGAAATCGTCGTTTGAATGCGGTTCAAATGGAACAGCGACTCCTAGAAGCTCCTGAAGTCGAAGTCGGTCGGTGGACATCTAGAAGACGACTTCGAGAAGGTGATGTGATTACACACAGCTCAGCAAACGAGCCAAAATTGATAACAGCCCACCAACGAGCTCGCTATGAGGTCGCTCGAGAGCGTTTAGAGTGGACAGAAGAACAATGGAGAACATCCCTGTGTAGGATTTGTTTACATGGCAACGAATGGCGAGGAAAAGTGTATAGATCATCAGTGTATCAGGAGAGCGATTTGCATTTCAATTGCAATTGTTCTATTGAAGAACGTGTCTGGTTATATATATATATATATATATATATATATATATATATATATATATATATATATATATATATATATATATATATTTATATATATATTTATTTATATATATTTATATATTTATATTTATATATATATATATATATATATATATATATATATATATATATATATATATATATATATATATATATATATATATATATATATATATATATATATTCAGAGTATTTTAAAAGTTTCTTCTCAAGAGATACAGGTTTTTACTTTTTATAAGATCATGGCATGTGGCATTGAAGCGTCAAATGAAGCTAGCCCGGTCTCACCCCAAAAACGAGATGTCAACACTAAACAATCCCTATCATGAGAGCTGACTATCCCAGCCCGATAAAATGTCATTATCGCTTCAGCAAACAGTGTTATGACATTTATAACATTCAGCCCGAAATTTTAAAATTGTTTTTATGTATTTTTAATATATATATATAGTATTATATATAGTATCTAGCATCTTTTAACTACAAACTGAGCGATTTACCGAACAACTTTTTTAGGATTTATCAGAACATGCACTAGACGTTTACCGTAGGATTCGTTAAAGTTTTGGAAACAAACTGAAATATTACTTAACATATGCAAACAAACTAAAATATGTTCAGACAAATTCTATATGAAATAACCAGGATATAGTCGTTTGAATGTCGCCCTACAGGCGATTCATGAGCACTTGACGTATACCGACGTATACAATGAAGTTTTGACTACAAAAATTCCATTTTTTCCATTCAATTTTCCGGATTTGCAGAAAAATTCAATCTGGAATTATCTGCGTAAAATCGTTTGAATCTAAGTCTTTTTCTCACTAAGCTGGCTGAAATTTCTTTTCTCGTTGCTCGCTCAACATCCCGTCTTATGTCCGATGAAGTTTTAAAACGGTTCCAACGACATTGTAACATTATGAAACGATCTTCCACTAGCGTTGTCTTTGTGGGCCTTCCAGAGCCTTTCTTTCATTGTGTACTGCCAATCACTCGCATTTTTTTAATATTCCACGCGACAGTACTTTTAGGACTGTTTAATCTTTCTGCTATTTCACGCGTGGTTAAATTTTCTCTTGCCAAAATCGACATATTGCTTTTACACTGCTCACTAACTTTTCCAATTTTTTTAAACTAAAATTGCACTTTATTCTTTATTTGACTAGGATCACTTACAGAATAATTTAATCTTACAAAATAAGCACTATTAATACTCAAAAACAAAAATTACAGGCAATAAAACATCTGCACCCTAATGACGGCCAAGAACGGTAGGCGTAAAATAAAATAATAGTGCTTGACCAATTTTTTTGCACATCAGTTGTACCGGTGTAATAAAAACAAAAGGCAGTCCAACAAAATATTAAATTAAAGACAGAACTTCTATAAATCAATAAAAAACAAAACAAAAAATTAAAAAATAGGTGCTTAATTTATTCCATTACTTTAACTCCAATCCACGTATTTTGAATATTTTGGCATTTTTCGGGGTTTTGCCCCTAAATTGCAGGTAAATTTTTGTTTTCAAAAAATTACGTCATACATGTATTTAAAATGAAACAATAAGCCAATTGCTTTCAAAAGTTTTGTAATTTTAGCAAAAAAAGACTTCAATTTGCAATAAAATATGTTTGCCCATTTTTTCCCAGCACTGTATACCGCAGGATTCGTTGTAGGCATTGATTGATTGATTGATTGATTTTGAATGTACGACCAAGTTCTTAGGCTTGAGTTCCCGGATGACGCCGGGTCCACCGTACACCCTTTTTTACACATAACAAAACCGAAGGATTGGATAGGTTAGTTAAGTGGGACAGAATCGGCCCGGTTACAGACACCTAGGTATAGCCGATAGTTAGTAACACAAAGACAACACAATTCTAATCTACTAGATGAAGGATAAAGGCTTAATAGGTTAATGGATAACGATGGTATTGGTCTTCAACAATTGCTTCTTTAAAACGGCAACCTAAGAAAAAATATTATTATTTCACATGCATCTGGAATTTTCCTGAAATTTAATTCTATTAATACTTTTCGGCTTCCTAACCAAAATTGGTTGACTCGACCCGTTACAGACACCTATGTAAAGTCGTTAGTAATAAAATGACAACAAAATTCTAAACTACACAATCAGCAATTACAATGAAGCATTAATTCACAAGCATCTGTAAATTTCCTGAAATTTAATTCTAAATTCATATTTTCCGGCTTCCTAAATAATTGAAACATTTATTAATTTAATCACTCTGCAACTCCGCAACTTACAGTAGAATTTCCTGAAACCAAAGTTATTTGAACTATATTCAAAATAACTCTAAAATTCATTAGTCTTTAACCGCTGAATTGGGCGAACACGAAACAGCAAACAAAAAAAAAAAAAAATAAAAAAAAATAAAAAATTAAAAAAAAACAGATTAACTAGATTAACCACCGGATTGCACTCAAACATCCCTTAAAACATCCATCCATTAAAATATCCTAAATAATTTAGAATTCGCAAAAATTTCGCATGTTTACTAAAATTTTTTTATAAAACTGATGAATTTTTCCCGACGCCCATCCTTTTTCACAAGGAAACAAATACCTCTATCACTACTTTTGCACTAGTTCTGGAACTTCTACGTTTGCTGGGGATACATCACACACAATTAATCTCAGACATGACACATGCGACTCGTCTATGACTTGTCACCTCGTATTAAACTGTCATAAACGATTCATCTCAGACCGGTAACAAACGTAAATTAGTAATTATTGTGTCGTCAATGGCTTTCCTGCTGGAAGGTAACATTTAAGTAAAGGCAACTAGATAAAATTTGAAGAAATTATTCTAAAATGAATGATAAATAAGTTTATTTTATAATTTTTATAATTAAATATAAATCGTACCAGTATCTTAAAAGAGGGATAATATGTACTCGTATATTAAATATATTTGAATGAGATTTCCTGCATATATTTGAATATTTAGGGTTGATTTGAAATTGGGAATTAATAATTATAATTCTTGTACTAAAACAGTCAAGATTGGCAACGTTGCATTTTATGACAAACATCCAGTCGTTGGTGTATTGAAGTATACAAACCTTCTCTTTCTTTTGAATAATTATATTAATTATATCAAACATTTCTAGCTTTTCAGTTACATAGATATAACGAAGTTGCCGATAAACAATTCTTTATGTTAAGATTGTTAAAATCCCAAATCCAATGCAAATAATATTTCTTTTTATAAAGCAAAAATATCGCTAATAAGCTGTGAGAAAATACTAGTAACCCATTGAGTGTCACAAAAAGGCAATTTTGCGGTAAATAATAGGATTCGTTACCAACTCCAACATAGTTGCAATTAATCTTGCAAAAATGATGGATTATGAAGGAAATACAATATAGAAAACAGCTAATCATAAATTACCTACACTATATTCTCAATGCCCAGAAGAAATACGGAAACGGAAAATTCTATCGCTAATCAAACCAAAATAAAAATATAACAATTTATTACACAAACGCTGAATAATAGGATGAAGGAACATCACCAAAATAGCTCTCTCTGAAAATCTCCGAAATCAAAGCGTGGAAGAAACCACCTCTACAAACAATCGTAGTAAAATGTACCAAGAGAATTATGCAATGTCCATCCAAAAGCTAAAATTACCTCGAAACGATCCCAACAGACGGCATGAATCTTCCCACCATGCAACCACTACCATCCACCAAGCGACCTCCTGCCAACACCACCATTCAACAAAAACCACGCTTCACAAAGCCGTGACGAATCCATGACAGATCACAAACGAACCATGGCAACCCTACAGCCCAAAAACTTCAGCATACGACCGTTCATACCAAAACTCCCAAAATGATTCAGCCCCCGCCAAATCGACGGCAAACTCCAACAAAAACACCCGAAGCATTCAGCAAAGAAACCAATTTGGACATATAAATCCAACATTTAGGCAATGATTCAATACAAAACTGCAAATCCGCCCTCATACACTAACAAATGAGAACTACCTCAAGTCCTAAACAAAACAACTCAAAACAGTCAAAAATACCTTATAAATACAGGTAACGACAGAACACACATGAACACAACTCTCCGCAAGTTGAGAAACACAACGTTCAACGAACAACCACCACAAACCGCAGACACCGAGCCATTACTCACCATGAACGAAACCCATTCAAATCACTCCAAATATCAAAAAAGATTCACTGCAATACAGCTGCATATAAAAAATCAACAATTTATGAACAATTAAAGTCTAATCGACTTTCCCAATTCACAAATTGAATCATCCACATTCAAGAACATTTAGTGCAAATCCAAAGAAATTCGCCCATTTAGACAACGTAATACGAAGTCTTAGTGTAATCCACTACAAAAATATAAATACAACCGTGAGAGAGCAGAGAATATTATACGATCATTTTCGCCGCAGGATTCGTTGTAGGCATGCAGAAAAATTCTTTCTTGAATTAGCGGCATATAGTTGTATAAATCTCGCCTCACAGACGATTCACGAGAACTTGCATATACCGCAGGATTTGTTTTTAAGGGTTGGCTTCAAACTGAGAGATTTGCAGAAAAATTCTATCTGTGAGAATTTAATGCAAACTTTATCTGAAATTATCAGAACATAGTCGTTTGAATCTCGCTTCACAGGCGATTCACTAGCACTTGACATATACAGCTGGGTTCGTTGAAGTTTTGACTACACACTGAGAGAATTGCAAAACAATTCTATCTGGAATTACGAGAATGTAGTCATTTAAATCTCACCTCACAAACGATTCACGAGCACTCGATAAACACAGCCAGATTCATTGAAGATTTGACTAAAATTTGAAAGATTTTCAGAAAAATTGTATTTGAAATTATCTGGAAATAGTCGTTTGAAAATCGCGTCATAAGCGATACACGAGCACTTGACAAATACAGCCGGGTTCGTGAAGGTTTTGAATAAAATTCAAGACCGTGACCGTGTATATTTATCGAACGATTTCCATTAATACTAATGTACGATTTAATGTACTTTTTATAATGTTTATAATTGAAATAAGATAATTGATGTTTTTATCCAGATTACTTATTGTAGGTGAAATTTCCATGCGGTTTACCTGTTTTTCTAGAATATATTCCTTAGCGGTTGGAGATAGAAACCCTTCCTGATTTGCGTTATTCGTCTTGATATCCAGTTTACTGTTTTAAAAATCCGTGGTTAATATCCGGCTCCAAGGACCAAACATACCATATTGGTTTTGGTAAGAATATGATTTTGCGGTTTAGTGTGGATAAGCACGATTGGCGGGTTGAATTGACATTGCTGACGATTTATTCCGTATTTATTAAACTATTAACTACTAAGTAAAAGATTTTGCAAACTTTATAGTTAATTTTATTAAATTTTCGGTGGTTGCTTTTAAATTAGATCTTGACATTTTCGTGGTTCTTGAGACCGAGATATTGACTTCAAAATTGTTTATGATTTAGTTGTTTCATAAATTGTAAGGTTTCAGTGAAATTAGGCGGCAATCGGCCCACCGGAAGTGGCAGCATCTAAAGAAGCTTTTTATTGTTTAAAGTTTTATGGAAATGTTTTAAAAAGTGTAAGATTTACGAAAATTTCGACTAAGAACAAAATGATTCCAAATTAAGTTAGCAGCAAATCGATATCGGATAATTTTCCGAAAATTGTTGAGGTAATGTTAATTTTGGATAACAAACTGTTTTTTAACCAATCGACAAAAAAATCAAAAATAAATCTGAAAAATCTGTTTTTTTAATACTTTACAGAAAACTACAACTGGAGCTTGAGGTTATGAGAATACGAAACATACACACACAGACACAACAAAATGACACATTGCTTTTTGTGAGAATCGACTAACCTGAAGTTGCTTATGATTTCGTTTCGCTATAGCTAGAGAGAACAAAGAAAATGACGCCATATTAAAAATTGGAGTTGATATGAAAATGTGATATTGAATTTTGGCATGTGATCTTAATGTGGATCAAATGCTGGGAATTATAAAGTTATTTAGTTGTCTTTTATTCGTCGTATTATTCCAGTGCAATATATTCACGATTTACGTGCATTCTTCGTAAAGTAATGTCAGGTGTTGGCCAAAACATAAACACCTTTCAACAATACGCTCTGTGGTTGTTATGTTTTTATTATACATATTTCATTATTTGCCGATGAATTGCACAAGCGTAGGAAATACACTTTAGTGTTAGTTTGAGTGGCAACAACTATGTGCATCAATACTTATTCATACTCAAGCAACCTCTAAACCAACAAATTTGTCAAACCGAAGGGTATTTTTTGGAAACAACTTCATTTTACTACATGATAATGCCGAAAGAGTGCCGACATCGTTCGATCTACTGTACCTAGCCGTTGGTTTCTTTCCAGGCATGAATACAATAGAACTTCTCTGGAATTTCAAGGAGAACAAATTTCGAAAAGGGAAAGTTTACCACAACAAACCATCGGCATAGGAAGCACGGTAGCACATTTTGTTATATTTTTATTATATACGAGTACATACGTAATTATTTTTCCGCTACGTTAATTACTTTCATAAAACAAGATTTAATCGAAATTTATCTCTTATCCAATTCATTTTTAATTGTTTACTACTATCAGAGATAATTTTACGAGTAAACATCTCACCTCTAAAATAGCAAATTACACTTATTGATTTAAATATAATTCCTCTACTAAATATTTCCGTTACGATAAAAGAAACAGTTCACAGAGAGACCGTAATATTTAATAATGGAGAAAATAACAAAATAAAATTTGTACCAAATTTAATTCATATTGGTAATTAGGTGTATGGGGAGGAAATATACGTTTATATTTAAAGTCAATTGAATATTCTGAAAGCCACAAAAATAATACTATATAAGTCGAATTCAAAATTGTTTACAGCAAATCTTCGTCCCAATCATATTTATGTATAAGATTACAAGTATAAGATGTTGCTACAGTTTGTTTAGATTTAGTTCTTCTACAATGATCTGAAATGTTACCCTTATTTTATCAACACCCTATATAAAATAAAAAGTTTCTCTCAAAAATATGAACATTTGGATGGAAAAGGGGTTTAAACATATTTCCATGCAAAATAGCCAGGATAAAATACGATTTAAAACCAGTAAAAACATAAATTGATTTGGGTCACGGTTATAAATTTATATATTTGAAAGGTTATCCACATTTTTTAGTTTGACCCTCCACCCAAAGAAACATAGAAAACAAATTCCTTAACAATACAGCTAATGGTTTGATTTCGAGTTCTGTTTTTTATCACATTCGGTTGATCATTTAGGACATTAAATGAAATGTTCGTGACATTGATAAAAGGATTGAATCTATCGAACCGGTATAGGTTTTCTTTTAAAGAAATTGTTACTTGTTCTCAAAATTATTTGGGTTGATTGATTTATCGAGGAAACATATATTTTAGGAGTTTATTTTACAATCCAATTCGAATAAAGTTTTTACGGTAACTAATTTTAACCTGTTATTAGCGCAAACTTCTTTGTTAATATTTTAATTCCTTAATAATTACTGTCTATTGCCGAATAACATTCATGTAAGTGGTAGTTATTACCACATAAAGAATGCAGGAAAGGTCATTAGTATACTATTTGATGTAAGTCTGGAAAGAAGCTATATGGGTACCATCCTCTACTTACTATTAATATTTTTACATTGGCGCAGAGCGGGGATTCCAATTTTCACATAGGAAAATTGTACACCATACATAGTAGATAAATATTCTACATTTCAAAAATTTCATTACTCATTACTTTAATGATTTTTATTTGGCTAGGAGATTGTTAAAAGCAAAAATTCAAACTGAGACAATCATTGCAGAAGCTCTTGGGAAAATTTGTTTCCTACACACATTTCTCCATAGAAATTCTCTCGCTTGTATCGTCATTATAATTTATTTTTATCAAATAATGATTGTAGATTGATTTAATTCGTCCCATTTGTATTGAATAAAATAATCGACCCATTTCTGCTTGATTGGGTTTTTATATTCCAGCTATGATAACTGTTTTCGCGACAACTGTGTGTGCCTCATAAGCAGGTAATGGTCAGATCATTATATGAAACATTTTAAATCTAGCTAGATAGTTATTATCAAAGCACAGTCAAAACAATATTATTTCTATTACAAAAGATTTCAAAATTTTTTTGCGAAATGAAATTCGAATCAAACTGTTTGAAATTTGAATTTTTGTTAATTCTTTCGTTAATAATTTTAGAAATATAATGGTTTTACTATACCATAAATACTTAAAAAGGGTGTTTCATTTCGAGGGTATAGAACATTAAGTCTGGCAACACCTCTTTCAGGGACAGCCGATTTGACAGCAGATAGTTGATTTTTGGTTAGTTTGGTTTGCCATTTCATACTGAATAGACTCACGCCAGAGCAACGTTTGCAGATTTATCAAATTTTCTCTGAAAATAATAGTTCAGTTCGTGAATCTCATGGCGCGCTATGTCCATTTTATGATCGACATAATCGTTCATTAGACCAGTTGTTTCGAATAACTATGGATCACTTTCGCATAACGTGTACTTTAAGTGATAATACGCGTCTCGTAAAACCCTATATGGCGCGCAACAGCAGGCGGTGGCAACGGAAGTTCGTATAGTATTGAAGAGAACCAAAATGAACCGATTCGTCAACGTGCACAAGAATTGGGTTTTGATCGAACATTTTGATGGAGGATTTTGTGTAAGGATCTTGATTTACCTAGTTCCAATATTCAACTTGTGCAGAAATTAAAACCATACCACCACCGCTCGCGTCCCAGATTCGACCAATAGGCCGAAACCAATATCGAAAACGAGGCAAACTTTCCATACAAAATCTTTAGTGAAGGAGCTTACTTTTGGTTGAATGGATATGTCAATCTGCATAATTGTTGTATTTGGAGTGAAGATAATTGTTCAGAAACCATTACCTCCACAAAAAGTTATCATTTGGTGTGCTTTATGGGCCGAAGGATTCATCGGACCATATGTGTTAAAAAATGATGCACGTTAAAACGTTACGTTAAGGGAGACAGGTGTAGAGACATGATTACTAATTTTGTATGCCTAAATTGGATGGTATTGACATCGGTGATATGTGGTTCCAACAATACGGGGTCATGTGACAAACAGCGCGTGATACAATTAATTTACAAGAAAAGACATATGACAACTGGCCTCTATTTTCTTTGGGGATATGTGAAGTCACTTATCTACACTGATAAGCCAGAGGCTATGGGACACTTGGAAACCAATATTCGAAGTGTAATAGAAAATTAAACTTCCAGATTATGCCATGTACGCGTCGGCATAAAATTATCTTTCAAATAAAGTCACATTCGTGGTCATTTAAATTATTTTTCTGTAACTTTTTTATTAGGTGTGTAAGTAGAAACTCTGCCTTTTTTTGGCCAAATTCAACTTTATTGAAAGCATAATTGTCACAAAGAATAATTATCGAAATATTCACCATTACTCTTTATGTTTTTTTACCATTTATCAGGTAGATGATGAATGTCTTCGCGATAGAAACTTGGTGGTTCCGAAGCAAAATAGTTTGTTTTAATTTAATTTAATTTATTTTATTTGAAAGCAGAATATAATGCAATAACGTAAATGTTGCTTATCGACATCCATCTCTTAAAATTGATGCACACGGAACGACAGCTTGTAAATGACTGACACCTACATATAACATAAAAACAGCTATGGCTAAGCTACATATACCCATTCTGCTAGGTTTAGAAAAAGTTAGCAGAACCCATATCAAAAATTGATTAAAAAACAATTGGAAAATTAAAGGTTAATTTTAGGCTAATTAAATACCCTATTTAAATTTTTTTATTCTGCTCATTCTAGAGAATCATAAGGCTTTATCGCTTCAAAGCAAGCAAATAAAAGCAAACAAATTCCTAAATCGAAAATCGGACCAAAACCGAAGTTAGAACTCAAAACAAGATCAATTGACATACAAATAATTTTAGGTTCATTATGGCCTAATCAAATACTTCATTAAAAAATTTTGGGCTCCACTCTTGCTTGGCCAAATTTCAGGTCTTTTAATCTTAAGATAGCAGAACCCAAATCGAAAATCGGACCAAAACCGAAATTAGAACCTAAACAAGATCAATTAACATATAAATAATTTTAGACTCATTATGGCCTAATCAAATACCTCATTAAAAAATTTTGGGTTCCACTCGTTCTAGACCAAACTTCAGGTCATTTAATCTAAAGCTAGCAAATCGAAAATCGAGCCAAAACAGAAATTACCCAAAACAAGATCAATTAACACACAAATAATTGTAGCCTCATTATGGCCTAATCAAATGCCCCATTAAACAATTTTCATCTAATCTAAAGCTAGCAAAACGCAAATCGAAAATCGGACCAAAACCGGAATTAGAACCCAAAACAAGATCAATTAACACTCAAATAGTTTTAGCTCATTTTGGCCTATTAAAATGCCCCATTAAAAAATTTTGGAGGTTTGTAACAATCTAACACATAAACACATTTGAATAATACTAATACGTCACCATTAGATTCACTATCACAGTATGCCACAAAATGAAATAAATAAAACGGATGTGAAGTTGTTAACAAAACAACAAAATTAACAAAAACAATTAGTCGTTAAAAGGAATGTTAACAATGGATACCTGACAATTGAAAATTTTGGAAATTGTCATTAGTCTAGGCAAAATTAAATACTGTTTCGTGTTGATTTATATGTTGCAGTCCTATGGATTTGTAGAACGACTTCTTAAACTCCGATACTTCAAAACATTAAATATTGCTTGGTGATATAAATTTTGATCTAATGAAAGATTCTCAGTTAAAAGATAATTACTTATTATTATGTGCCTCATTTGGTTTGGAATCACTTGTCAATAATGTAACACGACCATGTTCTAATACTTGTATTGATCATCGTTTTGTAGAAGCCGATCACCAACGGTTTACTATTGAGAAATTAGTAAGCCGTGATTAGTAATGTACAATTATTTATATCTGATCATAGTACAATTATTTTAAATCTGAAAAATACCAACAAACGGAAGAATAATCGCAAATACAAAAAATTATGTCAAACGAAAATAAATTTTACAGAGTTAGCAAGATCCTTAAGTACATATGATTGGTGCACAGTATGGAATTCGGATGATCCTAATATAACATATTCAATTTTGTCGAAATATTCATTTCTAATCTAAATAAACATAAATCGGTACTTAAAATTAAACGTAATAACTGGCAATTTAAGCCTTGGATATCCGACGCCTTATTAAATTAAAACTAAACTCCAGAATTAAATCCTTGATACCTAAAACTAAAGAAACATATTTTAAAAATAAGATGTCTTCCTTCAGCTTCAGATATAAAATCAAAATGGAAAATTGTAAATAGTGTATTGAACAACGCTCCCGTTTCAGATACTATTACTTCTTTAGAAATTGGTGAAAATAATTTCATTCCGGATCTTAATGAAATTGCTAATGTGCTAAATGTTCATTTTACTAATAGACCAAGCGTCATTCTAAATGAAACACAAGAAAATACTGTTCGAAATAATATGGTTTTGACTCGGTTTAATGACTCGAATCTATTTTTTTCCAGTTAGTGATTTGGAAATGGTCTCAGCCGTCTGTGAACTGAGAAATACTAAATCTTGCGGTATTGATGGAATTTCAAATGGAGTGGTCAAAAATGTGATCTTTAGTATCGCACCTGCCTTAGCGTTTGGTTTTAATTTATGCTTTGCTAAAGGAGTGTTTCCTGATAAGTTATAAGTATGTATCGTGAAACCACTTTTTAAGGGTTCACGTGCTGACCCAAACAATTATCGTCCAATCACCCAGTGAACACTTTTTCTAAGATTTTTGAAAAAATTATTAAATCTAGATTATTGAATTTTCTAGGTAAAATTAATTTTCTCGATAAACGGCAATTTGGTTTTATTAAAAATTCTTCAACCGAACTCTTTCATTTTTAATGCCTGTTCATAACAATTTCAATAATAACTTTAAGGTATCCGCTCTTTTTATAGACGTTACTAAAGCATTCGATACCGTTAATCATCAAGTGTTACTGGAAAAGTTATCGCATATTGGTATTAGGAGTGTGGCAATTTCGCTGTTTAAATCCTATTTAAATGATGTTGCGTTGCAGTATTCAAATTTGAATATGGATTCGTTGAAATATGACGTTAAGTGTGACCTAAAACTACTAAAGAAATGGTTCTACGTTCATTTCATGGTTCTTAGCTGCAAGTCTAAAATTATGTACTTCAATCTGAATAGTCCTGTAATTAATTATACCTCAGAGACCGACCTATCACTCATTGTCGTGTAATGACCCTAATTGCAGCAATCTTTGCGTACCCATTGAAACCGTTAGTTCGTTCAAATACTAGGTTTAAATCTTGATTCACAGCTTAACTTTAAAAATCACGTGATTAATTTAAAACAAAAACTCCGTCGAGCTTTAAGATCATTTTTCCAATTGCGTAATATCTGCAGTTCCGAATTTTTAAAATGTCTCTATTACGCTTTGATTGACTCTCATCTTCAGTATGGTACCAATAAATGGAATTTATTGGTCAAACATCAAACCATTATTGACG
Organism: Nephrotoma guestfalica; assembly: GCA_963691935.1. Taxonomy (NCBI): domain Eukaryota; kingdom Metazoa; phylum Arthropoda; class Insecta; order Diptera; family Tipulidae; genus Nephrotoma; species Nephrotoma guestfalica. The sequence continues at coordinate 168,448,178 of OY829913.1, read as the reverse complement.
ATACAAAAAATTGTGCTTAGAATTTTGTATCATTTACCAAGAACTACACCATCTTTCCCATTGTTTTTAAATTATAAAATACTACCACTGCGGTATCTATACGTATTTAAACTTTTGAAAATATATTATTGAATAAGCGGCAATCGTTTAATGAATATATTTAGTGAACTATACTTGTTTCGTAATAGAAATAGAATTAGTATTCCGCAACCTTTTAAAGAACATTTTAAGAATTTCTTTTCTTACACTGCACCTAAGTTTTGTAGCCAGCTACCAAGCTATATTGCAACCGCGGGTTCTTTTAGTGTATTTACAAAATTGTACATTGAGGTCTTGTTTAGAACACTATCCTAGATAGTATATTATGCTACTTTTATTTATAAGGAAAGCAAGTGAAAAATATTTGGCGAATATTCAAACCATGCGCAAATATTGCTTAACCATTTGTAATTTCTTTTTTATTTTTAAAATTTGTTAAATTATATTTATATATTTTTAATTTTAATGTTACATTTTTCTAATTTGTATTATATTCTTTTTTTTTGTTTATTAGTTCTGAATCATGACTCCGTGACATTTTTTAAATCAAGAGATCACTAGCTAGTTTTATTCTACTTTTCTACCAATTTATTGGTTTAATTTAATTGTATATTATTTTCTAAAATAAAACTATGTTATTAAAAAAAAGACGGATTTCTTTTAATTTTAACTATTTTCTTTAACCATAAAAATTAAATTTTGATTGAAATAAAAAAACTAAATTTACAATTTAAAAACATTTACATAAGTAAGGCAAAACATTTTATGTAATTTAATAATGTTAATAAATTATAGTATGCACTATTAAATATTCAGTTATATGCATATTGACACAGCAACCAAATCGAGTTGCATAAACCTATATCGAACGATGGCATAAGAGGTGCTCTTTGAAATAAAATTGGTCTCATCAAAAACCACGAGATTTTCCCATTTGTTAATGCGTTAGAAAATCGGATCGCGCATAACGTTTTGGCGGTTTCTGATTTTCAGTGTATTAATTATTGGCCAAATCACAGAGATACTATCGAGTAGTGACTAGTAATGAAATTGGTCTCATCGAAAAACTGAAAGATTTCCCCATTTGATAATGCATTGGAAAATCGGATCGCATAGAACGTTTGGGTGGTTTTTGGGTTTCAGTGTATTAATTATTGGCCAAATCACAGAGATACTATCGAGTAGTGACTAGTATCATATGATGACAAAAGAGGTGTTCTTTGAAATAAAATAAGTCTTATCAAAAAACTTCGAGATATTCCTATTAGTTCATGAGTTGGAAAATCGGATTGCATATAATATTTTGGCGGTTTTTGGGTGTCAGTGTATTAGTTATTGGCCAGATCACAGAAATACTACCGAGTAGTGGCTAGTATCAAATGATGGCATAAGAGGTGCTCTTTGAAATAAAATTGATCTCATCAAAAAACTACGAGATTTTCCCATTTGCTAATGCGTTGAAAAATCGGATCGCACATAATATTTTGGCAGTTTTTGGGTTTCAGTGTATTAATTATTGTCCAGTATCAAATGGTGGCATAAGAGGTGCTCCTTGAAATAAAATTGGTCTCATCGAAAAACTGAAAGATTTCCCCATTTGATAATGCATTGGAAAATCGGATCGCATAGAACGTTTGGGTGGTTTTTGGGTTTCAGTGAATTAATTATTGGCCAGATCACAGAGATACTACCGAGTAGAAGTCTTTGAAGTTAGCCCGAAATATGTCAGCCTGAAAAATGGTGTATTTCTCGGATAAAGTGTAGGTATTCCGAAAAAGTGTAAATACAGGGTGGCGCACGAATCGTGCTACAAAAACAAAACGTAATAACTATTTTTCTGTGTGACTAATCTGTTTTTTATTTTTTTTATTTTGCAGATTATTATTTAAATTTACTAAAATGGATGCTTGGAATACCGAAACGAGGATTTGGATAGTGCAGCGCTACCATGCTTTGCAGTCCATCATTTCCGTCCAGAGGGAATTTAGGCGGGAGTTTGGCGGCACTCCCCCGAGTAGATGGACCATTATGAGGTTGGTACGCATGTTTGCTGAATCTGGAAGCATCGCACGTAGACCGTACAATCGAGATCCCTATGTTCGGGTCGAAGCCACAATCGCAGCTGTAGCATCATCAATTCAGGCAAATCCAAGTGTTTCGACTCGAGAGTTATCGGCGCAAATTGGAGTTAGCAGACGGTCATTACAACGGATAATTCATGATGACTTAAACTTGTTTCCGTACAAAATCCAAATTACAAGCAAATTAAAACCTCTGGATTTGCCTATTCGCCTGGAATTTTGCCGGAAAATTATTGAAATGGCCGAAGAAGACAACAACTTCATAAATTGCTTGTTTATGTCTGATGAGGCCCATTTTGATCTAAACGGCAATGTAAACAAGCAAAATTGTCGTATATGGAGTGAAACTAATCCAGAAATACTCCATGAGACGGAACTGCACCCAGAACGAGTGACAGTGTGGTGCGCAGTTTCATCAAGATGCATTGTCGGGCCATACTTCTTTGAAGTAAACGGTGAAACAGTAACTGTAAATGGGGACCGTTATTTAAACATGTTGAAAGATTTTTTTTACCCAGAACTGCGGCGAAGACGTATCCCTTTTAACAGCATTTGGTTCCAGCAAGATGGAGCAACTGCACATATAGCCAGACCGGTTATGGAGGAGCTCCAACGAAAATTTCCAAATAAATTAATATCCAGAAACTCCACTTTCCGCTGGCCCCCAAGGTCACCTGACCTCACTGCACCAGATTTTTTTTTATGGGGTTATGTCAAACAAGAGGTGTTTAAAACGAAACCAAGGAATTTGACTGAATTGAAGCAGTCCATTACAACAATAATTGAGGCGATCCCGACTTCAACCCTTCAGTGCGCAATGAATAATTTTCTGATCAGGTGTCGCACATGCGTGAATGAGCATGGAGGTCATTTACGGTCTATCATTTTCAAAACTAATTAGTTAAATAAAAATAAAATTGAATTATCTATACAATAAAAAAAAATAAAGCCGATTAGTCACACAGAAAAAAAGTTATTACGTTTTGTTTTTGTAGCACGATTCGTGCGCCACCCTGTATTAGTAGAAAATGTAGCTCCATCTCGAATTAAAATTTCATCACGAATAATAAGCTAATTTTAGTATTGAAGAAAATGTAATGAAAATTTTTTATTAATAAAACATTATTCTGTATCTTGCAGCTTCCATTATTAATAAAAAAAATTAAGATTTAATAACTTGCAGACTAACAAGCACATTAAATTTATTAATGAACGATTCAAATTTTCATCAATTGTAATAAATAATAGGATTCTACGCATACAAACTTTAATAGATATACGAGTATAATGCACCTATTCAATATAGAAAACTATATTTCAGCAAATAAATACAAAAAAAATTCATAAATAATACATATTTCGAACTAAAATAGAGTCTTAAATTCACTTGTGCCTATACTAGAGATATTTATGTGTAGTGGTATGTACGGCCGGATAGGCCTTGGTCATACCAAGATCTCATGATAACCACTGTTCCATATCATGGCCATAAAGCAAAATTTAATAACCCTTTCCAAGAGTAATTGAAACAATATTAAAATGAATATTTCGAACTACAACGGGGTCTTAAATTCGCCTGTGCCTATACGAGAGCTATTTTGTGTAGTGGCATATACGGCCCGATAGGCGTTGGTCACACGATGATCTCATGATAACCACTACTTCATTCCACGATCATAAAACATAATTTTATAACCCTTTCCAAGAGAAATTTACAAAATAATGAATATTTCGAACTACGGTAGAGTGAGTCTTAAATTCGCTTGTGTCTATACTGGAGATATTTATGTGTAGCGGTATATACGGCCGGATAGGCGTTGGTCACACCAAGATTTCATGATAAACACATCTCCATATCATGACCATAAAACATGATTTGATAACCCTTTCCCAGAGAAATTTACAAAATAATGAATGTTTCGAACTACATTGGAGTGACTCTTAAATTCGCTCGTGCCCATACTAGAAATATTTATGTGTAGTGGCATACACGGCCGGATAGGCCTTGATCATACCAAGATTTCATGATAAACACTGCTTCCTTTAATGACCAAAAAGCATAATTTTATAACCCTTTTCACGAGAAATTTACAAAATAATAAATATTTCGAACTTCAGTGGAGTGAATCTTAGATTCGCTTGTGCCTATACTGAAGATATTTATGTGCAGTGATATATACGGCCGGATAGGCCTTGATCATACCAATATCTCATGATAACCACTGCTTCCTATAATAACCATAAAGCATCATTTGATAACCCCTCTTCAAGAGAAATTTACAAAATAATGAATATTTCGAACTACAGTGGAGTGAGTTTTAAATACGCCTATGCCTATACTAGAGATATTTGTGTGTAGTGGCATATACGACCGGATAGGCCTTGGTCATACTAATATCTCATAATACCTACTGCTCCATACCACGACCATAAAGCATAATTTGATAACCCTTTCCAAGAGAAATTTACAAAATAATAAATATTTCGAACTACATTGGAGTGAGTCTTAAATTCGCTTGTGCCTATAATAGAGATATTTATGTGTAGCGGTATGTAGGCCTTGATCATACCAAGATTTCTAGATAAACACTGCTTCCTATAATGACCATAAAGCATAATTTTATAACCCTTTTCTCGAGAAATTTACAAAATAATGAATATTTCGAACTACAGTGGAGTGAGTCTTAAAGTCACTTGTGCCTATAATAGAGATATTTATGTGTAGCGGCATATACCCCGGATAGGCCTTGATCATACCAAGATTTCTAGATAAACACTGCTTCCTATAATGACCATAAAGCATAATTTTATAACCCTTTCCCAGAGAAATTTACAAAATAATGAATATTTCGAACTTCAGTGGAGTGAGTCTTAAATTCGCTTGTGCCTATACTAGAGATATTTCTGTGTAGTGGTATATACGGCCGGATAGGCCTTGATCATACCAAGATCTCATGATAACCACTGTTTCATATCGTGACCATAAAAGATAATTTCATAACCCTTTCCAAGAGAAATTTACAAAACAATGAATATTTCGAACTACAGTAGAGTGAGTCTTAAATTCGCTTGTGCTTTACTGGAAATATTTATGTGTAGTGGCATTTACGGCCGAATAGGCCTTAACCATATCAAGATCTAATGATAACCACTGTTCCATACTACGACCAAAAGCATAATTTTATAACCCTTTCCAAGAGAAATTTACAAATTAATGAATATTTCGAACTACAGTAGAGTGAGTCTTAAATTCGCTTGTGTCTATACTGAAGATATTTATGTCTAGTGGCATAAACGGCCAGATCGGCCTTGCTCATAGCATAATCTCATGATAACCACTGCTCCTTATCATGACCATAAAACACAATTTTATAACCCTTTCCAAGAGAAATTTACAAAATAATGAATATTTCGAACTACAGTGGAGTGACTCTTAAATTCGCTTGTGCCTATACTGAAGATATTTATGTGTAGTGGCATATACGGCCGGATAGTCCTTGGTTACACCATGATCTCATAATAACCACTGCTCCATACCTCGACCATAAAGCATAATTTTATAACCCTTTCCCAGAGAAATTTACAAAATAATGAATATTTCGAACTACAGTGGAGTGAGTCTTAAATTCGCCTGTGTCTATACTAGAGATATGTATGTGTAGTGGCATATACATCCGGATCTCTTTCCAAGAGAAATTTACAAAATAATGAATATTTCGAACTACAGTGGAGTGAGTCTTAAATTCGCCTGTGCCTATACTAGAGATATTTATGTGTAGTGGCATATACGGCCGGATAGGCGTTGATTATACCAAGATCTCATGATAACCACTGCTCCATATCATGACCATAAAACATAATTGTGTAACCCTTTTCCAGAGAAATTTACAAAATAATGAATATTTCGAACTACAGTGGAGTGAGTCTTAAATTCGCTTGTGTCTATACTGGAGATATTTATGTGTAGTGGCATATACGGCCGGATAGGCCTTGGTCATACCAAGAACTCATAACAACCACTGCTGCTTACTACGACCATAAACCATAATTTTATAACCCAAGGGCATACACACTAGGTACTTCGTTGTTATTTTTAATTCACTATTGAGTTTATACATATTTAGTTGCACCACTGTTATTATATCTTATCGCGGCTAATTAATTCGATCGACATTTTAATTGTTGCCTTTATCACGATTAATTTGCAAAGTAAGAATTTTTTTTGTCTATTGCTTCCAATAAATTACATTTGCCAACTCGTAGATAATTATTATGGCAACTTGATCACCAATTCGATCACAATCAAAAAAAAACTGACGGCACGATAATAATTTTTGATAACTGACTATAAATACTTGACTATATTTTACTGACGGTCTAAAGATAATTCAAATAGTCTGTTCCATGAATGTTTACCAATTTATATCTTTTCAGGGCAATAACAATATCCCACCAAAACCCAAATAGCGGGATAATCAAGTTGCATAAACAATTTCCCTTACGTAAATACATATTTACAAAGGGAAAAATGAATTAAAAATATAAATTGTGACCATTGTGCGATTTTCTGTGTATCGAGTTTCGTGCATAAGAACTGTTATCTGATGTAAAAACTTGAAATTTGCTCGATAAATATAGTGTGTGGACAAACTAGATAGTTAATTAAAATAAAATAAATAATAATTAGATAATACTATATTCTATAATAATTATTAAACTAATAATTTATAAATATTTCCACAAACTTGGTATTGGTGATGTTAATCAATTTGTGAACGAACGGGACTTTGTTGTGTGCCAAATAAATGAGCAGAGTTTAATTTTTGGGCTTTATACATCTGGTTATACATGGAGTAAGGTTGGTAACACCCTGAATAATAGTCGTACTAGCAGGGGTATTTAACTATATCAGCGATCGTTACACTTTTTCCACAATTTGAGAGATCCCAGTGACTTTTGGCTGAAATCGGTTCACCGGAAGTGGCAGCTTCCATTGTACCTCTTCCGTTTTTTACAAATAATTTAAAAGTATATCATTCACGAGAAAAACATGAAAGTATTAAATGAAAATTAATTTGCAATAATGTTGGTCCAGATCAGTTTTCCAAGCTTTAAGCGTGAATGGCTCTTTTTGACAAAAAAACTGTTTATCAGAAGTCAAAAATTCCGACCACATACAGCTCAGATGGATTGATTCATCGGTATAAAACTACACACTTAAAATTTTTCCACAAATTGGAGAATCCCAGTGATTTTTAACTCAAATCGGTCCATCGGAATTGGCAGCTTTCATTAAAGCTTTCTCATGTTTTGCAAATACAATTATAAAAACGACTAAAAACTAAAAGATTCTAAATTGGTTTTCCAAAATTTGAGCCGTTGTACAGCCCATATGGTTTGATTAATCGGAATTAAACCTCATACTTAGGCTCTTCCCATAAATCGTAAGATTCCAGTAATTTTTACCGACATCGGTCCACCGGAAGTAACACCTTCCTATGTATATAAGTAAGCACCTACGAAAAACGCGATTATAAAAAACATTGAAATTTAATTTCAAACAAAATTAGTTAAGATCGTCATTTTACCTTTACCGGAAATAACGAGTTTCGATAAAAAACAAATTCGGCATCTCCACAATCCAGGCAGATTGACTATTCGGAAAAATTTTCATACTTAAATTTTTTCTATTAATTGGCAGATCCTTGCAAAAAAAAACGACAAAGAATTAAAAGATTTATATAAATTTAAATATTAAATTATTAACCAACGAGGGTTGGCATTGTTGCTTTTCTGAAATTTAAGCAGGGGACGTACTTTGAATATACATACAAGACAGTTTTACCAAAAATCCTGTAAGTTTAATTTTTCGCTTGGAAATGAAGGAAATGAATATATTCGTAGGTAGTAAAAAAAGTCGGGTGTTGGCCACAACATGTTCTCCCCTGCATTTTTGTATTCGTTGTGATTTGATATATTTTCCTTCATCACATTAATGTTCTATTTCTCTTTACTACGTGCAACATATTATCCCATTTGTCTGTTTTCTAATTTAAGGAAAGCTATTGCTGAAAATAAACTAAATTATTTTCTCCAATTGACGATGCGAAATGGAAAACTCCATGAAAAATGCCTTTCAGCCAAAAAGAATGCATTTTTCAGAATTGGTTTAAAACATTCCGTTCTGCAGATTTACCCTGAAAGGCAAGCAATGTCTGGTCCCCCAAATGAATTTAATGACGACCAAATGAAAGACATATTTGAAAAGGTTTTGTCTTATAATTGTTCGAGTGCAGAGTGATTAAATTTACATCTAAGAAAGCACAATGAACACGACCCTCATTTTAAGCGAATCGGTACTGTTAATAAAATTGGGCAGTTTATAGCAACGTCGTTTGATGGTTCGATCTTGGTTCAAGTGTAATGAACCAGCTCAGACCATAATGAAATCTGATTTACATCAATAATATATCATTCTGTCATTTTGGTGGAACTACAAACGTGTTGTGTAATTTGTGCTGCTTTCAAGGAACCAGATGATCAATTCAGTTGCTTATTGTTAACAACTAATCAAACTGGTTGAACCATTCAAAGAAAAAATGGCTAGAATTGGCAAATCGAGAAGGAATTGTGTTTCACCATCATAATGCAATGTCTCACACATCTTTTGTGGAAGAATTTGTTTACCATTTATTTTGAAGTTTGCAAAACTCTTGGTAAAGCTTTCACCAATGATTGATTGACCGGAAATCACACTTAGTTCAGCTTTTTGTTGATAACGACCAGAAGTTTTATGAGCGCGGAATTAAGAAGCTGCAAAAGGTCATAAACAAAATAAAAAATACATTGTTCATTGGCTGGTTTATTCTGTGTATAAAAATATTTGTTTTACTTCACACTGCTCTTCCGAAATTACTTTCTAGTCAACATTTGTCAATGGTTTGGATAACTTTTAAAAATTTCCCGAACCTTGGCAGGCTGGCAGGCGAATAAATTGTAATTTAAATGGATTCGGATAAATTTTTAGAAAAATCCATTTTTGATATGGCCCACAATAGTATATTGTATAATTACGAGGAAAAGTACTGCAGTCCCGGACGATAGTGGAAATTGGCAACCACGGGAGTCCGGGAATGCACTTTTCCTCCGGATTGTACATACTATTTTTTTCTCCGATCGGACTTTAAAACGAATATAAACCCAAAATAATTTTTAGTATTATTCATTAATTATCATATTAAGAAATCAAAACAAAGTAAAAAATCGAAAATAATATAAAATTATTGCCTAGTTAGCCACGACATCATAAGACATAAATACATTTTTTTTTTCAAAAGTTGTCAAGTTTGTGTACCTATTTGATTATATTGCTTTATATTGTACCCCGCCGGATATAGCGGAAGCAAAATGTTTCTTCTAAACAATTAAAAATCCATACGGGAATGTATTCCCGGCCTAAGCCAGAAAAAATATTCTCGTACTATTATTACTTGTTGCTTAGCAACAAATACAACTTACTGGAATCATGAGCTTTTCGTTTCGAAAAAACAACGAAAAGATATATTTTTTCCTACGATCGGAGAAAAAATATATTTTAATAGAGGAAATAATTCAATTATAACAAAAAATTGCAATAATGAATCAATAATCTAGTTACTAAAACATTTGTATTTATGGCTTACTAATTATTATAATGGACCAAATTATTGCACAAACATAGCTGTTTCTTTATTTCGTAGCAGTTAATGTAATCCAATAAAAATTAATAAATGGTCATGAGTTTTAATTTTAACCGTATACGAGTACTGGGAATGTGGCTAGCAAGTTGTACAGCACTATAAGTTGTACAGTACATAAAATAAAAATTTAAATTCGTAAAATATAAGCTGAACGTACATACTCATAAAAACTCATTCATGAAAAATAGATATGGCAGTGTAGTATTTGTTGGTTCCACATTGTAATCTCTATTGTTTTGTTGAATGTTACTGTCATTAAAATGGTAAACGTAAATAATTTACCTAACTTATGTTGTACATTTTAATGATAGGTGTACAACAAAATTGATTATTTTTAGAAATGAGAATTTAGACCTAAAATTATCAATTGCTAATTCCACAATAGTATTGGACTAATTACAAAGTAAATTTCTTCAGTCAAGTACTGTCTATGTTCTTTCATGTAACTTGTGAACTTTATTTTCTGAATTCTCTTGATTTTTTTATATTTCGATTGTAACCAATCATCACCACTATCTCTAATAATATCTAGGGTTCTATTAATTCAATTTAATATAATATTTTCTTCTTACGGTTGCAAAACAATATTTAAAATAAATTAAACTACCAGCGGATTTTTATTGTTTTATACTTTTAACTGACGACTAATTCGACACCCAAACACAATATATTAACTCATAATGATAAATCTGAGAATAACTAGAAACGTATGATTTTATTTATTTTTAGCCGGTATATCAGAACGTGCCAATAAATGTAGAGAAGTCTGGCCCAGCAGAAGTTCAGAACGAACATATGTTATATTTTTAGATATTGCATTACTGTTATTGCCACTGCTAGCAATGGGCCTTGCATATTCACTCATTGTTTCAAAACTATGGCGTGGATTAAAACGAGAGATGAAACACACAACTACGTGTTCATCGACCAAAGAATGTAAGTAAAAATTTAAAAACTGGGAGTTATATTTTGTAGTAGTTTTAAAAATTGAAAGTATTAAAATTCTTGAGAAAATCATTTTCCAAACAATTAAACGTTTTATATTCGTATACGTACGTGCTCTTACATACCATTTTCCTGTTGAACGGACTTTTTGGTTTCGTATTTCTTGTTGGAATTTTTAAGACGCATAAAGTAAAATACTGGGAAAACATATTAAATTAAAAACTTAGCTTGCGAATCAACGAATTGTAATAAAATTTTTATATTTTTATCTTTGTTTGTTTTGCTGGTTGTTAGTATTAATTGTATTATCAATTTATTGTTGGAATATTTCTATAAATTCAAAGATACCTATAGATCGATTACAATCATTTACGGCGTCGTTGTATCAAAGTAAAATGCTTACGTAAATAAAACGGATTAAAGACTTTGTATATGGCTACGTATATACAAGGATAATCAATAAAATTCATCTAATAACAAAATATATTTGTTATAAATGTTCGGACCTGATTGAAAAGGAAGGAAGTTGTTAGTTTATGCTAAAAGTTTAATTGGATTGGAAAATCAACGAGATGAAAATATCATTTGAAGAAGGTCATAAATTTGGAGCATCCTTCATAGCTAACTTATTGTTTTGCAAAATAAAGAAATACATACAAGACGCAAGCAACATCGATTAATAATCTTGAAAGCTTCGCAGAATTTAGAGGGGTGAATATGTTGTGGCCAACACCCGACTTTCTTTTGTCACAAATGTATACATAGATCTCGAATACAGTACACTAGATTTTTAAAGCGAAAAATAGGTAGATGGACCAGATTTTGGATAAAAACTGTCTTGTATAATCATAGCTCAAATTTCAGAAAACCAATAATGTCACTCCTTGTTGAAAATGTAATCTTTAATTTGTGTCGTTTTTTAACATCATTACAAAATTGAGAAAGCTTCTAGAGAAGCACCTACTTCCGGTACACAAATTTTCATCACATTTCGTAAGGACCTCCTAATCTATGGGAAAAGCTCTAAGTATGAAGTTTAATTCCATCTCCCATTTATGGTATGAGGTTAGTTGTACCTGACTAGACATTTAGTTTGCACAACACAACAAATAGATCCAAAATACATCGATGCGCTCCGAGGTTATTTTTAAACCCACTCTTTCGGACTTCGGCGATATAGCGAATGATAAATCTTTAAAATCTCGAGGCAACAATTGTTCATGGCTACCTTACCTTCTTTTACTAAGTAAAAGAAAGTGAAAAAAATTAGGTTGGGTGTAATTGTTGTGGCCAATACTCAACTATCTTTTACGACAAATGTACATACGTCTCAAATACACTACACTTAATTTCGAAAGCGAAAAATTGAACCTATAGGATTTGTGATAAAAATCGTCTTGTATAATCAAAAATCATTAATCCTGCTTAAATTTCAGAAAACCAAAAAAGTCAACCCTTGTTAAAACTTTATTCTTATTGTAAAAATTAAAGAAGCCCTACTTAAACTGCCACTAAGCCCTCTCAATTTATAGAAAAAGCTTTAGTATTAAGTTTTATTCCGAATAATCAATCCGCCCGGTCTATAGAGATGCCGAATTTTGGGAAAAATAGTTTTTTTTATCGAAACTCGTTATTTCCGGTAAAACTTAAAATACGATCTGAATTATTTTTGTTTGAAATTTAATTTAGATTTTTTTTTATTTTAATCGTTTTTCATAAACGCTTTACGAAACAGCTTCTATAAAGCTGCCACTTTCCTTACCGATCTCGGACAAAAATCTCTGGTGTCTCCCAATTTATGGAAAAAGCTTAAATATAGAGTTTCATTCCGATCAATCAATCCCAATGAGCTCTACTGGGCTGTACAAAGATCGTTATTTGATTTTAAATTTTGGAAAACTTATCTGAACCTGCATTATTACATAATCTACTTTTCAAAATACATGTTGTCACTTTCGATGGAGCGATTTCGGTCAAAATACACTGACATCTCCTAATTTGCGGAAAAGCTTAGATGTGAAGTTCCATCGGGATCAGCCAGTCCATCTGCGCTGTAAAGTGACCGAAATTTTTTGAAAAACGGGTTTTCTTAAAAATCTCCAATCTCGGCAAAATTTTGGAAAACATATATATATATATATATATATATATATATATATATATATATATATATATATATATATATATATATATATATATATATATATATATATATAAATATATATATATATATATATATATATATATATATATATAAATATATATATATATATATATATATATATATATATATATATATATATATATATATATATATATATATATATATATATATATATATGTATATATATTGAGACCAAATGTTACTGACTTCACTCTGCTGTCATTTGTGTAGTTGTCATTTTTGCGCGTCAATTTTTTGACAGATTGAAGTTTGGTTAGTTGTTTACATGTGGTCAACAAATAATTGTTCTAAATTAATATCTTCATAAAAAAATCGTAATGGAATTTAAACGTAATAGTGTAATTGCACTGTATTTGGGTAGAAATTCACAAACAGCAATAGTCCGTCAGCTCCAGCATTTGAATGTGAATAAAATGTTTGTGTATCGAACCATAGCTCGATACAACGAAACTGGTAGCATCGCTAAACGCAACAGAGGCGGTCCTAAAAAGACAGCAACATCAAAAGAAGTGATACGAAATGTGAAGAAACGAATCAAACGAAATCCTCGTCAAATTGCCAATCAATTAGCCGCACGTCTACATGTTTCCCGATACAGCATTCAAACCATATTGAAAAATGAACTACACTTGAAGCCCTACAAGATAAAAAAAGTTCAAGATCTTACGGAGGTACAAAAAAAAGTTAGGCTTGAAAGAACACGAGCATTGAAGGTCTTGACCTAACGTGATGAGATTCCAAACAATTGTCTTTTCTGATGAGAAAATTTTCACCATTCAACAGTATGTGAATAAACAAAATGATCGTGTTTGGTTAGAGCACAAGTCCGACGATAATTTGGACACAAAAGTTGTCATGCGCAAGCAATCACCAGCTTATGTTATGGTTTTGGCTGCAGTGACTGCAGATGGACGCACTCCTCTGGTTTTCATCGAACATGGAGTCAAGGTAAACCAAGAGGTGTACCGCCAAAAGATCCTAAACGATGCTTTGCTACCTTGGGCACGTAAACACTTTGGTACGAACCGTTGGACATTCCAACAGGACTCGGCATCGTCACACAAAGCTCGAGCGACACAGCAATTTTTACAAAATTGCGTTCCGCGGCTGATTTCGTCGAAAGAATGGCCACCATATTCACCAGACTTGAATCCCATGGATTTCTCCATATGGTCCATTTTGGAGAGTAAGGTGTCCACTAAAAAATACGAAAGTGTTGATGCATTGAAGTCAGCTCTTGTTTGAGACTGGAATAAAATTCCGCAAGCTCACGTTCGGTCAGTCAACAAAGTTCATGCTCAGGCGAATGAAAATTCATTTTTCCACCGCATCTACAAGATAGAATCAAGTAATGCGAAAAACTCTTCAAAAACCAAATTCCATACCATCCGTATGAAAGTTTCTTCTCAAGTTTATGTTTTACTACTAACATTCAATGTCTATACATTGCGAGACGGCCATATACACACACATAGGCCCTGGTTTATCAATTATTACCTGTACATATGAGTGAATATGTACAAAACAAAAGGTAGATCATTCGATCACCAAAACATGCTTACAAAACAAATGAGAAAAAACACGAAAAATAATCTTCGTACAACACAACCAAAAATGTTAGCGAAAGTAACAACACACACCAACAGAATTGAAAAACCACACCTTTAAGAGTTAAAAAATTCATTTAAAATAAATATGTGTATATGTTTATATACTTAAAATTTATTTTGGAGAAAATATAAATTAATATGATATGTGTTAAAGTATGTTGAAAAAAATGAACGACAAATGATGACTTATACATTTGTCGGTATCAAAAACAGTCAAAATATTGAAGGTTTACATAAAATGCATATGATGCATACAAGCAACGGTACGGTATCAAGATTCGCATAAACAAAAATTGCTATGTATATACTCTACACCATTGCAAAATGCACCATACACAAATTAATCCAACCAAACAATATGACTTACAATACAATAACTTATCACTTTACTACTTTATTACACTAATTTATTAATATTATTATTATTATTTATTTATTTATTTAGCCACACATATATATTTTATTATATTATTTAGTTAAATTATTAATTAATTAAAGCACAATTAAATTAAATTAAAGTATTTATTTCGAGGAGAGACAAAAATACGACTTTCCTCGACGACGATCAATCGCCGACCATATAAAGGGTGATTTTTTTGTGGTTAGGATTTTCATGCATTAGTATTTGACAGATCACGCGGGATTTCAGACAAGGTGTCAAAGAGAAAGATGCTCAGTATGCTTTGACATTTCATAATGAATAGACTTACTAACGAGCAACGCTTGCAAATAATTGAATTATATTACAAAAATCAGTGTTCGGTTCGAAAAGTGTTTCGCGATTTACGTCCGATTTATGGTCTACATAATCGACCAAGTGAGCAAACAATTAATGCGATTGTGACCAAGTTTCGCACTCAGTTTACTTTATTGGACATTAAACCAACCACACGAATGCGTACAGTGCGTACAGAAGAGAATATTGCGTCTGTTTCTGAGAGTGTTGCTGAAGACCGTGAAATGTCGATTCGTCGCCGTTCGCAGCAATTGGGTTTGTGTTATTCGACGACATGGAAGATTTTACGCAAAGATCTTGGTGTAAAACCGTATAAAATACAGCTCCTGCAAGAACTGAAGCCGAACGATCTGCCACAACGTCGAATTTTCAGTGAATGGGCCCTAGAAAAGTTGGCAGAAAATCCGCTTTTTTATCGACAAATTTTGTTCAGCGATGAGGCTCATTTCTCAGCGATGAGGCTCATTTCTGGTTGAATGGCTACGTAAATAAGCAAAATTGCCGCATTTGGAGTGAAGAGCAACCAGAAGCCGTTCAAGAATTGCCCATGCATCCCGAAAAATGCACTGTTTGGTGTGGTTTGTACGCTGGTGGAATCATTGGACCGTATTTTTTCAAAGATGCTGTTGGACGCAACGTTACGGTGAATGGAGATCGCTATCGTTCGATGCTAACAAACTTTTTGTTGCCAAAAATGGAAGAACTGAACTTAGTTGACATGTGGTTTCAACAAGATGGCGCTACATGCCACACAGCTCGCGATTCTATGGTCATTTTGAGGGAAAACTTCGGAGAACAATTCATCTCAAGAAATGGCCCGGTAAGTTGGGCATCAAGATCATGCGATTTGACGCCTTTAGACTATTTTTTGTGGGGCTACGTCAAGTCTAAAGTCTACAGAAATAAGCCAGCAACTATTCCAGTTTTGGAAGACAACATTTCCGAAGAAATTCGGGCTATTCCGGCCGAAATGCTCGAAAAAGTTGCCCAAAATTGGACTTTCCGAATGGACCACCTAAGACGCAGCCGCGGTCAACATTTAAATGAAATTATCTTCAAAAAGTAAATGTCATGGTCGTTTCAAATAAAGAACCGATGAGATTTTGCAAATTTTATGCGTTTTTTTTTAAAAAAAAGTTCTCAAGCTCTTAAAAAATCACCCGTTATATATATATATATATATATATATATATATATATATATATATATATATATATATATATATATATATATATATATATATATATATATATATATATATATATATATATATATATATATATATATATTTATATATATATATATATATATATATATATATATATATATATATATATATATATATGTGATATATATATATATATATATATATATATATATATATATATATATGTGATATATATATATATATATAGGGTTTTCCAATAAGAATGATATGATTTTTAATTGACGTTTCGGCCATTTGTAATATGTTATGATCTGTCATTGTTTGTTTTATTGTATTCAGTAATGTGAGGAACAACTTGAAAACGATAACGATATTTTTAAGACAATCATCTTCTCCGATGAGGCTCACTTTCATCTGAATGGTGCGGTAAATAAACAAAACTGTCAATTCTGGTGCGAAGAACCATTACATTCACCTAAATTGACAGTTTGATGTGGTTTTTGGTCTGGTGGAATCATCGGTCCGTATTTTTTTCGAAATGAAGCTGGTAACACCGTTACTGTCAATGGAGATCGGTATAGATCGATGATAACCAACTTTTTATGGCCGAAATTGGAAGAAGTTGATCTTGATAACATTTGGTTCCAACAAGACGGGGCTACGTGCCACATAGCAGGTGCAACAATTGAATTATTGCGAGAAAAGTTTGGATCATATCACTCTTATTGGAAAACCCTATATTAATACTTTTGAAGTTGGTATCGATATATTTTTCCATGACAATCTTCTACCTAGATATAGACCTAGCTATTCAATGACTTAGCATTGGGATAGATTAATGTTATTTAGCTTGACCGGAGAACAAGTTTGTTTAAGTAGAGTGAATGTAATGAGTGCCGATTTCAGTAAACTGATTGGACGATACGAGTCTACTTTTGTTTCGTCTTTACCAAACAAAATTTTTGAAATTTCTGGAAAATTGTTAATTTTAATTAACGCATTTAAAGGGGGTTTAAATCGCCAATCATTGTTTATATTTCACGTCATTTATTTTTAAATGGTTAAAATTCTGAAGCTTCGCCTTCTTCAGGCAGCAATTAGAAGGTCACAGTTAGTCCGTCCTATAAGTTGTTCAAAACATAAAGAATTATTTCCGGCAAATCATATTTCTAGGAAAATGGCACGATTTTATCATACTCTTATATGGGCCCATATGGATCTTGGCCATTTGCGCCAATACTACCATACGGCTGGTACTGCCCTCTTAGTCATTGTAAGCTCGTACTATTAATATTTAATAAAATAGTATCTATCGCTATCTTTAATCAAAACAAACAATTATTACCTATAAATCATATCATTTAGAAAAGCTATTTGTAATCATTTATTCATACGTAGAGTACAAAAACAACAATTAAATGGAATAATCTGGGATGGATATTTTGTTGTTTTTTACTCAACTTAAAAAAGTTTCCGTCTTAAACAAGTTTAAATAGAAAAAACTGGAAGTAATGTATTGTTTAACGAAATTTTATTTTTTTCTGGTATGAAAAACTGGGCTAACTTCATATGCTTGTATCTAGGTATTGATTTGTTGGCCGAATTTAACATCGCGCCACATCTCCTGGATTCAATAGATATCGGGAATAGTGTTGATTCTGAACAACATTTGGTTTCCCTGTCCCAACAACAGGATTTTGATTGTATTCTAGATGAATATGCATCATTTGAACGAGACGGATGATGGATGAGACGAAAATGACGCTTATCCATTACCGTTAATTAATGGAATACTCGGCCGATTAAACGATACTACGGTTATCCCCAGCATTGACCTCAAACAACAGATAACTCATAACAACAGATTTGGATATCCCCAGCATTGACCTCATTGACCTCAAGAACACTGGGCTAACTTCATATGCTTGTATCTAGGTATTGATTTTTTGGCCGAATTTAACATCGCGCCACATCTCCTGGATTCAATAGATATTTGGTGAATAGTGTTGATTCTGAACAACATTTGCTTTCCCTGTCCCAAAAACAGGATTTTGATTGTATTCTAGATGAATATGCATCATTTGAACGAGACGGATGATGGATGAGACGAAAATGACGCTTATCTCTTACCGTTAATTAATGGAATACTCGGCCGATTAAACGATACTACGGTTATCCCCAGCATTGACCTCAAACAACAGATAACTCATAACAACAGATTTGGAAAAGCTAGAGGCGATACGAAATTTCTCAACCCCGACCCCCATTAAACAGACTAGACGGCTATTAGGAACGATATAATGGTATCTTAGACTCATCCTTAACTATTTTGAAATCACCGCACCGATTACGAACCTTCTAAAACTGGAGCTCAAAGTTTACTTGGACTCACGAAGCGCAATTGGCTCACGACAAATTAAAATACCTACTAACTACCGCTCCGCTCCTCTTTAATCCGAATTATTCTATACCGTTCATTATTAGACGTGATGCGTGTAAATGTGGCATATGAAGTGTATTGTACCAACTTGGACATGAACGACTAACTGCGTTGAAAACGTCAAATCATGTCCAGAGTAACTATTCAACCACGGATCTATAGTGTTTAGCTCCCGTTTTGTCAGTAAAAAAATTTCGACCTTATTTCAAAGCTATCACTTTACTATCATAACTGACCACTCAAGTCTCAATGTGTTAATGACACAGACTTATTTAAATTGAAGATTGGCTCGTCGGAGCCTGAAACTCCAAGCTTATGATTTTGAGATTCAACACCAGTGTGGTTCCCAAAACATAGTCCCGGGTAACCGACGGGTAACCGGATAACCGACTTTACAGTGAAACCATTTCGATAGCGGTAATAAATCTAGGATCAGTAGTGTTTAATGATTTGAGCTACTTACAACTTCGTAACAAAATCATGGCTCGACCTACAAATTACCCAATGAAGTGAAAAACGATAGAATTTATATTAAAATTTCAAGTAAACTTGACCCAGTTCTGAGTGATACGCGTGAATAGAAGATTTGGATACCCCAAAGTATGACGGATGGCCTAATTAAGTAGCATGGGGATTCGAGCGCATACGTCGTAAATATGATTGGTCAGGGAGGAAACAGATTTAGACCTACGTGACGAATTGTATGGTTCGTAAACCAACTAAAAGTGCAAATACTTTATTGAAACCTCCTTTGGCACATACTGTGTTCGCCGAAAGACCGTGGGAGCGAATTTATATAGTTCTGATGAGACCTTATCCACGCTCTCGAACTAGAAATACATTTGTCTTGGTGATACTGGATCAGTATACAAAATTTGTTCTGCTTAAACCCCTTAGTTCAAGTACCACGTACACAATCATTTCTTATTTGAAAAATGGAATTTTTCTCTTGCTTGGAGTGCCAGAACAGGTTCACTATGATAATTGGGTACAGTTTGTCAGTAACGCGTTTGAACAACTGTTAATGAATTTAATGTGCAGCCTTGCAGAACGGCTTTATACTCGCCACAGGCCAATGCCTCACAGCGGATCAACAGGTCAGTAATAGCCGCAATCAGAGCCTAAGTCAAATCAGACCATGAAACACGGGATAACCACTTACCCGAAGTAGCTTGTGTCTTGAGAACTGCCATCCATCAATCCACCCAGTTTTCCCCGTATTTCCTAATATTTGGGGTATAATATGTCAACGGACGGGAAATCATATAAACTACTTAGAGAAGTGAAATGTCTAAACGAAGATATCGAATATTTACCAAAGAACGATCGCTTATTTTTAATCCACAGTTCCGTAACTGGAAATCTCCTAGACGCTTTTAAATCCTTCGCTGCTAGTTATAACCTTAGAACCAGACCAGTTATCTATAATCCGGGTCAACTTGTTTATGTACGTCAACATCCTATGAGCGACTCGTCTAAAAACTTTGCGCCAAATTCTCACCTAAGTTCGTTCGATCTGTGGTGGCAGAGAGAGTTGATAACGTTTACTACAAATGCAAGGAGGAACCTGGTAAGTACATTGGAACTTTTCGCACAAAAGACATAAAGTTGTGACTAATTGAAAACTAAAGAAACTCAGATGCGGAATGCTGTTATTTTAGCTTAAAGATTTTATATTTGTGTTTTGAGTGGAGCCATTAGCCATGTTGATGATAAATACAATAGTAATTGTAAAATTTAGAGAAGCGGTATATAACTATATAACCGGTTAGAATTCCCCTACAATATTGAATCAGAAAAATATCATGCATTGTGGAAAAAAAGAGGATGGTCAGACGCGTTTGGGAGAGGATTGTAAACGAATGTGGATTTAAAAAAACTATTTTGAAATTAGTGACGCAGGCTATAGAAATTGTAGTCAACTTTTATACAAATTGTATAAAATATTATATTTAAAAATTATACGATATATTTGGAATAAATACTTGAAATCCATTAATATAAAATTTATAAAAAACATATTGAAAGTATTTATAATTGATAGATGCGCAACCTGCGGTTGTGATTTAATTCATGAATGAAACTTTGGTTGTTGGCTTTACGGTTGCTGTTGAAAGGAGCATTGAAATTAAAACCATCGCGCGTTATAAAGTGTATACTTGTAATTCGAGCTTATTGGCGCATTGATCGACTCGGTTACAAGTGGTTTCCACTAGATATCATCATGTGCATGCGAGTAGGATTTTCGCGTGAGCTGGTAACGGTAACAACCTTTATGTAACGAGGAAGCGACACATCTATTATTATTTTTAGCTATATATTTAGATTACTGTAAATACTTAATTTTGTTCACATTCGTAAATTTTATAAAATTTTATTTGATTTAGCATTTTTTTGGTATTTTTAAAATATATGTACGATATGTAAAACCCATACAGGAGTAATACTACTGTTTTGAGTTGGCTCCGAGCAGGAACCTGATAGGTCCACGAGTTAATATATGTTAAAAAAAAATTTATCTTGTAATTGGAAAATTCCAGAATTTTCATTTTGTGCCTTTTGAAAAATTTATCATTATTGCATTTAAAATTGACTTTTACATAAAGGGCATATATAAATTATGACCTTTTAATAAAATCATAGAATAAGATTGACGTGTTGATTAACTCAACTTAAATCTGTTATTAAAAATTCATTTTATTATAATTAGCACTTCTGCCTTTTAACTATTTCATGTTTTATTTATTGCACATTAACATCGTGTTCAAGCTTCAAGAAAACATTTTATTCTGCATCACTGAGAGCGACATCAGGGTCGTAGTTAGGTTCCTTGTTAGTACGCAAATTTTTTGTAAAATTCATGAAAATGTGTATCCAACAAAAGTAATAAATCGAGAAGATCATTCTTCTTCTCGTGATTTATTGGCAAAGTGTTAGTATAGGATTTGTTAAGGCTGTTTAAAATAAAAGAATTAATCACTCGTCGAGAAATTTTCAGAACTTTAAATGGTTCCTCCAAGTAGAGTGACGTTTTAAATTTAACCACACCATATTTTTTTTCGAACCACATCCCTCTAACCAGTTTCCAAGAAAACGGATTTCCAACAGTGTCAGTTTTTCGTCAGATTAACTTAGTTTTCGAAAATTCAGAGAAATTTTAAAATTCTCCTTGGGTCATTTCAATGACATTAAATGTATTTATGTTCCCGGCCCCGCGAACAAAATTACACCAACCTCTTGGATGGTGAATTTTCATTGTTATTTTTTGCGCTTTCTTTCAATAACCGAGTGGTGAATATCACATTCCTTGTACGAATACCCTACAGTTAAGAACGGAATTATTTACGCAAATAGTATTTGTGTGTCGGTATACACAATCAATTAATTTACAGTGTTGTGGCAAACAAGTTTTGTATTGTCAATAATTTCGGTGATGTATTTTGTTTCTTATTAAATTTGTTTTTTGTCTTCAGTTTTACATAATTTTTATTATCTATAATTATAACTATAATAATGTTTGACTTTAGAACTACGGATTGCCGAGAAACTATTGAAAACTTAAATCTTGGAATATATGTATATTGCTTTTCGTAGTTAATTTTTATTTATTTTAGATTCGTGACATTTCTTTAATTTATTCCAATTCTAGTATTGAGACAAAATAATTAATATATTTATGATTTAGGTAGACATGACAATAGTGGTGTTTGTTCTAGATGAGTGAAATAATTAATGCGGTTAATTATACGATTTAATATTTATTATTATTGCGGTAAATGGAAACGTTATCATTGAATAATTTTATGTTTAACTTGTTTTGTTAGAAGTTCATGGTTAATTGAATTATTAATTAACAGCTTTTCTTAAAATAAAAAATAATAATTAAAAATTAATGTTTAAACGAAGTAACCGGACCAAGTCTGTCATAACTAAGTCCCCTATCCTGTCCTTCGGGTTTGTTAGGTGTAAAAAGGTACACGGTGGAGCCTTCTGGGAGACCTTGCCTAACAAATCTTGGTCGTGCACTTTCCATTTTAATAATATTGTCTTAATAGATCAAAAGACTATACTTATAATGAAACCATGAAGTCGGTTAAAAGAAATTTTCTAAAGTGTGTAACGGAATTAAACCTAATTCCGTTATCAACCCATCCCAACAAAATCGGGCGTTACAATAGCGAAACTGTGTCAAAAATTCGATGGCCGCATTATCAGTCGAAATGGTGACGTGAATTAATAGACACGGAGCTGTGATTTGACGCCTTTGAATTTTTATTTGCGGAGTGCCGTGAATGACAAGTGTTATACGAACAATCCACAAACAATTTGAAAGCCAATATTGAAAGCAACTATTGCCGAACTAGATCCGCACATAATCCAAAATGTTGAAACAGGAAAAACTTCTACTTGCGTAGAAGCACTCCTATTTCTAAGAATTACCGTCATCTGATAAGTACCCCATGCGGCGTCGCTTCCCGCAGCTCAAGCCGGTAGGGGATAACGGTGTGGGTTTCGGGGTACTCATATTTCGTCCTAGATTACCGCATATGTGAATAAAGACGATAAGGTGAGACGGCCTGTATTATGCCGTCAAACTAGGAATAAACAAAAAAAAAGGAGGTCAGGAAATGACCAAATTAGTGAAATTCATGCCCCCTTTTAGGCATGTCCACTGTGGTTGTTTTAATAAAAAAATATTTAGGGTAACATAATTACCCTAAATTGGACATCAAGTCAGAAGAAAAAAAAAATATTTATATTAACAAAATTTTGGCTTAAAGCCTTAGCCTTAAAGGTTAGTACGTGATTTATATTGGTAAAGCGTTACCAGCAGAAGGAAACCCGCGTGCTAACGCACTTGCGCGATTTCCGCCCCTAATGGAGCAGCTGGTAGACCCTTTACCAATTGGGCCCGTTAGTTAGTAGGCTGATTATTAAGCATACTTACCAATATTAATCTGGGTCTTTCTCCCTTCTCGAACAAACAAAAAAAAAAAAAGAAAAAAGGTATTATTTTAACTCGATAAAAACAATTAGATTATTTATTAATAAAAAAAACAATTCTGTATTGCAACTTAATTATTAATTATAAAAAAAAATAATTCTGTATTACAACTTAATTACCACGGCTTAAGCTCTGTGAGTAATTAAGTTGTGTGTCTTCTTTCCAAAACTTAACTCCCCGTGCAAAAATAATGCGCGGTATTTATACACACTAAACTGGCTGACAGAGAAGGGAGGGTGAAAATTTAGTTATGGGAATATACTTCTCTCTCAACCAATTCATGTAATTTTTCCGAAATTAGCAAAATTTTAGTACAAACACCGCACATTAAAAACAACGTGACATGAATTTAAATTTCATGCACTTGTGGAAATTATATTTATGTGCCACGAAAAATGCAACGTTTTAAAATGTCTACATAGGTCATTTAATTAACTCTATGTAGAACGTTTGCTTTTTCGTGTGCACGACACAAAGATATGGATACATCATCCAATTACAAATTTAATATTTACGTCCATTCATTTGTGTTTATAATAACTACATTATAAAGACCT
This sequence comes from Nephrotoma guestfalica, assembly GCA_963691935.1. Lineage (NCBI taxonomy): Eukaryota > Metazoa > Arthropoda > Insecta > Diptera > Tipulidae > Nephrotoma > Nephrotoma guestfalica. Next base: position 168,423,673 of record OY829913.1, on the reverse strand, counting down.
TGAGAGACGTAAACTTGCAACTGGATAACGTAAACAAGAAATAATTTTATGTTTGTCGTATTGCATCTTATACCAATTTCATGTATATGAATGCAACAACAAACATAAAGAAAAGTAGATAATTCCAGCATGACTAAGTGTTTAATGAATTTCTGTGAAGATGATATCTTCAAAGTCATGGTGAAATTACCTTGATAAAAGAGATTAAGTGGAATTGGGTGTTTGATGTGGTAACGGAATAAAGTTCCGTTACAGCGTGGGGAAACCCAAACCCTGAGATGAAAGGAGATCTCATGCCCCATGTGAAAAGGATGGTGGACTGAGCTAGTTAAGTCTTGGTAGTCCAACGTGGGGAACCCCCACACCCTGAGATGGTTTCCTACTCTACCGACTGAGCTAGCCGCGCACTAAATACTAATTATCATTATTATTCGCTAAATTAAAATACTATTATAATACTAAGCTTAATCTTAATACTCACAAGTTTCCTTCTCCCCTTTTTTCTATTTTTTTTTTTTTTTTTTTTTATTTTTTTTTATATTTTTTTTTTTAGGTACACGGGAAACTCGTGGCTAACTAAATTATTATATACTTGCTAACCTAATACTAACTAACCTACAGAGTAACTACTTAATTTAGACTACGTTTGCACGATGGGTCCTGGGTGGGTTCCTTCTGGTCTCTGGATGTGGTACTGCCCCAAGGTTTACGAGCTGGTCCCATTGTCGTTCTCGGAGTCTGAACCCCAGAAATAGGATTACCAAAACTACTAACAGAGCCGCGGATGTAACAGTATAATTTCCTAGATGATGCAGGTTGATTTGCGACCACGGCTCGTCCTTCTTCCGGTCGGTGATAGTTTGCTAGAGCTCTGGATTGGGGATCAATGAACTTCCTCTCCCTTGGTCAACGAGATTCGGGCTTCGAAACTAATCTGGTCATTAATGGTCGCTACTCTGGTTTCCAAAAGCTTATAAACGTGTACCCAGTAGTTTTGCGTACTGGGTACTTGTACGCTGCTAAGGATGTGTCTGTTTATGTCCCATAGTTGGGTTGCCAATGGGTGGAAACAAACGCGTGCTTGCTCGGCCGCGGTGAACATCTGACAAAATGTCAATCAGATCCCTTTGAGTATCCTTGAACATATATTCCGTTGCTGATACGTGCAAATATTATGCATGCCGCGCTTTTGTCCGGATTTGACTTTGCAATAACTGGTAGTGTTTTGCAATCAGTGCCTGTTCTATACACTCACTGCTGGTGAGTTCTAGGACATGCGTTTGTTGCTGCAACCAGGCCTGAGCTTTCAAAGTTCCTGCATTCAACTGCTCAATCTGATCACTGTACCTTTGAGCATCTCGTTGATTCAATACTCCCAACTAATCGCCGAAAACGTTGCCAATGAAGTTCAAAAGAGATCGCCGCACTCTGCCCAACTGTACCCTGAGGTATGATATTGGCTCTAACAGTGCCTCACAGTGCCTAATATGACTGATGGCGTTTGGGTTAGCCCGACACGTTTCTTGGAGATGGTTGTGTGTTTGTTTTTAAATATGTCTACTCTTCCCAATAGATAGTAAAATTGCAGAAAAGCACCATCTTCCAATCCCTCGTACACACGGCCGCCCTTCCCATTTCCGCGAAATAAATTCCCGGCTCTGTTTTAAACTCTTCGAAGTGCAGACTCTGAATCTTTGCTCTCCATAATCGCCTACCACCGGCCATACTACCACCCACAGGTTGATCTTTCCCAATCTTTCGTTCATAGATGGCGTCACCTCAACTCTCTCTTGTTCTACTTTCTATCCCTAAGTTGAGCCAACCTCATCTTTAACCTAAACTCTAAGTTAGGTTATATCTATTTATATACAATTTGTGTAAAATATTTGACTTAGCTACTACTCTAACTATCATGAGCGGAGGACGCCAAATCAATTTTACTTTCACAGAAGAACAACTGTAGTAGCTAAATTGAGTCAGCCTCATTCTCTCATTTACCTCAATTCTCTTAAACTAACACCGGTATCCTCTAACCGCGCGGGGAATACCGATCTTCACAGCACCGTTACATCACCTCCTTACATTTCTTATGGTTTGTAGGTGATGTAATGGTGGTGTGGGACAGCGCCCTATGCTATCGGGGTGCTTCGCACGCTTCCTCCCCTAAGCCTTCAATCTCGAAGTGTTCGATTTTCATAGTTATAAGTTATGTAAAAAAAAAAAATAGTAAATGCATAAATAGAAAAAAAAACAACCACAGCTTCCTCGCCTACTCGTGAATCAAAAATCTCACTAACTCAAGTCAAAATAAGGATGGGAAAAGGAATTGAATTTAAATTGAATTTTGATGAACCTGTTCCTTGTTCTTCATCTCGCAGCAATATTCTTAACCTAACATACAAGGTGATGCTTGTTGCTATGCTGAACATGGAAAACAGATGCATTAATGTACCCAATAGGCCATGGCAAACTTCTTGCCCCCGTATTCGCAGTTGACAATCTTACTCTGACTTCAGAGGAGCTCACCTACATGGGTGACAAAAACGTTACCATGTAAGTCAACTGATGTTGAATGAGACCTTTGCAGGCCTCTAACAGCAGCTGCTATTGCTGTCTATTGGGGATGATAACACGCCGGTTATCACCAAGGATTTCAACAGTGTGTGGTATAATAGTGTTTAGCTTATGTCCGAAACCTCATCAATATCCGTTCACTGATAGAAAACCGGATTGGACAGCTAAGCACATTATACCCTGAACGCGCCTACAACTAGCAATGGGAGGACTGGCAACCCCATCCCGGAGGATGATAAATTTTTAATGAAACGACAAAGTGGAACTTGCGCAATAACCTAACTATACACTGCATTAGAAATCCTCATTTAAAACAAATAATTTATAAATTTATCCTACGGCTCGTGGTAATTTCTTACCTATAGCCATAAGAATTTAACTGGGAAAATCAAATTTTGGGTCAGTTCGGTTTTACGAACCAGGATACGGAATGTCACGCTTGATAACCTGAGAATGAGCAGCCCTTTATACCCCCGAAAATTTCTCCGGCCGAGAAAGAGATATGCCCATTACATCAGGGAAACATGTCATTCTCCCTTGCTGGCGACGCAAAGCAAAACTGTTGATTGTACATGGTATCGAAAACCGTACAATCTTATGGGTAAATTTATAAATAATCTGTAACTAAACCTAGTTAAAATGGCTCATCGATTCCCAGATGCTACCACGAATATCAGTTCATTCCCCGGAGTGCGGGTTGGGACAATGCCACAAATGAACTGATAAAACGAGGATCCAGCATTGGAACTCGATAATTGCAAAGCTTTTCCCGTATGTGTGTGACCCACCAATGCATCTGGTCAGGCATGCCACTGGGGCATGACCGCAGCCACACTCACACCGAAAATGCTTTTCCATTTTTACTTATTCAATTAGAGATTACTTAATTTAAAAAAAAAAAAATATAGAATATATTGACGCCACTGGAAACAGTGGTGCCTACATATAGATAAAATGGACCTGATGTTATTAGGCCTTGTTTGGGCGCCACTTGAAACCGTGGTGCCTACATATAAATATTAAATGTAAAGAATGCTTGGGAGGAAATTCTCAATTAAATTTGGGATCCATAAATGAATCCAGAATCTTTTGGCAATGTATACCAATAATTTGGGCCAATTTTTAGGCCCCGTTTGGGCGCCACTTGAAACAGGAAAAACTTCTACTTGCGTAGAAGCACTCCTATTTCTAAGAATTACCGTCATCTGATAAGTACCCCATGCGGCGTCGCTTCCCGCAGCTCAAGCCGGTAGGGGATAACGGTGTGGGTTTCGGGGTACTCAGATTTCGGCCTAGATTACCGCATATGTGAATAAAGACGATAAGGTGAGACGGCCTGTATTATGCCGTCAAACTAGGAATAAACAAAAAAAAAAGGAGGTCAGGAAATGACCAAATTAGTGAAATTCATGCCCCCTTTTAGGCATGTCCACTGTGGTTGTTTTAATAAAAAAATATTTAGGGTAACATAATTACCCTAAATTGGACATCAAGTCAGAAGAAAAAAAAAATATTTATATTAACAAAATTTTGGCTTAAAGCCTTAGCCTTAAAGGTTAGTACGTGATTTATATTGGTAAAGCGTTACCAGCAGAAGGAAACCCGCGTGCTAACGCACTTGCGCGATTTCCGCCCCTAATGGAGCAGCTGGTAGACCCTTTACCAATTGGGCCCGTTAGTTAGTAGGCTGATTATTAAGCATACTTACCAATATTAATCTGGGTCTTTCTCCCTTCTCGAACAAACAAAAAAAAAAAAGAAAAAAGGTATTATTTTAACTCGATAAAAACAATTAGATTATTTATTAATAAAAAAAACAATTCTGTATTGCAACTTAATTATTAATTATAAAAAAAAATAATTCTGTATTACAACTTAATTACCACGGCTTAAGCTCTGTGAGTAATTAAGTTGTGTGTCTTCTTTCCAAAACTTAACTCCCCGTGCAAAAACAACGCGCGGTATTTATACACACTAAACTGGCTGACAGAGAAGGGAGGGGGAAAATTTAGTTATGGGAATATACTTCTCTCTCAACCAATTCATGTAATTTTTCCGAAATTAGCAAAATTTTAGTACAAACACCGCACATTAAAAACAACGTGACATGAATTTAAATTTCATGCACTTGTGGGAATTATATTTATGTGTCACGAAAAATGCAACGTTTTAAAATGTCTACATAGGTCATTTAATTAACTCTATGTAGAACGTTTGCTTTTTCGTGTGCACGACACAAAGATATGGATACATCATCCAATTACAAATTTAATATTTACGTCCATTCATTTGTGTTTATAATAACTACATTATAAAGACCTTGAGAGACGTAAACTTGCAACTGGATAACGTAAACAAGAAATAATTTTATGTTTGTCGTATTGCATCTTATACCAATTTCATGTATATGAATGCAACAACAAACATAAAGAAAAGTAGATAATTCCAGCATGACTAAGTGTTTAATGAATTTCTGTGAAGATGATATCTTCAAAGTCATGGTGAAATTACCTTGATAAAAGAGATTAAGTGGAATTGGGTGTTTGATGTGGTAACGGAATAAAGTTCCGTTACAATGTGCTCAGAAATATGACCGACCAAATGGAGTACGCCAAGGCCAGCCGAGGCTCCCATTTGAAACAAATAATTTTCCATAAATAACCAGGCGGATTGTACTTTCAAACAAGAAAATAAATTTGGAAAAATATTACGCCGTTTTTGTTTTATTAAATTTTTAAATCTGAACTTCTTATTGGGACACACTTTATATATATATATATATATATATATATATATATATTCAATATATATATATATTGAAACGGAATTAAACTTTAGCTACCACTAAAGCAAACCCAGTTTCACAGAATTTCCATTACCTGCCTGGTACCCCATGCGGCGTAGGTTCCCGCAGCTCAGTCAGGTAGAGGGGAACGGCGTGGGTTGTGGGGTACCCAGATAACAGCCTAATTTACCGCATTAAGAAACAAATTACAAAATGAAATGGGGAAGGATTGAATGAGGCATCGGACCCCGAAATAGTGGAGCAACATATCAACCCATCGTTTGGGCAAAACCCGACTGTGGTTGTAACTGTAAAGTGTCTATACCAACATTTTACCCTAATCTAACTTAAATTAGCCCAAAGGCTCTAATGGGGGAATAGGTTAGTAAAGTTGATAGTGGTATGCTACCGCTTAGCGCCAATAATTTCTTTCTACTGACAGTCAGTATCAACCCACTATCGCTATTTAATGTGTTAATTCAACTCCTTATACTCCTTTACTTACCAAATCGAAAAAAATCTGCCCACAAAAAAAAAAATTAAAAATCCAAAAAAAAAACAAAAGCAACAAACATGATTTATTAATTTTACTAACACTATTTTATTTTATTTAAAATCACCACAAAAAAACACAAAGAAACCCCAATTTTACTCGATCACAAAAAAAACTATTCGACCACACCGTATATCTAAACACTGACTGGTTTTATAATTTTTCATCAGAAAGTTGGTTGAGAGGAGGAAATAATATTTTTTTTGTACTTGAAAATTCACTCTCAACCAATTTATAAGACCGTACTTGGATCTCAATTACCGCGCGTGTAAAATTCTTGCATTTCCGGTAAATTGACCATAACAACAAATCCAACATTCCTAATTTTTGCATCGGTCTTTGTACAAATTTTACTTATTAAACAAAAACAACACTGTCTTTCAAATATTAAAAAATAATACACACAATTGTACGCTGCTAAGGATGTGTCTGTTTATGTCCCATAGTTGGGTTGCCAATGGGTGGAAACAAACGCGTGCTTGCTCGGCCGCGGTGAACATCTGACAAAATGTCAATCAGATCCCCCTGAGTATCCTTGAACATATATTCCGTTGCTGATACGTGCAAATATTATGCATGCCGCGCTTTTGTCTGGATTTGACTTTGCAATAACTGGTAGTGTTTTGCAATCAGTGCCTGTTCTATACACTCACTGCTGGTGAGTTCTAGGACATGCGTTTGTTGCTGCAACCAGGCCTGAGCTTTCAAAGTTCCTGCATTCAACTGCTCAATCTGATCACTGTACCTTTGAGCATCTCGTTGATTCAATACTCCCAACTAATCGCCGAAAACGTTGCCAATGAAGTTCAAAAGAGATCGCCGCACTCTGCCCAACTGTACCCTGAGGTATGATATTGGCTCTAACAGTGCCTCACAGTGCCTAATATGACTGATGGCGTTTGGGTTAGCCCGACACGTTTCTTGGAGATGGTTGTGTGTTTGTTTTTAAATATGTCTACTCTTCCCAATAGATAGTAAAATTGCAGAAAAGCACCATCTTCCAATCCCTCGTACACACGGCCGCCCTTCCCATTTCCGCGAAATAAATTCCCGGCTCTGTTTTAAACTCTTCGAAGTGCAGACTCTGAATCTTTGCTCTCCATAATCGCCTACCACCGGCCATACTACCACCCACAGGTTGATCTTTCCCAATCTTTCGTTCATAGATGGCGTCACCTCAACTCTCTCTTGTTCTACTTTCTATCCCTAAGTTGAGCCAACCTCATCTTTAACCTAAACTCTAAGTTAGGTTATATCTATTTATATACAATTTGTGTAAAATATTTGACTTAGCTACTACTCTAACTATCATGAGCGGAGGACGCCAAATCAATTTTACTTTCACAGAAGAACAACTGTAGTAGCTAAATTGAGTCAGCCTCATTCTCTCATTTACCTCAATTCTCTTAAACTAACACCGGTATCCTCTAACCGCGCGGGGAATACCGATCTTCACAGCACCGTTACATCACCTCCTTACATTTCTTATGGTTTGTAGGTGATGTAATGGTGGTGTGGGACAGCGCCCTATGCTATCGGGGTGCTTCGCACGCTTCCTCCCCTAAGCCTTCAATCTCGAAGTGTTCGATTTTCATAGTTATAAGTTATGTAAAAAAAAAAAATAGTAAATGCATAAATAGAAAAAAAACAACCACAGCTTCCTCGCCTACTCGTGAATCAAAAATCTCACTAACTCAAGTCAAAATAAGGATGGGAAAAGGAATTGAATTTAAATTGAATTTTGATGAACCTGTTCCTTGTTCTTCATCTCGCAGCAATATTCTTAACCTAACATACAAGGTGATGCTTGTTGCTATGCTGAACATGGAAAACAGATGCATTAATGTACCCAATAGGCCATGGCAAACTTCTTGCCCCCGTATTCGCAGTTGACAATCTTACTCTGACTTCAGAGGAGCTCACCTACATGGGTGACAAAAACGTTACCATGTAAGTCAACTGATGTTGAATGAGACCTTTGCAGGCCTCTAACAGCAGTTGCTATTGCTGTCTATTGGGGATGATAACACGCCGGTTATCACCAAGGATTTCAACAGTGTGTGGTATAATAGTGTTTAGCTTATGTCCGAAACCTCATCAATATCCGTTCACTGATAGAAAACCGGATTGGACAGCTAAGCACATTATACCCTGAACGCGCCTACAACTAGCAATGGGAGGACTGGCAACCCCATCCCGGAGGATGATAAATTTTTAATGAAACGACAAAGTGGAACTTGCGCAATAACCTAACTATACACTGCATTAGAAATCCTCATTTAAAACAAATAATTTATAAATTTATCCTACGGCTCGTGGTAATTTCTTACCTATAGCCATAAGAATTTAACTGGGAAAATCAAATTTTGGGTCAGTTCGGTTTTACGAACCAGGATACGGAATGTCACGCTTGATAACCTGAGAATGAGCAGCCCTTTATACCCCCGAAAATTTCTCCGGCCGAGAAAGAGATATGCCCATTACATCAGGGAAACATGTCATTCTCCCTTGCTGGCGACGCAAAGCAAAACTGTTGATTGTACATGGTATCGAAAACCGTACAATCTTATGGGTAAATTTATAAATAATCTGTAACTAAACCTAGTTAAAATGGCTCATCGATTCCCAGATGCTACCACGAATATCAGTTCATTCCCCGGAGTGCGGGTTGGGACAATGCCACAAATGAACTGATAAAACGAGGATCCAGCATTGGAACTCGATAATTGCAAAGCTTTTCCCGTATGTGTGTGACCCACCAATGCATCTGGTCAGGCATGCCACTGGGGCATGACCGCAGCCACACTCACACCGAAAATGCTTTTCCATTTTTACTTATTCAATTAGAGATTACTTAATTTAAAAAAAAAAAAATATAGAATATATTGACGCCACTGGAAACAGTGGTGCCTACATATAGATAAAATGGACCTGATGTTATTAGGCCTTGTTTGGGCGCCACTTGAAACCGTGGTGCCTACATATAAATATTAAATGTAAAGAATGCTTGGGAGGAAATTCTCAATTAAATTTGGGATCCATAAATGAATCCAGAATCTTTTGGCAATGTATACCAATAATTTGGGCCAATTTTTAGGCCCCGTTTGGGCGCCACTTGAAACAGGAAAAACTTCTACTTGCGTAGAAGCACTCCTATTTCTAAGAATTACCGTCATCTGATAAGTACCCCATGCGGCGTCGCTTCCCGCAGCTCAAGCCGGTAGGGGATAACGGTGTGGGTTTCGGGGTACTCAGATTTCGGCCTAGATTACCGCATATGTGAATAAAGACGATAAGGTGAGACGGCCTGTATTATGCCGTCAAACTAGGAATAAACAAAAAAAAAAGGAGGTCAGGAAATGACCAAATTAGTGAAATTCATGCCCCCTTTTAGGCATGTCCACTGTGGTTGTTTTAATAAAAAAATATTTAGGGTAACATAATTACCCTAAATTGGACATCAAGTCAGAAGAAAAAAAAAAAATATTTATATTAACAAAATTTTGGCTTAAAGCCTTAGCCTTAAAGGTTAGTACGTGATTTATATTGGTAAAGCGTTACCAGCAGAAGGAAACCCGCGTGCTAACGCACTTGCGCGGTTTCCGCCCCTAATGGAGCAGCTGGTAGACCCTTTACCAATTGGGCCCGTTAGTTAGTAGGCTGATTATTAAGCATACTTACCAATATTAATCTGGGTCTTTCTCCCTTCTCGAACAAACAAAAAAAAAAAAGAAAAAAGGTATTATTTTAACTCGATAAAAACAATTAGATTATTTATTAATAAAAAAAACAATTCTGTATTGCAACTTAATTATTAATTATAAAAAAAAATAATTCTGTATTACAACTTAATTACCACGGCTTAAGCTCTGTGAGTAATTAAGTTGTGTGTCTTCTTTCCAAAACTTAACTCCCCGTGCAAAAACAACGCGCGGTATTTATACACACTAAACTGGCTGACAGAGAAGGGAGGGGGAAAATTTAGTTATGGGAATATACTTCTCTCTCAACCAATTCATGTAATTTTTCCGAAATTAGCAAAATTTTAGTACAAACACCGCACATTAAAAACAACGTGACATGAATTTAAATTTCATGCACTTGTGGGAATTATATTTATGTGTCACGAAAAATGCAACGTTTTAAAATGTCTACATAGGTCATTTAATTAACTCTATGTAGAACGTTTGCTTTTTCGTGTGCACGACACAAAGATATGGATACATCATCCAATTACAAATTTAATATTTACGTCCATTCATTTGTGTTTATAATAACTACATTATAAAGACCTTGAGAGACGTAAACTTGCAACTGGATAACGTAAACAAGAAATAATTTTATGTTTGTCGTATTGCATCTTATACCAATTTCATGTATATGAATGCAACAACAAACATAAAGAAAAGTAGATAATTCCAGCATGACTAAGTGTTTAATGAATTTCTGTGAAGATGATATCTTCAAAGTCATGGTGAAATTACCTTGATAAAAGAGATTAAGTGGAATTGGGTGTTTGATGTGGTAACGGAATAAAGTTCCGTTACAATGTGCTCAGAAATATGACCGACCAAATGGAGTACGCCAAGGCCAGCCGAGGCTCCCATTTGAAACAAATAATTTTCCATAAATAACCAGGCGGATTGTACTTTCAAACAAGAAAATAAATTTGGAAAAATATTACGCCGTTTTTGTTTTATTAAATTTTTAAATCTGAACTTCTTATTGGGACACACTTTATATATATATATATATATATATATATATATATATTCAATATATATATATATTGAAACGGAATTAAACTTTAGCTACCACTAAAGCAAACCCAGTTTCACAGAATTTCCATTACCTGCCTGGTACCCCATGCGGCGTAGGTTCCCGCAGCTCAGTCAGGTAGAGGGGAACGGCGTGGGTTGTGGGGTACCCAGATAACAGCCTAATTTACCGCATTAAGAAACAAATTACAAAATGAAATGGGGAAGGATTGAATGAGGCATCGGACCCCGAAATAGTGGAGCAACATATCAACCCATCGTTTGGGCAAAACCCGACTGTGGTTGTAACTGTAAAGTGTCTATACCAACATTTTACCCTAATCTAACTTAAATTAGCCCAAAGGCTCTAATGGGGGAATAGGTTAGTAAAGTTGATAGTGGTATGCTACCGCTTAGCGCCAATAATTTCTTTCTACTGACAGTCAGTATCAACCCACTATCGCTATTTAATGTGTTAATTCAACTCCTTATACTCCTTTACTTACCAAATCGAAAAAAATCTGCCCACAAAAAAAAAAATTAAAAATCCAAAAAAAAAACAAAAGCAACAAACATGATTTATTAATTTTACTAACACTATTTTATTTTATTTAAAATCACCACAAAAAAACACAAAGAAACCCCAATTTTACTCGATCACAAAAAAAACTATTCGACCACACCGTATATCTAAACACTGACTGGTTTTATAATTTTTCATCAGAAAGTTGGTTGAGAGGAGGAAATAATATTTTTTTTGTACTTGAAAATTCACTCTCAACCAATTTATAAGACCGTACTTGGATCTCAATTACCGCGCGTGTAAAATTCTTGCATTTCCGGTAAATTGACCATAACAACAAATCCAACATTCCTAATTTTTGCATCGGTCATTGTTCAAATTTTACTTATTAAACAAAAACAACACTGTCTTTCAAATATTAAAAAATAATACACACAATTGTACTTTGTTATCTAATTTTTTATTAACAACCAAATCTAATACCACGCCAAGTTTTGTGGTAAAAACAACTTGCTCTCAACAACGGTACAATTCGAATACTTTTTGTTACAAAAAAACGACCGACAAAAAAACCCAAAAAAAACATGAGGTTTTTTTCCGTTCTGTTTATTTTTATAACTAACTATATTTTTTCTAAGTTCGATGGTGTTGTCCGATTCACGACAGTTAAATATTTTCATTGCTTACTAGGCGGCAGCACCGACTGTAAATTGAACAGTCATTATCATTTACCTATGCACATGTATAAAGAAAACTTACATTTCAATATGTGCATAAATGACATAATCAAAAGAAGTTCATGGACATATTTGAGTTCATTTAACCGTGGCACATACAATATTCTAATGTGAATGAATTATGTAACCTTTAATTATATAAACCCTAAACAAAAATGTAAAAATCAAAACACGACGGCAGTACATTGGAGTTAGTTGAAGATATTAGCTTCGGAGTCATGCTATTATAGAAAATTCGTATTATTGGGATAGGTCAGTAACATAATTAGATATAATTCTGTTACAGCGTGGGGAAAACCCAAACCTTGAGATCAAAAGAGATCTCAAGCTCTATTTAGAAAAGGACGTGGTTTGAGGACTCAGCCTTTAGATAGCCCAACGTAGCGGACGCCCCACACCCTGAAATAGTCTCAGCCGGGCACCTAAAACTATTTGTTCTAAGTATTGAATTTAGATACTATTGACTAATGAACATTCTAATTTAAAAAAAATTGTTACTTTTGTTTTAATAAACTTACTGAAACCTGACTTAACTAGTTTGATCGTTCAATAGGTTTTAGAAAATTTTGTATAGTTAAAAAGTTTGTGTTTTAACCTGGAATTATGATACTCGATACTTGTTCATGATTTTTATTGTATTAATTTTATTATTCAATTTATTGTGTAATCAAAATATTGATTGTGGAAACTACTTTTAGTGACTAAACAATATTGGTATTACTTTATAAATGTTCCTATTATTTCTTAAAATTGATTAAGAATAGTTTTATTTTAGTACATATTTACTTAAATTTTATTTTAAGATGTTTTACTAGAAATAGCCATAGATTTATTACAAAAATTTAGATATAGAAACTATCGAATTGCTACATAAACCAATATTTAAAATCAAATCAATCATAATATTTTATCTGGGATGAGGAACTCATCAAAACCACTAGAATTCCTTGGATGATGTATGGTTCGTTGAAGACATGCATTTGTTTTGATGGAATCCATTAGGTTTTACTTCTTCGTTACAGTTAATGTTTGGATTCCAATTTACACAGTCAGCACAAAGGTTATTACTTTGGTTTGTTAACCTCCTTGGTTTCCCCGCGTTTGAAATACTATTTTACACTTGCCTTTCGTTCCCATATATAATATGCCATTGCTATGTTCAACTTGATAGTCACACCCTCTCTGGCGGTAGTGTAATTTAAAACTGCATATGGTCCCCTTAAATGATTTCTTGATGGTACCTCGAAGTCTTTTCGTTACGTCCTGCTCCTAAAATTGTTGTTTTGTATCCTCGGTCGGAAAACATAAAACGCCCCTAGTGGAAAGGTAGAAAAAATTTATTTCAAATGTGGTACATCCCTTCTGCTGGATTGACGGTGCTGGATAAATTGGTGTCGGTATTTTTCCAGGTAACGGTATCACCAGTTGCATGCTGTTTCATATTATCACAAATTGACACCCATTATCCGACTTGATTTGCTGTAGGTCTTCATAACTCAGTAAGGTATACGATTACTGAGCATCAGTTTAGCATTGTTTAATTTAATAGTCGTGTGCTTCTTGGTTTCTCAATGGTTCCGCGTGACTGCATATCTTTATTTAGACCTGGATCCTCTTGTTGGTTTGCATCTTTGATGAAAAGTTTTTGACCGTTCTGACTGAATAAAAGACCTGTCCATAACATTACTTTCGATATCCTTCCATCGTCATCTTAAGTTTGGATAATATGCGGCGACTTATGTTGTTTTTAATTCATCAAAGGATACGAGTTCTCCTTTATTCAAATTTTGTTTAATTTTATTTTATATTAATTTACATATTGGCGATATAACTAAAATTGCTACTACACTTTACTACATTATAATTGCCAATATGAATCTAGTAACTTAACCTATCACTATTCATTACTGTAGATGGCGCTACCTCAAGCCCACTTTGCTAAATTATCTGAATGGAGTTGAGCCAACCTCATCATTTCTTTAAACTAAACTTAATATTATACAATCCTAATCGCTATTGACTTAACTAACGACGCTGGTATATTCATAATATCGCGCGAGTTAAATGTCAAGACATGCCACGTGAAGAAAATAAAAATGCTCATGAGACAATTTTATTTTAACTATCAAATTTATAAAATTGTCTCAGGAAAATAAATACATTTTCAGCATTTTAAAATTTCATACTTATAGGAAATTCATATAAGATTACACTAAATGTAGAACGGAAATAATATGTGTTTAATTTCATTACATATTAATTATACTTATGCAAAATTAACGAAAACATAAAAACGAAAATCTTAAGAAACAAAAAGAATGAAATTTAGTTATAATCGTGACTCCAAAGAGTTCACTCTTAAGATATTATAATTCAAGTGCTAACTCTAAAGAGTTTAGTTTATTATATATCAATCCAAAGATTGATCAATAATTATTAAGTTTATCTAATAAAAAAAGTGTAAAGTTCATTGTATATCAATCTAAAGATTGATCACTAGTTATTAAGTTTATATAATAAAAGTGTAAAGTGAATTTGAATAAAAAATCATTTTTTTTAATTCCCAACTAAAGTTGAGAATAAATCTCGCGCGATATACCAGCCTTCACTTTACCATTACATCGTATATGTTAATACCCGACTATACATAGATGGTCTAATGGTAAAGTGGATGATGTATACGACCACCTTTTCTACGGCGGCGCTTCCAATTCCGGTATTTACGAGCATCACTACAACATCGCATTCTGTGAAATAATTTAAAAATTGTCTGGATGGCATGCAATGTACCTTGTGTAAACCTTATACGTTATTGCTATAATAAGGTTTACAGGGAATTGCCGCAATATCGACCTGTTGGATTATAAACTGCTCTGATTTTTGTGCAGTTTTAAATTGCCTTTTGTGGGATCTGCATGGTAATGGCTTGTGCAAGTTACATCTCTTCTTCTTACTGCGAGATGAGCTCTTCTTGCTTTTGTAAGATTTTGTTGTAATTTCATTTGCTAATTTGATAGGTAATGAGTCACCATTTAATTCAGTAATCTTGTTACTGGATTACGATACTAAGCCTGTTGTGTTATTTGTTGATAGTGGCCTATCAGAGCACAAACTACTGTCTGTAAGCCTCTTACTACAACTCAGATCCATCTCTTGCTTTGCATAAATGAAATCTACTTCAGTATCACAACTAATTTCTTGCGGTGGTAACTTGTGACATCGTTTCGACAACTGGTAATGCTTTTTATCAGAAGCCTGAGCTCATCAACCTGGTTACCTACACCACCTGAAAGATTTTTATCGTCTTCTAAGATACAGGTTGACGGTGGGATGTTTGATGATATGTCATTAGACCCACTTACGTAATTTGGATTTAACGTTGATCGTAATGTCATTTGTGATACATGTCGCGATGGTTTATTACTAACTTTGGTTTAAACTACCTGTAATTCCTGCGTGCGGCTCGGAAATCATCTATCTGATGTTTTTTAACCGAACTATATGAATCGTTTAACTGAGATGTTTGTGGTGCTGATGATGGAATTGCTACTGATTTATTTGACAAACATTGCTCCTGGATCAATTTTCGCAATAGCTTGAGTTCGTTTAACGTGTCAATTGGTGGCATCAGCGCACTCCTCCGCTGATCTTGCGCGTCATCACTAATTCCCAGTAGTATTCTGGTTTCTCGCAGTGTTATATCGTGCCATATTATGGACCACTCAATATCCCTTAGTTTATACCATGCTTGTCTCATCTCGACAATTATATCGTCGAATATTACAGAATTAGAACTACGTTCGATTCGACCTAAAACATGAAGTAATTTGGTGTAAAAAACTGGTTTCAGCTCATCTACGGGGCACAAAGAAAGCCTTTTCGCTCCCATGTACGGGCTGCCTCCAGAACAGTTATCGCTTGTCGACGAGCCTCATAGCGAATTACCCTTATGTCATATTCTACCATGAGTTCGTCTGTATACAATAGTTCTAGCTCAATTATTACTTAAATAAATTTCTTATCCTAAAAGAACTAAACTAAATTTAAAAAAAATCATTTTAAATTTAAATAAAACAAAACCAACCACAGTCAATTCCACCCTCGCTACGAGGTGACGGTCAAGATATCCACTACTTGGGTCAAACAAGGAAAAGGAATAAAGGAAATGAAATTGTTTTAGATGAAATACTTCATTCTCACCGTGTTTCTTAAAGTTAACGGATGTCAAAAATAATAAAACCAGCGAAATATAAAATAAATAAATTAAAAGCAAAAAGGAAAAAATAATAATAAACAAAAATAATAATAATAAACAATTTTTTAATTACAAAATATAACAATAAAATATTTATAAGAAGCAATTAAATATAATCAACATCCATACGCTTTGTGATAAAGTAAATTTTCTTTGGGCGCGAAAGTTGTGTAATTTACTTGTGATTGTGATGGTTCCTAAAAAATTGACTAAGTGTCAAGTTGCAGTTACAGGAAATTGGAATAATCCTGGGATTTCCTGTGAAGGCACCTGTAATGGCTATTTCCATATTGCTTGTGCGGATGTTCCGGTTGATCTTCTTGATCATATTCGTAATAAAACGGCAGCCTGGATTTGCAACTCATGTAAAGCGTCAAAGCGTAGATCCATTATAGATGGGTCGGAAAGCTCCAGTGAGACAGTGTTGAATAATTCATCCGATCTTCCAGAGATTTTAAAAATATTAAATGACCTGCGTGCTAGAATAATTAATGTTGAAACTTCCCAACAATATGTATCTAACTCATTTGATAATTTTTTGCAACAAATTAATGCAATTTCTGAGGAGAACAAGGTGTTAAAGGAGAAAATCAACCAATTAGAATCAAAACAGTCTTCGTATGATTATAAATTTCACAAAATTGAAGCAAGTTTGGATAAAGAATTTCAAAGCACAATTCAAAATGCTGTTGTAATTAGTGGTCTTCCATCAAATGTTGATCTTAAAAATGATATGATCACCAGTTTGTTTCGTGTTCTGGGTGTTGAAGCTGACAATAGTGTAATCCAATCAGCATTCTTCGTTAATCATAAGGATCCACAACGAACAACAACATTCAAAAAGGCAATGTTAATAATTAAAACACAGAATAATGAATTGAAAAATGAAATTTTATTAAAATATAAATCAAAAACAACTAATAAAAATTACATACTGACGTCTGACCTTGGGGTTAGTTGCCCATCAACACACACTAATCTCATTATTCGTATTATGGATCATCTCTCACCGCTTCAGACCAAACTGTATGCAGAAGCTAAAAGAATAAAACAAAAGTTAAATTTCAAATATTTGTGGTGCAAACAAGGAAAAATCTTACTGAGGAAGGATAGTGACTCTATTGTTTAACACATTAACTCGATGAACGATACCAACTATATTGAAAAAACATTTCTTGGCCGACTTACTGCTACGAGCGATCATGGTGCTGATGGTATTTGATGTGTTATCCTCAACTCCGTATTGTTGTCATGTAAATATAATAATATTTTTAGTTTTTCACTATTTTAAATTTTCATTAAATTATATTTTATATTTACTTACATTTTATTTTTATAGTATATTATACACTTTAAAAGTTGTTAATCTTATCAATACAATATTTGTATTGTTTACATATGAAATGTCATTCACAAATGTTTCAGATCTTTTGTTGTAATTTTTAGTGTTGTTCGCGTTGATCTTAATTGGTCTAATATTTTCATATATTGGACGTTGTTTTATCATCGGGTAATTATTATACGAATTATAATTCTGTTCTCAAGTTCTTTGGTTTATTCAATGTTGAATTTCATTAAATTGGTATTAGTTAACTTTTACGGTTTGGGTTTTTTTATGTTTTTAAGTAATGTTATTAATGACTGGATTTTACTGTTTATTTCATTTTATTGGCTATGAGTAAGTTTAGTAGTATTCTAAAACAATATTGTCATAATGAGTATTTTGATAATGTTGATGATTTTAAAATGAATTCAAACGGTGATTTTGGTAATAACACTCAACGATTGATAACTCTCCAAATTAATATTCGTGGGATGAATGACATTAATAAATTTGACAACCTATTAGAGTTCATTGATAATTTACAATCTGATGTGCATATTTAATTTATATCTGAAACTTTTATTCAGAGTCACAATATGATGTCGTATACTATCAACAATTATAGTAGTATATTTTCATGTAGAGATGATAGATCAGGGGGAGGTCTTGCGTTATATATCAGAAATGACATTGAAAATTGTTCAAGGAAAAATGATAATGGTGTATACCCATTTCACTTCATACAAATTAAGCTTCCTCGATTTTTGTTTAGTTTTTTTAGTTTTTAATCCATACAATCTTTTCTGCGGCCGAAGCACTCCCTGCTCTTTCGCGGTTGATTTTCCCGTCTTACTTTACTCATCCCTGCCAAATCGAAGACGTACGGCTATAGGACCGATTTAAGTTACCATCTGCGCATTGCATAGCTCCATGCCAGCCTATAGTACTGGACATGGAAGATGGGTCGGCCCATGAGTTTTGCACGCCGATAGGGGGTCGTAGTTGTGTTCCTTTTAATCACAGATTACAATCTGCTGATGAAAAAATGAGATGCTGTCCTCGATTTGTTGGTACTAATGTTTGTGCCATTTAACGCCCACCTGGCTCTGATGTTAATTGTTTTTTTTAACACTTTAGAGAGTTTTCTCTCCGATAGCTGCAGATCTGATAATATTCTACTAGGAGATTTAAATATTTCAGTTAACAAAACAGACGATTATGTAACTGATTATATTAATCTGCTAATGAGCTATGGTTTGATAACCACTAATACGTATATTACTCGTTCTGCTAGTGGCAATATATTAGATCATGCCGTATCGAGTTTTCTAAATATTAAAAAGGTTTACAATTCTACCATCTATTCAAACTTTAGCGATCACAATTTTCTTTACACAAACTTTTGCTACGCAGCTAAGTACATTGAGAAAACATTGAGTATAAAAATTGTTAATTTTGATAAATTACATGGTGAGTTTAATAACTTTCTGCTTTCAATGCCATTGAACGTTCAGGATCCAAACAGCACTTTACAATTAATTGTAAAGAAATACAATGAACTAAATAATAAATATACTAATATAATAAGTGTCAAAGCTAAATTAAAAAATACTGTATGCCCTTGGATTACATATGATATTTGGCAAATAATTCGTAAGAAAAACCAAGTGTTAAAAAGATGTAAACAAAATCCCAATAACTCTGATCTTAAAGCGGAATTAGGACGCCTAAGTAAATTACTCAAATCAAAAAAATATTTCGCAAAGAAACATTATTTTAATCAAATGTTTGTTGATTTAAGCCAAAGGGATCTATGGAAAAATATTAATTTGTTTCTTAATAAAAATCACAAAACAGTTCAGTTTGATTCAATTTTATTTAACGCGCGGCGTTATAATGATACTGGTGATATAGTTAACCTTTTCAATGACTATTCTGTTAAGGTAGATAGTTTAATTAGTGTGTGTGTGTGATAGGGATGAGTGATAGAGATATACATAAATTCGGAACCATTTATTGAAACCCTGATTCTATGTATTTTTCAGCAGTTACAGCTGCTGAAGTTTACAATATTATTTATTCACTTAATGATAGTAAAGGTTGTGGTCCAGACAAAATTAATAACTATGTGGTTAAAAGTAGAGCATATTTTTTCTCAAAACTTTTGTCAGAAATTTTTAATGAATGTTTGTTAACTGGTATTTATCATAATTATTTAAAGGTTGCGAAAGTTATTCCCGTTTTTAAAAATGGTAATAGTTTATCAATTAATAATTACAGACCTATTTCAACTTTATCAGTATTTGACAAGATTTTTGAAAAATTACTCTTCTCCCGATTGGTAAATTTTCTTGATTCAAATAAGTTTTTCTATTCACATCAATATGGATTTAGAAAGGGAGCTGGTACGAAATTTGCTCTTGTTGAAATTTCAAATATGATCTTTACAGCTTTTGATAACAAAAAATATGTTGGAGCACTTTTCTTAGACTTACAGAAAGCTTTTGATTGTATTGATCATGAATTGCTACTTAACAAATTATATATTTATGGTATACGGGGTGTTCCTTATAACTTGCTGGGAAGCTATTTATCAAATAGAAAACAGTATGTCATGGTAAATGAAGTTAAAAGTAATATGTTGCATATCAAATGTGGTGTTCCACAAGGCAGTGTTCTGGGGCCACTTTTATTCTTAATTTTCATTAATGATATCTCTTATTTACCATTAATTGGTAAAATTAGAATTTTTGCAGAAGATACTGCTTTGTTCTATGAAACCCTAGAAGCCAGTAGGATAATGAACGACATGAATCACGATCTCGATATATTATTAGAATACTTCAAATCTAATTTAATCTCACTTAATATATCTAAAACTAAACATATGATATTTCATTCCCCATATAAATCAAATAGTTACGGTACCTCCACTTAAAGCGAATAACTATATTATTGAACGAGTTAATTCATTTAAATATTTAGGAGTAACTTTTGACGTCCATATGTGTTGGCAGGATCATATTAATTATATAAGTAACAAAATTGCCCAACTTGTAGGTCTTCTTAGGAAATTATCGTATTTTGTTCCTAGACGGGTGTTGTTAATGATTTATTTCTCGTTTATTCAGTCACGAATCTGCTACGGTTTACTTACATATGGAACAACCACTGCGACTAGACTAAATAAAATTCAAGTATTGCAGAACAAAAGTTTAAAATCAGTTTATAGATTGCAATTTCTGTTTCGGACTAAGGAACTATATTGTAATGAGAATTATTTAATGTTACCCATTAACGTGTTACACAAATTTCAAATAACGTTATATATGCATAAAACATTACATATATCTTCAGTCTAATATTAAATTTGATTGTATTCATCATATTTATAAAACTAGAAATTGTGACAGAATTAATTACCATCACATAAAGACTGAATTTGGTAGAAAGTCGATTATCTTCTTGGGACCATTTATATATAATCAAATACCTAATAATTTAAAAAAATCTGAAACATTTTTGAAATTTAAGAATAGCATTAAAAAGTATTTTAAGTCAAATATTGAATTGTATTTTTAATTTTAGGCAATTTATGTATTATCATTATTGTTTTTTTGTTTTGTTTTGATATTGTTATTTTCTTATTACTTTTTATATTTTAATAGTTTATTTTGCTGCACATACTACGCAGATTATTCTTGAAAGGACAGTAAATCCACTGAATAATCTAGTAGTTGTATTATAACTGAGAATATAAATAAATAAATCTTAAAGAGGTTATTTAAAAAAAAATAAAAAAAAAATACGAAATGTCAAACCAACCAGCAATGGCATTCATAACTTCGATTTCTCGCAAGCGAGACACATTGCCTTGATGAAGCCATTTGGTATTTCACTAATTTACCTAGTTAACTGAAATAATCCTCTTGCACTCATATCTCACAGTCCTCATTCAAAATCCCCTTGGATGAGTATGACTGTGTGAGTGGCAGGCCGAACCGTTCACTAAAATAGGAACAACAACACGCCGGTTGCTGTTGCGAATTTCCATTACTTTGCAATACCAACTCAACTGATTTATGTCCAACTTGTATTCGATACACATCCACTTGCATACTCCTAAGTATGACCAACCAACCAAGTTGTACTCTGGGTGCAGCTATTGCCTAAACGAGTAGACTGGCGACCCCATTCCGAGGGATGATAATTTAAAATTTTAATATAAAGTTATAGATTGGAAATTCCATTTTTATCTAATTTTAAGAATGACAACACTTAACCAATAAACGGAGGATGGTTGGGGATTAAATTTTACAATTCCAGCTGGGATGCGAAATCATGTGTCAACTTCCCTGAGAATGAGCAGCTCTTTATACCAGCCAAGATCGTCGCTTGGCAGGAAAGGGATATGCTCATTACTTCAGGGATCGCATGACTCATCCTTGCCAGTGTAGAATTACAAAATTGTACGTTGTACAAGGTACACGAAAACCGTACAACATTTTTGTTGCTGCATAGAATGAACCGTTGTAAAAAGAATGGATCGCCGAGTTCCATATACCATTACAAATACCAGTTCATCCCCCGGAGTGCGGGTTGGGACTTGCCACAGGCGAACTGAATATTCGGAGATCCGGTACAGAAAAATGACAATTTTAGAAACTGATATGTGTGTGTACGACCCACCCAGTATTAGGCCAGGCACTCCGAAAAGGCATGGCCGCAGCCATACTCACACAAACAAAAAATTCTTATTCTCTTCACTAAGCATTCATTACACTGTTTATAACTTAAATTACTTAAAAAAACTTAATTTGGCCGAATTCCGGCCACACTTAAAACTTTTTCTGAAATTGTGAAATTTCATTCAAACTTTTTTTCTCAAAAAAAAATTAAAATGACCGAATTTAAATGGTGAACTATTGGGGTACTGTCGAATTTTGGTCGCCACTTGAAAAAGTGGTACCTACATAAATATTTTAATTAATTGTGGAACAGTTGCTGTGCTCCAGTTTTGGGCGCCACTTGAAAAAGTGGTGCCTACATATATAAATAAATTATTTAATTAAATTTAGAACTGATCTTGAGTCCTTGTTTTTGGACTCCACTTGAAACGGGTTTAAACTTTAGTTACCGCTAAAGCCAACCCAGTTTCACAGAATTTCGATTACCTGGCTGGTACCCGATGCGGCATTGGTTCCCGCAGCTCAGTCGGGTAGAGCGGAACGGCATGGATTTTGGAGTACCCAGATAACAGCCTAATTTACCGCATTAAGAAACAAATTACAAAAAGAAATGGGGAAGGATTGAATGAGGCATCGGACCCCGAAATAGTGGAAAAACCTATCAACCTATCGTTTGGGCAAAACCCGACTGTGGTTGTAACTGTAAAGTGTCTATACCAACATTTTACCCTAATCTAACTTAAATTTGCCCATAGGCTCTAATGGGGGAATAGGTTAGTAAAGTTGATAGTGGTATGCTACCAAGGTCAGCAGAAAGGAAAAGGGCCGCCTAGCGTCAATAATTTCCTTCTACTGACAGCCAGTATCAACCCACTATCGTTATTTAATGTGTTAATTCAACTCTTTATACTCCTTTACTTACCAAATCGAAAATAAATCTGCCCGCAAAAAAGATAAAATTAAAAATAAAAAAAAACAAAAGCAACAAACACGGTTTATTTATTTTACTAACACTATTTTATTTTATTTAAAATCACCAAAAAAAACACAAACAAAACCCAATTTTACTCGAACACAAAAAAAATTATTCGACCACACCGTATATCTAAAAACTGACTGACGATCAACCAAAATACTCCAAACGCGGTTTTTTAATTTTTCCATCAGAAAGTTGGTTGAGAGGAGGAAATAATATTTTTTTTGTACTTGAAAATTCACTCTCAACCAATTTATAAAACCAAACATGGATCTCAATTACCGCGCGAGTTACATGTCGGGACATGTCACCTTCAACAAGTAAAAATGCACATGAGACAATTTTGTTCTAGTGATCGAATTAACAAAATTGTGGTCGGCGATTGAACGTCGTAAAGGAAAGGCGTGATTTTTGTCTCTCCTTTAAATAAATAAATAAATAGTTTAAATATGTGTTAATAATTGATTAATTATAATATTAATCATAATATTATTTATTAATATATGTCTGAAATAAATAAATAATAATATTAATAATAATTTGTGTGTAAAGAAGTAATAAGTAAAGTTAAAAGTTATACGTATTGTGTTAATATATTAATTTGTGTGCGGTGCGCTTGCAATGGTGTAGGATATGTATATAACAATTTCGTTTATATGTATTTCGACACCGTTGTTTGAATGCATCGTACGCATTGTATGTTAATATTCAATTTGTAGGACTTTTTTGATTACAAAGGATGCTTAAGATAAGTGTTATTTTTATTACTTTATTTTACATTATACATTATATTTTATTACATAATAATCAATGAATCGTATGGATAAAAGTTCAAAATACCTACCTGGGTAATAGGCAAAAAAATCTACATATTTTCTTAATAGTTTTTTCAATTTTAAATAAAACTAACTTTTCATAGTAAAAAGTAATATTTACCCACATAGGTAGGTAGATTTATTTAAAAATAATAGCTATTTACGGTACAACGATTCAGTCTTAATTAAACAGGTAACCTTATTGTGAAGGAGCAAATAGGTAATATTAAGAAATAAAAATAAAAATAATTTTCTATACCTAATTTATACGAGTATATGGGCAATACGAGTAAATACTAGTTTTTGCTATTTATTCAAAACAACAAAACTCTTCGTCGTTGTATTCTAATTCACCAAAACCATATAAAATGTCAACAACTTGTGCTCTGACATCTTCATCAGCGTCCTCTATCACATCCAGTTTTGTTTAAATACATTTTGTACTGTTTTGGCAGTAACTCCGTTCCTGGCAGCCGAAATCCATAGAAGAATTTCCTCGTATGAGGCCCATTTCATCGATCTCCTCTTGTTATATTCCTTATACACCCGTCTGTCATCCATTTTCTTCCCCCCAGAGCTTTTATTTTAGATTTAAATGATTTGTTCACAGCTATGCCCAGAGGCTGAAATTTTCTAGTCAAGCCACCTTGGAGTAGCTTTTTCACGCCTTCAGTCGTATGCCTCAGAGCTGCGTCCAGCATTAAAAGGAATTCTTTGTTGAAACATGATTGTGGTCGTTTTCCCCATACTCTTGGTGCCAATAACTCCATCTCCGAAGACGACCATCAACCTTTTTTGTTGGCAGAAATGATAATATTTTTGGAAAAATTCCCTTTCGGTAGCGTTTTTCTTATAAAAATAACATACAGTGGAAATTTTATTGTATTTTATTATTTGTATTGTTGTTTCGATTGAACCGTTTGTTATGTTATTTTTGGTTCTTTCAATACAAGTTACAATATTTAGGTTGAAATAAATCAACCAATGAACTTTAGGAAACTAGAGTTGCAATAATTGGATTCGATATACGAGAGGGGTCGTTGCTGAAGTGAATTTATTTAGAAGCGGATAAAACGGCGAGAAAGTGGATGGACTAAAGAGGCCTTATATGAAGCGAAAAAGGGCAAAGAGGTGAAAAGTTCGGCGAGAATTGTTTCCTTGAGTAAAAGTTTTATGTATTATGGAGTATACCCTGGATGGGTGGATGGTTAGTAAGAGATAAAGATTTGTTGAAACGTGCCAACCTAGATTCATATACTGTGGTGTGAACCACTACTTCCATGAACCTCCTCGCTTTGCCGTGCGAGGTAAAGAAGGGACAAGTCAACAAACCGGTGCCAGATTGTTAGTGGTTGGAGTACTTACCGATTTTTGTTCGGTGATGGTGGTTCTCCTTTTGTTTTTCGCGCACAAATACTCAATACTGACTATTTTTACTTTTATATTATTTATTTATTTGTATGCTGGTTTACTTTTACAATAGTTAATATCACTTATGAATACTTCGATTTTCTTCTAGGTTGATCACGGCTTCGATGTATGACGATTAAAAATGAACTATTGGTAAAACCGAACTATGCTACTACCGTCGAGGTTAGACCTCTAAGGGTTCACGATTCAGTTCTACCATTTGACTGCGATCAACTGATTGTGTATTTCTTTCTGATTTTATTGAACAATTTTCGGTTCTTATATACTAAATATTTGGTAGAGTTCTACCAACAATTCATTTTTTGGAAATTCGACAATTTTATTTAAAAAAGTATAATTTAGGACGCGTGTTTTTATATTTTTGAGTAGCTTTGCATTTCCAAATTAAAATTAAAAAAATGTATTTTGCAAGAATTATAAGTCGATGAACGATATTTATTTTTGAATACAACAACAAAAATGTATAGCATATATATGGTCATATATTTTGATATACCATACTTCATACTTGGTTTTGTTGTTGTTATTGTATTTTTATATTATATGAAGAATGTGTAATGTGTGTATGACGTAGTATGACTAAAGTTTTGTTTTGTTGTTGCTTTTGAATTTCATACTTTTATGTATCGCGTCGATCGCGCTTACTATGCTTTTTGTATGCACATAAAGAATGTATGTTATATGTCTTTTGATATACATATGCGATATCGTTTGCATTATCGTAGCGATTTTTGTTTTTAATTGATTAGATTTTTTATTTATGATGATGGAATTGATATTTGGCATGGGTGAGGTTGTGAATATCACAACAATTTGTTGCCACCCGCTGTGACAGCCAACAATATTGCAAAACAAGATTTTTCGTGACCTGTTGTTGTGACTTTTACATTTGATGTTCCACGTTCCTCAACTGTGAAGCTCGATGGTAAATCAAAGCTCATGGGTTACCGAATTTGACACAGATCGATTTCGTTTTTATTTTTTTTACACATTCCTTGAAATCAGCTGCTTTCGTCTCCCAGTTATCCGAAAGCTGCTGCCTCATGAAGCTATATATCCATTTTGGTGATCCTTTAAACTAAAGCTTCAGTTTACTTGCACGTGCTCGAGCCTCATGTAATAAGATCTTCCCGTTACTTGACGTCCAGCCTTTCTTTGTTCGACCGTCCATATTTTTAGCTCTGTTTCTAATTGGGGCCATTTTATATTTCGATAAAGTTTCCTTGTTTTTTTTTGGATTTATCAGCAACTTGAATTATTTTGTTTTCCGCCAATCGCCATCGTCGTATCATTGATTCATTGTATCCATAATGCTGGCCTGCTTTTCTCGAATTCTCTTTTACAAATTTTATTGCGTCAATTCTAAAATTCAGAGAGTAACTTTTTTTTTCGACGTCTCTACGTAACAAATTCTATATAATTAGCTATTACCTTTACACGAGTCTAAAACATTTCAATGGTAGGTAGTCAGGAGACCATAACCAAACAAAACCAAAAATTTTAAACTACTAAACACATGGGTCTTCATAATTACAAGACTATAAAGGAACGGACGGACTTTATTAGGAACGCGGCCTAATAAAGTAATGCGGCTTATTCGAGTTCTGCTAAAAGTTTTGGAAACAAATTTCGTCTAAGAAACCGCGGCTTGCAAGCGGTGTTAGGCTTATAGATGGCGCGGCAGACTTCAGAATTCACTTTCAATTGACGACACCGGAATATGCAAAGCGCTAATTCCAACCTTCATTTCTTATAAACATATATTGGAGAGGTACAAGGATGCCGATTTGCAATATTTATGTAAAAGAAAACTGCAGTGTGGCTAGGAATCCACTAAACTCGGATTCTTCGTCTGCCTATTCTTGGCCTATACTTAAATATCTTAAACCATTAATTGTTCTACTACTGGTCCAGAAATACTAGTCACAAACTTTTCACTCACAAAACCGAGACAATTTCGGTCAAAAGTTAGAAGGCACGCATCAGTCAAATCCGTGTTAGGCTGAGATACTCTTGAAAAAGCCCTTAACTAAAAAATCTGAAAGAGGAGCTACTAGATAACTTTTTGATTTGGACAGGCTGTTTTGAAGAAAACATAATTTTCTAATTTGCATGTAACGCAGAGAGCACAATCACAGCCATATATTTATTCGAAAAGTTGTTTAAGTATTAATAACTATCTTCGCACCTTACTCTTACGTAGAAAGCATATACTTTTTGTGATTCTGGGATATCGTTCATTGAATTATCCGGACTCATTTTGCTTCGATCAGAAGAATTATCATTTTTCTCCCTCGAAGTTTCGACTTTCCGAACAATCCCAATTAACGTATGTTCGGGGCTTTCTACTTCTATGTAGTTTTGGCTGAGAGAGGTGCCACTTCGCTGGAAGCAATGTATATGAGCTCTACTTTATTCGGAATTGAACGTTTTTATTGTTTTCATGAAGCAGAGACTGAGAGTGACATTTTTTTATTGATTTTTTGTTATTTTGCACTGCTATGTATGCCGTCCAGTTCAAGCACGGTAGTTTAGTCAATCTAAAGTCAACAACTTATACCGTAGAACGTCAAGCAAACTTAACTACATTTCAAAAGTATAAGCATCACTTCCGCCAGTCTCAACTTTTGGTCTAATCTGAAATGAAAGAACAAAACGAAAACACGACATAAATGAGACGAATTCAAGTCATATTTATTGGTCTTCCGAGAAACGATTCAATGGTCGAAGTGGTAAATTGTTTGGTGACGGAAACATTTTGCATTATCTCTTCGATATTTAGGAGAACCAATGTGTTACTAACGTGACTAGGAAACTTTGTCTAACGCCGCACCTGTTGCGGACATTCACTTCTTTGCAAATGAAAAATGCAGCCGATGCTGCAACATCCAACATATTGCAGAAAAATGTTGCCAATAAAGTAAACACTCTACTGATATTTTCATTTTATGTCTCCAGCATTAAAGGTACAACGGTAAAAGCACTTTAAACACTGACGTCTTTTAAATATTTAGAATAGGAAACTAATTTTATTTGTAAAATGACTGGAAATAATGGCAAACTGAACCGTAAAATTCAAAACAATTAAATCAAAATACAGTATTACAGTATATACTGAAGTCTACACGCGACTTTAACAGATTGAGGTAATGTAGTGTTCAAAAAAGTGCCACTATTATCACTTGCATCGTAAATGCAAGCTAAATTTCAGTTTAGTACAACCACACGCTATGTCAGACCACTGAGGTCTAATAGAATGTCACAAATTTAATTGAAGCAGTATAGTACTGCAAACATATACTCTTGTGTAACATCGCTTCCTTGAAGTGAGTCTAATTCAAATATAATTTTGTGACATATTATTTGCAAGGTTTAGGACCTAAATACTAATGAATTTTAGAGTTATTTTGAATATAGTTCAAATAACTTTGGTTTCAGGAAATTCTACTGTAAGTTGCGGAGTTGGAGAATGATTAAATTAATAAATGTTTCAATTATTTAGGAAGCCGGAAAATATGAATTTAGAATTAAATTTCATGAAATTTACAGATGCTTGTGAATTAATGCTTCATTGTAATTGCTGATTGTGTAGATTAGAATTGTGTTGTCATTTTATTACTAACGACTTTACATAGGTGTCTGTAACGGGTCGAGTCAACCAATTTTGGTTAGGAAGCCGAAAAGTATTAATAGAATTAAATTTCAGGAAAATTCCAGACGCATGTGAAATAATAATATTTTTTCTTAGGTTGCCGTTTTAAAGAAGCAATTGTTGAAGACCGATACCATCGTTATCCATTAACCTATTAAGCCTTTATCCTTCATCTAGTAGATTAGAATTGTGTTGTCTTTGTGTTACTAACTATCGGCTATACCTAGGTGTCTGTAACCGGGCCGATTCTGTCCCACTTAACTAACCTATCCAATCCTTCGGTTTTGTTATGTGTAAAAAAGGGTGTACGGTGGACCCGGCGTCATCCGGGAACTCAAGCCTAAGAACTTGGTCGTGCATTCAAAATCAATCAATCAATCAATCAAGTGATCGAATTAACAAAATTGTCACATGCAAATTAATGTCAAATAAACATTTTATATTTTAAAAAGAAATTCATATACGATTTCAAAAATTAAAGTAGAGCGGAGATATATAAAAAATCAGCAAAATGAACATAAATGATAAAAATCATATAATTGAAAACGAAAAGCATTTCTTATGAAAATTAATTGTATGACGGACTCCAAAGAGTTCAGAACTAAAAAAAATAATTCGTAAACCAACTCTAAAGAGAATGGCTAATTAAATACATATTAATCTTAAGATTAATAATTAATTTACTCTAGTATAAGTGATTTATTATTAAGATTGTGTAAAATAAAAAGGTTTAAATAAAGTTTTATTTTTTAAAATAATCTCTCTAAATAATAAGGACAAAAGTAGCGCAGTTGGTAGGATTTTCCTCCGAATAACGGAAACGAAGAGGAAGCTTTAACATTGGCTCCTAGTAGAAACAAGTTAGACATTATTTAGTGAAACAAGTTAGACATTATTTAGTGTAAAAGTTTTAAAATGGATCAATGGATGGATTATTAATTCAACAAGAGGCTCAACGGAAATTACAAGACCAAATACAATGACTCAGTAACATCATTAAAGAACAAGAAATTAAAATTAAAAAAGTTACCGACCAAATGGCATAGTGGTTAAAGCTTTGTCGTTTGGATCGGGAGGTACCGATTCTCGGTAGGGGCAGGATGCAAAGGGAATTTTCATCAACAAATTACGATTTGTGATGAGAAGGAACACATCTATGTCAGATCAAATCATCCGCAACTCCAATGAAATCCCAACGTTTAGTCGTTTCTAAAATCCATTGAAGGTGTTGAAAGTTTTGGTTGGTGAAAATAATCAAGAATTGAAATAATACTGTTTACGAAAAGTTATCAATAACAAAATCATTGTGACTGCGAGAGGAATATTAATGGAGATTACAGACCACTTACGGACATGGGTAAACGTGGTTCATCAACTAAAAGCCAAATTCAGGCCGAAAAACACCATTCACCAGTTGCTGTACCAAACAAAGGAAATTAAGGTATATAGTTAATTTAAAAGATCTTTTTAATAAACTAAATAAAATTAAGACGTTAAGATTATTTTTATTCTTGAATCTTTCCCATCTAAGGAAACTCACAAGATGTATTCAAATTTTTCTAGCTAATTAAACAGAATTTCTTAAGACTTAACCTATGTTAGTTCTTAATATTAATATGCACTATTTGGTTAGTTTTTATAAGAATTAGTTAGCTAAATCTAAAGGGTCTTTTATTTTAAAAGATCCTTTAGATTTAGCTAACTAATTCTTATAATCAATATCTAGGCCGTCTCCATAATATTTCTCGAGCTAATGTGTTGGATGTTATTCTAACTTTGTGGGTATTTTTGGTGTACTGGGAGTCAAGTCGCGATTCATGAAAAAATGAAAATTCTGAAAAAAAAATTCATTAATAATCTAGTAGTTTAATTATTCGCACGTAGTTTTAAATTCCACTGTGTGAAATCAAAATTTGTTATGGGCAATTCAAACCTACTCGATTACCAATGAAAAAAGAAATGTATTTTCATATTTTCACGGAACGCGAAAAACAAAACACAACACGGAACTTCATGTATGTCGTGAACTCATAATTTTATATAACACAGCCGACATCGAAATATTAATTGTTTGGCAATTGTTTCCTGACTTTCATTTTGTTTAGGTCTCTGATTGTGATCTCTCTATGATTTAAATGTTAAAAAATGGAGAATTGTAATAGATTATCGGAAAATTAATGAAATTACAATAGACCCAATTCCAAACATTGGAAACATTTTAGACAAATTGGGAAGAGCCCAATATTTTACTACTTTAGATTTGGCAAAAGGTTTTCACCAAATAATGGTAAACCCAGAAGGCCAAAAGCAAACGGCCTTTTCAACACCGTTTGGGTATTATGAATATGTAAG
This sequence comes from Nephrotoma guestfalica, assembly GCA_963691935.1. Taxonomy (NCBI): domain Eukaryota; kingdom Metazoa; phylum Arthropoda; class Insecta; order Diptera; family Tipulidae; genus Nephrotoma; species Nephrotoma guestfalica. Next base: position 168,392,251 of record OY829913.1, on the reverse strand, counting down.
AATGCCTTTCGGATTGAAAAATTCGCCGGCGACTTTTCAACTCTGTCTTAAGACAATTCATTAACAGAATTTGTGTTGTATACTTAGATGATATTTTAATTTTCAGTACATAAATCGAAGAACACATTGATAGTATAAATAAAATATTCAATAGACTAAGAGAAGCTAAATTAAAAATACAAATTGACAAATGCAATTTTTTCGGTAAAGAAACAGAATATCTGGGACATGTGCGGACACCAGAAGCGGTAAAACCCAATTGATTGATGATTGGACTGTAGGACCAAGTACTGGACAAGTGTCCCGAATAACGCCGGGCCTATTCCTACAACCTGTTTACACTTAACAATTGGAAGGATAGGAAAGGTTTTTTTCCCCTGGAAAGGGACAGAACGACCCGGTTTCAGACACCTAGCGATCGTACGGCACAACAAAATTCTAATCTACTTCTAATCTACTAGATGAAGGATAAAGGCTTAATAGGTTTAATGAAAAATGATGGTATTGGTCTTCAACAATTGCTTCTCTAAATCTGCAACCTGAGAACCAAATATTATTATTTCACGTACATCTGGAAAATATCCTGAAATTTAATTCTGCATTAATAACTTCCTGCTTCCTAAACAAAATTGATTGATTGAATTGGCCCGGTTACAGACACCTAGATAAAGTGAATAAGTCAATAGTTAGTAACATAATGACAATATAGTTCTAATCTACACTATCAGCTATTATTTTAAAAATACAAAGAAATATTATTTCACAAGTATCTGCAGGTTTCCTGAAATCTAATACTAAATTAATATGTTCTTGCTACCTAAATCATATAAAAATTTATTAATTTAATTCTCTACTCCTGAAAACTCCACCACTTACAATAGAATTTTCTGAAACCATAGTTAATTGATTATTTAGGACAATATACGATATAACAAAATTATACTTGAATATAATAAATGTAAAGTAATGATTAGTATTAACTAAATTAATTTAGTTCTCTTAAAACAAATAAAATAAATCGAATCCAAATATTGCAGTATCAAAGCAGGAAAGGCACGAACGGCCTTCCTAACTTCTAAGTCTGTTGATTTGATACTTTTATTTATAAAAAAATATTTATGAAAGTCATTTGTCCTTGTCGTCCCTAATCTAATACAAATATGTTTAATTATAAAAATAGAAAATGACCAAACGAAAACTGGTTCCAAAAACAGCAATCTGGAATCTGTAAGGTAATGTATTAATAATGAATGTTTTTCACAGCTTTAGAATCCATAATACCTTAACAAATTTAACTAAAATTAAATAAAACTATTAAAGTAATCAGGAATCTGTAAGATGACAGAATTAATAATAAGTAGTTAGCACATCTGTAGGATCCATAATAATCAAATAACCCAATTATATGTTCAATGCTTTAATTATAAAATAAATAAATCAGAAAATATTAAAATAAGATATTAAAAATTAATCTACGATAGTTAACTATTGTATATATATATATATGTATATATATATATATATATATATATATATATATATATATATATATATATATATATATATATATATATATATATATATATATATATATATTTACAACAGCATTAAATAAATTATAAATTATATAATCGACATACGTCGATAATTATTTATCCAACCTAGAACAAGTTAATCAAAACCTTTACCAATTTACAGTATTCCAAATAATCTAGAAAATAATTTAATTAAAAAGTGCAACTAGTAAAAGAAAAACTATCTACATACAGCAAATTTGATTGCATTTCAAATGCACTCCGTAGCTTCCCTGTAATTCCAAAAATTCAAATATTCGCGGAAATAGCAAAGTTATAAAGTTAAAACCAACAATTCCAATTCGATCAGCCGCCTACCTATACATGTCCTAAACTAAGAGTTCCAAAATTCGTTAAGTTATTATTTTCACGTTCAAAACAAGAATAATAAGAAATTTAAGAAATTTAATTTAATTTTACACTAAAACCTAAAATTCAAATTAATAAATTATTAATTTATATTTCTACAAGGATCTGTATATATGAATGCGATACGTTTTCTGCGTAACCAATCTACCGTGTAAATCGGAGGATGGGTGTATATGAATGAATAAATTCAACTGTCAAGGAGAAAACGAATAGTACAGAATAAACCACGATCATGCTTGTTTAGTTTCTATCCAATTTCGTCATGTATTTATCCCCTCAAAATTTTGTTTTATGTATTTTATTTTCTATTTCCTGTTTACTCTTTTTTTAGTTGAAACTTGGAAGAGATAAATTATAAAACACTAAGCACGATCATAATAATCTATTCTCTATTCTAGTTCTCACTCAGCAACAAGCGCAAAAACAAAAAATAAAAATGTATGTATGTACATATATATTTAATATATTAAACCAAAACATATAAATGAAATGGTATTTTATTTTACGCTCCTAACACGTTCGCGCAAATGACTGCTATAGAGACAGTTACAATATATATTTTTAGACAATTAAAATTTATTTCGGAAAAATATGTATTAAAACAATGAAAAAATGAAAACACTTATCTTAGGCATACATTGGAACCAAAAAAGTCATACTTATTGAAGATTTACATACACTACGTACGTTGCGTTTAAGCAACGGTATCAAAATACATATAAACGAAAATTGTTATGTACATAAACATGTTATGATCATTTTTTCATCTCTACACCTTTTCATTTTCAACACCATTACAGCGCAACGTACACAGGTTAATATAAATATACAATACGTACAACTATTCACTTCACTTATTAAATTCACGCAAATTATTATTGAAATTATTATTTATTAAATTTATAGTGTTGATAAATTTAATAAATAATAATTTCAATAATAATTTGCAATTTGTATCAATATTACTTATTTATTTAGTTCATCAATATAGTATATCAATATTACTTATTTATTTAGTTAATTAAAATACAGTTAAAATAAATTATTTATTTATTTAAAGGAGAGACAAAAACACGTCCTTCCTTTACGACGATCAATCGCCGACCAACCATTAAGCGATATTTGATCTATTTGTGTGTAAATTTCGATCACCTTTGGTCGCTTGTCTTATGCTATTTTAGACTTATTTTCTTTTGTAGAACGTTCGATTGAAGTTTCTATTTATTCTGTATCATTGTTTCATTTTTAAATATTTTTGTACAAGTTTCGTCGATTCAACATTAACTATATTTATAGGGATTTTTGTCACACAAATTTTGTGATATACACAAAATAAATTCTACTTGTTTTATTTATAATTAGAATTACACAATTTATTGCAAAAAATTATCAATTTTGATTTTCTTATTGTGATATTATTTATATAAAAAACTATTTCGAGGATCATCACATCATCATGACTAAAACACGACTTTACAAGTCGTGAAATAGGAGATTATTGCTTGACTGAACAAATTACCGAGCTCGAAGGCCAATGGCGGTAACTGAACGAAAGGCATAATTGACGTTTACTCCCGTGTCGGAGTCATATACAATATTTTATCTACGACATTATTTCTATAAAATATATATTGTTTCTATCAAGCAGTTGATAGTAAATACATATTTTCTTACATATATCGGTGAGAGCTTTTATATTGCTATCAGGTTTTCATTGAAAAATCGTATTTTAAAAGACAAGTTTGTATGAAAATTATTGGGTTTTTATAATTAAATATCTAGCAATCCATCTACAAAATTTTAAATTATTTACGTACAAACATAAAAAAAATTTTATTGACAATAAATAAAAAATACGTTAAAACTTTATATTGTGTGTGATAATAATTTTTTTGTATCTATTATAACAAAAGACCGGTTTCAGGATATATTTATCCCTTTGTCAATTCAAATTTTTAACTATACATTAATTAAAAAATTCGCTATATATGTATATACAGAAAATATGTATACAGATAATATGTATTTAGTATTATTTCATAAATTTTATTTGTTTTAGTATTGATTTTATCATTTAGAAGTAACGGATTGTGTCTATATCTATAAATCTCCAGTTGCTCACGTTGATCCATATTCAGACCTTTATGCATTCTGCTCAATATATATATTCAAGTTTGTGCCCATGTATTTGTGATTTTCGTTTGTTAGATGTTGCGCATAATTTGATTTTATGTGCATTTGTCAGACTTCTTTTGTGTGTTCTTTAAATCTCGTTTCAAAAGATCTGCCCGTTTGTCCAGTTTAAAATTTGATACAATCATTACATGTTAATTGATAAACACCTGTATCAAGTGATTATGAAGTTTGTGATTGGTTGTTGTTATAAAATGTTTACTATTATTATTGCTATTTTGTTGCATATATGCATTATGTTGTATTGTGTGGTATGTGGCACCGACCTGTTGGAACAACATATCAGTAAGATTTATGCCAGCCAATTGGGGTACAAAAAGTTAGAAATCATGTCTCTATACCGTTCATCGTTGTGTGTAACATTCCGCTCATCATCGTTTTTGAAGACATATGGACCACTAATTACGCCGGTCCATAAAGCGCACCAAACAGTAAGTTTATTACATCCAGGTAATGGTGTTTCGGCAAAGGCTTGTGAATTCTGTTCCGACAATTCTGTTTATTAACATAACCATTCAACCAAAAGTGAGATTCATCGCTGAACAAAATTTTGTTTGGAAAATCAACATCAATACCAATTTGTGGTTCAGCCCATTGGCCGAATTAGCTGCGTGTGCGATGATCGGATGGCTTTAATATCTGCAAGTTGAATGTTGTAGGCACGTCAAACAAGATCCATAGATAAAATCTTCCAAAAGCCAATGGCACATCTCCAGTTGCTGAGAGCGACGTCGAATTGATTGATTTGGGTCTTTCTCAATGCTACGCTGTACAGCGTCTATCGCTTGTTTCGTTACGCACTGATGCGTATTATCATTTAGAGTATAAGTGGTGCAAAAACGATCCACAGTTAACCGAATTACCCGCTCTGATGGACGATTATGACGACCGTAAAATGGACGTAATGCACGATGAGTTTGGCGAACCGAACTATTATTTTGATAAAAAAATTCAACAATTTGCTAGCGTTGCTCTGGAGTGAGTCTATTCATTATGAAATGGCAAAGATGTGAACTTTTAAAAAAACACGCTTTAAATACATAATAGTATATTATACACCAAGGTTGAGAAGTATGCTAATATAGCCCGAGCGAGTTAGAGTGTATATACTATTTTTTCCACTACTAGTCGTAGAAGGTACACCAACCATTAAGGTTTTTTTGGTGATAAGAAAATTTTTTTGATAAGGAAAACACTTGCTCTATAATAACATTAACTATGTCGAAGTAGCCCCAATTTTTTACTGAATGTAGTAAGCGTAAATTTAAAATGACACTGCATTTTGTTTTGTTATTTGAAGTTTTAATTTTGTTGAGTCAAATTGGCATTCAACTAAAAAAATGGAGAATGATGATTTAATCGGCACGCCCTCTAAAATATGTGAGATAGTCGAAAATATAACAGACCAGTTGCTGCCCCAAAAATCGAAGGATATTTATATAAAAAATAGAGTAGATTTTATGTTACATACTAATTACATACTGATTTTATATTTATCAAAATCTGCTTTATCAATATGGAGAATAATCATAATCCCCCTATCCATTTAATCACAGTACAGTATGTAGTGTTTATTTTTCATTATTAACTAGTAGTCAATAATAATATATTATTAACCACTAGGAGAGAAATTTTGTAATTTTGTTTCTCAGGCTACTAAAACACAAAATAATGATGCCTTCTACGACTAGTAGTGTAAAAAATTATTATCACACATCAGACAGAAAGTTTTAATCTACAAACTTTACTCTCTCTGGACTAAAATCAGGGCCATCTACGATTTAAAAAGCCGTAATATTAAATGGTGTATTTTATTTAGAGGGGAAACTTTTTCTATGTTTCCATAAGAAACAATGTAAAATAATAATAATATTAAATTTTTGAATAAATATTTGTGAATGAAAATTTAGTTAAGTAATTAAAATTTTTATTTTATACGATTAAGAACATATTCAAAAAACACATATATGAAAATCAGCCATTAATATTTTAAGGGGCATAATTTTAATGTTTTTCTATAAAATTGAACTTTCTGTTTAGTGGTGTGGGTTAGTAAAATATACGTAAATTGATTTTCCGCAAATTGAGCAAAACTCCGGGAGCTTATATGAATCTCAAAAAATATTACCTTATTAACATCTCGATTCGGTTAGTTGAGTCGTTGTAGTTCCAAGTGGTAATAAAAATATATTAGTTGTATGAAAAATTATCCAATTTGTACACAAATAAATGACTTGAAGTGAAAGTAACAATTAAAATTTTAGTTTTGAGACGTGTAGTATGTGGAAGTGCCTAACACAAACATAAAAACGCCAATTGGGGATTGAAGTAAATACGGTAGTTAGTTAACATAATTTATCAAAGGACAACTGAAAAAATATTCTTAAGAATTATTTTTTAAATTTTTAATTGTTAAATCAAGATTTGATATATATTTTTGTGTTTTAAAGTTCTTTATTTGAATTTTTAATATTTTTTTTAAATTAAATTCTGAAATCATACATGTAAATCACAGAATAGATTTCTTTAAATAAATAAATAATACATATTATGGCCAAGCCCTGGTTTTATAGTAAACGAGTCACTTAAAATGATAAACTACACGACTAGCGTAAGCGGGCTGTAAATTCATCAATCAAATTAAAATTTCTGCTAAAAATTTTGACATGAATATGTTACCAAATATTATGTTGATTTCGTAATTATGTGTTATTTATGGAATCAATTAAAATGTTATTACATTAGAACTCCAATTTCAAATAATTCATTCCGGTTTTTATTTCCAAAAATGTATTTAAAAAATATTAATGTAAGCTGATTATTAAGCAGTTCAAAGCTTACGATAGAAAATGGCGGAATATACGGCTCTTATATCTAAGTGGCTCTGCTGAAATACATCATTATTTACTTATGTTTGTTCTATGATACAATGATGCTAATAACAAATAATATCATTGGATACTTTTAGAAAAATAACACTGATTAAATGAGAACAACCCCAACGCCATCGCGACAGAAACAAATCAATTCTATTTATAACGATACTATAGAGATATAATCGCTACAACTAAAGATCCAAAATATTTAGTTTGTGTTTTGCCACTTGCGTTATTCTCAATATAGCTTTATGAATGGGAATAAAGTTGCATACTAAAGATTTTCCACAAGTTGTGAGATTCCAGTGATTTTAACTTTGAAATAGTTCACCGAAGGTGGAAGCATCAAGCCATATAGCTTTATGAATGGAAATAAAGTTGCATACTAAAGATTTTCCACAAGTTGTGAGATTCCAGTGATTTTAACTTTGAAATAGTTCACCGAAGGTGGAAGCATCCGTAAGAACATTTTTGTTTTTTGCGAATATTTTCACATATCATTTATGAGAACAACGACTATGAACTAAAAGATTGTAAATTAATTTTGCAATACTTCTGGTCCATAAATCGATCAACCGGCTTCAATTCTTGAACAAGCTGTATTGTGTATGCCTTCAAACCAAGATCTCTCTTCAAAATACGCCACAATGTGCCATACGAGAGACCCAGAGCTTGAGAACGGCGACGAATTGATTAATTGCGGTCTTCACGTACACTTTCAGCTACAGCAGCAGTATTCACAAAAAATCGACTTGTACGCACTCTAGTCGGTTGATGAATATCCAATAATGAAAAAGTGGTTCGAAATTTATTGATTGTTTCGCGAATAGTGCGTTCAGTTGGACGATTATGAACGTCATAAAATGGTCGAAGAGCACGAAAACAATTTTTCACTGAACACTGATTTTTGATATAAATTTCCACAATTTGTAAACGTTGTTCTCGCGTAAGTCTATTCATGGTGAAATGTCAATGAATACTGAACACAAATGTCATATGAACATGGTAGTTGTGACGCATGAATCCCAATGAAAATCCAATTAAAAAAGTACCTTCTATTGGAGCACTCTTTATAATTTAATATTGTAATACAATAAATTGTATTAAATAAATAAACCAAACACATTTATTTTCATAATTGTTTTGCTGTCCAATAAAATCAGAATTTTTTCTTTGATTGGTTAGGAAAGAGAAACCAACCAGATAGGCCAAATCATAATACATAAACTGAAATAGAAAATGTACACCTGATAAATAAAAATTTTGTTGTTATTCTCCTTGAGGCTAACTAAATCAAAAAAGGCAATCCTCTAAAGGGCCTTCAATTTTGTGTTATCCTTACTTTTAGTTTTGATTGCTTTCTTGTGTACGCTTCTTGGATTTCTAGGTCGTATTTTATATTATATATAAACATGTGAAACAAATGACCAATGATTTTGTTTGTGAACGTGTGGCTACAACTAAAACAAATATTGAAAATAATAAAAAATTATTCTGAACACATTTCAAGAAAATCACCAAACTTATGACTGCTAGCCTACTTGAATAGCTATCAAAGAATAAAGAAAAGTAGTGGTGTGTATTCCAAAATTAATATAAAAGATATATTTTCGGTTCTACGTTGTATATCTCATTTACGATATAATTTTAGAACATTGAATCAACATATTTTGTAAACAAACACCATACTTGTAATACATATAAAAAATATCTGAAGGGAATATTTTTTGTGTAAAATTTTAAAACTAGAACTTCTCGTCACAGTAATAAAACAAAAACCGTTGGCACATTTTTTCGTTTTTTATGTGAAAGTTAATAACAAACATTAAAAGCTTGCCTTGAGGGTGATGATGATTATTATTAGAATGTTTTTCTGAACTTGCTTTCTTGTTTGTTTATCTGTTTTAAATATTTCAATCAACTTTTCATTATTTTCTGAAGCCCTCAAATTTCTTATACCACCGTACTCCTATCTACTAACTCTCTATCTCTAGCTTTCACATTCCATGAAGGAATGTTCCTACCGGCACAGTGGTTTGCCAACTATCTCGGTTCGACAACGTCGAAAAGATCTAGTTTGACAAAATCACGCCAACGCGCCTTGGTCTTTTTCTGCAACGTGCGCCGACTGGTAGTTGATGTAACGCTTTTCTTATCATACGGTTTGATAGAAAACTTTCATTTAATTTATTTATATTCGTTGTTCGCAATCTTAGTTGCGAATGTGGATCAAATATGGATAGTCATCTACAGTCATTGGTGGTCGAGGTCCAACTTTCACTTTCGAAAGTTAACACATATTGTATAAGAGCTTTGTGAAGTACAAGCTTACACGGGTGCGAAAAATATTTTGGCCGCAACAACGACATATGTCCGAAGCAGTTCGTACAAATGTTTCGCAGTTGAATTAACAACAAAAAACTGCGTACGATTCTTTGATAGAATATGGAAATCAACAAGATACCAACTTGCAACATCGCCAAAAACAGCGAAATGGCGAAGATTCTACAGAGATGCAAATTGATTGTTTGACCACAAAAGATCACTGGAGGTTCTGTACAGAACGTTGAAAGATCTTCGTGGCAATCAAGACATTTTTGGTGGAACAATGATTCTGTTGTCTGGTGATTTTGGTCAGATTCTTCGTGTTATTCCACTTTTAACTGCAGTTGACGAACTAAACACGTGCTTGAAATCATCAAATTTGTGGCAGCATGTGTAGACCCTCTGATTGACGACTAACATGCGAGTTTTTTTGCTACAAGATCCAACATTGGTAATGGGAAAATCTAAGTTGATATTTCGACCGGATTCATCACATTGCCCACTGATTTCTGCCAGTTGACCGCTCATTCAACGTGTGTTTGCGACCATAGTGCAAAATTTAAAAAAACATAATTGGCTGAGCAAACGCGCCATATTGGAGCCGAAAATCAAATAAGTCCATAATCCCAACGCGACCATTCAAAATTTCTTTCCGTGAAAGTTGTTTTCCTTCAAACCGGTTGACACAGTTATCAACCAGGATGAAGTAGTCAACTATAACTATACAGCTTAAATTACCCGGATTGCAATTGAAAGTAGGCTCAGTCATCATCATGTTGTGTACCGTCAATCAACCTAGACTGTACATTGGAACGAGACTAACTGTGAAAAAGATAGAATCTTTTAGTTTTAGACGCTTTTCTCGTATATGATTAAATTTTAAACATTTCTGCAAAATACGAAAAGGCTCTTATGGAAACTGCCACTTCCGGTGGTACGATTTCAGCAAAAATCACAGACATCTCCCACTTTATGAGGAAAGCTTAGTATAAAGTTTCATCACATTATCCTATCAGTCCAATCCCTGTAGAATGAGAGAGGACAAAGACATTTAAATTTTGACCGTCAGATTTTTGCAGGTTTATCGCTCGCTATATCGCCGAAGTCAAAAAAATTAGTTTTTAAAAAATATGTGTATGTGCGTGCAGAATAAATGTACGCTTATATTGTTAAATTAAACTTGCAACAATATTAAACAATATACTTTTAACACTATGCACGGTTGTGAAGTTTTTCCTAAAACAAAAAGTTATTCCTAAAACCCAACAACAATAATAATAATATCTGTATGTATGTGTAAAATTCGTAATATCGAATAAATTAGGTAACTTCATATAAACGAGTAAAATAAATATATGCAAAATCATAAATGGCTAGTCAATTAGAGTAAGACTCTTGCATATTATGAAATTAACACAATTTCAAAAATTATGAATTAAAAATATTTGAACACAAATTCGGAGTTATTAAATATATTATCGGGTTTTTCTAATTTTCCGATATTACTAAACGGCGGAACCACTAGCGGAAAATTAATTTGAGTTGGTCTAGGCCTGTGTGAACGGAAAATCATTCACAGTTTCCAAAAAGTAGGGCCTCTGGTAGTTAGGATTAAGGATATTTGAACACATAACCGGGATTATGAAATAAATTCGGTTTTTTCGAGTTTTCCGATATTCCTAAACGGCGGAACCACTAACGGAAAATTAATTTGAGTTGGTCTAGGCCTGTGTAAACGGAAAATCATTCATTTTTTCCAAAAAGTAGGGCCTCTGGTAGTTAGGATTAAGGATATTTGAACACATAACCGGGATTATGAAATAAATTCGGTTTTTCCGAGTTTTCCGATATTACTAAACGGCGTAGAACCACTAGCGGAAAATTAATTTGAGTTGGTCTAGGCCTGTGTGAACGGAAAATCATTCACATTTTCCAAAAAGTAGGGCCTCTGGTAGTTAGGATTAAGGATATTTGAACACATAACCGGGATTATGAAATAAATTCGGTTTTTCCGAGTTTTCCGATATTCCTAAACGGCGGAACCACTAGCGGAAAATTAATTTGAGTTGGTCTAGGCCTGTGTAAATGGAAAATCATTCACATTTTCCAAAAAGTAGGGCCTCTGGTAGTTAGGATTAAGTATATTTGAACACATAACCGGGATTATGAAATAAATTCGGTTTTTCCGAGTTTTCCGATTTTACTAAACGGCGGAACCACTAGCGGAAAATTAATTTGAGTTGGTCTAGGCCTGTGTGAACGGAAAATTATTCACATTTTCCAAAAAGTAGGGCCTCTGGTAGTTAGGATTAAGGATATTTGAACACATAACCGGGAATATGAAATAAATTCGGTTTTTCCGAGTTTTCCGATATTACTAAACGGCGGAACCACTAGCGGAAAATTAATTTGAGTTGGTCTAGGCCTGTGTAAACGGAAAATTATTCACATTTTCCAAAAAGTAGGGCCTCTGGTAGTTAGGATTAAGGATATTTGAACACATAACCGGGATTATCAAATAAATTCGGTTTTTCCGAGTTTTCCGATATTACTAAACGGCGGAACCACTAGCGGAAAATTAATTTGAGTTGGTCTAGGCCTGTGTGAACGGAAAATCATTCACATTTTCCAGAAAGTAGGGCCTCTGGTAGTTAGGATTAAGGATATTTGAACACATAACCGGGATTATGAAATAAATTCGGGTTTTCCGAGTTTTCCGATATTCCTAAACGGCGGAACCACTAGCGGAAAATTAATTTGAGTTGGTCTAGGCCTGTGTAAACGGAAAATCATTCATATTTTCCAAAAAGTAGGGCCTCTGGTAGTTAGGATTAAGGATATTTGAACACATAACCGGGATTATCAAATAAATTCGGTTTTTCCGAGTTTTCCGATATTACTAAACGGCGGAACCACTAGCGGAAAATTAATTTGAGTTGGTCTAGGCCTGTGTGAACGGAAAATCATTCACATTTTCCAAAAAGTAGGGCCTCTGGTAGTTAGGATTAAGGATATTTCAACACATAACCGGGATTATGAAATAAATTCGGTTTTTCCGAGTTTTCCGATATTACTAAACGGCGGAACCACTAGCGGAAAATTAATTTGAGTTGGTCTAGGCCTGTGTAAACGGAAAATCATTTACATTTTCCAAAAAGTAGGGCCTCTGGTAGTTAGGATTAAGGATATTTGAACACATAACCGGGATTATGAAATAAATTCGGTTTTTCCGAGTTTTCCGATATTACTAAACGGCGGAACCACTAGCGGAAAATTAATTTGAGTTGGTCTAGGCCTGTGTAAACGGAAAATCATTCACATTTTCCAAAAAGTAGGGCCTCTGGTAGTTAGGATTAAAGATATTTGAACACATAACCGGGATTATGAAATAAATTCGGTTTTCCGATTTTACTAAACGGCGGAACCACTAGCGGAAAATTAATTTGAGTTGGTCTAGGCCTGTGTGAACGGAAAATTATTCACATTTTCCAAAAAGTAGGGCCTCTGGTAGTTAGGATTAAGGATATTTGAACACATAACCGGGAATATGAAATAAATTCGGTTTTTCCGAGTTTTCCGATATTACTAAACGGCGGAACCACTAGCGGAAAATTAATTTGAGTTGGTCTAGGCCTGTGTGAACGGAAAATCATTCACATTTTCCAAAAAGTAGGGCCTCTGGTAGTTAGGATTAAGGATATTTGAACACATAACCGGGATTATGAAATAAATTCGGTTTTTCCGAGTTTTCCGATATTACTAAACGGCGGAACCACTAGCGGAAAATTAATTTGAGTTGGTCTAGGCCTGTGTGAACGGAAAATCATTCACATTTTCCAAAAAGTAGGGCCTCTGGTAGTTAGGATTAAGGATATTTGAACACATAACCGGGAATATGAAATATATTCGGTTTTTCCGAGTTTTCCGATTTTACTAACCGGCGGAACCACTAGTGGAAAATTAATTTGAGTTGGTCTAGGCCTGTGTGAACGGAAAATCATTCACATTTTCCAAAAAGTAGGGCCTCTGGTAGTTAGGATTAAGGATATTTGAACACATAACCGGGATTATGAAATAAATTCGGTTTTTCCGAGTTTTCCGATATTACTAACCGGCGGAACCACTAGCGGAAAATAATTTAAGTTGGTCTAGGCCTGTGTGAATGGAAAATCATTCACATTTTCCAAAAAGTAGGGCCTCTGGTAGTTAGGATTAAGGATATTTGAACACATAACCGGGATTATGAAATAAATTCGGTTTTTCCGAGTTTTCCGGTATTACTAAACGGCGGAACCACTAGCGGAAAATTAGTTTGAGTTGATCTAGGCCTGTGTAAACGGAAAATCTTTCACATTTTCCAAAAAGTAGGGCCTCTGGTAGTTAGGATTAAGGATATTTGAACACATAACCGGGATTATCAAATAAATTCGGTTTTTCCGAGTTTTCCGATATTACTAAACGGCGGAACCACTAGCGGAAAATTAATTTGAGTTGGTCTAGGTCTGTGTGAACGGAAAATCATTCACATTTTCCAAAAAGTAGGGCCTCTGGTAGTTAGGATTAAGGATATTTGAACACATAACCGGGAATATGAAATAAATTCGGTTTTTCCGAGTTTTCCGATTTTACTAACCAGCGGAACCACTAGCGGAAAATTAATTTGAGTTGGTCTAGGCCTGTGTGAACGGAAAATCATTCACATTTTCCAAAAAGTAGGGCCTCTGGTAGTTAGGATTAAGGATATTTGAACACATAACCGGGATTATCAAATAAATTCGGTTTTTCCGAGTTTTCCGATATTACTAACCGGCAGAACCACTAGCGGAAAATTAATTTAAGTTGGTCTAGGCCTGTGTGAACGGAAAATCATTCACATTTTCCAAAAAGTAGGGCCTCTGGTAGTTAGGATTAAGGATATTTGAACACATAACCGGGATTATGAAATAAATTCGGTTTTTCCGAGTTTTCCGGTATTACTAAACGGCGGAACCACTAGCGGAAAACTAATTTGAGTTGGTCTAGGTCTGTGTAAACGGAAAATCATTCACATTTTCCAAAAAGTAGGGCCTCTGGTAGTTAGGATTAAGGATATTTGAACACATAACCGGGATTATCAAATAAATTCGGTTTTCCGAGTTTTCCGATATTACTAAACGGCGGAATCACTAGCGGAAAATTAATTTGAGTTGGTCTAGGCCTGTGTGAACGGAAAATTATTCACATTTTCCAAAAAGTAGGGCCTCTGGTAGTTAGGATTAAGGATATTTGAACACATAACCGGGAATATGAAATAAATTCGGTTTTTCCGAGTTTTCCGATATTCCTAAACGGCGGAAACACTAGCGGAAAATTAATTTGAGTTGGTCTAGGCCTGTGTAAACGGAAAATCATTCACATTTTCCAAAAAGTAGGGCCTCTGGTAGTTAGGATTAAGGATATTTGAACACATAACCGGGATTATGAAATAAATTCGGTTTTTCCGAGTTTTCCGATATTACTAAACGGCGGAACCACTAGCGGAAAATTAATTTGAGTTGGTCTAGGCCTGTGTGAACGGAAAATCATTCACATTTTCCAAAAAGTAGGGCCTCTGGTAGTTAGGATTAAGGATATTTGAACACATAACCGGGATTATGAAATAAATTCGGTTTTTCCGAGTTTTCCGATATTACTAAACGGCGGAACCACTAGCGGAAAATTAATTTGAGTTGATCTAGGCCTGTGTGAACGGAAAATCATTCACATTTTCCAAAAAGTAGGGCCTCTGGTAGCTAGGATTAAGGATATTTGAACACATAACCGGGAATATGAAATAAATTCGGTTTTTCCGAGTTTTCCGATATTACTAAACGGCGGAACCACTAGCGGAAAATTAATTTAAGTTGGTCTAGGCCTGTGTAAACGGAAAATCATTCACATTTTCCAAAAAGTAGGGCCTCTGGTAGTTAGGATTAAGGATATTTGAACACATAACCGGGATTATCAAATAAATTCGGTTTTTCCGAGTTTTCCGATATTACTAAACGGCGGAACCACTAGCGGAAAATTAATTTGAGTTGGTCTAGGCCTGTGTGAACGGAAAATCATTCACATTTTCCAAAAAGTAGGGCCTCTGGTAGTTAGGATTAAGGATATTTGAACACATAACCGGGATTATGAAATAAATTCGGGTTTTCCGAGTTTTCCGATATTACTAAACGGCGGAACCACTAGCAGAAAATTAATTTGAGTTGGTCTAGGCCTGTGTGAACGGAAAATCATTCACATTTTCCAAAAAGTAGGGCCTCTGGTAGTTAGGATTAAGGATATTTGAACACATAACCGGGATTATCAAATAAATTCGGTTTTTCCGAGTTTTCCGATATTACTAAACGGCGGAACCACTAGCGGAAAACTAATTTGAGTTGGTCTAGGCCTGTGTGAACGGAAAATCATTCACATTTTCCAAAAAGTAGGGCCTCTGGTAGTAAGGATAAAGGGTATTTGAACACATAACCGGGATTATCAAATAAATTCGGTTTTTCCGAGTTTTCCGATATTCCTAAAAGGCGGAACCACTAGCAGAAAATTAATTTGAGTTGGTCTAGGCCTGTGTGAACGGAAAATCATTCATATTTTCCAAAAAGTAGGGCCTCTGGTAGTTAGGATTAAGGTAATTTGAACACATAACCGGGATTATCAAATAAATTCGGTTTTTCCGAGTTTTCCGATATTACTAAACGGCGGAACCACTAGCGGAAAACTAATTTGAGTTGGTCTAGGCCTGTGTGAACGGAAAATCATTCACATTTTCCAAATAGTAGGGCCTCTGGTAGTTAGGATTAAGGATATTTGAACACATAATCGGGATTATCAAATAAATTCGGTTTTTCCGAGTTTTCCGATATTACTAAACGGCGGAACCACTAGCGGAAAATTAATTTGAGTTGGTCTAGGCCTGTGTAAACAGAAAATCATTCACATTTTCCAAAAAGTAGGGCCTCTGGTAGTTAGGATTAAGGATATTTGAACACATAACCGGGAATATGAAATATATTCGGTTTTTCCGAGTTTTCCGATATTACTAACCGGCGGAACCACTGGCGGAAAATTAATTTGAGTTGGTCTAGGCCTGTGTGAACGGAAAATCATTCACATTTTCCAAAAAGTAGGGCCTCTGGTAGTTAGGATTAAGGATATTTGAACACATAACCGGGATTATCAAATAAATTCGGTTTTTCCGAGTTTTCCGATATTACTAACCGGCGGAACCACTAGCGGAAAATTAATTTGAGTTGGTCTAGGCCTGTGTGAACGGAAAATCATTCACATTTTCCAAAAAGTAGGGCCTCTGGTAGTTAGGATTAAGGATATTTGAACACATAACCGGGATTATGAAATAAATTCGGTTTTTCCGAGTTTTCCGATATTACTAAACGGCGGAACCACTAGCGTAAAATTAATTTGAGTTGGTCTAGGCCTGTGTAAACGGAAAATCATTCACATTTTCCAAAAAGTAGGGCCTCTGGTAGTTAGGATTAAGGATATTTGAACACATAACCGGGATTATCAAATAAATTCGGTTTTTCCGAGTTTTCCGATATTCCTAAAAGGCGGAACCACTAGCGGAAAATTAATTTAAATTGTTCTAGGCCTGTGTGAACGGAAAATCATTCACATTTTCCAACAAGTAGGGCCTCTGGTAGTTAGGATTAAGGATATTTGAACACATAACCGGGATTATGAAATAAATTTGGTTTTTCCGAGTTTTCCTATATTACTAAACGGCGGAACCACTAGCGGAAAATTAATTTGAGTTGGTCTAGGCCTGTGTGAACGGAAAATCATTCACATTTTCCAAAAAGTAGGGCCTCTGGTAGTTAGGATTAAGGATATTTGAACACATAACCGGGATTCTGAAATAAATTCGGTTTTCCGAGTTTTCCGATATTACTAAACGGCGGAACCACTAGCGGAAAATTAATTTGAGTTGGCCTAGGCCTGTGTGAACGGAAAATCATTCACATTTTTCAAAAAGTAGGGCTTCTGGTAGTTAGGATTAAGGATATTTGGACACATAACCGGGATTATGAAATAAATTCGGTTTATCCGAGTTTTCCGATATTACTAAACGGCGGAAAATGTGACCGGAAAATTATTCACATTTTCCAAAAAGTAGGGCCTCTGGTAGTTAGGATTAAGGATATTTGAACACATAACCGGGATTATGAAATAAATTCGGTTTTTCCGAGTTTTCCGATATTACTAAACGGCGGAACCACTAGCGAAAAATTAATTTGAGTTGGTCTAGGCCTGTGTGAATGGAAAATCATTCACATTTTCCAAAAAGTAGGGCCTCTGGTAGTTAGGATTAAGGATATTTGAACACATAACCGGGGTTATGAAATAAATTCGGTTTTTCCGAGTTTTCCGATATTACTAAACGGCGGAACCACTAGCGGAAAATTAATTTGAGTTGGTCTAGGCCTGTGTGAACGGAAAATCATTCACATTTTCCAAAAAGTAGGGCCTCTGGTAGTTAGGATTAAGGATATTTGAACACATAACCGGGATTATCAAATAAATTCGGGTTTTCCGAGTTTTCCGATATTACTAAACGGCGGAACCACTAGCGGAAATTTAATTTGAGTTGGTCTAGGCCTGTATGAATGGAAAATCATTCACATTTTCCAAAAAGTAGGGCCTCTGGTAGTTAGGATTAAGGATATTTGAACACATAACCGGGATTATGAAATAAATTCGGTTTTTCCGAGTTTTCCGATATTACTAAACGGCGGAACCACTAGCGTAAAATTAATTTGAGTTGGTCTAGGCCTGTGTAAACGGAAAATCATTCACATTTTCCAAAAAGTAGGGCCTCTGGTAGTTAGGATTAAGGATATTTGAACACATAACCGGGATTATGAAATAAATTCGGTTTTCCGAGTTTTCCGATTTTACTAAACGGCGGAACCACTAGTGGAAAATTAATTTGAGTTGGTCTAGGCCTGTGTAAACGGAAAATCATTCACATTTTCCAACAAGTAGGGCCTCTGGTAGTTAGGATTAAGGATATTTGAACACATAACCGGGATTATGAAATAAATTCGGTTTTTCCGAGTTTTCCGATATTCCTAAAAGGCGGAACCACTAGCGGAAAACTAATTTGAGTTGGTCTAGGCCTGTGTAAACGGAAAATCATTCATATTTTCCAAAAAGTAGGGCCTCTGGTAGTTAGGATTAAGGATATTTGAACACATAACCGGGATTATGAAATAAATTCGGTTTTTCCGAGTTTTCCGATATTACTAAACGGCAGAACCACTAGCGGAAAATTAATTTGAGTTGGTCTAGGCCTGTGTAAACGGAAAATCATTCATATTTTCCAAAAAGTAGGGCCTCTGGTAGTTAGGATTAAGGATATTTGAACACATAACCGGGATTATGAAATAAATTCGGTTTTCCGAGTTTTCCGATATTACTAAACGGCGGAACCACTAGCGGAAAATTAATTTGAGTTGGTCTAGGCCTGTGTGAACGGAAAATCATTCACATTTTCCAAAAAGTAGGGCCTCTGGTAGTTAGGATTAAGGATATTTGAACACATAACCGGGATTATCAAATAAATTCGGTTTATCCGAGTTTTCCGATATTAATAAACGGCGGAACCACTAGCGGAAAATTAATTTGAGTTGGCCTAGGCCTGTGTGAACGGAAAATCATTCACATTTTTCAAAAAGTAGGGCTTCTGGTAGTTAGGATTAAGGATATTTGAACACATAACCGGGATTATGAAATAAATTCGGTTTATCCGAGTTTTCCGATATTACTAAACGGCGGAACCACTAGCGAAAAATTAATTTGAGTTGGTCTAGGCCTGTGTGAATGGAAAATCATTCACATTTTCCAAAAAGTAGGGCCTCTGGTAGTTAGGATTAAGGATATTTGAACACATAACCAGGATTATGAAATAAATTCGGTTTATCCGAGTTTTCCGATATTACTAAACGGCGGAACCACTAGCGAAAAATTAATTTGAGTTGGTCTAGGCCTGTGTGAACGGAAAATTATTCACATTTTCCAAAAAGTAGGGCCTCTGGTAGTTAGGATTAAGGATATTTGAACACATAACCGGGATTATGAAATAAATTCGGTTTTTCCGAGTTTTCCGATATTACTAAACGGCGGAACCACTAGCGGAAAACTAATTTGAGTTGGTCTAGGCCTGTGTGAATGGAAAATCATTCACATTTTACAAAAAGTAGGGCCTCTGGTAGTTAGGATTAAGGATATTTGAACACATAACCGGGATTATGAAATAAATTTGGTTTTTCCGAGTTTTCCGATATTACTAAACGGCGGAACCACTAGCGGAAAACTAATTTGAGTTGGTCTAGGCCTGTGTGAACGGAAAATCATTCACATTTTCCAAAAAGTAGGGCCTCTGGTAGTTAGGATTAAGGATATTTGAACACATAACCGGGATTATGAAATAAATTTGGTTTTTCCGAGTTTTCCGATATTACTTAACGGCGGAACCACTAGCGGAAAATTAATTTGAGTTGGTCTAGGCCTGTGTGAACGGAAAATCATTCACATTTTCCAAAAAGTAGGGCCTCTGGTAGTTAGGATTAAGGATATTTGAACACATAACCGGGATTATCAAATAAATTCGGGTTTTCCGAGTTTTCCGATATTACTAAACGGCGGAACCACTAGCGGAAATTTAATTTGAGTTGGTCTAGGCCTGTGTGAATGGAAAATCATTCACATTTTCCAAAAAGTAGGGCCTCTGGTAGTTAGGATTAAGGATATTTGAACACATAACCGGGGTTATGAAATAAATTCGGTTTTTCCGAGTTTTCCGATATTACTAAACGGCGGAACCACTAGCGTAAAATTAATTTGAGTTGGTCTAGGCCTGTGTGAACGGAAAATCATTCACATTTTCCAAAAAGTAGGGCCTCTGGTAGTTAGGATTAAGGATATTTGAACACATAACCGGGATTATGAAATAAATTTGGTGTTTCCGAGTTTTCCGATTTTACTAAACGGCGGAACCACTAGCGGAAAACTAATTTGGGTTGGTCTAGGCCTGTGTGAACGGAAAATCTTTCACATTTTCCAAAAAGTAGGGCCTCTGGTAGTTAGGATTAAGGATATTTGAACACATAACCGGGATTATGAAATAAATTTGGTTTTTCCGAGTTTTCCGATATTACTTAACGGCGGAACCACTAGCGGAAAATTAATTTGAGTTGGTCTAGGCCTGTGTGAACGGAAAATCATTCACATTTTCCAAAAAGTAGGGCCTCTGGTAGTTAGGATTAAGGATATTTGAACACATAACCGGGATTATCAAATAAATTCGGGTTTTCCGAGTTTTCCGATATTACTAAACGGCGGAACCACTAGCGAAAAATTAATTTGAGTTGGTCTAGGCCTGTGTGAACGGAAAATCATTCACATTTTCCAAAAAGTAGGGCCTCTGGTAGTTAGGATTAAGGATATTTGAACACATAACCGGGGTTATGAAATAAATTCGGTTTTTCCGAGTTTTCCGATATTACTAAACGGCAGAACCACTAGCGGAAAATTAATTTGAGTTGGTCTAGGCCTGTGTGAACGGAATATCATTCACATTTTCCAAAAAGTAGGGCCTCTGGTATCGTGTAATTGAGATACGATTAGATCCTATCTAATAGCGAAACACGCTTGGTTTGTACAAATTGGTTGGTTAGGGTGTTTAGGACGGCCAACTTTGCCTTAGAGTACCACAAACCCAACAAACAATTTTCTGAATTTTTCCAGAAATCTCCTGTTAACCAGCATGCGAAATGACGTATATATTGAGATGCGATTGGATTCTATCTTATATAAAAACAAGTTTGGTTTGTTCAATTTGGGGTTCTAGGGTGTTTAGGACTGCAAACCCAAATAGAATTATTTTAAATTAATAGTTGAAAAAGATGGTCGAATTGGGGGTTTAGGGTTAACAACGCATCCCTCCTTTGTATGCCGGTATGGCTCCTACAGAAGCAGGTTCTAGGTACCCTGGGACCTGGCTGGGAATCAATGGACCAATTACACATTAATCCGATATTTAAAAATTTAATTATATAACTTTAATAATTAGACGATCAAATTCCTTAATGGGATGTAAAATTAAATAGACTTTAACATAACCATTAAAGTAAAACTATATAATTTAATTATGAAAATTTTTGTTCAATCAATTAGAGCAGCAATAAAATACACATTTATCACTTTTTACGTAAATGTCGCTGTCACTTTCTAAATGTGCTAAGCCCGATATATATATATATATATATATATATATATATATATATATATATATATATATATATATATATATATATATATATATATATATATATATATATATATTATATATATATATATATATATATATATATATATATATATATATATATATATATATATATATATTAATTTTATATCTATTTATGTATATACAGGGTGGTACAAATAATTTTTTTTGAACTAGCGGTTTTTTGAGTATGGTAAGGGTTATGTCACTTCTGATTTGACAGAAAGTTAGTTTTATCCTTCCGCTGAACGAAAATGGTTGTGTGTTCGCTTGAACAACGCTAGGAAATATTGAAACATTAATTCGAACATTTTGGAAAAAAAATCATCTTTTCGGATGAGGCGCATTTCCATCAGCCGCCGTTGTCAATGGTGAGGGCTACCGCGCCATGATAAACGATTTTTTGTTCCCGGCACTTGAAGAGGAGGACATAGGCAATATTTGGTTTCAACAAGACGGCGCTCCGTGCCGAATTATCAGCCGAAACGCTGATGTGATTTGGCCGCCTCGGAGCTATGATTTGACGCCGTTGGACTATTATCTTTGAGACAATATTCGCATTGCCATTGAAGACATAATGCCGCATACCATCGAAAATGTGCTCAAAAATTGGACCGACCGTATGGAGTACGTCAAGGCTAGCCGAGGCAGTCATATGAATGAAATAGTATTCCATAATTAATCGGAAGGATTGTTCTTTACAATGAAAAAATAAATTTGAAAAAATATTGAGAACAGTGCATTTAAAAAAAAAGTATTTAGCCCACTCTATATAGGCGTTTTAGTTACACCTTTTTAGATATTCCAATACAAAAAAAAAATATGCAGATGTGTAGTGACAAAATCGTTCTGCGTTTTTTTTCATCAACCATAAAGCATCAAAATAAAATGAACAGAAAAAATGAACGAACGAAAGAAAGAACACAAGAAAAGAACACCAACCATAAAACCGCCTTAAGACCATTTTTTGATAATGCACTCGTACATAATCAATAGGGATGTAAGTAGGTCATTTCTTCGCCGATTTTGTTAAAATTCGACATATGCTATTTAGGGTTTCCAGTTCGAATATCCGAATATTGAATTATTCAAATAGTTCGAGCGATTTCGATTATTTTAATAATTATTATAAATAAATTTATAAAATTATTGTAAAAAATTTATTTTTGTTTGTTTTTAAATAATTTATTGAAATATTTTAATAATAATTTAACGCTAAACTTGAATTCATTCGTGTTTAAATTACGGAATAAAACTTTGCACCGGTATCTCTATTTTTATTGTTGTTTATTCTGTTTCCTTAATTTGAATGGTAGAATCTAATATTTTACATGTACAGTACGTACTATATAATATTTTATGCATTATACTTTTTAATTGTTTTAAACTGGAGATTCCAAAACTGCGATTGCTACTTTTTGTTACTTAATTAACCAACGATAATAAAAATGTACTTCATTCAATTTTTGAAAACGATACAAGCAAACAAAATGGAATAAGGCGCAGTTCTAAACGTAAGTAATAAAGTCATTAGGGATTTCCATAATAAATTTCAATATTTTTATAATGGTTGATTTTTCCTTCTGAAATTGTTAAAATTCTCTAGGTGATACCGCCAATAAAAAATTCGAATCAAAAGTATTATTTTTTTTGGCGTTAATAGAATATTATATAAACAATAGCAAGTGCCTACAATAATACAGATATTCGGGGGATGACAGAAAACAACCTGGGGTCTTCCATACTATTTTTCAAGAACAATAAATCAATTTGGTCCTTCTTTTGATAAACAATCAGTCATAAAATAGATTAGTTGTTTACCAATTGTATCCTTCCCCTAAATATTTGTACTTTTATTTTTTATAAATATTCACCTACTAAAGACAGATTTTAAACAATATACGAGTATCCACAAATTATTATTAATTTATTTTTAATTAATTCAAATGCGAAATTTACATTTTTATCTATGGCGTCTGTTTTTATTATGAATCTTTAACATTTATAAATATAAAATATTTTTTTTTTGTTAATTTTAAATTGTTGCCATAAAAATACTCGGATCGAATATATTTTATGGGACCATTTTCATTTCAATAGTGGTTTTTGCATGGATATATAGTTCTTTTCTTGTTTCTCATGTGCAAAAAGTCAATGTAATAATTATCAATGTATTAAACTAACATGATACACTCAACTCGAATTGAGGGAGAGTTAAAATATTTGTTTAGGGGGAACTAAACCGATTTTAACTCGGGAACAATACGAATAGTATGGAATTTGGTGCATCTACTTTTATATGATGTTTATGCG
Source organism: Nephrotoma guestfalica (assembly GCA_963691935.1). Classification (NCBI taxonomy): domain Eukaryota; kingdom Metazoa; phylum Arthropoda; class Insecta; order Diptera; family Tipulidae; genus Nephrotoma; species Nephrotoma guestfalica. The sequence continues at coordinate 168,368,270 of OY829913.1, read as the reverse complement.
ATAATGGCGCCGCTTCATTGTTCTACTGGGATTCTTCAACCCGAACTGTAGTCGACTATACACCGATCCTCTCAAATAATTCACTGGTCTATTACTTTGTATTAACATTGCGTATAGGGTTTTCCAATAAGAGTGATATGGTCCAAACTTTTCTCGCAATAATTCAATTGTTGCACTTGATGTGTGACACGTAGCCCCGTCTTGTTGGAACCAAATATTGTCAAGAACAACTTCTTCCAATTCCGGCCATAAAAAGTTGGTTATCATCGATCTATACCGATCTCCATTGACAGTAACGGTGTTACCAGCACCTGAATGTAATGGTTTTTCATGAATAATTTGTGGATTTTCTTCGCACCAGAATCGACAGTTTTGTTTATTTACCGCACCACTCAGATGAAAGTGAGCCTCATCGGAGGCGAAAAAAATCGTTATCATTTTCAAGTTGTTCCAAGGCAAAATCAGCAAATTCACGACGTTTACGGTGGTCCAATGGCTTCAGTTCTTGAGTGAAAATAATTTTATTCGGATGCAAACCCAAATCCTTTCTCAAAATCCGCCAGGTTGTGGTTTAAGACAGTCCCAATTCTCCCAAATTTTCTTCGAGCGAATCTTTGTCGTATTGGCATTTCAACATTATGTAAAGAAAATGTACGCTCAAAATTCTCAACAATTCGACGAATAGCGAGCACACTTGGACGATTATTACGACTATAAAATGTCAAAAGCGCACGAAAAGTTGCAATTGGAATATTACTGAATACAATGTAACAAAAAATGGCAGAATATATATATATATATATATATATATATATATATATATATATATAAATATATATATATATATATATATATATATATATATATATATATATATATATATATATATATATATATATATATATATATATATATATATATATATATATATATATATATATATATATATATATATATATATATATATATATATATATATATATATATATATATATATATATATATATATATGGGCAAAAAGTAGTAAGACTTTTTAATTTAAATTTCGCCCGGAAAACCATTCGTCGAAATATTTTTTTTTCTATGTTGGTATGACTGTTAGTGACATCTGTGCCAAATGTCACATCAAAATAATCATTAGCGTTTAGCATACGCTTGTCTTTCTGAAGTACAAAAAGTGCATTCGGCGATTTTTTCTATGAGTGAAATTATTCAACAATGAAGTTCCATTAAATTTTGTGTGCGGAATCAATTTTGTGGTGCCGAAACGGTCAGAATGTTGCAAAAAGCCTTCGGTGATAATTGTATGTCGCGAGCAAGTGTTTTTGATTGGTACAAATTGTTCAATGAGGGTCGAGAACGTGTTGACGACGAACCACGTCTAGGAAGGCCATCAACATCAACTGATGATCAACACGATAATAAAATCAAGGAATTGGTGCTCGAGAATCGACAACTAGCAGTCAGAGACCTTACTGGCGTCGTTGAAATATCGGAAGGATCAGTGAATACGATTGGTTCGAAAATCACCCAATTTTTTGGAAAAACAGCGTCGCGTTGACGTCTGTGAAACAATGCTTTCCGACTACCAGGATGTCATGAAACGTATTATAACTGACGATGAGTCTTGGATCTATGCTTATGACCCGGAAACAGACAATCAATCGGCCGAATATCGTGCCAAAGGTGAGCCGAAGTTGAAAAAACCACGTCAAAGCAAGTCAAAAATCATGGTGATGTTGACAGTTTTCTTCGATTATCGAGGTGTGGTGCACTCCGAATTCCTTCCAACCGGCCAAACTGTCAACAAGGAATACTGTTTGAGTGTTATGCGTCGTTTGCGCGAAGCTATTCGTAAAAAGAGGCCGGAATTAATGGTCGACAACTCTTGGTTTTTGCACCACTATAATGCACCTTCTCATACTGCATTGGTTTTACGTGATTTTTTCGCCAAAAATTCCACCCATATCGTTCCGTAACCACCGTATTCGCCTGATTTACCTCCGTGTGACTTCTGGCTGTTCAGCGAACTCAAACGACCGCTCCGGGGAAACCGTTTTGAGTCAATTGAAGACTTTAAACGTGAATCGCTACGCGCATTGGAGGCTGAAAAAACGGAACTTGACTTTAACAACTGTTTCGTGGATTGGGATACACACAAGTGTATTGAGACCGGGGGGGATTACTTTGAGGGAGACAAAATAAGTTTGGAGAAATAAATAAAGAATTTTAAAATTATGAACAAAGTCTTACGGTTTTTTGCCCACATTATTATAACTCACCTTTTTTCTTCGTTATGTGTTCTTTCCATCTTACCTTAGCATCGAGGGTCATGCCAAGGTATTTAACTGTATTTGCATATGGAATTTGGTATGAGTTGAGAACCATGGGAATACTGTTTACATTTTGGTTTGTAAAGTAATGATGGTAATGTAATGATGGTTATGTATATATATATATGAAGGATGTTGTGGTTTATAATTTTAAGTTTATTTAAACAATTTATTACACAGGTTTTCTATACGTTTGTATTGTATTTTGTTTATTTATGATTTTTATAATTGTTATTATTCATTAAAATGATATTTATAATTACAAGTACCTAACTTGTACTTTGGTAAAATCGTTAACACCATTTTTAGACAGAATTTATTAAACGTTTTAAGTATTTATTACACCTCGGTTTACAAAAGCATTCTACAGACAAATTAATTATATAAATTGGTATTAGATATTAGATATTAGGTATTAGTAATATATTTATTATACTAAATCAGAGGTTTACAACAAAAAACGAAAACACCGGTTTTGTGTTCAAATATTCTTAATCCTAACTACCAGAGGCCCTACTTTTTGGAAAATGTGAATGATTTTCCGTTCACACAGACCAACTCAAATTAATTTTCGGCCAGTGGTTCCGCCGTTTAGTAATATCGGAAAACTCGGAAAAACCGAATTTATTTCATAATCCCGGTTATGTGTTCAAATATCCTTAATCCTAACTACCAGAGGCCCTACTTTTTGAAAAATGTGAATGATTTTCCGTTCACAAAGGCCTAGACCAACTCAAATTAGTTTTCCGCTAGTGGTTCCGTCGTTTAGTAATATCGGAAAACTCGGAAAAACCGAATTTATTTCATAATCCCGGTTATGTGTTCAAATATCCTTAATCCTAACTACCAGAGGCTCTACTTTTTGGAAAATGTGAATGATTTTCCGTTCACACAGGCCAAGGCCAACTCAAATTAATTTTCTGCTAGTGGTTCCGCCGTTTAGTAATATCGGAAAACTCGGAAAAACCGAATTTATTTCATAATCCCGGTTATGTGTTCAAATATCCTTAATCCTAACTACCAGAGGCCCTACTTTTTGGAAAATGTGAATGATTTTCCGTTCACACAGGCCTAGATCAACGCAAATTAATTTTCCGCCAGTGGTTCCGCCGTTTAGTAATATCGGAAAACTCGGAAAAACCGAATTTATTTCATAATCCCGGTTATGTGTTCAAATATCCTTAATCCTAACTACCAGAGGCCCTACTTTTTGGAAAATGTGAATGATTTTCCGTTCACACAGGCCTAGACCAACTCAAATTATTTTTCCGCTAGTGGTTCCGCCGTTTAGTAATATCGGAAAACTCGGAAAAACCGAATTTATTTCATAATCCCGGTTATGTGTTCAAATATCCTTAATCCTAACTACCAGAGGCCCTACTTTTTGGAAAATGTGAATGATTTTCCGTTCACACAGGCCTAGACCAACTCAAATTAGTTTTTCGCTAGTGGTTCCGCCGTTTATTAATATCGGAAAACTCGGAAAAACCGAATTTATTTCATAATCCCGGTTATGTGTTCAAATATCCTTAATCCTAACTACCAGAGGCCCTACTTTTTGGAAAATGTGAATGATTTTCCGTTCACACAGGCCTAGATCAACGCAAATTAATTTTCCGCCAGTGGTTCCGCCGTTTAGTAATATCGGAAAACTCGGAAAAACCGAATTTATTTCATAACCCCGGTTATGTGTTCAAATATCCTTAATCCTAACTACCAGAGGCCCTACTTTTTGGAAAATGTGAATGATTTTCCGTTCACACAGGCCTAGACCAACTTAAATTAATTTTCCGCTAGTGGTTCCGCCGTTTAGTAATATCGGAAAACTTGGAAAAATTGAATTTATTTCATAATCCCGGTTATGTGTTCAAATATCCTTAATCCTAACTACCAGAGGCCCAACCTTTTGGAAAATGTGAATGATTTTCCGTTCACACAGGCCAAGGCCAACTCAAATTAATTTTCCGCCAGTGGGTCCGCCATTTAGTAATATCGGAAAACTCGGAAAACCCGAATTTATTTCATAATCCCGGTTATGTGTTCAAATATCCTTAATCCTAACTACCAGAGGCCCTACCTTTTGGAAAATGTGAATGATTTTCCGTTCACACAGGCCTAGACCAACTCAAATTAATTTTCCGCCAGTGGTTCCGCCGTTTAGTAATATCGGAAAACTCGGAAAAACCGAATTTATTTCATAATCCCGGTTATGTGTTCAAATATCCTTAATCCTAACTACCAGAGGCCCTACTTTTTGGAAAATGTGAATGATTTTCCGTTCACACAGGCCTAGACTAACTCAAATTAATTTTCCGCTAGTGGTTCCGCCGTTTAGTAATATCGGAAAACTCGGAAAAACCGAATTTATTTCATAATCCCGGTTATGTGTTCAAATATCCTTAATCCTAACTACCAGAGGCCCTACTTTTTGGAAAATGTGAATGATTTTCCGTTCACACAGGCCTAGACCAACTTGAATTAAATTTCCGCTAGTGGTTCCGCCGTTTAGTAATATCGGAGAACTCGGAAAATCCAAATTTATTTCATAACCCCGGTTATGTGTTCAAATATCCTTAATCCTAACTACCAGAGGCTCTACTTTTTGGAAAATGCGAATGATTTTCTGTTCACACAGGCCTAGACCAACTCAAATTAATTTTCCGCCAGTGGTTCCGCCGTTTAGTAATATCGGAAAACTCGGAAAAACCGAATTTATTTCATAATCCCGGTTATGTGTTCAAATATCCTTAATCCTAACTACCAGAGGCCCTACTTTTTGGAAAATGTGAATGATTTTCTGTTCACACAGGCCTAGACAAACTCAAATTAATTTTCCGCCAGTGGTTCCGCCGTTTAGTAAATCGGAAAACTCGGAAAAACCGAATTTATTTCATAATCCTGGTTATGTGTTCAAATATCCTTAATCCTAACTACCAGAGGCCCTACTTTTTGGAAAATGTGAATGATTTTCCGTTCACACAGGCCTAGACCAACTCAAATTATTTTTCCGCTAGTGGTTCCGCCGTTTAGTAATATCGGAAAACTCGGAAAAACCGAATTTATTTCATAATCCCGGTTATGTGTTCAAATATCCTTAATCCTAACTACCAGAGGCCCTACTTTTTGAAAAATGTGAATGATTTTCCGTTCACACAGGCCTAGACCAACTCAAATTAGTTTTCCGCTAGTGGTTCCGCCGTTTATTAATATCGGAAAACTCGGAAAAACCGAATTTATTTCATAATCCCGGTTATGTGTTCAAATATCCTTAATCCTAACTACCAGAGGCTCTACTTTTTGGAAAATGTGAATGATTTTCCGTTCACACAGGCCTAGACCAACTCAAATTAATTTTCTGCCAGTGGTTCCGCCGTTTAGTAATATCGGAAAACTCGGAAAAACCGAATTTATTTGATAATCCCGGTTATGTGTTCAAATATCCTTAATCCTAACTACCAGAGGCCCTACTTTTTGGAAAATGTGAATGATTTTCCGTTCACACAGGCCTAGACCAACTCAAATTAATTTTCCGCTAGTGGTTCCGCCCTTTAGTAATATCGGAAAACTCGGAAAAACCGAATTTATTTCATAACCCAGGTTATGTGTTCAAATATCCTTAATCCTAACTACCAGAGGCCCTACTTTTTGGAAAATGTGAATGATTTTCCGTTCGCACAGGCCTAGATCAACTCAAATTAATTTTCCGCTAGTGGTTCCGCCGTTTAATAATATCGGAAAACCCAGAAAAACCGAATTTATTTCATAATCCCGGTTATGTGTTCAAATATCCTTAATCCTAACTACCAGAGGCCCTACTTTTTGGAAAATGTGAATGATTTTCCGTTCACACAGGCCTAGACCAACTAAAATTAATTTTCCGCCAGTGGTTCCGCCGTTTAGTAATATCGGAGAACTCGGAAAATCCGAATTTATTTCATAACCACGGTTATGTGTTCAAATATCCTTAATCCTAACTAACAGAGGCCCTACTTTTTGGAAAATGTGAATGATTTTCCGTTCACACAGACCTAGACCAACTCAAATTAGTTTTCCGCTAGTGGTTCCGCCGTTTAGTAATATCGGAAAACTCGGAAAAATTGAATTTATTTCATAATCCCGGTTATGTGTTCAAATATCCTTAATCCTAACTACCAGAGGCCCTACTTTTTGGAAAATGTGAATGATTTTCCGTTCACACAGGCCTAGACCAACTCAAATTAATTTTCCGCTAGTGGTTCCGCCGTTTAGTAATATCGGAGAACTCGGAAAAACCGAATTTATTTCATAACCCCGGTTATGTGTTCAAATATCCTTAATCCTAACTACCAGAGGCCCTACTTTTTGGAAAATGTGAATGAACTAATTAGTTGTAATAAAGGAACTGAAGAAGAAATACATTTTCGAAATCGATCTTCCTAATAATAAAATCAATAAATATTGTCACTCTAAGGAAAATTTTTTGCAACTGTTTTACAAAAAACAATTCAATTTCAATAAATTATCTTGGCATTCTTAAATCGTATTCTCTAAACATTTTGTACCCAAGATAAATATATTTACATCAAGCGAACACGATAACATTAAACGGCAAAACGAAATTTTAATTAATTTATATCCTTAATAACTCTAAATACATTCCTTAAGAACGTTAATTCTTGCATATACATATAGCCATCTAGAATCACACATAGCCCCAAAAATAATATTGCAAAATAGTTGGAGTCGGAAGTTATGTGATATTAAAATCAAGATACGGTTATATTTATAAAGATATAAAACAAAGCAAATGTTTGAAAAGAATATTACAACAGTCAAATATTTCTTTACTTCATACGGTAAAGACTCTACACGTCTTATTTACAATTCAACATTCGAATTTTGATTAATATTATACACATATATATATATATATATATATATATATATATATATATATATATATATATATATATATATATATTTATATATATATATATATATATATATATATATATATATATATATATATATATATATATATATATATATATAAGAATATATATATATATATATATATATATATATATATATATATATATATATATATATATATATATATATATATATATATATATATATATATATATAAGAATATTACAACAGTCAAATATTTCTTTACTTCATACGGTAAAGACTCTACACGTCTTATTTACAATTCAACAGTCGAATTTTGATTAATATTATACATATATATATATATATATATATATATATATATATATATATATATATATATATATATATATATATATATATATATATATTTTTTTTTTTTTTCTTCTAGTAGGGGGAAAATCCTCATGGACGTTGTGCCGGACTTCTACCGACTAAAAACCCCCTACCTCACCTCCTCGCAGCGACCGGTACCACAAATTTGTTGCATTTCTTCGACCGCGGGATGTCTATTGTCCTCTAGTTTTGTTCAGAGCGACATGGTCGCTTGTTCCCTCATTTTTATGGTTAGTATTACTCTAATCATCCTACTTATAGCATACCAACCATTCTCGTCCGCCAGCATCCTCGTAATGATTGTACCTGGTGTTATGGCTCCTACAACATCTGTACACTGCTTTCGCACTTGATCCCACCTTGCACAGTAGAATATCGTGTGCTCTGGTGTATCCTCTTCGGTACAGTATAAGCAATTAGATATATCCTTGATATGCACTCTGAATAGGTAGCTGTTGAAACAACCGTGACCTAACAAGAACTGAGTGAGATGGAAGTTCACCTCGCCATGTTTACGCTCCACCCATTCCTTTAGCCTCGGGATGAGCTCCCTGGTCCACGATCCAGTATCAGCGCTCTCCCATCTAGTCTGCCATTCTTGCATTAATTCTGATTTGGCCTCAACGCTTGGGCTTCCCTGAAGAACTGCTACTCTATATTTCGCCAGCACCGTGATCGGCGGCATATTAGCTATCACGAGAACTGCTTCCTTTCCAACTGTTCTGTATGCACTGCATACACGCAGTGCTAGGGTCCGTTGCACACACTCCAACTGTTCACGCGCCTTTGCAGTGTCTAAAGCTCGTATCCAGATGGGTGCCCCATAAAGTATTGAAGATAAAACCACTGATGAGAGCAATTTTCTTTTACTAGCGCTTGGTCCACCAACATTCGTCATCAATCCGATGAGCCCTTTTGTCGTCCGAGTCGCCTTTGCTACAATTTGCCTTACGTGTTCTTGAAAACAGCGACGGTAGTTTAGCCATATACCCAGATATTTAATGTGTGTAGTCGGCTTTACTTTGATTCCATCCACATTGAAATCCATCGAGTTGAGAACTCTGCGGCCTGTCATTACCACTGCTTCAGTTTTCTCTGGGGCCAATTGCATTCGGTGATTGTGAAGCCACCTAGAAATCACCTCTATTGCTACATCCACTCGTTCCACTAGTTGTAGTTCATGTCTGGCGGAGACAACGAGTGCCAAGTCATCTGCGTAGCCCACTAATTTGGCATCTTCGGGCAAAGGAGTTCGAAGAATGCCATCGTACAAGATATTCCAAAGCATCGGACCCAATATGGAACCTTGGGGAACCCCGCTCGTGACATCCATCTGAGTAGCAACACCTCCAGCTTCCACAATGATTCGTTGTTCACTCAAGTAACTTTGAAGTACCCTCCTCAAATATGGACTAACTTGGAAGTTATTAAGTTCTTGTAGAATTAACTCCCATGATGCGCTATTAAAGGCGTTTCTTATATCCAGTGTGATTACTACTGGGATACGCCGCGTATATTGTGTACCATTAGCAGCTGAATCTATAAGCTTCATAACCTCCACTATAGCATCTATTGTGGAGTGCCCTGCTCGAAATCCAAACTGATTATCAGCGAGTCCACCTGCCCTATCAATTTCGTCGATCAGTCTGCGTAATAGCAAATGTTCGAAAAGCTTTCCGAACGTGTCCAGCAGACAGAGTGGCCTGTAAGATGTCGGTACGCCATCCGGTTTTCCATCTTTCTTTAACAGCACCAATCGCGCCGTTTTCCAGATGCGAGGGAATTCCCCCTTCTCTAGAATGGAATTCATCACGTCTAGCACCTTTTTTGGGTGGGTTTCCGCCGCGATCCTAACGGCCTCTGATGGAATTCCATCTGGCCCGGAACTTTTCTTCGTTTTCAATTTCCGCCATGCCATCTCGAGTTCCTCAGTTGTGAAAGGTGGAATCTCTACCGGTCGTATGTTTTCATGTTCCACTTGGTCGTGCGTTGGAAAGAGCGAGGCCACGACGATGTTAGTATATATATATATATATATATATATATATATATATATATATATATATATATATATATATATATATATATATATATATATATATATTTATATATATATATATATATATATATATACATATAAATATATATATATATATATATATATATGTAGGATGACTTGTGTGAAACACCCTATGTCCATGTACAAGATGTCAAATTATTTGTGGTATAAAATCTTGTTTTTACATGTACTGAAACGGTACAATTTTAATTTAACTTTTGGTTGTAATTTTGTAAGCAGAATATAAATAGATTTTGATCCGTGCAGTTGAAATTAATTCTGTCGATAAATAAAATATTTCAAAAGTTTGGTTTTGTTTTAATTGTGAGTTTATTTTTCACTTGGGAATCGAAATATTTCCTACATGGGGGCTCAACCGGGATATTGATTAAGATACGCATCAATATTTTCGGTACAATTGCTGTGGAAGTGCTGTGTACAACAAATTAAATTACAGTTTTGTGATCGTTGAATCCACGTATTAATTTTGTGCAAAAGAACGAAAGCCAAAATTGTTACGCGGTTGTGTGCGTTTTTGTGTATTAAAAAGTTCGCGAACGAGTGCCGCAACTTTTAAGAAGAAGATAACACAAAAAAAGAAGTACTGTAAAAATTTAGTGAATAGTGAAAATACGCTCAGAGACAGAATAGTGGAAATAATAAATCACGTTTCAGTGGGAAAATTGTGTTACTTACGTGATTGAACACATTTTATGAAACGGTTCAAACGGAGAATAAAACTACGTTAAGCGTGCTGCTTGAATTCTACGGTAAATACAGACCGTTTTATAATCGTAAAATTGGAACGCGTTGTTCAGTGAAAAATTTTTCAATTAAAATTGTGTTGATCGCTTTTCCCAAATATTTATTTTATCGACTGTGCTGATTTACAATCAATATAATGGGGAAAAAATCGAAAAATAAAGACAGAATTGGAGACTCGGTTGCCAATGAGGAGTTCTACCAAAGAATGTTCGAGAAATTTAAACAAAGTATCGATGATCTAACCATTTCCGATAGGCATTCATCAGCACACCAACAAAACTATAGTACAGTTGCAACTGGATTCAGTGATGATGCGCTGCGTGAACGAGAAATGGCGTTGAAGGACCAAGAGATAGCCTTGCTAAAGAAACAAAACGAGTTGCTGGCGGCGCGTAACGTAAATTTCGCAGCAAGCACAACTAACGAAATTGATACTCAACTATCATCGTCGCCGCGATATAAATTCGAGGATGTGAAAGAGTCGATCAATATATTTAGTGGAGACGATAATTATAGGATCGATAAATGGGTCGAAGACTTTGAAGAGTCATCAAGATTTTCCATGTGGTCGGATATGGACAAGGTCGTATATGGGAAACGGCTGTTAGCGGGAACCGCTAAGCTTGCCTTAAGGACAACCAAAGAGTTGAACACGTGGGAGAAACTCAAACAGTTTTTAATCAGAGAGTTCTCTAAGAAGTTCAACAGTGCCATCATTCATCGACAAATGGCAGAGCGGAAAAAGAAGCCAGATGAATCTTTTAATCGGTATTTATTTGAATTACGTGAGCTGGCAGTGTTGGGCAACGTTGAAGATTCTGCGATTATCCAGTATTGCATTGATGGGATACCTGATCAACAAGTTAACAAGCAAATTCTATATGGTGCTACAAGTATGGAACAATTTAAGTTAAAGCTTAACGACTACGAAAGGACACATACGACAATGCGTATGCCGTTTTTGTATTTTTTTTCCACACGTATACGTATACAAATCCTATTGGAATATTTATTTTCTTATGAGATTCTGATTGAATTTTGCTTGTATTAGTGAATGGAGTACACTGTTATGAATCTACAAATAAGATAAGAGTATTAAATTAAACCATTTCATCATTTTCATTTAGTTTTAAAGAACAAAATATTTAAATAATTGATATAAATTAATAGAACTTGTATTGATTAAGTTTAAGAATTATTTTACATAAATAAGTTATCAAAGTTGCAACCCTTTTAATGGATAGTCAATACTACAACCATTTTAGTACAATAAATAACTAATTTCTCATGCGAATTCTGATTAGATTTATTATTTCTGTCCAACTAAAACATTTTTGTTCAAAATCATAATAGAAATAAAAAATTCGTTGCAAATTTGCTGATCTGGTTGGAAAACAGCAAACAAGCTAACCAGATGCGCAATTTAAGAACCTATTAGAAGTGCCCACGGAACCTGAGTCCAAATCTCTGGAAAGGCGTGTTAATGGCCGTTTACCATTTTGGTTCAAACTCTAATTATAAATGCAAAAATTCGTTGCAAATTTGCTGATCTGGTTAGAAAGCGGCAACCAGTCTGGCCAGATGAGCAATTTAAGAACCTATTAGATGTGCCCACGGAACCTGAGTCCAAATCTCTGGAAAGGCGTGTTAATGGCCGTTTACCATTTTGGTTCAAACTCTAATTATAAATTCAAAAATTCGTTGCAAATTTGCTGATCTGGTTAGAAAGCGGCAATCAGTCTGGCCAGATGAGCAATTTAAGAACCTATTAGAAGTGCTCACGGAACCTGAGTCCAAATCTCTGGGAAGGCGTGTTAATGGCCGTTTACCATTTTGGTTCAAACTCTAATTATAAATTCAAATATTCGTTACAAATTTGCTGATCTGGTTGGAAAGTGGCAATCAGTCTGGCCGGATGAGCAATTTAGCAACCTATTAGAAGTGCACACTGCACCTGAGTCCAAATCTCTGGGAAGGCGTGGTAGTGGCCATTTACCATTTTGCTTCAAACTCTAATTATAAACTCAAAAATTCGTTGCACATTTGCTGATCTGGTTGAAAAACAGCAAACAGGCTGGCCAGATGCGCAATTTAAGAACCTATTAGAAGTGCTCACGGAACCTGAATCCAAATCTCTGGGAAGGCGTGGTAATGGCCGGTTACCATTTTGGTTCAAACTCTAATTATAAATTCAAAAATTCGTTGCAAATTTGCTGATATGGTTGGAAAGTGGCAATCAGTCTGGCCGGATGAGCAATTCAGCAATCTATTAGAAGTGCTCATGGAACCTGAGCCCAAATCTCTGGGAAGGCGTGTTAATGGCCGTTTACCATTTTGGTTCAAAGTCTAATTATAAATTCAAAAGTTCGTTACAAATTTCCTGATCTGGTTGAAGAGTGGCAATCAGTCTGGCCGAATGAGCAATTTAGCAACCTATTAGAATTGCCTACGGAACCTGAGTCCAAAGCTCTGGGAAGGCGTGTTAATGGCCGTTTACCATTTTGGTTCAAACTCTAATTATAAATGCAAAAATTCGTTACAAATTTGCTGATCTGGTTGGAAAATGGCAATTAGTCTGGCCGGATGAGCAATTTAGCAACCTATTAGAAGTGCACTCGGAACCTGAGTCCAAATCTCTGGGAAGGCGTGTTAGTGGCCATTTACCATTTTCGACCAAACTCTAATTATAAACTCAAATATTCGTTACAAATTTGCTGATCTGGTTGGAAAGTGGCAATCAGTCTGGCCGGATGAACAATTTAGCAACCGATTAGAAGTGCACACGGAACCTGAGTCCAAATCTCTGGGAAGGCGTGCTAGTGGCCATTTACCATTTTCGACCAAACTCTAATTATAAACTCAAAAATTCGTTGCACATTTGCTGATCTGGTTGAAAAACAGCAAACAGGCTGGCCAGATGTGCAATTTAAGAACCTATTAGAAGTGCTCACGGAACCTGAGTCCAAATCTCTGGGAAGGCGTGTTAATGGCCGTTTACCATTTTGGTTCAAACTCTAATTATAAATTCAAAAATTCGTTACAAACTTGCGGATCTGGTTGAAGAGTGGCAATCAGTCTGGCCGAATGAGCAATTTAGCAACCTACTATAATTGCTCACGGAACCTGAGTCCAAATCTCTGGGAAGGCGTGTTAATGGCCGTTTACCATTTTGTTCAAACTCTAATTATAAATTCAAAAATTCGTTACAAATTTGCTGATCTGGTTGAAAAACAGCAAACAGGCTGGCCAGATGCGCAATTTAAGAACCTATTAGAAGTGTTCACGGAACCTGAGTCCAAATCTCTGGGAAGGCGTGGTAATGGCCGTTTACCATTTTGGTTCAAACTCTAATTATAAATTCAAAAATTCGTTGCAAATTTGCTGATCTGGTTGGAAAGTGGCAATCAGTCTGGCCGGACGAGCAATTTAGCAACCTATTAGAATTGCTCACGGAACCTGAGTCCAAATTTCTGGGAAGGCGTGTTAATGGCCGTTCACCATTTTGGTTCAAACTCCAATTATAAATTCAAAAATTCGTTACAAATTTGCTGATCTGGTTGAAGAGTGGCAATCAGTCTGGCCGGATGAGCAATTCAGCAACCTATTGGAATTGCCCACGGAACCTGAGTCCAAATCTCTGGGAAGGCGTGTTAATGGCCGTTTACCATTTTGGTTCAAACTCTAATTATAAATGCAAAAATTCGTTGCAAATTTGCTGATCTGGTTAGAAAGCCGCAATCAGTCTGGCCAGATGAGCAGTTTAGCGAGCTATTAGAATTGCTCACGGAACCTGAGTCCAAATCTCTGGGAAGGCGTGTTAATGGCCGTTTACCATTTTGGTTCAAACTCTAATTATAAATTCAAAAATTCGTTACAAATTTGCTGATCTGGTTGGAAAGTGGCAATCAGGCTGGCCAGATGAGCAATTTAGCAACCTATTAGAAGTGCTTACGGAACTTGAGTCCAAATCTCTGGGAAGGCGTGTTAATGGCCGTTTACCATTTTGGTTCAAACTCTAATTATAAATTCAAAAATTCGTTGCAAATTTGCTGATCTGGTTAGAAAGCGGCAATCAGTTTGGCCAGATGAGCAAATCAGCGAGCTATTAGAATTGACCATGGAACCTGAGTCCAAATCTCTGGGAAGGCGTGTTAATGGCCGTTTACCATTTTGGTTCAAACTCTAAATATAAATTCAAAAATTCGTTGCAAATTTGCTGATCTGGTTGGAAAGTGGCAATCAGTCTGGCCGGATGAGCAATTTAGCAACCTATTAGAAGTGCTTACGGAACTTGAGTCCAAATCTCTGGGAAGGCGTGTTAATGGCCGTTTACCATTTTGGTTCAAACTCTAATTATAAATTCAAAAATTCGTTGCAAATTTGCTGATCTGGTTGGAAAGTGGCAATCAGTCTGGCCGGACGAGCAATTTAGCAACCTATTAGAATTGCTCACGGAACCTGAGTCCAAATCTCTGGGAAGGCGTGTTAATGGCCGTTCACCATTTTGGTTCAAACTCCAATTATAAATTCAAAAATTCGTTACAAATTTGCTGATCTGGTTGAAGAGTGGCAATCAGTCTGGCCGAATGAGCAATTCAGCAACCTATTAGAATTGCCCACGGAACCTGAGTCCAAATCTCTGGGAAGGCGTCTTAATGGCCGTTTACCATTTTGGTTCAAACTCTAATTATAAACTCAAAAATTCGTTGCAAATTTGCTGATCTGGTTGGAAAGTGGCAATCAGGCTGGTCGGATGAGCAATTTAGCAACCTATTAGAAGTGCATACGGAACTTGAGTCCAAATCTCTGGGAAGGCGTGTTAATGGCTGTTTACCATTTTGGTTCAAACTCTAATTATAAATTCAAAAATTCGTTACAAATTTGCTGATCTGGTTGGAAAGTGGCAATCAGTCTGGCCGAATGAGCAATTTAGCAACCTATTAGAATTGCCCATGGAACCTGAGTCCAAATCTCTGGGAAGGCGTGTTAATGGCCGTTCACCATTTTGGTTCAAACTCTAAATATAAATTCAAAAATTCGTTGCAAATTTGCTGATCTGGTTGGAAAGTGGCAATCAGGCTGGTCGGATGAGCAATTTAGCAACCTATTAGAAGTGCTTACGGAACTTGAGTCCAAATCTCTGGGAAGGCGTGTTAATGGCCGTTTACCATTTTGGTTCAAACTCTAATTATAAATTCAAAAATTCGTTACAAATTTGCTGATCTGGTTGAAGAGTGGCAATCAGTCTGGCCGAATGAGCAATTTAGCAATCTATTAGAATTGCCCATGGAACCTGAGTCCAAATCTCTGGGAAGGCGTGTTAATGGCCGTTTACCATTTTGGTTCAAACTCTAAATATAAATTCAAAAATTCGTTGCAAATTTGCTGATCTGGTTAGAAAGCGGCAATCAGTCTGGCCATATGAGCAGTTTAGCGAGCTATTAGAAGTGCCCACGGAACCTGAGTCCAAATCTCTGGGAAGGTGTATTAATGGCCGTTTACCATTTTGGTTCAAACTCTAATTATAAATTCAAAAATTCGTTGCTAATTTGCTGATCTGGTTGGAAAGTGGCAATCAGTCTGGTCGGATGAGCAATTTAGCAACCGATTAGAATTGCTCACGGAACCTGAGTCCAAATCTCTGGGAAGGTGTGTTAATGGCCGTTTACCATTTTGGTCCAAACTCTAATTATAAATTCAAAAATTCATGATCTGGTTGGAAAGTAGCAAACAGGTTGACCGGATGAGTTATTTAGCAGCCTATTAGAAGTGCTCACGGAACCTGAGTATACATCTCTTTTCGCTCAAACTCACAATTGATTTACAATAATTTGAAAGGAATTTGCATTACATTTACATTTTAAAACTATTTTAGGCGCTAGCGCCATTTCAAAGCGGAACTCAATCTCTGAGCAGAAAATCTAAGTATTATTTAAAATATTTCATCAAAATTTTAGTTCAACATACAATTTTGAATCATTTTTATAATCTTATTGATAAAATTTTGTTTGAAACGATTGTATATAATTGTACAATAAACACTTTTATTGTATTTTAAATTCCAATTCGTATTCCCAGATGGATTCTGATAAGAAACTACAATAAATGTACAGAAACCAACCGGAATAATTTAGTACATTAAAATATTTAGTACGAAACGTTGATATTTCATCCGCAATACGGTTTTATAATTTTAAAAGTGGTGACACTATACGTATATGGCCAAATCAAAAACTAATAAGTTGGTATGTATGTAGGCTTATAAAATGTACGCATTATTTAATTATTGAAGGCAAAATAAATTTTCATTATTATGAACGTGAATTATGTTTATTTATCTCCACTTTTGATCAATTGTTTTTGCATTTTGAAGATAGCATTCATTGGTTCATTCGCAATGGTAATTTTCTTACACAAAAATAATAATCCGGTAAAAATTGTTTAAATGATTAATTAATTAATCAATCTATTTATTTGAACAAACATTAAATGGTAATAATTTGATAGATAATTTGATTTGATAATTTTATAAGCTTGCATAAAAACTGCATAGAATCAACGACGTATGACTATATATAGATACTTGGATGCGCCAAACATGTTTCTTGTTTTGAGAGAAGCTTTTGCTCAGCTTTTGCAGCACCCTTGCGCAAAGTGAATTCACATTACACCAAAATACTTTGAATAATACGAGCGCAATTTTAAACTCTAAAAATTCTTTCTTTATCTTACTTGTAAAATCGGGCTGTGTGTCAAGTTGCAATGTAAATTTTTAAATTGTTGTAAATAATCAAATTGTTTTCCTTCTAATAATCTTTTAAAAATTTGATAATTTACACAAAAACCTTAATGAAAAATATTTTTCAGTAAAAAAAGAACTAGATAGAAATATAAATTCGCCACATATCAAAATGAAACATAAACAAATCAGAAAAGGTCTTTTGATAAAATCGCTTGATTTAGTGGTTGTCATAATAAAAAGAAAACATACTAACCAAACTATTTTTATAGGAACATTCTAATATACTTACACAAAAAAGGATTTTACAAAAAGTATTTCTCGCACATTAAGATCGTTTATGGTTAGAAAATATTATAGTGAATGTGAATTCTTCGTGAGTAGAAGTTTTTTAAAATAGTTTGTATTTGATACCAATCAAATTTAAATTCCTGTTAAAAAATATTTATTGCCAAAGTAAATTTTTTTGTGAAGTTTTGTGATTGTGCTGTCTTCGTCGAGATGTCAAAATTGAACTATAAAATGTTCCCATAAATTTTATTTTCTTTCAACCAAATAATAGGGTGACACTAATATGATTTGTTGATAAACTTCCTCCGTTTGGTTTGTCTGTATATTTTACTGAATAAATAATTTTCCATTGTGAGGCTGCAAAAATAAATTGTCTCGTCAGAATAACAAAGTCATTAATAAGGCGACGTGTATGGTGTATAATGAAAGGACTTACCAATGTTTAAAAATTGCTTTGAGTTAATTAATAAATTTATAACGATTAAATGTTACTAATATTTTATATAATTATTTTTATAATTATTTTAATAAATTTGTATTTAAATAAAATATTATTCTTATTCAAATTTATTAATTTAATTTATGATTGTACATATATAGTAGATTTATTCAAACTAATTATATTTGTTCTTTATTTACTAATTACTATATGTCATATGTAATGACGGGGCAGGGTTTGTACGGCCTGGTGGTGGTGAGCGCCAATTGTAATTTCAGTATAAACAACCTAATGCCAAATTCCAATCTATTCTTTCCCGTCGGTGTTGAAATCTGGTGGATGACAACAAGAACCATATTTCCGTTTTGACGTCCCATTTGGTTTATAAATAATAATAATGAAGTTCGATCAGTTTTAAACTTATTTTTTATCAACATATTTATGGGGTACGCTAGCTATTCTTACGATAAAAGTAAAAGGGTAAAGTTGTTAAGTAAAAGTTTTGTTCATTGGGAAGTCGACTGCTAATTAGTAGATTTGCGGCAAGAAACTAAGTTATGACAGCTCGACTTAAATAACTTATTATTTTTAATTTTTTACTTTTTATCGTTGCTATTTGGATTTCAATAAATGAAACAATTCGACAAAATTGATGCGAGTCAGCTGTAACATAACTGATGTTATTTTGCATTATTTTCCTCGCACAATCGACATCAGCTACACATGTAACAACGATAGTAGTGTTAGAAAGAAACAAAATTATTTTATTCCGGTCAACATTTTCAAAATTGTCGAGAAAGATCTTGAAGATTTACAAAATATTTTTGACATTCGAACAGTGAACTGCCGTACTTGTAAAGCCGTGTTAACTGAAGGCACGATCAGCGTAAATAGTGGTATAGCGCTATTGGATGTCCAACGCGCAAACATGGACAGTTACAACATACAAATCAGGAAGATACAACAAGTACTCGAGATATCAGATGAGATATTAATTTTAAAGGGCATCATACATTTTGATCGGCCAACCGAGCCATTTGATCAATATAGCATTGCTCATTATAAATCTTTTATACTACGTCCAAATGGAGATTGGGAAGTGTATGACGATCTTAGGAGACCATCGATGAAGATCGATGATAATAAATTAATTAACCCCTCAGTTTTAGTATATGCTCGTACTTAACAAAACCGTTATGAATTAAATAAAAATTATTAAGAAAATAAACAGAAAATATTGGGTTTCATTTTATGTTTCATCTCTCCAATTTTATTTATACAGTCATTTTTTTCTTGAAATAATATTTCGTTGATACAAACATTAGTTTATGAACATGACACGGTATTACCAACCCTTCGGCCACCATGCAAATTTATTGAAAATTGTATAACCTATATTAATGATGGAATGAGCAAGGTAAGTAAGCTTTTCAAAAGGCCTAATATAATTCTAGTTGCCTGTTATGAAACAAATCCGAAATCGTTTTTTTCGATCACAGCGGATTTATTAATAGTAATTTGTTTATACTCTTTCTATCTAATAAGCCGATTTTTTTTTTGTTATCGAAAAATTCCAAATCGAAAAAGTTTCATAATAGGCCTCCTGATATAATCGGATGAATGCTAGGTATTGTGCGTATAGTATTTTCCCGTTTTTATGACACTATCCCCAGCAAGTAAAAAATATACTTACACTCGTATGCATTATATTAGTGATCAAATGCAACCAATTTAACTCAAACGTTAAAGAATAAGTTTTAATAACTAAATTTGAAAGCTTTTTTCATTTTAAATTCTACGTTGTAACTGAACTTCGTGAATTTGGCGCCAAATTAAAAATGAAACCGTTAGTAAATTTATAATATTAGTTTTGTAAACCCCAGGTTACATGAAGGACGAATAAAAAACGATTAAAAAATGTATTTTAAATTTGATACCAGTGGATGTAACTAATACCAATTGTACACATGTTATCCAAACTTTTAGATGAACACCAAGATGGAATATTAACTCTCAAAATTAAACAACGAACAAAATGTTAGAGGTTTAAATTGGGAAACATCGCAAATTTTCTGTAAGAAAATTGTTCGCAAAAATTTCGACAAGGCCAGTTTTAACAGTTTTTCAAGATACACCATGAAACAAAAAATTGAAACAGTTCTAGTTTGCTTAATATTTGATAAGAATTATCTGCATATGAAAAGAAACATTTCTAACAATATACTTACTAAAAGTATTATTTTTAGTATTATTATATATTCTAAATGAACGGATTAATTTGTCACCAGAGTCAAAGCGGTAAGTTTCTGAACTAAAGTGTTGGTCATAAAATGGGAGCTTTTCCAAAAATTTCAATTATGATTCTTTTATATTTCACATGGTTTTATTAGATGTAACTGTTCCTAGCACCATACCGGTAGTTTTGAGTATTAACGTACTTCAACTTATTTAGTATGATGTATATAGTCTATATCTATACCAAACAAAGCCAGCGTCAAAACACTGTATTTGGAAAATAAATTACTGATAAAAAAAATTTCTTCGTCGAAAATCTTAAAAACGATAAGCCACACAATCATATCAGAATGAGAAAAAATGTATCTATAATCAGCGCCACAATGGTAATTTGGAGTACCAATTGGCTTTTGGTTAATTTCTGACATTATTTAAGATCTTTTCAATGATATATTACACTTATATATTCTACAATACAAATAATAATTAGCTACCAGCGGCAAAACCGTGGATTTATCAACTAACGCACTAATAACAATTTTGTAGCTTTTTCCAAGACCTTACAAATAATATGCTACTTTATTATGTGACAATGAGCAAAGTTTAAGCTGATAACAGCGCTAGAACGGTAGTTTTGAATACTATGGTGATTCCACTATGGTGAATCGTACGTGATCCAAGGGCAATACGAACTTTTTAATTTTACAGATTTTTTAATAATGCGTGTGTAATTGGTTATTAGCTCTTCATATTTCTCTGTAATGTGAGACAAAATTATGTCAGGTTCAAAACAATTTACATCCAGATTTATCAAATAGTTTTCAAATTCAGTATTTACTCGATTGTAATCAATTATTTTCTTTTCTAAGGGTTTATTAACTTTTTTTTATTTTGTACGAGAAATGTGAAGCAATAAAATTTTGATCACTAATGTCAGAGAATATAGTTGAATTCACAACCTTCTGCAACCCATTAAACCCACAAAGAACATGGTCATGGATATTTCCTGATTTAGAACGAGTTTCAAAATTATTCGTTGCAACTATTCCATAACTTAACAATAAATTTGTATAGTCAGTCATTACAGGAGTTGATTTATTTATAGGTATATTAATATCACCTAGTATAAAGTTGTTATACGTTTTATGAATAACTAACTCTAATTCTCTAAAGAAAATATCAATATTCGAGTGGGGTGGGCGATAAAACGCAGTGATATAATTTCGTGAAATTATCGTCTGAAATTTTTCGTCTTATTTATATAAACTGAAAATCCAATTTTGATTCGTCGGTTTTAATTATATCGAAGTTTATATCATTCCTAATATACATTACAATACCACCACCGATTCTATCATCTCTGCCCGAGAAAACACTTCTGAAACCATTTATATTATAAAAGTTAACATTTTGGGTTTTAATCCAAGTCTCACTAATAATAATTATATGAAAATCGGAGTTAAGATTTTCAATGAATTCGAGAATCGAGTGAAATTTATCAAAATTATTCATACTACAGGCATTAAATTGTATAACGTGTAAATCCAAGTTAGAGCTTTTGATCGAATTGATATATTTATTGTAGTCGGGCCCGCCAAGAAAGTATTTATTTATACAATTATCACTAAATATATTATCTAAGTTGTAGCTAGCCATTAAATAAACAAAAATACTAATATTCCACTCAAATATTACAGGACTAATCATAATCACACTACTCTCAAATAAATTAAAAAAATAAACAAAAACAAAATGCTGTAATGGATGGTTTTGTTCTCCACTACAATAATTTTTGACAATTTAAACATTTGTATTCGTAACATTTGTAACATTTGTATCTCTATTTATACTATAGCGCCTAAAAGTATATGTATTTGTACTTGAAAAAATAAAATTAGAAAAACGGAATGAAACCAAAAAGTTGACGCTACATGTCATATAACTGGATGACAAAATTTCATAACAAAAAACTATAAACAAATCTCTATGGACATGGATTAAAATTATGTAAACGGTATGTAAAATTATGTAAACGGTATTATGTAACGGTAAGTTCCAAAAAATATATAAATATAACAAATAAATATTTAAATAAATAACTTAAAGAAATACTTAATTTATAATTTATAATTTGAATTTCCGGAATCATCGGCCTGGACGTTGGATTGCAGTTGCACTTAAGATGTAGAACTGGAACAGCTGTTGATGATGCGATTGATGTCATTGAATGAATGTGTGTGATAAACTTTTGAATCAGTTGATTTGCGTAAGTAAATTTTGTTTTCATTACACCACAGAAATTGAAATTTATACTTGTGTTTAACATTTTTAGCTTCGCTGTATAATTTGGATTGGTGTTTTGTGAGATGGTGCATAACGATGTTGTCAGCCGGATCATAAAGATAAATTGATTTTTTTGTTTTACGAAATGCTGTTAAGATTTTAGATTTTAAACTATTGATTTTAAAATGACTATATACGAGTTTTTTAATTGTGAATTTGAGGCATTGTTATGAGACATATGTTTAACTGCCATAATATCTTCTTTAGAAATTTGTACACCAATTTTGTTAACAACATCACTTATTGAATTAAAAATCTTATTATCATTTCCAGATGGTAGACCAACCATAACAATATTTGTTTTATTTAAATCCTGATTTGCATGATCAAGCTGAGCCTCCATGTAGTAAATGTTTTGCTCCTGCGCCTCGTATCTTGTTTCTACAGAAGAAACTTTTTCATTCAGGCCCTGATATTCTTTAGATAAACGTGTAACAGAGTCTCTTATATCATCCATTGAATTACACAGGAAGCTGAGGGAATTTTTGAACGTTTCGAGCTGATGTTGTACACTTCTCAGAATTTGTATAACTTCACTGAGTGTTGGATTATCAGAGCTCAATTGAACAACTATTTCGTCATCACCACTATTAGAAAAGATTTATTGGTATTGGTACGACAATCGGGACACACCTATGTAGCGGATCCAGTTTTGAGGCCATTTAACATTTCATCTGAGATTTCCGCGCATTTCGTGTGAAAGATTCTATCACAAGACACACATTTTACACCAGCAAACCTTCCCTTAGAGATGTATTTGTTACACTTGTCACAGTTTCCATTCATGATAAACAAAGACAATTTTTAGCGGCAAAATGTTCACAGATGACTTATAATTATATAAAAATAATTTAGATATATTTGTAACTTGAGAATATTTTTATGGGGGGTCGAAATGGATCGTCGCAGAGGAAAGACGTGTTTTTGTCTCCCCTTTAAATAAATTAATATTTTAATTCAAATCAGTGTAATTAACTAATAAATTAATAATATACATATATGTGTTGATAAATAAATAAATAATAATGTCAATAATAATTTGTGTGAATTTAATTAGTGAAGTGAAAAGTTATATTGTTTAGTTATATAATATGTGTATGGTGCGCTTGCAATAGTGTGGAATATATAAATAACAATTTTTGTTTTTATGTATGTATTTTGATACCGTTGCTTGAATGCATCATACGCATTGCATGCAAACGTTTTTTGTGTAAAACTTTTTGATTCCAAAGGATGCGTAAGATCAGTGTATTTTTCATTTTTTCATTGTTTTAATACATATTTTAATACATATTAACACAAATTTGTTGCAATTTTAAGTATATAAATATATTTTATGGTGGGTTATTCGAGTATTGTCTGCGTGAGAAAGGGTTTTTCATTTCTGTTGTTCTGTTTAGTACACTCGCTAACATTTTTTGTCGTTGTTTTGCTATGGAGAGTATGCATGTATCGATGATTATTTTTCGTTTTATCTGATTTTCGTAATTTATGTACATCAGTGTTTACTCGAACATAAATAATGGTGTAAATGTTTTATTATATAAAAAGAGTAAAAGACGCAGATCATGAATTTTTATGTTTTTTTGTTATCATTGATGTGTATGTATAAACACATGTTTGCCATATGCATTTATAAACACAAAATAGTCTCTATTTCATTTATACAGTTTGTTTTCGCATAATTTTTTGGTTAGGTAGAAATAAAGGATGCATCCGAAATTGTAACAAGCAAGACACATTTTAAACAAAATACGATGCACCTTTTAGGTGCATTTTGAACATTATCTTTTATGATTGTTCTCTCTACTGCATGTGTAATAATAAAACACCATAACAGATTTCTAATGGAGGGACGATTTTCTACGAGTTATCTCATATATTGACTTCAACTCCACTTTGAGTGCAAGCAACGATATTGAGATTCTGACAATTAATTTTTATTTTGTAGTGTTTTAATGTTTTGAACAATCCGTCAATAATAAGAAACTGCGAATATATATTTCGTCATTAAAGAAACAAAAGGTAACAGAACTGTTTATAAACTAAATCAGCGTACACAAGTTATCTCACTATCTTAACACGGTCTTAGGTCTTTCCCAAGAACAATAATTATATTTTACTTATGCAATCTGACATTATCGCCGATCCTAAGCTTTTCTGGCACTTGATCAATTAAAAGAAAGAACAGGCGAATTTCCGTAAACTAAAGTAAAATGATCAATATTTTAATGTCTCCAAAATTATAGCTAATCATGTTGTTAAATTTTTTACTAAATCGTTTTAAACAATCCTGATGAGCCACACGCGGATTGTTTCAAGTACATCAACAATTGTCGCAAAAAACATATTTTTATTCCTTTCTAATCGATTACGATACTTTACACATAGTCAAACTAAGATTTTTCTATGGGCCCCGATGGACGGCTGTCTATTGTCTTTAAAAATGGTAAAACTATTCTGGCACAACCACTCGATGAACTTCTCATAAAATCACTTATGGTAGGGACAATTCGAAGATTCATACCTCCTCACAGTAATGCGCTTCTTATGTAACTCTAAATGAATCAAGCTGTAGTGGAGACGGCAGCATGAATTAAAAATCTGAATTGAAAAAGTTTTTTTTTTTTTTTTCTGAACTAAAATGAGTGTTTTTTATTCATTTTACAAAATGAATTAATATTTGTAAGTTGGTTGCGGAGTTGCAGGAGGAGAGAATTAAATTAATAAATGTTTATTTTATTTAGGTAGCAGGAAAATATTAATTTAGTATTAATTTCTAGGTAGTTTTAAAATACTCGTGAAATTATATTTCTTGGTATTGTGTATTGTGGATTGTGTAGATTAGAATTGTATTGTCATTATTTTACTAACTATTGATATTATCTAGGTGTATGTATCCGGGCTAATTTTATCAATCAATTTTATTTAGGAAGCTGGAAAATATTAATATAGTTTTAAATTTCAGGGAATTTGCAAATACATGTGAATTAATAACATTTTTCTTAGGTTGCTGATTTGTATGAAGCAATTGTTGATGTCCGATACCATCGTTATCCTTTTAACCTAATAAACCATTATCCTTCTTGTAGATTAGTATTGTGTTGTCTTTGTGTTACTAACTATCGGCTATACCTAGGTGTCTGTAACCGGGCCGATTCTGTCCCACTTAATTAACCTATCCAATCCTTCGGTTTTATTATGTGTAAAAAGAGTGTACGGTGGACCAGGCGTCATCCGGGAATTCAAGTGTAAGAACTTGGTCGTACATTTATAATCAATCAATCAATCAATCAATTTGTAACTTGAGAATATTTTTATAAGTATGAAATCGAAACAAAATAAATTTATGTGTATTAAAATCTGTATAGTTAAAATTATTTTTTCTAAACTGATTATAATTATTATATACTGATTTAGTGTTAATTTTTGTGAACTGGTCACTTTGACAGCAGAATAAATGATTAGTTTTAAGAAGCGTAGTATGTATTTAACTTAATGAAAGCCGTATTCAATTGTTTTGAATTATTTGAATCAACGGAATTAAATAGTGAATTAAAATCGTACTCTTTTCAGATACAATTTTGAGCAAGTGATACATCTGAATGAGAATTGCGCTGAGTGTGTAGTTGATGTTCTTTATAGTTTTTATTTTTAAATAGCATATCTTTAAATTTTTTGAGCTTTTTTTACAGTGGAGTGACTGAGTAAAAAAATTATCTAATTTAAATTGATAGAACTTACTGAATTAATTAAATACTCAAAAAAATATAGAATTTCAGTTACAATTATATTAATATATAGTTACTCAATTTTTGTGAATACCTCCAAATATAACAAAATGTAACTAAAAATAGGGCAATAATTTTTTCCGGCGAATTATAAGGAAAAAATCGACAAAATCTTTAATTTTGCAAACTAAGAAGGGAAACGTCATATTAGTTATATGGGTTCCCTAGTAGAAAAAATCGACCAGCAATACAAAAAAAGTATACTACAAAATACCAAAACAAATTAGTTTTGGTATTTAACCTATACAGTACAAAAACATCATTAATGATAAATTACTATTTTGGAGTTTTTTAAATTGATTAAAATATTTCAACAATGCACTTATTTAAAATATTTTAAGTTTAGTATTTTCACTGGTCTAAAACTTTCAAACCAATCCCTAATGGAAAAAATTGGGTATATGCATAGTAAAAATAAGCTAATGATACTTTGAAAACAATTGAGGAATATAATGGTTGTGGCCAACACACGACTTTCTCTTACGACAAATGTACATAAATCTCCAATACACAATCAAAAATCAATCTGATTGCTTAAATTTCAAAAAACCAACCAGTTTAACCTTTGTTGAAAATGTAATCTTCATTGCAAAAACTGAAAAGTTCTTATGGAAGTTCCACTTCTGACACGCAGGTGCCTAACATATCTCGCATAACTCTCTCAATTTATGGAAAAAGCTTTCTTATGAAGTTTTGCCTGCTCTATAAATATGCCGATTTTTGGTGAAATAAAGTTTTTATTATCAAAACTCGTTATTCCCGATAAAATTTTAAATATGACCTAAACTAGTTTTGCTTGAAATTTAAAATACAATCTTTTTATTTAAACCGTTTTTCGTATATGTTATATACTTTTAAAAATATTGCAAAAAAACGAAAAATCTCGTATGGAAGCTGCCACTTTCAGTGGACCGATGTTGTGTAAAAAACCAGAGGATCGCCCAATTTATGAAAAAAGCTTAAATATGAAGTTTCATCCTGAAGAAGCAATCTTTATGGGCTGTATATGGATCAAATTTTTACTGAAAATTAGTTACCGACTAAAATCGTAATGCTGCTTCAATTTTGGAAAACTGATCTGGAACGGTATCGTTATACCCGTTATAGTATAGCCGTTTTTCTGTAAAATTATATACTTTTCAAAATCTATGCAAAAAGAAAAGGTTCCATTTGAAGCTGCCACTTTCAGTGGAAAAACGAAAAAACTCCTCACTCCCAAGGCAATTCGTTAATTGGGCCATAATAAAACAAGAAGAAAATGAGAATTTGTCAAGCAAATTATCTTTACCTATGAAGCTCATTTTGAAATTGGCGGCTATGTCAACAAACAAAACTGCCGCATTTGAACTAAAAAAAATCCTAGAGAATTGTTTGAAAAGATAATGAAACCAAAAAATGTTACTGTATGGTGTGGATTTTGGTGTGGTGGCGTAATTGATCCATATTTTTTCGAAAATCAAAATGGCAATGCAATTACCACGAACGAAGCTTGATATCGAGAGATGATTAGAAACTTGTTGTGGAGTCAATTGGAAGAGATTGATGTGCAGAATATGCGGTTTCAACAGGACGGTGCAATATGCCACACAGCATCGGAATCAATCGATCTATTGAATGAAGTTCAATCATCGAATAATTTCTCGAATAACACAAATGAATTGACCACAAAGATCATGCGATTTGACGCCATTTTACTTCTTCTTATCGAGTTTTTTGAAAAGTAAAATTTATGCGGATAATCCTCAAAATTTTCAACACCTCAAAGACAACATCATCGAACAAATATCACTAATTGAACCATCACTATTCGAAAAAGTTATTCAAAATTTTGGTAAAATATTGACAGCCTGCCATGCTAGCACAGGGGGTCATTTGGACGTTATTCTTTTTCATTATTAACCGGAACCAATGTACTTTAATTTCCAATAAAAATAAATAAGGATTTTACACAATTAATGTCTTTTATTTAATATTTAAAGAGATACCTCAAATTTCAACACTCTTACAATACATACAATACAAAGGCAGAACTTTTAGACCATTAAAAGTTAGTTTTTAAACAATTTAAGAACGGAAACATGCAAGCACAAATTGACAAATGTAAATTTATGGAACAAAGAATCAAACTTTTGGGTACTATAGTACATATCAATGGAATTGAACCCGATCCAGACAAAGTAAACACTATAGAAAAATTGTCTTTACCTTAAAACAATTCGTACATTGACTTTGTAGGCTACTACTGACGTTTTATTACGGACATAGCAGATAAAACAAAACAAATAACCAATTTATTAAAAAATGAAGCAAAAGTAGGCATCCACAATATTGAATGTAGTGTTGTAAGTGTTCTGAACACTGCGGAAATGTTGCATAAAAAACCCATGCTACAATACCCTACTTAAAAAAAATCGTTAGACAACAGACACATTCGAAGTAGTAATTGGAGCAATTTTTGCGTCAAGATGATACAGACCTGCCAGTAGCATACGCTAGCAGAAAATTAAAC
Source organism: Nephrotoma guestfalica (assembly GCA_963691935.1). NCBI lineage: Eukaryota > Metazoa > Arthropoda > Insecta > Diptera > Tipulidae > Nephrotoma > Nephrotoma guestfalica. The sequence continues at coordinate 168,339,498 of OY829913.1, read as the reverse complement.
CCTTCAGAGCAAAAATATGATGTTACAAACAAAGATTATCACCATAGTGATAGTTTTTATTGTTAATTAAATAAGAGATTTATGTCATACAAAAAAGTGAAAACATGATTAATCATGAAACAAATACAAACAAAGAGTTTTTAATCTTTGTTTGGGCCACCAAACATTTTAAACCTTATACCTTTATTGTACAAAACTTGACATATATAAGGACCATTAACCGTTAGAATGCTTAATAAACATAAGAGGTTACTTGCCAAAATTTATACAATGAAAATTGAAACTTGCAGAATTAAACTATACCTTCTAACACAAAAATCAATAAATAGGACGGAAAATCCGAACCAAAAAGCAAATTCAGATCAAGATCCGGAAGATAATGCACCATTAGCTTAAATAAACCAGACACAAGAAATAACCGAAAATTTAACGAAATTTGGTTCGGTAGATATCCGAAGGCCTTTGGTGATTTGTGTAGATTATAGCCTGAATTATTTGTAAAATTATTAAATTTACCTGGACCAAATATGAATCAAATAGGTTAAAATTTGACCGAGTTATTATGATAAACCTGAATACGAACTTTTGTTCACGAGACACCTGAAAGATTTCAGAGATTTATATTATTTATATCCATAAGTTCCGGTAGTATTATTAAACTGACCCGTAAATTCCCGTTTAATGCTAAATGTCATTGAGTAATAATTTTGTTATTTATTGGTAATTTCTGCCTTGGTTTTCAAATAATTATCGGTTTTGCTTCTTTAACAAGGCTATTCAAGCGACCAATTCAAACTAAATGAATGATACAAATACAAAGTCATTAGTCATTCTCATTAGTCATTGAACCGGAATTCATGCCTTGGACTAAATATGATACAAATCGGCTAAAATCTGTCTGAGTTATTATGCAAAGTACGAAAATTGAACGAGCTATTGTTCGGGAGTTACTCGAAAGTTTTCGATGATTCATGTTAATTACATCAATAATTATTACTAATAATATTAATCTAACCTGGACCAAATATGATACAAATCGGTTAAAATTTGTTTGGGTTTGTGGTCCTTCTCGGCATGCAAATCATACATGACTATCGGTTTAGCGGCTGGAGCTCCAATTCGACACAGACAGATGCATGAAGTTTTTTGTATTTAGACTGTGTCGGATTGTGTGATAAATATTTTCTAGCACAAATATTAGACACTAACGTGAACAATTTTTCCTTTTGAAAATTTTTTCTAATTTGCTGCCCGAATCCTGTGATAATTTTTTTGATAAAATTTCTTGCCATTCAATTTAATTTTGAGTTAAAAATTGAGATAGTTATCGTAAAACGATTTAAGATTTCGTTATAAATAAATAAAAAGATTTAAAATCATAAACACAAATTTATTTATTATAGTTTGTCTTTGGATTGAATTAATTTTATAGATCAAAATACAATATTGCTGTTGAGTATTAATACTTCAGTTCGGAGTGTCGATTTTGTACCAACAATGACAGTGTGAGGTAAGCAAGCCGAAAAAATATAGTAGTGGTAATTTTGTTTGTAAAAAACAGACAAGAAATAATCCAATTTTTAAAATTTTGTTATTTAATCGAATTTGTTCTTTCTGCACACTAATAGCAATAACCTCGTATCTACATTAGATAAAAGGATGTATTATACCATTTTAGAATCTGCATTAAACACGCGTGTTTTTAAAATAGTTGGCCACTTAGGTTCACATACATTTTTTTTCACAAAAGACGCTCAAACTTTTATAAAAAAAATATTTTCCACATTTCATGCTGAAAATTAAAGTTTAGATTTTTTATTTCAAAAAAATTGCAACAGCTACTCATACTAATTACTGCATATCTATTAGTATAGTCCATTAAGAATATTATAACACCAAAAACCGATGGATATAATTTATTTGTAGCCGTGGTGATCCGAAACGTAAAGTAAAGTGAAAAAATGGGCTTTTCCTTAAAAAAAAGATATATCTTAGGTACTACTTGGGATATATTTTTTTTTGTATTTTATTTTGAGCGCCCAATAGCTCTACTATAAGGTGTTTCAGGCTTATCCATTCATTCTGGGACACCCTGTATATGTACACAAAATTATTGCTCACCTCGCCAAGGTGCAAGGAACATTAGGTGTTCAATGTAGGCAAATTAATCCTTTCGATAAAAAATGTTTCGGGATGTTTATGTATGTGTAGCCAACCAACAACCGATTTCATTTTACAACTGATATAAGAAAAAGTAGAAAGTAGAATAAAATAACTATTCTCTCAAAATTCAATAAAATTAAGATTTCTTATCAGCCTCTATTTTAAATATTTCACCGTTCTCTATAGTTACATAATTAAAATACCTTAACCTCTTCTAAATAATGTTACAAAAAACCTAACCAAACTATTTCTTTTGGTTAGTCGATTTCTGCAAAACTCTGGGAAAAAATTGTTTGACCGTGCGCAGACAAGTGGCTGAAAACCAAGGCAAGCCGCCAACACATTTACATATATACATTTACATACGTATTCCTCATTAACAGGTTATAGGAGCTCTTGTTTTCGATATAGAATAAATAATAAAACAGCACGGCTGGTGTTTTCAAACTGTGGTGTGTTGTATCTGTTTCTAATTATCATAATCTCAGGCTAAAGTTGCCCGTTGTTCTCAAAATATTAAAACTGAATTAGAGATCATCTTTTAATTTATATATCTTAAATTAGTTTCTCGGTTGACGAAGAATAACCAATTGGTAAGTAACCACTGTTACAATAATTTCTTTGTTCTAACTAGAACTGCCCAGCTCAAACGTTTTCTGCCAACGTTCTGTGGTGTCCAACATGCAAGGTATGTTTGCATTTTAATGCCGGGATAATGACTGTACGTGCATGCCGTTCATGCTTTCCTTCCTTCCAATAAAGTGCCCATTAGGAATGACAATCTTTGGAGCTTAAATCCAAAGATTGTCATTCCTAATGGGCACTTTATTTTGAAAGCATTATATCAATTGTACATTGCTTTTCTTAACATAAAGCAAGATCCTCTAAGTTCATACATAAATGGTTTAACCATTTTGCTTTCAGAAGCAATTTGTTATGTATTAATTATATAGTAGCTCTGAATATCTTCCCATGGGCCGGTACATGTTCCTATAACTGACGTTTGACTCTTCTTATCAGACTTTATTTGCATGTGAAATTTGGATTGAGTTAAGTACCATGGGCATTTAGTTTACATTTTAGTTTGTAAAGTTGACATGTACTGATTTCGCTCTATTACAATAGATAAATTTTGTCATCTTTTAGTATATTTACTCACTGTGTTAACTGTATTTTGAAGTCTGTCTAGTAGAAGTACCATTGTACACTTAACAAGATGGTGGGACAGGAAAGGTTGTTAAATATGATAAACTTGACCCGGTTACAGACACCTAAGTAGGCAATAGTTAGATAAATGGTTATAAATTATTATAAATGGACAATTGTTTATACAGCAACACAGTTACACTTTAAAAGGAAATGTGGAAACTGCTTCCTAACAACTCAGGCTGTAATGAACAATTTACAAATTTTTGCATTACATCGATGCTCCGACAACTTTCTTAAATATTCTCAACTATTCTTTCAAATTCGTACTTCAAATAAGAAATACAATTTGTCATTAGGATTCAATTACAATCATTACAAATACTATTCACAAAAATAATTCAATCGCAATATAATTTTTACTTTTGTATTCAATCATTCTCTTAAATCCATAAAAAGCCACTAAATAAAATCGAAATCTCGTGGCACAACAATTTCTCTACGTGTAGACATAATATTAGTGGAAATGCACTATACATATAATCATATGAAGGCTTACATCTTAAAACATATTTTAACAACTATGAGCATACAATATTTAAAAGATTGAGCCCTTTGTTTTCACAATATATTTACCAGCAATTTATTACCTACACACATTCGTATAATTTTCAATTTCTTTTCTATATACATACATATATAAAGAGTGATTTTTTAGAGGTTCACAATTTTAAATTAAAATAAAACAAAGAAAACATTTTGAATAGCAGTGAAACTAGCTTTATTGCATAGATAATTTTATGCCATTAATGCTTGAATATGATTTCGGCCATGTACATTACGTAATCTTGAGGTCCAATTTTCGATCTCTATTCGCAACAATTGCGACCCTATCTCGCAAATAAGTCGCCGAATATTGAGTTCCAAGTGTTCAATCGTCTCTGGTTTATCGGCGAAGACAAGTCACTTAGCATATCTCCAAATAAAATCTAATGATGTTAGGTCACACGATCTCGGTGGCCAATTAACAGGATCATTACGTGGAATTAGTCTTTCATCAAATGTTTCTTTGAGTAAATTAATTGTATCCTGCACTGTTGGAACCACATATCAGCAAGATTTATGCCAGCCAATTGGAGTACAAAAAAGTTAGAAATCATATCTCTATACCGTCCATCGTTGACTGTAACATTCCGCCCATCATCGTTTTTGAAGACATATAGACCAATAATTACGCCGGCCCATATAGCGCACCAAGCAGTGATTTTCTCTGGGTGTAATAGTGTTTCGGTAAAGGCTTGGTATTATCTTCCAAATCCGACAATCCTGTTTATTAACGTACCCATTCAACCAAAAGTGAGCTTATCGCTGAACAAAATTTTGTTTGGAAAATCAACATCAATACCAATTGGTGCTTCAGCCTATTAAGGATGGCATTCCTGCATAAGTTGAATTTTGTACGCACGTAAACCAAGATCCTTAGATAAAATCTTCCATAAAGAAGACACATCTCCAGTTGCTGAGTTGGGCGAACAGAACCATTATTTTGATAAAAAAATTCAACAATTTTCAAGCATTGCTCTGGCGTGAGTCTATTCATTATGAAATGGCAAATCAAACTAAAATGACAAAGCAAATGTCTTGCTGTCAAATCGGTTGTCAAACAAAACAGTGTTGCCAACTTAAAGATGTGAACCTCTAAAAAACACCCTTTATTTCCAGCATTTCCTGTGCTTCGTAGAAGAAAGTTGGAAAATTAAAGGAAACATAAAAATTATTTATAACAAAATCACGGCAACTCCATTTTTCCAATTTTGTTTTTATTTGTTTTCTGTGAAATTCAATATCTTTTATTATAACGGGGTTCGAAATCTAGCACATTTATTATGTGACGCGGGATGGAAAAGCCGACAAAAAATTATATTTAAAAATTGCCAAGTAAATATTTCAGTTTCCTGACTAATAAACATTCATTTTTCTCGGTTTTGTTGTTATATTTTCCATTACATACGACTACATATATGGTGACGATGAGAAATTCGTTTATTTAAACAGTACAAACAATCACCAATCCTCGATTTAACTTAGATGAGCTGTAAGTAAACGTGCAACATGAAAAGCTAGAGAATTGTGTATTGATTTGGTATAATCATGATTTGAATATTTAATATATACAATATTGTCGATTGGAATTAAAAAGGTTACAAAAGTTTTTCTAAATTCTTGTATTTACGAGTAAAACAAATTATGTAAAAGTAAAGTCGTTTTAAAATTTATATAATTTGTTTTAAATAGTAAATTTCTATTGACTTTGTTAATAAACTTAAAAATTGGCGTGACTGGTATATTTAAATATTAGTCACAGGAAAAATAAACATGCAAGGTAACTTTTATAAAAAAAATTCTCAAAGGATCGGATAAACGACTTTTATTATGTTAATTTAACTGAATAGTTCTGTGTATGATTGATTACCTATAAAGAATACATTTTTACGATCGCTCTGAATCGAGTTTTAATAACTACGATTTTACCCTAAAGGAAATTGTAACTAGTCTACACGTATAATAAAATAATGATTTCCATAGAAAGCATTTCAGTATTCCGGTGTAATAATCAATTTGAAATTACCATATATGTATAAAGTACGTGCCAACTTTTAAAATATAAATAACATTAGGTGTAGTCAGACGATAGTCGTCGAAAATGATAGATGAAATTCATCTTGCCTTCTTTTACATTTTTGATTTGTAACTTAATCATACAACAAACGGAGCAGATAATTTCAAATTAACTTCGTTCTGCATTCTGCACATACTTTTAATGGTAATAAGACGTATTCAAATATTTCACCAAAAGGAACGCTACTTCCGAGGCATACTCAATTGAGTTATATATAGATTTCGTTTAAATTGATCACTAATGGATTAAACTTGCCTTAGGAATTCTGACGCATGAAAGTTTATTTGTTTTAATCGAAAGACAAGGCCTTGAACTGTCATGGGTCATTAAACTTAGCGAAGATGTTCAATGGAGAGTAAAATTTCGATAAAGCGACGACATCGACTATTCGATAATAATGTTTACAAAATTTGGTAGTATTGTTCGAGGAGGTCTGAGGAGTTTCAGAGGTGTATTTTCGAATGTTTTTCAATTTTTAATCATAAAATGGTTCGTATTATAGTTTTTTAATGTTTGTCATCAATCTGACATATCAAATTCGACGTAGTGTAGTTTCTAACTTTCTCAATTTTTATTATAAAATGGTCTCGCGTTCAAATTTTTTCCAGTTGGTCACCAATCTAACAATGAATATTCGATGTAACATGGATGTACGCAAAATTTCGTAGTATAGTTGGAAAAAGTCTGAGGAGTTTATCTGGTCTAATTTCGAATTTTCTCAATTTTTTATGATAAAACGGTCCCGCGTTCAAGATTTTTAATGTTGATCATTAATCTAACAATGACTAGTCTATGTATGGATGAGGTCGATGGAGGCCGCAGGAATGGATTTAATTTTGAATTTTCTCAATTTTTTGTGATAACATGGCCTCGTTTTCATGATTTGCTGTTGGTTTTTCCTGTTGGTCATGAATGTTCACAAAATTTCGTAGTATAATTTGGTGTGGCCTTAGTAGTTTTAACAAGTGTAATTTCGAAATTTCTCAATTTTCAATGATGAAATGATCCCTAATTCAAGATTTTTAATGTTGGTGATCAATCAAACAATGACTATTCCATGAAGTATGGATGTACGCAAAATTTCATAGTATGCTTGGGAGAGGTCTATTGAGTTTTATATATTTTACCATACCACGAAATTTTGAACCATCCATGCTTTGTTGAATAGTAAGGTTGGTGGTAGGTTGATAACCAACTGGAATAAAGCAGTGAGAAAATTCAAAATTACATCCCCTAATCCACCTCTGACCTCCCCAAATTACACTTTGAAATCGCACGATCGCAGCGCCACCTACCGGATCCAATTGGGAATCTCAACCATCATAATATTCGTCAAAAAATAAAAATTTACTAAAACCCGATAGCAGCGCCACCTACCGGATCCAATTGGGAATCTCAACCATCCAGGGACACATTCGAACACACACAAATTTGAAATTCAGTGACGTACACACGTACAGAAGAATTATATAGGGTAGCGCATAAGTAACATTATGATTTGTTTAATGAATAACTTTTTTGATTCTGGTTTTATTTAACGTTGGCTTTTATTAAAATGTAGATTATAGTTTGGAATTATGTTGACATTATGTTTTGAAGATAATATCTTTCAAATGGTGCCCATTGTTTGCTTCGACTTGACGTGCTCTTTCCAGAGCATTTTCCATAACTTTTCTTAGAATTTCAGGTCCCAGCGCCCTCACTTCTTTTCTTATATTAGCCTTAAGCTGGTGGATGATTATTGGCTTATTTGCCTTATCCTTTAGGTAGCCCCAAAGAAAAAAACGGGAGCCGTTAAACCGGACGAACGCGGTGGCCAGATAAAATCACAAAAACGCGATCGTCAAAAATTTCGCACAGGAGAGCCATAGTTGGGCAAGCTGTGTGAGCTATAGCTCCATCTTGTTGGAACCACAATTCTGGATAGTTTTCTACCTCTGGCCTTAAAAAACTTCAATTATTATGAATTGTCTCAATTTTACGCCTCTAAACTACAGAAGTTCTAAAGTGATAGGATCATGGCTCTACCAGAAAAATAGCAAAAGGTAATCGATCAAAATGGCACATATTTGGTTTAAAAAAGTTCATTTGAAATTAAAAAATTCTTTGTTTCCATGTCACCCAAAAAAGGCCACAAACTTTTACCCTAACCCTTTATTTGTCGCAAAAAATTCAATTGAAATTTCTCAATCACCAAAAGTTTCATCAAACGACTGAGGATTTTCCGTCCCAGTGTTGAAATTTGCGCTATAGGCCTATATGTGTATGACCCAGTCATGAGAACCAGTTTTTTTATTAATGGTTCCAGGAACCACGAGTTCCGGAATTCGAACCAGTTCGTATCGATTTGCCATAATGATTGTTGCTTACCCTAAAAATCCAAAGTTGATCCGTATATTGAGATTGGCGCTATAGACTCTTATATGTATGGCCCAAGTGTGACGCAACTTAATTTATGGTTCCCAGGAACCACGAGTTCCGGAAACTGTAGCAAGTCGTATCGACTGGTAATGATGACCACTAATCACAATAAAAATCCCAAGTCGATCCATATGTTGAGATCGGCGCTATAAGTCTTGCAAATGGGAGTTAACCTCGTGTAACTATTTTATGTACTACATTGTGTTTAGGTAGATCGTATCGAGGTTCACTTATAAGTGTTGGAAATTTTTGAATGATATCTCCATATATAAGTTAAGATCACAAACCTGATCACGTTGCACAAACGTGCCCAACATCTCACATTTCATGCAAACGCATTTTTGTGACGTTCCCATAAAACCACTGTGAAATATGAAGTTGCATATCCAACAAAATGTAAACGACCTAAATGGAAATTTCCATTTATGTCTCAAAATTGCATAGCATATAAGTCAGCAAGTTGTAAAGTATAAATATAAGTAGTTAATAAGTTAAAGCGTGTAATCTTAATATAGAAAATAAAGTACGTGGTTGTATAACCACCAAAAATATATTTTTTTAGTTTTTGCGAATTAAAATATATTAACTGGCGCCCGAGCAGGGACCGATTATTGTAAACGTGAGTGAAAAGTGTATGTGTAATAATAAGTGAAAAAACCGGAAAAAGTTGAAAATAATAAATGAGTGAATAATTATAAAACTTAACAGTTAGTCGCGTATAAAAAATTCATTGAAGATAATAGAGAAGTGAAAATAATAAGTGCATATAAAAATTCGTTGAAAATAATAAATAAGTGAATAATAACGAAACTTACAAGCTAGTTGCATATAAAAATTTCGTGACCTCGATAAGTAATAAAATTAAAGCATAACATAGTGGAAACCCACGAAATAAATAATAATAATAATAAGTAAATCAACTCAAAAAGTACGGTTATAAAAAAAAAAACATACCACGAGAAATATAGCGCAATTTATATTTCTCAAATCCAATATAAAAAAATTCAATCACGAGCAAAAAGTCGCAAAGTAACGACTTAAAAAATCGTGAAGATCAATCAAAGGAAGATACGGGAAACGAGGCCCCGAAGTAACCAGAACCAAGGGTAAAACGGAGTTTGGATTGGACAAACAGCCGCCCGTGCAGTTTGATTGAGAGACGACGACTCGGTCCCCACACGTTTAGGACATTTTTCACCGGGTTAACGTGTGTTCAACATCTATATTAAGGTTCACCGACAAGAGACGTTTGTCCTGCATCTTATAATACTGCTGTAAGTAGTACACATTTTTTTTTTATTATTTTATTAAATTCAAAAATTATTAAATCGAAATATTTAAGAAAACCAAAGAAAAAAAAGAGGAAAATAAATAAGTCAAAAGTTAAAGAAATTTAAGTGATAAAGTAAAGGAAATTAATTTTTATTAAATTCAAAAATTATTAAATCGAAATATTTAAGAAAACCAAGAAAAAAAAGGAAAATAAATAAGTTAAAAGTTAAAGAAATTTAAGTGATAAAATAAAGTAAATTAATTAAAATAAAGGAAAATTTAAAGTTACATATTTATTATTATTTAAATTGATTAATTTAAAAACGATACATGAATATTGAAAAAACAATAAAATTATCTATAAAGAAAAAAAAGATAAGATAAACGATAAAGAAAATAGGATTTATTCGATCATTAAAGAAAATTTTTGAAAATCTATTTAATTATAAAATAGAAAATTAAAATAGATATATTTAAATATAGCTATCTTTTTATTTTTTTAGTAAACGTAAAAAGGGTTTAAATTTATTTAATTATAAAAACGACATTTTTTAATTAATTTAATAATTAAATTAGAACTGATTCTCGTAAAGCAAATTAAAAATTTATCTATTCCTTAAAGAAAGTTCTGTGCGAATGCGCGTGAAATATTTCCTAAACCTATCCTAAGTGTAAAAATTTTTTAGGAAAGGTTTAGGAAATATTTCACACTCCTGTACACAGCCGTGAAATATTTCCTAAACAAATCCCATGTATGCTAGTGTTAGTAATATCAAGTAATACCAACATAAAAGCAAACATTTAGGCGAAACGATATTTTAAAGAAATTCCTATCTAAACAAAAATATCCAAATTAGCAGTTACAAACGAATTAAAAAATTTAATTAAATAAATAGAATTAGAAATAGAAAAATTTAAATAAGCAAATTAAGAAGGAAATTTTGACAAGCACTCATCAATTTCATTATGTACTCGGCTAGCCCTGAAAGAGTGGAACTATTACACCCAGATATAAGATTCGATTGTACTTTAGACAGAATTCACACTATTTCTCTAAATCGGAACTAATCAATTTTGTCATAGTTCTGTCATGGGCAAATATGGCCCCGAAACGTGTGATTTTTGATTTATAGTGTTTTTGCTATTCAACCGATTACTAATCGAGATTTTGGCCGGTTCTCATCGATCCCGTTATGTTTCCCAAGAAGATCTATTAAATGCCAATGCACACAAAGAATTTTAGAATTTTGTCATAGTTCTGGCATGAGCAAATATGGCCCAGAAACGTGTGAGTTGTAATTTATGGTGTTTTTGCTATTCAAACGATTACTAATCGAGATTTTGGCCGGTTCTCATCGATCCCGTTATGTTTCCCAGGAAGATCTATTAAATGCCAATGCACAAGAGGAATTTCAGAATTTAGTCATAGTTCTGGCATGGCCAAATATGGCCCCGAAACGTGTGAGTTTTGATTTACAATATTTTGATATTCAAACGATTACTACTCGAGATTTTGGCCGGTTCTCATCGATCCCGTTATGTTTCCCAGGAAGGTCTATTAAATGCCAATGCACCCGAGAAATTTTAGAATTTTGTCATAGTTATGGCATGGGCAAATATGGCCCCGAAACGTGTGAGTTGTAATTCACAATATTTTGCTATTCAAACGATTACTACTCGAGATTTTGGCCGGTTCTCATCGATCCCGTTATGTTTCCCAGGAAGGTCTATTAAATGCCAATGCACACGAGAAATTTTAGAATTTTGTCATAGTTCTGGCATGGGCAAATATTGCCCCGAAACTTGTGAGTTTTGATTTACAATATTTTGATATTCAAACGATTACTAATCTAGATTTTGGTAGGTTCTCATCGATCCCGTTATGTTTCCCAGGAAGGTCTATTAAATGCCAATGCACCCGAGAAATTTTAGAATTTTGTCATAGTTCTGACATGGGCAAATATGGCCCCGAAACGTGTGAGTTTTGATTTACAATATTTTGATATTCAAACGATTACTAATCGAGATTTTGGCCGGTTCTCATCGATCCCGTTATGTTTCCCAGGAAGGTCTATTAAATGCCAATGCACACGAGAAATTTTAGAATTTTGTCATAGTTCTGGCATGGGCAAATATTGCCCCGAAACTTGTGAGTTTTGATTTACAATATTTTGATATTTAAACGATTACTAATCGGGATTTTGGCCGGTTCTCATCGATCCCGTTATGTTTCCCAGGAAGATCTATTAAATGCCAATGCACACGAGAAATTTTAGAATTTTGTCATAGTTCTGGCATGAGCAAATATGGCCCCGAAACTTGTGAGTTATGATTTTTAGTGTTTTTGCTATTCAAACGATTACTACTCGAGATTTTGGCCGGTTCTCATCGATCCCGTTATGTTTCCCAGCAAGGTCTATTAAATGCCAATGCACACGAGAAATTTTAGAATTTTGTCAATTTACAATATTTTGATATTCAAACGATTACTTATCTAAATTTTGGTAGGTTCTCATCGATCCCGTTATGTTTTCCAGGAAGGTCTATTAAATGCCAATGCACACGAGAAATTTTAGAATTTTGTCATAGTTCTGGCATGGGCAAATATTGCCCCGAAACTTGTGAGTTTTGATTTACAATATTTTGATATTTAAACGATTACTAATCGAGATTTTGGCCGGTTCTCATCGATCCCGTTATGTTTCCCAGGAAGGTCTATTAAATGCCAATGCACACGAGAAATTTTAGAATTTTGTCATAGTTCTGGCATGGGCAAATATTGCCCCGAAACTTGTGAGTTTTGATTTACAATATTTTCATATTCAAACGATTACTAATCTAGATTTTGGTAGGTTCTCATCGATCCCGTTATGTTTCCCAGCAAGGTCTATTAAATGCCAATGCACACGAGAAATTTTAGAATTTTGTCATAGTTCTGGCATGGGCAAATATTGCCCCGAAACTTGTGAGTTTTGATTTACAATATTTTGATATTCAAACGATTACTTATCTAGATTTTGGTAGGTTCTCATCGATCCCGTTATGTTTTGCAGGAAGGTCTATTAAATGCCAATGCACACGAGGAATTTTAGAATTTTGTCATAGTTCTGGCATGAGCAAATATGGCCCCGAAACTTGTGAGTTAGGATTTTTAGTGTTTTTGCTATTTAAACGATTACTAATCAAGATTTTGGCCGGTTCTCATCGATCCCGTTATGTTTTCCAGGAAGGCCTATTAAATGCCAATGCACCCGAGAAATTTTAGAATTTTGTCATAGTTATGGCATGGGCAAATATGGCCCCGAAACGTGTGAGTTTTGATTTACAATATTTTGATATTCAAACGATTACTAATCGAGATTTTGGCCGGTTCTCATCGATCCCGTTATGTTTCCCAGGATGGTCTATTAAATGCCAATGCACACGAGAAATTTTAGAATTTTGTCATAGTTCTGGCATGGGCAAATATGGCCCCGAAACGTGCGAGTTTTGATTTACAATATTTTGATATTCAAACGATTACTACTCGAGATTTTTGCCGGTTCTCATCGATCCCGTTATGTTTCCCAGGAAGATCTATTAAATGCCAATGCACACGAGGAATTTCAGAATTTTGTCATAGTTCTGGCATAGGCAAATATGGCCCCGAAACATGTGAGTTGTAATTTACAATATTTTGCTATTCAAACGATTACTAATCGGGATTTTGGCCGGTTCTCATCGATCCCTCTATGTTTCCCAGGGAGGTCTATTAAATGCCAATGCATACGAGAAATTTTAGAATTTTGTCATAGTTCTGGCATGGGCAAATATGGCCCCGAAACGTGTGAGTTTTGATTTACAATATTTTGATATTCAAACGATTACTACTCGAGATTTTGGCCGGTTCTCATCGATCCCGTTATGTTTCCCAGGAAGATCTATTAAATGCCAATGCACACGAGGAATTTCAGAATTTTGTCATAGTTCTGGCATGGGCAAATATGGCCCCGAAAAGTGTGAGTTTTGATTTACAATATTTTGATATTCAAACGATTACTAATCGAGATTATGGCCGGTTCTCATCGATCCCGTTATGTTTCCCAGGTAGGTCTATTAAATGCCAATGCACACGAGAAATTTTAGAATTTTGTCGTAGTTCTGGCATGAGCAAATATGGCCCCGAAACTTGTGAGTTAGGATTTTTAGTGTGTTTGCTATTCAAACGATTACTACTAGAGATTTTGGCCGGTTCTCATCGATCCCGTTATGTTTCCCAGGAAGGTCTATTAAATGCCAATGCACACGAGAAATTTTAGAATTTTGTCATAGTTCTGGCATGGGCAAATATGGCCCCGAAACGTGTGAGTTTTGATTTACAATATTTTGATATTCAAACGATTACTACTCGAGGTTTTGGCCGGTTCTCATCGATCCCGTTATGTTTCCCAGAAAGATCTATTAAATGCCAATGCACACGAGGAATTTCAGAATTTTGTCATAGTTCTGGCATGGGCAAATATGGCCCCGAAAAGTGTGAGTTTTGATTTACAATATTTTGATATTCAAACGATTACTACTCGAGATTTTGGCCGGTTCTCATCGATCCCGTTATGTTTCCCAGGAAGATCTATTAAATGCCAATGCACACGAGGAATTTCAGAATTTTGTCATAGTTCTGGCATGGGCAAATATGGCCCCGAAAAGTGTGAGTTTTGATTTACAATATTTTGATATTCAAACGATTACTAATCGAGATTTTGGCCGGTTCTCATCGATCCCGTTATGTTTCCCAGGAAGATCTATTAAATGCCAATGCACAAGAGGAATTTCAGAATTTAGTCATAGTTCTGGCATGGCCAAATATGGCCCCGAAACGTGTGAGTTTTGATTTACAATATTTTGATATTCAAACGATTACTAATCGAGATTTTGGCCGGTTCTCATCGATCCCGTTATGTTTCCCAGGAAGGTCTATTAAATGCCAATGCACCCGAGAAATTTTAGAATTTTGTCATAGTTATGGCATGGGCAAATATGGCCCCGAAACGTGTGAGTTGTAATTCACAATATTTTGCTATTCAAACGATTACTACTCGAGATTTTGGCCGGTTCTCATCGATCCCGTTATGTTTCCCAGGAAGGTCTATTAAATGCCAATGCACACGAGAAATTTTAGAATTTTGTCATAGTTCTGGCATGGGCAAATATTGCCCCGAAACTTGTGAGTTTTGATTTACAATATTTTGATATTCAAACGATTACTAATCTAGATTTTGGTAGGTTCTCATCGATCCCGTTATGTTTCCCAGGAAGGTCTATTAAATGCCAATGCACCCGAGAAATTTTAGAATTTTGTCATAGTTCTGACATGGGCAAATATGGCCCCGAAACGTGTGAGTTTTGATTTACAATATTTTGATATTCAAACGATTACTAATCTAAATTTTGGCCGGTTCTCATCGATCCCGTTATGTTTCCCAGCAAGGTCTATTAAATGCCAATGCACACGAGAAATTTCAGAATTTTGTCATAGTTCTGGCATGGGCAAATATTGCCCCGAAACTTGTGAGTTTTGATTTACAATATTTTGATATTTAAACGATTACTAATCGGGATTTTGGCCGGTTCTCATCGATCCCGTTATGTTTCCCAGGAAGATCTATTAAATGCCAATGCACACGAGAAATTTTAGAATTTTGTCATAGTTCTGGCATGAGCAAATATGGCCCCGAAACTTGTGAGTTATGATTTTTAGTGTTTTTGCTATTCAAACGATTACTACTCGAGATTTTGGCCGGTTCTCATCGATCCCGTTATGTTTCCCAGCAAGGTCTATTAAATGCCAATGCACACGAGAAATTTTAGAATTTTGTCATAGTTCTGGCATGGGCAAATATTGCCCCGAAACTTGTGAGTTTTGATTTACAATATTTTGATACTCAAACGATTACTAATCGAGATTTTGGCCGGTTCTCATCGATCCCGTTATGTTTCCCAGCAAGGTCTATTAAATGCCAATGCACACGAGAAATTTTAGAATTTTGTCATAGTTCTGGCATGGGCAAATATTGCCCCGAAACTTGTGAGTTTTGATTTACAATATTTTGATATTCAAACGATTACTTATCTAAATTTTGGTAGGTTCTCATCGATCCCGTTATGTTTTCCAGGAAGGTCTATTAAATGCCAATGCACACGAGAAATTTTAGAATTTTGTCATAGTTCTGGCATGGGCAAATATTGCCCCGAAACTTGTGAGTTTTGATTTACAATATTTTGATATTTAAACGATTACTAATCGAGATTTTGGCCGGTTCTCATCGATCCCGTTATGTTTCCCAGGAAGATCTATTAAATGCCAATGCACACGAGAAATTTTAGAATTTTGTCTTAGTTCTGGCATGAGCAAATATGGCCCCGAAACTTGTGAGTTATGATTTTTAGTGTTTTTGCTATTCAAACGATTACTAATCGAGATTTTGGCCGTTTCTCATCGATCCCGTTATGTTTCCCAGGAAGGTCTATTAAATGCCAATGCACACGAGAAATTTTAGAATTTTGTCATAGTTCTGGCATGGGCAAATATTGCCCCGAAACTTGTGAGTTTTGATTTACAATATTTTGATATTCAAACGATTACTAATCTAGATTTTGGTAGGTTCTTATCGATCCCGTTATGTTTCCCAGCAAGGTCTATTAAATGCCAATGCACACGAGAAATTTTAGAATTTTGTCATAGTTCTGGCATGGGCAAATATTGCCCCGAAACTTGTGAGTTTTGATTTACAATATTTTGATATTCAAACGATTACTTATCTAGATTTTGGTAGGTTCTCATCGATCCCGTTATGTTTTGCAGGAAGGTCTATTAAATGCCAATGCACACGAGGAATTTTAGAATTTTGTCATAGTTCTGGCATGGGCAAATATGGCCCCGAAACTTGTGAGTTAGGATTTTTAGTGTTTTTGCTATTTAAACGATTACTAATCAAGATTTTGGCCGGTTCTCATCGATCCCGTTATGTTTTCCAGGAAGGCCTATTAAATGCCAATGCACCCGAGAAATTTTAGAATTTTGTCATAGTTATGGCATGGGCAAATATGGCCCCGAAACGTGTGAGTTTTGATTTACAATATTTTGATATTCAAACGATTACTAATCGAGATTTTGGCCGGTTCTCATCGATCCCGTTATGTTTCCCAGGATGGTCTATTAAATGCCAATGCACACGAGAAATTTCAGAATTTTGTCATAGTTCTGGCATGGGCAAATATGGCCCCGAAACGTGCGAGTTTTGATTTACAATATTTTGATATTCAAACGATTACTAATCGAGATTTTGGCCGGTTCTCATCGATCCCGTTATGTTTCCCAGGAAGATCTATTAAATGCCAATGCACACGAGGAATTTCAGAATTTTGTCATAGTTCTGGCATAGGCAAATATGGCCCCGAAACATGTGAGTTGTAATTTACAATATTTTGCTATTCAAACGATTACTAATCGGGATTTTGGCCGGTTCTCATCGATCCCTCTATGTTTCCCAGGGAGGTCTATTAAATGCCAATGCACACGAGAAATTTTAGAATTTTGTCATAGTTCTGGCATGGGCAAATATGGCCCCGAAACGTGTGAGTTTTGATTTACAATATTTTGATATTCAAACGATTACTACTCGAGATTTTGGCCGGTTCTCATCGATCCCGTTATGTTTCCCAGGAAGATCTATTAAATGCCAATGCACACGAGGAATTTCAGAATTTTGTCATAGTTCTGGCATGGGCAAATATGGCCCCGAAAAGTGTGAGTTTTGATTTACAATATTTTGATATTCAAACGATTACTAATCGAGATTTTGGCCGGTTCTCATCGATCCCGTTATGTTTCCCAGGTAGGTCTATTAAATGCCAATGCACACGAGAAATTTTAGAATTTTGTCGTAGTTCTGGCATGAGCAAATATGGCCCCGAAACTTGTGAGTTAGGATTTTTAGTGTGTTTGCTATTCAAACGATTACTACTAGAGATTTTGGCCGGTTCTCATCGATCCCGTTATGTTTCCCAGGAAGGTCTATTAAATGCCAATGCACACGAGAAATTTTAGAATTTTGTCATAGTTCTGGCATGGGCAAATATGGCCCCGAAACGTGTGAGTTTTGATTTACAATATTTTGATATTCAAACGATTACTACTCGAGATTTTGGCCGGTTCTCATCGATCCCGTTATGTTTCCCAGGAAGATCTATTAAATGCCAATGCACACGAGGAATTTCAGAATTTTGTCATAGTTCTGGCATGGGCAAATATGGCCCCGAAAAGTGTGAGTTTTGATTTACAATATTTTGATATTCAAACGATTACTACTCGAGATTTTGGCCGGTTCTCATCGATCCCGTTATGTTTCCCATGAAGGTCTATTAAATGCCAATGCACACGAGGAATTTCAGAATTTTGTCATAGTTCTGGCATGGGCAAATATGGCCCCGAAACGTGTGAGTTTTGATTTACAATATTTTGATATTCAAACGATTACTACTCGAGATTTTGGCCGGTTCTCATCGATCCCGTTATGTTTCCCAGGAAGATCTATTAAATGCCAATGCACACGAGGAATTTCAGAATTTTGTCATAGTTCTGGCATGGGCAAATATGGCCCCGAAAAGTGTGAGTTTTGATTTACAATATTTTGATATTCAAACGATTACTAATCGAGATTTTGGCCGGTTCTCATCGATCCCGTTATGTTTCCCAGGAAGATCTATTAAATGCCAATGCACACGAGGAATTTCAGAATTTTGTCATAGTTCTGGCATGGGCAAATTTGGCCCCGAAACGTGTGAGTTTTGATTTACAATATTTTGATATTCAAACGATTACTACTCGAGATTTTGGCCGGTTCTCATCGATCCCGTTATGTTTCCCAGGAAGGTCTATTAAATGCCAATGCACACGAGAAATTTTAGAATTTTGTCATAGTTCTGGCATGGGCAAATATGGCCCCGAAACGTGTGAGTTTTGATTTTTAGTGTTTTTGCTATTCAAACGATTACTACTCGAGATTTTGGCCGGTTCTCATCGATCCCGTTATGTTTCCCAGGAAGGTCTATTAAATGCCAATGCACACGAGAAATTTTAGAATTTTGTCGTAGTTCTGGCATGAGCAAATATGGCCCCGAAACTTGTGAGTTAGGATTTTTAGTGTTTTTGCTATTCAAACGATTACTACTCGAGATTTTGGCCGGTTCTCATCGATCCCGTTATGTTTCCCAGGAAGGTCTATTAAATGCCAATGCACACGAGGAATTTCAGAATTTTGTCATAGTTCTGGCATGGGCAAATATGGCCCCGAAACGTGTGAGTTTTGATTTACAATATTTTGATATTCAAACGATTACTACTCGAGATTTTGGCCGGTTCTCATCGATCCCGTTATGTTTCCCAGGAAGATCTATTAAATGCCAATGCACACGAGGAATTTCAGAATTTTGTCATAGTTCTGGCATGGGCAAATATGGCCCCGAAAAGTGTGAGTTTTGATTTACAATATTTTGATATTCAAACGATTACTAATCGAGATTTTGGCCGGTTCTCATCGATCCCGTTATGTTTCCCAGGAAGATCTATTAAATGCCAATGCACAAGAGGAATTTCAGAATTTAGTCATAGTTCTGGCATGGCCAAATATGGCCCCGAAACGTGTGAGTTTTGATTTACAATATTTTGATATTCAAACGATTACTACTCGAGATTTTGGCCGGTTCTCATCGATCCCGTTATGTTTCCCAGGAAGGTCTATTAAATGCCAATGCACCCGAGAAATTTTAGAATTTTGTCATAGTTATGGCATGGGCAAATATGGCCCCGAAACGTGTGAGTTGTAATTCACAATATTTTGCTATTCAAACGATTACTACTCGAGATTTTGGCCGGTTCTCATCGATCCCGTTATGTTTCCCAGGAAGGTCTATTAAATGCCAATGCACACGAGAAATTTTAGAATTTTGTCATAGTTCTGGCATGGGCAAATATTGCCCCGAAACTTGTGAGTTTTGATTTACAATATTTTGATATTCAAACGATTACTAATCTAGATTTTGGTAGGTTCTCATCGATCCCGTTATGTTTCCCAGGAAGGTCTATTAAATGCCAATGCACCCGAGAAATTTTAGAATTTTGTCATAGTTCTGACATGGGCAAATATGGCCCCGAAACGTGTGAGTTTTGATTTACAATATTTTGATATTCAAACGATTACTAATCGAGATTTTGGCCGGTTCTCATCGATCCCGTTATGTTTCCCAGCAAGGTCTATTAAATGCCAATGCACACGAGAAATTTCAGAATTTTGTCATAGTTCTGGCATGGGCAAATATTGCCCCGAAACTTGTGAGTTTTGATTTACAATATTTTGATATTTAAACGATTACTAATCGGGATTTTGGCCGGTTCTCATCGATCCCGTTATGTTTCCCAGGAAGATCTATTAAATGCCAATGCACACGAGAAATTTTAGAATTTTGTCATAGTTTTGGCATGAGCAAATATGGCCCCGAAACTTGTGAGTTATGATTTTTAGTGTTTTTGCTATTCAAACGATTACTACTCGAGATTTTGGCCGGTTCTCATCGATCCCGTTATGTTTCCCAGCAAGGTCTATTAAATGCCAATGCACACGAGAAATTTTAGAATTTTGTCATAGTTCTGGCATGGGCAAATATTGCCCCGAAACTTGTGAGTTTTGATTTACAATATTTTGATACTCAAACGATTACTAATCGAGATTTTGGCCGGTTCTCATCGATCCCGTTATGTTTCCCAGCAAGGTCTATTAAATGCCAATGCACACGAGAAATTTTAGAATTTTGTCATAGTTCTGGCATGGGCAAATATTGCCCCGAAACTTGTGAGTTTTGATTTACAATATTTTGATATTCAAACGATTACTTATCTAAATTTTGGTAGGTTCTCATCGATCCCGTTATGTTTTCCAGGAAGGTCTATTAAATGCCAATGCACACGAGAAATTTTAGAATTTTGTCATAGTTCTGGCATGGGCAAATATTGCCCCGAAACTTGTGAGTTTTGATTTTTAGTGTTTTTGCTATTCAAACGATTACTACTCGAGATTTTGGCCGGTTCTCATCGATCCCGTTATGTTTCCCAGGAAGGTCTATTAAATGCCAATGCACACGAGAAATTTTAGAATTTTGTCGTAGTTCTGGCATGAGCAAATATGGCCCCGAAACTTGTGAGTTAGGATTTTTAGTGTTTTTGCTATTCAAACGATTACTACTCGAGATTTTGGCCGGTTCTCATCGATCCCGTTATGTTTCCCAGGAAGGTCTATTAAATGCCAATGCACACGAGGAATTTCAGAATTTTGTCATAGTTCTGGCATGGGCAAATATGGCCCCGAAACGTGTGAGTTTTGATTTACAATATTTTGATATTCAAACGATTACTACTCGAGATTTTGGCCGGTTCTCATCGATCCCGTTATGTTTCCCAGGAAGATCTATTAAATGCCAATGCACACGAGGAATTTCAGAATTTTGTCATAGTTCTGGCATGGGCAAATATGGCCCCGAAAAGTGTGAGTTTTTATTTACAATATTTTGATATTCAAACGATTACTAATCGAGATTTTGGCCGGTTCTCATCGATCCCGTTATGTTTCCCAGGAAGATCTATTAAATGCCAATGCACAAGAGGAATTTCAGAATTTTGTCATAGTTCTGGCATGGCCAAATATGGCCCCGAAACGTGTGAGTTTTGATTTACAATATTTTGATATTCAAACGATTACTACTCGAGATTTTGGCCGGTTCTCATCGATCCCGTTATGTTTCCCAGGAAGGTCTATTAAATGCCAATGCACCCGAGAAATTTTAGAATTTTGTCATAGTTATGGCATGGGCAAATATGGCCCCGAAACGTGTGAGTTGTAATTCACAATATTTTGCTATTCAAACGATTACTACTCGAGATTTTGGCCGGTTCTCATCGATCCCGTTATGTTTCCCAGGAAGGTCTATTAAATGCCAATGCACACGAGAAATTTTAGAATTTTGTCATAGTTCTGGCATGGGCAAATATTGCCCCGAAACTTGTGAGTTTTGATTTACAATATTTTGATATTCAAACGATTACTAATCTAGATTTTGGTAGGTTCTCATCGATCCCGTTATGTTTCCCAGGAAGGTCTATTAAATGCCAATGCACCCGAGAAATTTTAGAATTTTGTCATAGTTCTGACATGGGCAAATATGGCCCCGAAACGTGTGAGTTTTGATTTACAATATTTTGATATTCAAACGATTACTAATCGAGATTTTGGCCGGTTCTCATCGATCCCGTTATGTTTCCCAGCAAGGTCTATTAAATGCCAATGCACACGAGAAATTTCAGAATTTTGTCATAGTTCTGGCATGGGCAAATATTGCCCCGAAACTTGTGAGTTTTGATTTACAATATTTTGATATTTAAACGATTACTAATCGGGATTTTGGCCGGTTCTCATCGATCCCGTTATGTTTCCCAGGAAGATCTATTAAATGCCAATGCACACGAGAAATTTTAGAATTTTGTCATAGTTTTGGCATGAGCAAATATGGCCCCGAAACTTGTGAGTTATGATTTTTAGTGTTTTTGCTATTCAAACGATTACTACTCGAGATTTTGGCCGGTTCTCATCGATCCCGTTATGTTTCCCAGCAAGGTCTATTAAATGCCAATGCACACGAGAAATTTTAGAATTTTGTCATAGTTCTGGCATGGGCAAATATTGCCCCGAAACTTGTGAGTTTTGATTTACAATATTTTGATACTCAAACGATTACTAATCGAGATTTTGGCCGGTTCTCATCGATCCCGTTATGTTTCCCAGCAAGGTCTATTAAATGCCAATGCACACGAGAAATTTTAGAATTTTGTCATAGTTCTGGCATGGGCAAATATTGCCCCGAAACTTGTGAGTTTTGATTTACAATATTTTGATATTCAAACGATTACTTATCTAAATTTTGGTAGGTTCTCATCGATCCCGTTATGTTTTCCAGGAAGGTCTATTAAATGCCAATGCACACGAGAAATTTTAGAATTTTGTCATAGTTCTGGCATGGGCAAATATTGCCCCGAAACTTGTGAGTTTTGATTTACAATATTTTGATATTTAAACGATTACTACTCGAGATTTTGGCCGGTTCTCATCGATCCCGTTATGTTTCCCAGGAAGGTCTATTAAATGCCAATGCACACGAGAAATTTTAGAATTTTGTCGTAGTTCTGGCATGAGCAAATATGGCCCCGAAACTTGTGAGTTAGGATTTTTAGTGTTTTTGCTATTCAAACGATTACTACTCGAGATTTTGGCCGGTTCTCATCGATCCCGTTATGTTTCCCAGGAAGGTCTATTAAATGCCAATGCACACGAGAAATTTTAGAATTTTGTCATAGTTCTGGCATGGGCAAATATGGCCCCGAAACGTGTGAGTTTTGATTTACAATATTTTGATATTCAAACGATTACTACTCGAGATTTTGGCCGGTTCTCATCGATCCCGTTATGTTTCCCAGGAAGATCTATTAAATGCCAATGCACACGAGGAATTTCAGAATTTTGTCATAGTTCTGGCATGGGCAAATATGGCCCCGAAAAGTGTGAGTTTTTATTTACAATATTTTGATATTCAAACGATTACTAATCGGGATTTTGGCCGGTTCTCATCGATCCCGTTATGTTTCCCAGGAAGATCTATTAAATGCCAATGCACACGAGGAATTTCAGAATTTTGTCATAGTTCTGGCATGGGCAAATATGGCCCCGAAAAGTGTGAGTTTTTATTTACAATATTTTGATATTCAAACGATTACTAATCGGGATTTTGGCCGGTTCTCATCGATCCCGCTATGTTTCCCAGGAAGGTCTATTAAATGCCAATGCACACGAGAAATTTTAGAATTTTGTCGTAGTTCTGGCATGAGCAAATATGGCCCCGAAACTTGTGAGTTAGGATTTTTAGTGTTTTTGCTATTCAAACGATTACTACTCGAGATTTTGGCCGGTTCTCATCGATCCCGTTATGTTTCCCAGGAAGGTCTATTAAATGCCAATGCACACGAGAAATTTTAGAATTTTGTCATAGTTCTGGCATGGGCAAATATTGCCCCGAAACTTGTGAGTTTTGATTTACAATATTTTGATATTCAAACGATTACTAATCGAGATTTTGGCCGGTTCTCATCGACAACATACATCTCTTACAATTTATGCACACGGAGCGACAGCTTGAAAATGACTGAAACTTTTATCATAAAAACAGTAATGACTAAGCTACATATATCCAATATGGCGAGTGATTTGGATGCGTTCAAGTATATTTTAATGCAACCAACTTCAGAGCCGAATTTATACTAGCATACCTACTGTTTTCTAGTAAGGCCGGTGTTTAATGATCGAAAGATTACATTGGTTTAAAAGCTCTTCAGATCAATCTAAAGTGCGTTTAATAAGCCGCTCTGCCACGTCAAGGCTGTAATCGTAGAGGGTTTCTTTTTGGTGTTGCTTCTTGCAACAAATGTTTTTTATTATTTTTTTTTACATTTTTATAATTTTTTAATTTTTTTTTAATTTTCTTATAATTTTTTATTTTTTTTTATTTTTTTTTTTAATTTTTTTTTATTTTTTTTTAATTTTTCTTATTTTTTTTTTAATTCAAAAATCCAAGTTATATATTTCAGTTTTGCTGAATTTAATAAGTCGATTTTCAACCAGGTTTATAACAACTACATGCAGAATTTACAAAAATTACCAATTATTACTTCGTGCACATTACATTTAACATGTAATTTTCGCATGCACTGTGAACATTCGACAACATTATCCTGTCTGGCAATAATTTCGAAACATATCAAACAGTTAAGTTTTACACATTCAGTATTGTTTGCAATTATTTTCTTTAGGTGCGTACGATAAGCAGAAATGTCTTTCGAATGATCGTTATCACTGGAAGAATAAATACCAGGTCTATAATTATTATTAGATGATAAATCGATAGCATATAAAATTAATGGTCCGCAATTGTAGCCATCTCTTTGATTCGGAAAATTGTAAGCGGTCTCAGAGCTAAAAATAACATGCGTGTCGTTCCAAGCCGCCTGTAAGTCATTAACAAATCGCTGTGCTTTTTTAATTAGAGAATGAAGTTTTCTTTCCGGTGATAACGGATCGTACGATATAATTTTCTTTTCTGTTAAGTCGATTATTATCAAAATATAATGGTTATTCTCACAATGAGGAATATAAATTCGACGTTTATTTCGGCAAATTGAAATTTCCGGATGTTGTTTTATTGTTAATGGACTAATAGATTTATTTAAATGCAGAACCTGATATGATTGGTAAGGATCCAAGCAAATATCATTCGTATTTTTTATTATGACGCTTGCAGCAACATACACTAAATCGGTAGTTAAATAATTTGGGCTGTTAAGTGATGAGTAGCATATATTCGTCAAAGTGGTTTCCCATATTCCATTAAAGTTAAATTTAAAAATTTTAAGACAAAATTTGGAATTAGTAATATTTTGATAATAATCATTATTATTAAACTCAATAGCTCTGGAGACAATGTATTTAGAGAGAGCTTCCTTTCCTGAGTATCTGGTTTTGTGTCGGGACTTTTTCTCCCAATTTTCTTCTATGTTTGGATCAGAAGGTTCGATTTCATCATGCTGTTTTCTCTGTAACATAGGCGACGCAGATGCAGAAAAAGTTTTTGAATTAGATCGCTGTTTCCTTTTGCTATAAATCAAATGAGGAGCTAGTTTAATTGAATTATATACTAATTCTGTTTTTTCCTCCAGAGCATCGATAAACCTGCCTAATTTTTGGTGCGGTTCTTTTATTAAATTATTTTTAATCAAGTTGAACCAATTTTCAACGTTTGCATTTGATACTCTATGGCTGTGATCATAAAACTGAAGTATTATTGTACTCCACAGCGGAAGATACGTAAAATATTTCTTTGTGATAAATTCGATAAAATCCCGGCAATAGTAAGAGTTTAATAAATCATCGGGGTTTTCTAACATTTCGGAGTTTTCAAAAATTTTTTGTAACATGGTATCATATCTTTTGAAATAAAAAGATTGGGTGAAATCGGAAAAAGTATCAAAAATATCATCTTTATCTATATCTTCGGAAAATTTTTCTATTGCTTCAAAATTCTTTTTATTTTCTTCATCCGGTAAGAAGTCGCCTACGTTAGTTTTTATAATATCTAAAAAATGTCTATATGCAGTATTGAATGTAGAATTCTTATATTTGCAACAACAAATAGTGCATAAAATTTTGAAAATTTTATCAATATTTTCTAATGATTTGGAATCAATTATTAGAAAAAATGATATCATAATAAGTTCCCTCAGTTTTTTACTACAATTCGGAATTTTAGATTTTATTTGCCGAACGATTATTGCAGCAAAATGGGAGCAGCAAATAAAAATTCCTGTCAAGTTTTCGATTTTTTTGTGCCCTTGAATGATTTGGTATGAACTATTGATATATTGTATTATATTCATTTCATTGAAAATTAGTGAAATGGTATTGATAAAGACCCACGACCAATCGGATACAAAATACTTAGGCAGCGACAGCTTAGGCTTATGCCGAATAATTTCGCTTTTAAAAGCACTAAAAAACGTTATTAACGCATGAGTATCATGCCGTTGTGAAATTAGTTCCGCAATGGGAATTATAATTCCATTTATCTTTATTACGCAAGCGTAATAAAGAATTCTTTTAAAATTGTGATGAATACAACAATTAGGATTGCGCACTAGTCCACCTGTAGCATCTACATAGATGACGTCCCCACCAGTTTCTCCCAAAAGATTTAAATATTTATGTCTCATTAATATAAAATACAGTGGGTCACTAGCTAAATAAATATATTTATTGGACAAATTATTTGCCAGACGGCGTGATGCATCTACCAAGTCGCAGTCGGCGACGATGTCTTTTAATTGTAATTTCTCGGAGCGAACTTTTCGTAAAATTTCGGGCTTGCAAAGCTTTTGTGTATTACCTGATTTTAAAAGGTTGATATCAACTGTTTTAAGACACTCTAGATTTACTAAATTTGGACATTTGTCTTTTAAAAACTCCTGCATTTTAATTCTTTCTGCCCCTCGAATTTGAGAAAATTCTTTGGTATTGCCATGATAATCTATATCTTTTCCCATGGTAAATATTTCGACTGTTCCATTTAAAAAAACCAAAAATTTGTACTTCTGCGCGTGAATTTTATATTTACATATGGCATAAATAGTGAAGGTTTTATCGAATTTGTTGTTATTGATTGTTTTGAAACTTAAAACGCAAGAATTTTTTGATGCAATAAGAAAATCTCTTATTGCGTTTCGCAAATTTTCATTGCTAAACTGCCCACTACATTGAATTAGGAAAATACCACGCGATCGCCATTGTTGGTGGTTAGGTTCCTCGAAAATTACAGGAATTTCGTCATTAGCAGAAAAGCTATTCATTTCCATTACATTTTTGGAACAATTAACTTCGTTTTCGTTAAATTGCTCTTGCATATCGTCAGCTTCAGCATTCTTCATGTCGCTAGTTATATGCTCGTAAATGATATTGCAATATCTTGCATCTGAAGGTGCACTAATTGAAAGTGATTTTATTAATGTATTTTTTTTAATTTTATTACGCCATAAATAATAAATTTTGATTCTATTGGAGTTGCTGTTAGCTACATTCAATATTTTACATATGTTATTCATAATAGTACAATTTGAGCGAGGTAATTTAAAACTTTCATCTAAGCCTACCGTTAATACCGCATGGTACACCGACATTTCATTTAGTTTTTCAACATTTTTAATAGTTTTGTAAGTTTTTCGGCCCTGAAGCCGCTTCTCTAGATTTATTAAACCCATTTTGTTATGCTAGTTCTGGTCCAACATAATTCAAAAGCAATAGAAAATTATTTGTAAATATTTATTATAATAATTATAAATGTATTATAATTATATATAATAATAATTAGCATATAACTAAATATTTGTCAATACAATTTATTCTTAGTTATACAGGATTTCAAAGATAAGGTATTGGTTGATTTGTAGTTTTTAAGAAAACTGGTTTGGATAGAAAATTACAAAACGATTAATACTAAAACCAACGAGGAATAACTACAAACACAAAAACACTAGACAGCTGCGAACACTACAAAATATGAATATCGAATGAAAGTAAAATAGTTTTTACAACCTTTTTATACTCTTTTTTATAGTAAACCAAAAAAGAATGCTGTAAACAGCATTCTTTTTTGGTTTACTATAAAAAAGAGTATAAAAAGGTTGTAAAAACTATTTTACTTTCATTCGATATTCATATTTTGTAGTGTTCGCAGCTGTCTAGTGTTTTTGTGTTTGTAGTTATTCCTCGTTGGTTTTAGTATTAATCGTTTTGTAATTTTCTATCCAAACCAGTTTTCTTAAAAACTACAAATCAACCAATACCCTATCTTTGAAATCCTGTATAACTAAGAATAAATTGTATTGACAAATATTTAGTTATATGCTAATTATTATTATATATAATTATAATACATTTATAATTATTATAATAAATATTTACAAATAATTTTCTATTGCTTTTGAATTATGTTGGACCAGAACTAGCATAACAAAATGGGTTTAATAAATCTAGAGAAGCGGCTTCAGGGCCGAAAAACTTACAAAACTATTAAAAATGTTGAAAAACTAAATGAAATGTCGGTGTACCATGCGGTATTAACGGTAGGCTTAGATGAAAGTTTTAAATTACCTCGCTCAAATTGTACTATTATGAATAACATATGTAAAATATTGAATGTAGCTAACAGCAACTCCAATAGAATCAAAATTTATTATTTATGGCGTAATAAAATTAAAAAAAATACATTAATAAAATCACTTTCAATTAGTGCACCTTCAGATGCAAGATATTGCAATATCATTTACGAGCATATAACTAGCGACATGAAGAATGCTGAAGCTGACGATATGCAAGAGCAATTTAACGAAAACGAAGTTAATTGTTCCAAAAATGTAATGGAAATGAATAGCTTTTCTGCTAATGACGAAATTCCTGTAATTTTCGAGGAACCTAACCACCAACAATGGCGATCGCGTGGTATTTTCCTAATTCAATGTAGTGGGCAGTTTAGCAATGAAAATTTGCGAAACGCAATAAGAGATTTTCTTATTGCATCAAAAAATTCTTGCGTTTTAAGTTTCAAAACAATCAATAACAACAAATTCGATAAAACCTTCACTATTTATGCCATATGTAAATATAAAATTCACGCGCAGAAGTACAAATTTTTGGTTTTTTTAAATGGAACAGTCGAAATATTTACCATGGGAAAAGATATAGATTATCATGGCAATACCAAAGAATTTTCTCAAATTCGAGGGGCAGAAAGAATTAAAATGCAGGAGTTTTTAAAAGACAAATGTCCAAATTTAGTAAATCTAGAGTGTCTTAAAACAGTTGATATCAACCTTTTAAAATCAGGTAATACACAAAAGCTTTGCAAGCCCGAAATTTTACGAAAAGTTCGCTCCGAGAAATTACAATTAAAAGACATCGTCGCCGACTGCGACTTGGTAGATGCATCACGCCGTCTGGCAAATAATTTGTCCAATAAATATATTTATTTAGCTAGTGACCCACTGTATTTTATATTAATGAGACATAAATATTTAAATCTTTTGGGAGAAACTGGTGGGGACGTCATCTATGTAGATGCTACAGGTGGACTAGTGCGCAATCCTAATTGTTGTATTCATCACAATTTTAAAAGAATTCTTTATTACGCTTGCGTAATAAAGATAAATGGAATTATAATTCCCATTGCGGAACTAATTTCACAACGGCATGATACTCATGCGTTAATAACGTTTTTTAGTGCTTTTAAAAGCGAAATTATTCGGCATAAGCCTAAGCTGTCGCTGCCTAAGTATTTTGTATCCGATTGGTCGTGGGTCTTTATCAATACCATTTCACTAATTTTCAATGAAATGAATATAATACAATATATCAATAGTTCATACCAAATCATTCAAGGGCACAAAAAAATCGAAAACTTGACAGGAATTTTTATTTGCTGCTCCCATTTTGCTGCAATAATCGTTCGGCAAATAAAATCTAAAATTCCGAATTGTAGTAAAAAACTGAGGGAACTTATTATGATATCATTTTTTCTAATAATTGATTCCAAATCATTAGAAAATATTGATAAAATTTTCAAAATTTTATGCACTATTTGTTGTTGCAAATATAAGAATTCTACATTCAATACTGCATATAGACATTTTTTAGATATTATAAAAACTAACGTAGGCGACTTCTTACCGGATGAAGAAAATAAAAAGAATTTTGAAGCAATAGAAAAATTTTCCGAAGATATAGATAAAGATGATATTTTTGATACTTTTTCCGATTTCACCCAATCTTTTTATTTCAAAAGATATGATACCATGTTACAAAAAATTTTTGAAAACTCCGAAATGTTAGAAAACCCCGATGATTTATTAAACTCTTACTATTGCCGGGATTTTATCGAATTTATCACAAAGAAATATTTTACGTATCTTCCGCTGTGGAGTACAATAATACTTCAGTTTTATGATCACAGCCATAGAGTATCAAATGCAAACGTTGAAAATTGGTTCAACTTGATTAAAAATAATTTAATAAAAGAACCGCACCAAAAATTAGGCAGGTTTATCGATGCTCTGGAGGAAAAAACAGAATTAGTATATAATTCAATTAAACTAGCTCCTCATTTGATTTATAGCAAAAGGAAACAGCGATCTAATTCAAAAACTTTTTCTGCATCTGCGTCGCCTATGTTACAGAGAAAACAGCATGATGAAATCGAACCTTCTGATCCAAACATAGAAGAAAATTGGGAGAAAAAGTCCCGACACAAAACCAGATACTCAGGAAAGGAAGCTCTCTCTAAATACATTGTCTCCAGAGCTATTGAGTTTAATAATAATGATTATTATCAAAATATTACTAATTCCAAATTTTGTCTTAAAATTTTTAAATTTAACTTTAATGGAATATGGGAAACCACTTTGACGAATATATGCTACTCATCACTTAACAGCCCAAATTATTTAACTACCGATTTAGTGTATGTTGCTGCAAGCGTCATAATAAAAAATACGAATGATATTTGCTTGGATCCTTACCAATCATATCAGGTTCTGCATTTAAATAAATCTATTAGTCCATTAACAATAAAACAACATCCGGAAATTTCAATTTGCCGAAATAAACGTCGAATTTATATTCCTCATTGTGAGAATAACCATTATATTTTGATAATAATCGACTTAACAGAAAAGAAAATTATATCGTACGATCCGTTATCACCGGAAAGAAAACTTCATTCTCTAATTAAAAAAGCACAGCGATTTGTTAATGACTTACAGGCGGCTTGGAACGACACGCATGTTATTTTTAGCTCTGAGACCGCTTACAATTTTCCGAATCAAAGAGATGGCTACAATTGCGGACCATTAATTTTATATGCTATCGATTTATCATCTAATAATAATTATAGACCTGGTATTTATTCTTCCAGTGATAACGATCATTCGAAAGACATTTCTGCTTATCGTACGCACCTAAAGAAAATAATTGCAAACAATACTGAATGTGTAAAACTTAACTGTTTGATATGTTTCGAAATTATTGCCAGACAGGATAATGTTGTCGAATGTTCACAGTGCATGCGAAAATTACATGTTAAATGTAATGTGCACGAAGTAATAATTGGTAATTTTTGTAAATTCTGCATGTAGTTGTTATAAACCTGGTTGAAAATCGACTTATTAAATTCAGCAAAACTGAAATATATAACTTGGATTTTTGAATTAAAAAAAAAATAAGAAAAATTAAAAAAAAATAAAAAAAAATTAAAAAAAAAAATAAAAAAAAATAAAAAATTATAAGAAAATTAAAAAAAAATTAAAAAATTATAAAAATGTAAAAAAAAATAATAAAAAACATTTGTTGCAAGAAGCAACACCAAAAAGAAACCCTCTACGATTACAGCCTTGACGTGGCAGAGCGGCTTATTAAACGCACTTTAGATTGATCTGAAGAGCTTTTAAACCAATGTAATCTTTCGATCATTAAACACCGGCCTTACTAGAAAACAGTAGGTATGCTAGTATAAATTCGGCTCTGAAGTTGGTTGCATTAAAATATACTTGAACGCATCCAAATCACTCGCCATATTGGACATATGTAGCTTAGTCATTACTGTTTTTATGATAAAAGTTTCAGTCATTTTCAAGCTGTCGCTCCGTGTGCATAAATTGTAAGAGATGTATGTTGTCGATGAGAACCGGCCAAAATCTCGATTAGTAATCGTTTGAATATCAAAATATTGTAAATCAAAACTCACAAGTTTCGGGGCAATATTTGCCCATGCCAGAACTATGACAAAATTCTAAAATTTCTCGTGTGCATTGGCATTTAATAGACCTTCCTGGGAAACATAACGGGATCGATGAGAACCGGCCAAAATCTCGAGTAGTAATCGTTTGAATAGCAAAAACACTAAAAATCCTAACTCACAAGTTTCGGGGCCATATTTGCTCATGCCAGAACTACGACAAAATTCTAAAATTTCTCGTGTGCATTGGCATTTAATAGACCTTCCTGGGAAACATAGCGGGATCGATGAGAACCGGCCAAAATCCCGATTAGTAATCGTTTGAATATCAAAATATTGTAAATCAAAACTCACAAGTTTCGGGGCAATATTTGCCCATGCCAGAACTATGACAAAATTCTAAAATTTCTCGTGTGCATTGGCATTTAATAGACCTTCCTGGGAAACATAACGGGATCGATGAGAACCGGCCAAAATCTCGAGTAGTAATCGTTTGAATAGCAAAAACACTAAAAATCATAACTCACAAGTTTCGGGGCCATATTTGCTCATGCCAGAACTAAGACAAAATTCTAAAATTTCTCGTGTGCATTGGCATTTAATAGATCTTCCTGGGAAACATAACGGGATCGATGAGAACCGGCCAAAATCTCGATTAGTAATCGTTTAAATATCAAAATATTGTAAATCAAAACTCACAAGTTTCGGGGCAATATTTGCCCATGCCAGAACTATGACAAAATTCTAAAATTTCTCGTGTGCATTGGCATTTAATAGACCTTCCTGGAAAACATAACGGGTTCGATGAGAACCTACCAAAATTTAGATAAGTAATCGTTTGAATATCAAAATATTGTAAATCAAAACTCACAAGTTTCGGGGCAATATTTGCCCATGCCAGAACTATGACAAAATTCTAAAATTTCTCGTGTGCATTGGCATTTAATAGACCTTGCTGGGAAACATAACGGGATCGATGAGAACCGGCCAAAATCTCGATTAGTAATCGTTTGAGTATCAAAATATTGTAAATCAAAACTCACAAGTTTCGGGGCAATATTTGCCCATGCCAGAACTATGACAAAATTCTAAAATTTCTCGTGTGCATTGACATTTAATAGAAATTCCTGGGAAACATAACGGGATCGATGAGAACCGGCCAAAATCTCGAGTAATAATCGTTTGAATATCAAAATATTGTAAATCAAAACTCACACGTTTCGGGGCCATATTTGCCCATGCCAGAACTATGACAAAATTCTGAAATTTCTCGTGTGCATTGGCATTTAATAGACCTTCCTGGGAAACATAACGGGATCGATGAGAACCGGCCAAAATCTCGATTAGTAATCGTTTGAATATCAAAATATTGTAAATCAAAACTCACACTTTTCGGGGCCATATTTGCCCATGCCAGAACTATGACAAAATTCTGAAATTCCTCGTGTGCATTGGCATTTAATAGATCTTCCTGGGAAACATAACGGGACCGATGAGAACCGGCCAAAATCTCGAGTAGTAATCGTTTGAATAGCAATATATTGTAAATCACAACTCACACGTTTCGGGGCCATATTTGCCCATGCCAGAACTATGACAAAATTCTGAAATTCCTCGTGTGCATTGGCATTTAATAGGTCTTCCTGGGAAACATAACGGGATCGATGAGAACCGGCCAAAATCTCGAGTAGTAATCGTTTGAATATCAAAATATTGTAAATCAAAACTCACACGTTTCGGGGCCATATTTGCCCATGCCAGAACTATGACAAAATTCTAAAATTTCTCGTGTGCATTGGCATTTAATAGACCTTCCTGGGAAACATAACGGGATCGATGAGAACCGGCCAAAATCTCGAGTAGTAATCGTTTGAATAGCAAAAACACTAAAAATCCTAACTCACAAGTTTCGGGGCCATATTTGCCCATGCCAGAACTATGACAAAATTCTAAAATTTCTCGTGTGCATTGGCATTTAATAGACCTTCCTGGGAAACATAACGGGATCGATGAGAACCGGCCAAAATCTCGAGTAGTAATCGTTTGAATAGCAATATATTGTAAATCACAACTCACACGTTTCGGGGCCATATTTGCCCATGCCAGAACTATGACAAAATTCTGAAATTCCTCGTGTGCATTAGCATTTAATAGATCTTCCTGGGAAACATAACGGGATCGATGAGAACCGGCCAAAATCTCGAGTAGTAATCGTTTGAATATCAAAATATTGTAAATCACAACTCACACGTTTCGGGGCCATATTTGCCCATGCCAGAACTATGACAAAATTCTAAAATTCCTCGTGTGCATTGGCATTTAATAGATCTTCCTGGGAAACATAACGGGATCGATGAGAACCGGCCAAAATCTCGATTAGTAATCGTTTGAATAGCAATATATTGTAAATCACAACTCACACGTTTCGGGGCCATATTTGCCCATGCCAGAACTATGACAAAATTCTGAAATTCCTCGTGTGCATTGGCATTTAATAGATCTTCCTGGGAAACATAACGGGATCGATGAGAACCGGCCAAAATCTCGAGTAGTAATCGTTTGAATAGCAAAAACACTAAAAATCATAACTCACAAGTTCCGGGGCCATATTTGCTCATGCCAGAACTAAGACAAAATTCTAAAATTTCTCGTGTGCATTGGCATTTAATAGATCTTCCTGGGAAACATAACGGGACCGATGAGAACCGGCCAAAATCTCGATTAGTAATCGTTTAAATATCAAAATATTGTAAATCAAAACTCACAAGTTTCGGGGCAATATTTGCCCATGCCAGAACTATGACAAAATTCTAAAATTTCTCGTGTGCATTGGCATTTAATAGACCTTCCTGGAAAACATAACGGGATCGATGAGAACCTACCAAAATTTAGATAAGTAATCGTTTGAATATCAAAATATTGTAAATCAAAACTCACACGTTTCGGGGCCATATTTGCCCATGCCAGAACTATGACAAAATTCTAAAATTTCTCGTGTGCATTGGCATTTAATAGACCTTCCTGGGAAACATAACGGGATCGATGAGAACCGGCCAAAATCTCGATTAGTAATCGTTTGAATATCAAAATATTGTAAATCAAAACTCACACTTTTCGGGGCCATATTTGCCCATGCCAGAACTATGACAAAATTCTGAAATTCCTCGTGTGCATTGGCATTTAATAGATCTTCCTGGGAAACATAACGGGATCGATGAGAACCGGCCAAAATCTCGAGTAGTAATCGTTTGAATAGCAAAAACACTAAAAATCATAACTCACAAGTTCCGGGGCCATATTTGCTCATGCCAGAACTAAGACAAAATTCTAAAATTTCTCGTGTGCATTGGCATTTAATAGATCTTCCTGGGAAACATAACGGGACCGATGAGAACCGGCCAAAATCTCGATTAGTAATCGTTTAAATATCAAAATATTGTAAATCAAAACTCACAAGTTTCGGGGCAATATTTGCCCATGCCAGAACTATGACAAAATTCTAAAATTTCTCGTGTGCATTGGCATTTAATAGATCTTCCTGGGAAACATAGCGGGATCGATGAGAACCGGCCAAAATCCCGATTAGTAATCGTTTGAATAGCAAAATATTGTAAATTACAACTCACATGTTTCGGGGCCATATTTGCCTATGCCAGAACTATGACAAAATTCTGAAATTCCTCGTGTGCATTGGCATTTAATAGATCTTCCTGGGAAACATAACGGGATCGATGAGAACCGGCCAAAATCTCGAGTAGTAATCGTTTGAATAGCAATATATTGTAAATCACAACTCACACGTTTCGGGGCCATATTTGCCCATGCCAGAACTATGACAAAATTCTGAAATTCCTCGTGTGCATTGGCATTTAATAGATCTTCCTGGGAAACATAACGGGATCGATGAGAACCGGCCAAAATCTCGAGTAGTAATCGTTTGAATAGCAAAATATTGTAAATCAAAACTCACACGTTTCGGGGCCATATTTGCCCATGCCAGAACTATGACAAAATTCTAAAATTTCTCGTGTGCATTGGCATTTAATAGACCTTCCTGGGAAACATAACGGGATCGATGAGAACCGGCCAAAATCTCGAGTAGTAATCGTTTGAATAGCAAAAACACTAAAAATCCTAACTCACAAGTTTCGGGGCCATATTTGCTCATGCCAGAACTACGACAAAATTCTAAAATTTCTCGTGTGCATTGGCATTTAATAGACCTACCTGGGAAACATAACGGGATCGATGAGAACCGGCCAAAATCTCGAGTAGTAATCGTTTGAATAGCAAAAACACTAAAAATCCTAACTCACACGTTTCGGGGCCATATTTGCCCATGCCAGAACTATGACAAAATTCTGAAATTCCTCGTGTGCATTGGCATTTAATAGATCTTCCTGGGAAACATAACGGGATCGATGAGAACCGGCCAAAATCTCGAGTAGTAATCGTTTGAATATCAAAATATTGTAAATCAAAACTCACACGTTTCGGGGCCATATTTGCCCATGCCAGAACTATGACAAAATTCTAAAATTTCTCCTGTGCATTGGCATTTAATAGACCTTCCTGGGAAACATAACGAGATCGATGAGAACCGGCCAAAATCTCGAGTAGTAATCGTTTGAATAGCAAAAACACTAAAAATCCTAACTCACAAGTTTCGGGGCCATATTTGCTCATGCCAGAACTACGACAAAATTCTAAAATTTCTCGTGTGCATTGGCATTTAATAGATCTTCCTGGGAAACATAGCGGGATCGATGAGAACCGGCCAAAATCTCGATTAGTAATCGTTTGAATAGCAAAATATTGTAAATTACAACTCACATGTTTCGGGGCCATATTTGCCTATGCCAGAACTATGACAAAATTCTGAAATTCCTCGTGTGCATTGGCATTTAATAGATCTTCCTGGGAAACATAACGGGATCGATGAGAACCGGCCAAAATCTCGATTAGTAATCGTTTGAATATCAAAATATTGTAAATCAAAACTCACACTTTTCGGGGCCATATTTGCCCATGCCAGAACTATGACAAAATTCTGAAATTCCTCGTGTGCATTGGCATTTAATAGATCTTCCTGGGAAACATAACGGGATCGATGATAACCGGCCAAAATCTCGAGTAGTAATCGTTTGAATATCAAAATATTGTAAATCAAAACTCACACGTTTCGGGGCCATATTTGCCCATGCCAGAACTATGACAAAATTCTAAAATTTCTCGTGTGCATTGGCATTTAATAGACCTTCCTGGGAAACATAACGGGATCGATGAGAACCGGCCAAAATCTCAAGTAGTAATCGTTTGAATAGCAAAAACACTAAAAATCCTAACTCACAAGTTTCGGGGCCATATTTGCTCATGCCAGAACTACGACAAAATTCTAAAATTTCTCGTGTGCATTGGCATTTAATAGACCTTCCTGGGAAACATAGCGGGATCGATGAGAACCGGCCAAAATCCCGATTAGTAATCGTTTGAATAGCAAAATATTGTAAATCAAAACTCACACTTTTCGGGGCCATATTTGCCCATGCCAGAACTATGACAAAATTCTGAAATTCCTCGTGTGCATTGGCATTTAATAGATCTTCCTGGAAAACATAACGGGATCGATGAGAACCGGCCAAAATCTCGATTAGTAATCGTTTGAATAGCAATATATTGTAAATCACAACTCACACGTTTCGGGGCCATATTTGCCCATGCCAGAACTATGACAAAATTCTGAAATTCCTCGTGTGCATTGGCATTTAATAGATCTTCCTGGGAAATATAACGGGATCGATGAGAACCGGCCAAAATCTCGAGTAGTAATCGTTTGAATATCAAAATATTGTAAATCAAAACTCACACGTTTCGGGGCCATATTTGCCCATGCCAGAACTATGACAAAATTCTAAAATTTCTCGTGTGCATTGGCATTTAATAGACCTTCCTGGGAAACATAACGGGATCGATGAGAACCGGCCAAAATCTCGAGTAGTAATCGTTTGAATAGCAAAAACACTAAAAATCCTAACTCACAAGTTTCGGGGCCATATTTGCTCATGCCAGAACTACGACAAAATTCTAAAATTTCTCGTGTGCATTGGCATTTAATAGACCTTCCTGGAAAACATAGCGGGATCGATGAGAACCGGCCAAAATCCCGATTAGTAATCGTTTGAATAGCAAAATATTGTAAATTACAACTCACATGTTTCGGGGCCATATTTGCCTATGCCAGAACTATGACAAAATTCTGAAATTCCTCGTGTGCATTGGCATTTAATAGATCTTCCTGGGAAACATAACGGGATCGATGAGAACCGGCCATAATCTCGATTAGTAATCGTTTGAATATCAAAATATTGTAAATCAAAACTCACACTTTTCGGGGCCATATTTGCCCATGCCAGAACTATGACAAAATTCTGAAATTCCTCGTGTGCATTGGCATTTAATAGATCTTCCTGGGAAACATAACGGGATCGATGAGAACCGGCCAAAATCTCGAGTAGTAATCGTTTGAATATCAAAATATTGTAAATCCTAACTCACACGTTTCGGGGCCATATTTGCCCATGCCAGAACTATGACAAAATTCTAAAATTTCTCGTGTGCATTGGCATTTAATAGACCTTCCTGGGAAACATAGCGGGATCGATGAGAACCGGCCAAAATCCCGATTAGTAATCGTTTGAATATCAAAATATTGTAAATTACAACTCACATGTTTCGGGGCCATATTTGCCTATGCCAGAACTATGACAAAATTCTGAAATTCCTCGTGTGCATTGGCATTTAATAGATCTTCCTGGGAAACATAACGGGATCGATGAGAACCGGCCAAAATCTCGATTAGTAATCGTTTGAATATCAAAATATTGTAAATCAAAACTCACACTTTTCGGGGCCATATTTGCCCATGCCAGAACTATGACAAAATTCTGAAATTCCTCGTGTGCATTGGCATTTAATAGATCTTCCTGGGAAACATAACGGGATCGATGAGAACCGGCCAAAATCTCGATTAGTAATCGTTTAAATAGCAATATATTGTAAATCACAACTCACACGTTTCGGGGCCATATTTGCCCATGCTTTACATGCGATGTAACTTAAAAGCATAATGAGATTAATGACCAATTCGCTAAATTTTGACTTGAATATCTATGAAATCTAGAAAATTCAGCAAACTTTAATTTAACTTTAATTTTATATTTACGATGTATAATGTTTTACACCATATTATTAATTGTTAAATAATTTATGGCATTTTAATCGTACTGGTAGGATAAATTAGTTATATATTAAATTAAATTTTATAATATTATAATATATTATAATATTAAATTTTATGTAATAAAATTATAAAATATGTAAACTTTTGTGTGGTATATTTGGAATTATTTTAAAAATTTATTTACGCCTAAATGTTTTCTTTTTCTGTATTTAATCACTAATACACATACACAATTTTTACTTAGGATTTTTTTAGGAAATATTTCACACCAGTCTGTGCGAATTCGATCTATTTTGTTTTGATCTCACCCTTCATAAAAATCAAATTCAAAATGTCACCTCCAACTCCCCCAACCAATTTCACGTTACGTACTTCCCAACTAACGCCATCAACCTCCAGCGATAGCGCGACTCAAAATAATAATCCTTTAGATCTCGCCAGTCTGTCGGCACAAATCACTCAGATAGTCAGAGAAGTTTTGACCAGAGATGGTCCACAAATCATATCTAGGATAGTTAACCCCAACTCTGATACAAGAGACGATGTTGATCAGACAATTGACACAGCGATGGATAGAAATTTGGGTGACTTAGACCGAATACCGGATATAGTAAAAAGTCTTAGGGAATTCTCCGGAACCTCGGGAGAATTCAGTTCATGGAAGAAGAGCGTCGATAGGATACTGCAGATCTATGAACATTTAAAGGGTACGCCGAAGTATTACGGAATACTGAGCATAGTGAGGAATAAAATAGTAGGGCATGCAGATATTGTTCTGGAATCGTACAATACCCCTTTAAATTGGGCAAAGATGTCCAAATGTCTAACTCTGCATTACGCAGACAAAAGGGATTTGGGAACCCTTGAGTACCAAATGACCAGCCTGGTGCAAGGAAACACCACGATATCCGAATTCTACCAAGTAGTCTATCAGCACCTTTCACTCATACTGAATAAACTATCAAGCATAGAAATGAGCAACGAGTCAATGAACAATATGACTCAAGCATATAGGGATAAGGCTCTAGACACCTTTGTCAGAGGACTGAAAGGCGACCTTCCCCGTTTACTCAGCATCAGGGAACCTATAGACTTACCACAAGCATTACATCTATGCTTGAAGCTTCAGAATGTAGATTTTAGATCGCAATACGCGCACAGCAGTCACCACAGCTTGCAGAGGAGACCCATTCTTCCTCTTGCCCTTCCTAAGAGAAATATGGTACCAGGTCCGCACTTCAGACAACCATATAATCAAACATTCTATCCTCAATTGTTACACTACCCACGCGGAATACAAAATCCATTCACTAGACCTTTTCAACAATTCAATGGACCAATCACTCAACAACCAATGGGATTTCACAGACCATTCCCACCAGTTCAAAGAACATTCCAAAAGCCTGAGCCGATGGAGGTAGATCGTAGCATGCGATCTAACCGCATAAATTATAATAATCAACAACAAAATTCTCGCTTCCCACAGAAACGTAATTACGCGAATCCGTCACGACAATCTCACCCGCCAAATAAATTCCAACGGGTTTACCACATGGAACAAAATACTAACGAAACAGACGTAACTGACGAGAACAATATACCTGACGAAACGAGCATAGCCGTACAAGAACAAGAGTATACCGAAAATGACGATCACAATGAGCAGTCTCTCAGCGATTACTTAGAGACAATCGATAATGCAACTTACGAACGGACCGAAGAACTGGATGATATCTATTTTTTAGATTAAATCGCTCTTCGCTCCCCTTTTATGAACTTAAACTTAGGAACGGAGAGACATTAAAATTTTTAATAGACACTGGATCTAACAAAAATTATATTCAAACTAAACATATTAGAAACCCTATACCAAATGAAAAACCCTTCATGGCTAACTCCGTTGGAGGTAGCGTTAAAATAACACACCATTCCTATGTAAATTTATTCGGACCAAATACAAATAAACTTAAA
This sequence comes from Nephrotoma guestfalica, assembly GCA_963691935.1. Lineage (NCBI taxonomy): Eukaryota > Metazoa > Arthropoda > Insecta > Diptera > Tipulidae > Nephrotoma > Nephrotoma guestfalica. The sequence goes on along the minus strand of OY829913.1, from coordinate 168,298,141 downwards.
CTTTACATTCTTCCAAGTCTCAAATCATTTACTGGTATAATTGGAAATGACTCACTAAGAGAAATTAAAGCCATAATACACACCGACGAAAGCCACATGACCATTTTTCCCAATATTAAGATTCCGTTAAAACAACATAATTCGGAATCCGTTAATCACATTAAACTCAGAATAGAACATTTGGATAAAGAACAAAAATCAAGACTACAAAATATAATAGGTAAATGTCCCAAGCTGTTTGCTGATCCGGACAAAAAACTTACCTATACATCCACAGTCAAAGGGGAAATTCGAACTACTACGGATACTCCAGTCTATTCAAGAGCCTACCCCTATCCTATGGCTTTGAAAGACGAAGTTGAAAAACAAGTCAAAGAACTGTTAAACGAGGGAATTATAAGACATTCACGGTCTCCCTACAACTCCCCAGTTTGGATCGTCCCAAAAAAGGACGATGCATCCGGTGAGAAAAAATATCGGATGGTAATAGATTACCGAAAACTAAATACTATTACCATCCCCGACAGATATCCAATACCGGAAATAAATGAAGTTCTTTCAAATTTGGGAAAAAATAAGTTTTTCACCACAATAGATCTCAAGAGTGGTTTCCACCAAATCCCACTCAGAAATTCTGATATAGAGAAAACAGCTTTCTCTATAAATAATGGGAAATATGAATTTGTCCGGTTACCATTTGGGCTCAAAAATGCGCCATCCATATTTCAAAGAACTTTGGATGACATTTTAAGGCAGCATATAGCCAAACGATGCTACGTCTATATTGACGACATCATTATCTTTGGTGAAAATCAAGAAGAACACTTCCAAAACTTGGAACTAGTATTCAAAACCTTAGAAGCTGCCAATATGAAGGTGCAGCTAGATAAGTGTGAATTTCTTCAGAAAGAAGTGGAATTTTTAGGATTTATTGTCGGGACAAACGGGATAAGACCAAACCCGAAGAAAATTAGTGCTATATTAAACCTTTCTCCACCAGAAAATTTTAAAGACCTAAGATCATTTCTGGGTATGTCAGGGTATTATCGCCGCTTCATCAAAGATTATGCAAAGCTGGCGAAACCCCTAACATCCCTTTTAAGGGGGGAAGACGGACGAGTGTCCAAAAAGGTTTCAAAAAACAAACTGATTCGTCTTGATAGAGACGCGTTATGCGCATTTGAAAAATTAAAAACCACACTTGTTTCCGAAGAAGTATTGTTAGTCCACCCAAATTTCGCCAAGGACTTTGAACTAACTACGGATGCTTCCGATTATGCGATTGGAGCAGTACTAATGCAAGAGAATAGACCAATAACTTTTATTTCAAGAACATTGAGTAAGACAGAAGAAAATTATGCCACCAACGAAAAAGAAATGCTGGCAATCATCTGGGCACTCAACTCTCCGAGGAATTTTTTGTATGGCTCACGCAAAGTGAAGATATTCACAGACCACCAGCCTCTAACGTATGCTCTCAGTAACAAAAATACGAATAGCAAAATGAAGCGTTGGAAAGCTATTCTCGAGGAGTACAATTACGAAATAGCATATAAACCAGGGAAATCGAATGTGGTAGCTGATTCACTCTCGAGACTACCAAATCCAGAGGAGATAAACGCATTAACGTCTACTCAACATAGCGACGATAGCTCCTCCCATAATCTGATCCCAATTGTAGAGGCTCCAATTAATGTTTTTCGTAATCAACTGGTGTTACGACTAGATGAATTCGAAACTAGTTATCAAATTAAAACCTTTTTTTCGTCTTGCTACACAAGACACATTTTTACACAGCCCAGCTTCACTGAACGTGAAATCACGAATATTTTCAAAAGGTATTTGAATCCATCTATCGTCAATGGACTCCACACTCCAGAAGTACTTATGGGTAAAATCCAGGAAATTTACACACTCCACTTCAATAGCTATAAAATCCGATTTACACGGAATATAGTAGAAGATCTTGAAGATGAGGGCCAACAAGAACAAATAATTTTAACCGAACACAAACGGGCTCATCGTAACCCCTTCGAAAATCGCATGCAGATTATTCGAAAATATTATTTTCCGAGAATGGCCTCAAAAATTACAAGTGTAGTAAAACTTTGCACAATATGTAAGGAAAATAAATACGATCGACACCCAAACAACCAAGAGATCCATAATACTCCCATACCAGAATACCCCGGTCATACCATACATTTAGATATTTTCTCAACCGAGAAATATCTAGTCCTAACAGCGATCGACAAATTCACCAAGTTCACGCAGGCAAAAATCATCGAATCACGAGCAGTGGAACATATCAAAAAACCTCTTCAAGATATTCTATTTTACTTCTGTGTTCCAGTGGCCGTTGTCGTAATAGATAATGAAAAGTCACTTACTTCGGCTTCAATTATTTCTATGATGAGAGATGACATGCATATCAAAGTATTCGTTACGCCACCTTACAAAAGCGAAGTAAATGGGCAAATAGAAAGGTTCCACTCCACATTAATCGAAATTATGAGATGTCTAAAAGCAGAAGGTCCACCTCGTTCATTTGAACAACTATTAGAACGAGCTGTTAATGAGTATAATCATACGATTCATTCCACTACCGGAAAAAAACCTGTGGAACTATTTTTTGGTCGTATACCCAACCTAGATCCCGAACAACTTGAACGTGCTCGGCTGAGCAATATAGATAGGTTAAAAGTTAAACAAGAAAAGGATCTAAAACAACACAATAAAAAGAGGAAACCGGTAAAACAATATTTGCCAGGCGAGGTTATTTACGTCAAATATAATAAAAGGTTAGGTTCCAAACTTACCATCCGTTATGTTAAAGAGACAGCCAAAGAAAACAAAAACACAACGGTTATCACAGAAGCTGGACGAGTAGTTCATAAAAGCAATATTCGTAACTAGTAACCCTAATCACAAAATCTATATTTTCAGATACATTCACTACCCCACAAAGGCCGAAATTCAAATATTAGACTTTACGAACTCATTGGTAATATCAGTACACACTGGACAGGCAAAACTACAGACAGGCACTTTTAAAATTATACATACAATTGACATAGACGAATATGAAAACGTAACATCCGGAATCCTTAACCTTATCAATACAAACGGTTGTACAAACCATCACCTTTTCCCATACATATCATACGAACTAGATCAAATTCGAAACTTGCTCGAAAATCTAAAGCCGCGAAAAACCAAAAGGTCGCTTAATTTTATCGGGAGTGCATGGAAGTGGATCGCGGGAAACCCCGACCACGAAGATTTCATCACCATTAAGCAGAAGACAAATAGCGTTTTGGAAAACAATAACAGACAGGTTGTCATAAATAATTTGCTTACGGAACGATTAAATAACCTAACAATTGTCAATAATGAGATAAATAAAATCCTAAAGAATAATGAAACCATTAGTAATAAGATTATATTAGATGTAGAATATAAGTTAAAAATTCTAAAAGAAGATTTGATAAACATAAACTATGCGATACATTGGGCAAAATTGGGCATGGTAAATTCATTAATATTATCGAAACAAGAGATAAAATTAGCTATAAGTACTTTTAAGAAAGAGAATTTACCATTTAATTCAATTGAAGAAGCATTAAATTTTTCGGAAATCAAGATTATTACAAATCACAATACTATATTATATATCGTAAATATTCCTATAACAAATCAAGATATTTTTCAGAAAATTATTCTAAGACCAGTAAAAAAAAATAAAGTAACAACGGAAATATTATACGATAATATTCTAAAAAAAGATAACGAAATTCTTGCCCTAAAAGAAAATTGTAAAACTTTTAATTTTATATCCATTTGTAATTCAAACAATGTTATAAATTTATCAAATACAACTTGTATACCAAATATTTTTAGAAGCACACCAGCGGATTGCAATATCATAAACAACCAACATATTCCAACTGTTGAGGAAATCACACCAGGAATGATCCTCCTGAATAATTTTAATGGATCAATTTTAGTGGACACACTACCACACAATTTAAATGGTACCTTTCTAATAAAATTTCATGGCGTATCGGTAAAAATTAATGAAAAATTATTCATTTCACAAGAAGTGACCCATTTCCAAGCATTACCAGCAATTCTACACCCACTCCCAAAAGAAAAAGAAATCAAGAAAATTTTATCCCTAGAAATGATGGAGGAACTCCATATCAACAATACTGACGCAATAGAAATGTTGCAGTCAGAATCTAAGTCCAACCGATTTATAATTCATGGATTCGCATTTCCAGTAAGCGTAGTCATAATAGCAATAGCCCTCAAATCTTTGAAGGGAATCGTTCCCAAATACATTAAAGCTTTTAAAGAAAAACAAGATCAGGCCTCTAAAGATACCACGAAAATCGAAATCAACGTTGAATCTTCTAATAACCCAAAAGTTCAGGATCCAAAATCAAAAACCGATATAATTGAAACTCGGCAAGCCGAATCCTCCAAAACGTCAAATCCTAACTTTAACAACATACCATATTTTTGATCGATTGCGGACAATCGAATTTAAGTAGGGAAGAGTTAAGATCACAAACCTGATCACGTTGCACAAACGTGCCCAACATCTCACATTTCATGCAAACGCATTTTTGTGACGTTCCCATAAAACCACTGTGAAATATGAAGTTGCATATCCAACAAAATGTAAACGACCTAAATGGAAATTTCCATTTATGTCTCAAAATTGCATAGCATATAAGTCAGCAAGTTGTAAAGTATAAATATAAGTAGTTAATAAGTTAAAGCGTGTAATCTTAATATAGAAAATAAAGTACGTGGTTGTATAACCACCAAAAATATATTTTTTTAGTTTTTGCGAATTAAAATATATTAACTTATACAAGGCACTGAATATTGTATTGGGGAAAGAATAACATCATAACTAATCAATGCCTTTACATGTGCATGTGGTGCCATATCGATCAGGCGCTTTCTCAAAACTATAATACACAACTAGTTGATCTCAAAACTATAATACAGAACTTTGTTAAAAAATCTACCCCTATTATAGGTGTATCAACCGATGCTACCACAAATGCATGGCACAATTGACGCCGAAACCCTAAGTCAAGATTCAGAAGTTTTGAACCAAAAGTTGTTATTATGGTATTGTTTGCTGCCGTAAGTTTGTAATGCTCGTCTTGAATGAAATTATTAAAATTTCTTGCAGGAATAACTGATAAATCGGCTCTTGTGTCGATAAGAAAAGTAATGTTAGTATTTCAACATTTAATGAAAAGACGGCGAGAGCTGCTGATTCCGACGTTTGCCGCAACAACGTCAGAAGGATCTAGTTTTGTGTCTTCTTAGTTTGATATGACGGAACCTGAATTTTATACGTACAAGAACCTCCATTACATTTGCGAGCTTTATTCTGAAATTTCCAGTGATAAAAACAAGCATGAGGTCTTCCTGGAGTTTGTGATCTGTTAGACCTAGAACGAAGTCTACTGTGGTAATGCCGGGCTCTCGAATCTGATCGATTTCTTTGATTAAATTGCGACTCGAATTTATTTAACCGAGATTTAATCTCATTAATAGACGACATTCGCCGCTCTACACTAAAATTTGGACTAGTTGTGGATGGTTGACTATGATTCATCGAACCACAAAATGGGTTAGTAGAAGGATTTCGAAGTCCCCAAATAATATCGGTTGAATCGAGCATTTTACTCAGCTCATCAATTCAACCAGCCATAAGTACCACCGATTAATTACCAGCGATTGTTGTAGGTAAGCGACTAATCTATAATTTACGAATTAAATCTTCTGATACACAAGAAACACCACCCGAAATTTGAATCAGTTGTGAATAGAAACTTGAAGGAGATTGGTTTCCCTTTCTTAACAGTTTGGAAAACTGTTTCATTTCACTTTCCTCTGATCTCTTTATGAGTAACTGTTTCAAAGCATTATATTTATTTGTCGCTGGAGGAATCATTATTATATCAGTTACTCGTTGAAATATAGTTTGGTCTAGACTTTGTACTATGTAAATGAGTTTCGATTCATCTTGAGTAATTCGCGATGATTTCATTGTCAATTCTGCGTGTCTAAACCATAAACTAGGAGTTTTACTCCAAAAGAGAGGAAACTTGAGTTGCGATCGAATATGTGAAAGCTCTGATGCGTTTGAATTGTCATTCGTATTCGATTCATCAGTATTTTCGATTTCGTCTTTTAGTTTTTCCTGATCAATAATTGATTAAAAACCACAAACAACCGTAAATTATCAAAATAAAATTTTATGTTGTAATAGGTGTGAAAAATTAACCGAATAAAAATAAAACTTTAATAATTAATCACTTGCACCAAAAATAGTCACTTGATTTATGATGTTATGGTAAATGGTAGACAAAGTCACTAATTTCCTTTAATTTAACAAAAGTAAATCGAAAATCATTATCAACAATAGATAACAAATTACTAATATAATACGAATCGAAGCGTTAGAACTATAGAAAGCTTTCACGAATTATTTAGATGAAAAATAAACAAATAAAATAACTTACGGTTTTGTGAAGGACGTTTACAATAACGTTTAATTGACCATGTGTTTCCAACAAATTATTAGAATCCTTATCATATCATACTCCAAAACTCTACGTTATAAATTTTGTAAGTCTTTTTCCTAGTTACCAAGCGAAATGCACCATCCTACTAATCTCGCTTGCAGAAGGTCAAAATTTCATACCGCTACAATAATGCGCTACAATACCGCTACAAAAATATATAAAATAGCTATTTAAGCGGACGTGTATTACAAAACATTGGATCTTTTTTCCAATATCCCAATTTTTCGTCTCGCATAGGAATTTACAGCAGTCCCATAGAATGTTATTCAAACCTCGTCGAAATATCTGAAATCTACAAAATCGAGATTTATTTACATTACAATGCTTCATTCATAAATCAATAACAATTTAAATCATAATTTGTTTTTTAAGGGTCAAAATGGATTTTAATAATTATTATGTAGTTTCACAAGAAACATAATTAACTACAGTAGGTAAAATATTGTTTTATAAATGTTTAATTATTGTATAAGTGTTAATTGTTTTTTAAATAGTTTAGATGAATGTTTTTTAAACGAATTATAAGCATACATTTTTGAGGGTAAACAAACTAGTACCGGCAACGAGTACTCAATATTTCGAAAAAATTTCTCACACCGATGAGACAGACACGGACGTATCACCAAATGTGACATCACCAACAACATTGTCGACGATTTTATTGTTATTACAATATTCCATGTTTTTCATTGATTTTATTCATTCATTTTTATTAATTTAGCGACTGAAATTTAAACTCTATCAAGCATGTGAAGTCATCCCAGGATTTTTTTAATTATTATTTACACGAAACTATTTTTCCATCCCAGTTTTTTCATTTTATACCTCTATAAGACCAAATAAATTATAAACACGATAACAAATTATCCCATCCCAGTTTTTTCGTTTATTTGTTGTTCATGTAAAACAAATTCATACTTGGAAATTACGAATTGGGTTTTGGTAATACTAATTTTGTACGAGTATATTTTTAGTTCGAGATAACAATACGTCATAATATTAGTTTAAAATATTAAGATTAACTTATATTGAGGACCCCAGTGACAGCAGTATGTTAGGATTGGCACAATCTTCCAGCTTCGATATGACCACATATAAATTTATATGAAAATTATGTATAACTTCCAAACCCTTCCTGGACTGGAAACAGTGATTAATGTTTCGAAATGGTATGTAATTTAGTGGTTGCTCACCAAATGGTCAGCACCAGCCGTATGTTTAAATTTGAGTAAATGGCCAAGTTCCAAAATCTCAGGTTAAGGTAAATAAACATTTGAATCTCTTAAGAACATTCTAGGCCGGAAATGATTCCTTAGGTTTTGAGTTGGTAATGATAAGGAAAAACTATGGTAAGCACTCCAGTGCCAGCAGTATGTATAATCTTCCAGCTTCGATATGGCCCCATATAAGTTTATATGAAAATCGTCTATAACTTCCAAACCTTTCCTGGGCCGGAAATAGTGATTAATGTTTCGAAATGGTATGTAATTGAGTAACTGCTGACCAAATAGCCAGCACTAGCCGTATATTCAAATTTGAATAAATGGCCAAGTTCCAAAATCTCAGGTTAAGGTAAATAAACCTTTGTATTTCTTAAGAACATTCTAGGCTAGAAATGATTCGTTAGGTTTTGAGTTGGCAATAATAAGGGCAAACTATGGTGAGCACCCCACTGCCAGCTGTATGTTAGGATTGGCACAATCTTCCAGCTTCGTTATAAACGATTTTCATATAAATGTATATGGGGCCATACCCCATATAAATTTATATGAAAATCGTCTATAACTTACAAACCTTTCCTGGGCCAGAAATAGCGATTAATGTTTCGAAATGGTATGTAATTGAGTGATTGCTGACCAAATGGCCAGCCGCTTTTACACGCGTTTGAAGTTACACCTAACTTAATCCTAATCCAACAAAAACAAACAAAAATTTGTTTGGATTGGTTAAAAAGTAAAGTGAAAAGTTATACGTATTGTGTTAATATATTAATTTGTGTGCGGTGCGCTTGCAATGGTGTAGGATATGTATATAGTTATGTTGTTATATGTTTTTCGACACCGTTGTTTGAATGCATCGTACGCATTGTATGTTAATATTCAATTTGTAGGACTTTTTTGATTACAAAGGATGCTTAAGATAAGTGTTATTTTTATTACTTTATTTTACATTATACATTATATTTTATTACATAATAATCAATGAATCGTATGGACGAGTTATTTGTGTTGTGGTATGAAACAGTTTGTGACGACAGTTGCTAGCATTCATTCTATGTAATCTGTTTCTATGAAAAATACTGTCGTGGTCTCTAATTTTTATAATTTTGTTTTTTCTCTCGCATACGTATTGTTATAGTTTTTTATGTACACAGTGATTTTGTTGAATTTCGTTATATGAGTAGATGGTATTTTATTGGAAAAGTTGAACAAATCACGACCAAAAAGCTAATTTAAAATTTGGATATCAAGTCTTTATTGCATGTTGTACTGAAATCCTTATTTCTTTTAATTTTTTATTTAAGGATATACATATAAGTGAAAATATGGTTTATGGGATGCGCAAAATATAAACAAAATGATCGAATAATATTCTCTGCTCTGTCACGGTTGTATTTATATTTTTGTAGTGGATTACACTAAGACTTCGTATTACGTTGTCTAAATGGGCGAATTTCTTTGGATTTGCACTAAATGTTCTTGAATGTGGATGATTCAATTTGTGAATTGGGAAAGTCGATTAGACTTTAATTGTTCATAATTTGTTGATTTGTTATATGTATAATAATTTAGACTTTTGTTAACTTTGTGAGATTTTTTGCCGTCGTTGTGGAGAGGCGGCTGACGTTGACCTCTCCTTGTCGACCTGGGTTGGCGTCATCGGCAAGGGGTGGATGTTGTCGCAGGTCGAGATCGCGCAAAATGAATATTGTACATATAAAGGAATGTATATTTTTGGCGATTGGGAGGGGGTTATACTTTTTCTCTGTGGTGCGAAAACTGGATTAGATTTTGACGACTGGTGTATGTGTGTGATTGGTTTACACAGGATGTGCGGCGAGGATGTGCTGCAGCTGTATTGCAGTGAATCTTTTTTGATATTTGGAGTGATTTGAATGGGCTTCGTTCATGGTGAGTAATGGCTCGGTGTCTGCGGTTTGTGGTGGTTGTTCGTTGAACGTTGTGTTTCTCAACTTGCGGAGAGTTGTGTTCATGTGTGTTCTGTTGTTACCTGTATTTATAAGGTATTTTGACTGTTTTGAGTTGTTTTGTTGAGGAATTGAGGTAGTTCTCATTTGTTAGTGTATGAGGGCGGATTTGCAGTTTTGTATTGAATCATTGCCTGAATGTTGGATTTGTATGTCCAAATTGTTTTTTTGCTGAATGCTTCGGGTGTTTTTGTTGGAGTTTGCCGTCGATTTGGCGGGGGCTGAATCATTTTGGGAGTTTTGGTATGATCGGTCGTACGCTGAAGTTTTTGGGCTGTAGGGTTGCCATGGTTCGTTTGTGGTCTGTCATGGATTCGTCACGGCTTTGTGAAGCGTGGTTTTTGTTGAATGGTGGTGTTGGCAGGAGGTCGCTTGGTGGATGGTAGTGGTTTCATGGTGGGAAGATTCATGCCGTCTGTTGGGATCGTTTCGAGGTAATTTTAGCTCCTGGATGGACATTGCATAATTCTCTTGGTACATTTTACTATGATTGTTTGTAGAGGTGGTTTCTTCCACGCTTTGATTTCGGAGATTTTCGGAGAGAGCTATTTTGGTGATGTTCCTTCATCCTATTATTCAGCGTTTGTGTAATAAATTGTTATATTTTTATTTTGGTTTGATTAGCGATAGAATTTTCCGTTTCCGTATTTCTTCTTTGCATTGAGAATATAGTGTAGGTAATTTATGATTAGCTGTTTTCTATATTGTATTTCCTTCATAATCCATCATTTTTGCAAGATTAATTGCAACTATGTTGGAGTTGGTAACGAATCCTATTATTTACCGCAAAATTGCCTTTTTGTGACACTCAATGGGTTACTAGTATTTTCTCACAGCTTATTAGCGATATTTTTGCTTTATAAAAAGAAATATTATTTGCATTGGATTTGGGATTTTAACAATCTTAACATAAAGAATTGTTTATCGGCAACTTCGTTATATCTATGTAACTGAAAAGCTAGAAATATTTGATATAATTAATATAATTATTCAAAAGAAAGAGAAGGTTTGTATACTTCAATACACCAACGACTGGATGTTTGTCATAAAATGCAACGTTGCCAATCTTGACTGTTTTAGTACAAGAATTATAATTATTAATTCACAATTTCAAATCAACCCTAAATATTAATCTACATGTACAGTGCCGAGCTATTATATTAAAATTATTCGGTTCTCAGGAAATCTCATTCAAATATATTTAATATACGAGTACATATTATCCCTCTTTTAAGATACTGGTACGATTTATATTTAATTATAAAAATTATAAAATAAACTTATTTATCATTCATTTTAGAATAATTTTTTCAAATTTTATCTAGTTACCTTTACTTAAATATTACCTTCCAGCAGGAAAGCCATTGACGATACACTAATTACTAATTTACGTTTGTTACCAGTCTGAGATGAATCGTTTATGACAAGTCTAATACGAGGTGATAAGTCATAGACGAGTCGCATGTGTCATGTCTGAGATTAATTGTATGTGATATATCCACAGCAAACGTAGAAGAAGTTCCAGAACTATTGCAAAAGTAGTGATAAAAGTATTTGTTTCCTTGTGAAAAAGGATGTGCGTCGGGAAAAATTCATCAGTTTTATAAACAATTTTTAGTAAACATACGAAATTTTTGCGAATTCTAAATTATTTAGGATATTTTAATGGATGGATATTTTAAGGGATATTTGAATGCAATTCGGTAGTTAATCTAGTTAATCTGTTTTTTTTTTTTTTTGCTATTTCGTGTTCGCCCAATTCTCAAATACTAATGAATATGAATTTTAGAGTTATTTTGAATATAGTTCAAATAACTTTGGTTTCAGGAAATTCTACGCGGAGTTGCAGAATGATTAAATTAATAAATGTTTCAATTATTTAGGAAGCCGGAAAATATGATAGAATTAAATTTCAGGAAATTTACAGATGCTTGTGAATTAATGCTTCATTGTAATTGCTGATTGTGTAGATTAGAATTGTGTTGTCATTTTATTACTAACGACTTTACATAGGTGTCTGTAACGGGTCGAGTCAACCAATTTTGGTTAGGAAGCCGGAAAGTATTAATAGAATTAAATTTCAGGAAAATTCCAGATGCATGTGAAATAATAATATTTTTTCTTAGGTTGCCGTTTTAAAGAAGCAATTGTTGAAGACCAATACCATCGTTATCCATTAACCTATTAAGCCTTTATCCTTCATCTAGTAGATTAGAATTGTGTTGTCTTTGTGTTACTAACTATCGGCTATACCTAGGTGTCTGTAACCGGGCCGATTCTGTCCCACTTAACTAACCTATCCAATCCTTCGGTTTTGTTATGTGTAAAAAAGGGTGTACGGTGGACCCGGCGTCATCCGGGAACTCAAGCCTAAGAACTTGGTCGTACATTCAAAATCAATCAATCAATCAATCAATACTTGTGAGATTTACCTGGATTATATTGTCTGAATTGCAACCGACCTCTATGGGAAATCATTGTTTCATCGACTGATATTTCCTCTCCAGGAACGTAAACATTTAATATTTTTGAAAATAGCAGTTTTATAAAACCTGATATTTTGTATTTTCTGTTTCATTATCCGAAACGTGTCAGTTTTTGAAAATCAATGCATACCTATTGTAACTCATCGTAATGTTATGGAATAAAGGATGTTAGTAAACACTATCCTCTCTCCAATAATATTCTATGTTTGGATATTTGCTGAGACCAGTAATCAAGAGAACACCCAAAAATCTCTTCATTTCATTTTTTTCAACATCACACCATTTATTCATTCTTGAGCCACGGGTAAGTTGTCTGGATAATTTATATTGTTGAGCGAATTTATTTGTCTCAACAACCACTAATTCTATTATCTGATCATCAAAAAAATAGGTCGAAAACGAATATGGGTTTGATCTCATTATTTTCAGTTAGGGCGTATTTTTAGGCCAGGGTTTTCTGTGAAACTTATTTTGCCGTCTCGTTGTAAATCTTCACTCCAATCTGATTGTTCACCGCATGTTGATGATGACTGCAACTGCTGAGTATTAGTATCATTAATCTGATCATTTTGTTGGAAGTTTTCATCAGAAGGATCGGAAGTGTCTAATGCAAACAATGAACTTGACCTTTCTGTTCCCGAAGGTCATCGGAATCACGACTTACATCAGATAAATCAGCAGGATTTGTTTTATTTTCATTAATTTTCCCGTAAAAATTTATTAGATTCATTTTCTATTTTGTGCATCAAAAAGATCTTTCATTATAACATCTCAAATTAAAATAAATACAATATTGCAAACCGTACGTTAGATAAAAAAAATCTACTTCTTACCTTTTATAGAACTAGAAAATGCGAAATTTTTAATCAACGAACGCACACTATTATTCACCCAGTTATTACTTAACAACGGTAACTTCACATACGGTATTTTTTGTTCGATAAATTATTTTTGGAAATACCGTTTTTCTAATACAGAGAAATAAAAAGAGAAAAATACAACTCAGTATTTACTATTCTTTCTCACGCATGTATTGGCAATTGCGATATTATGGTTGTTCCAGTCCCTGCATTTCTATATAAAGTAAATATTTTATTTTCTCTTTCGTCTGCCTATACCTATTTCATAACTACAAGACTAACAAGGAATTCACACAAAATATTACGCGTATCATATGTGATACTGGAAACGTACAAATTATGATATATTTAATTATTGTCTCGTGTATCACATATGATACATGCAATTTTTTACGACTTTATGACCCACTTATATTAGATAACACATGTCCAAAACAGAAATAGTCAGTTTAGAAGCTATAATATGATCAACTTTCTAAAGCGTACCATCAAACACGAGACAAAAGGTCAGGACTGGCAACGGGTTAAGAAAATCCTAACTTTTCAGGTTAGTAAAGACTACCAAAAAATTAATTTGATCGCGCAAAATTTATTAGCTTTTCAAATGGCCTGGAATATAGATAGTATTAATCTAGACCAATCAGAAAAACATAATAACATTCTTGATAAACATATTAGGTCTCGAGATATTCAATTTCTTAAGAAAATCCTAACTACTCAAAATTTAATTTGATCGTTCAAAAATTATTAGATTTGCAAATGGCTTGAGTTACAGATAGTCCTAATCTAGACCTACCATAAAAACATAGTAACATTCTTGGTAAACATATTAGGTCTCGAGATACTCAATTTCTTAAGAAAATACCTGACTTCTCAGGTTAGTAAAGACTAGCAAAAAATTAATTTGATCGCGCAAAAATTATTATAATTATATAATAACCTTTTTCATAAACATATTAGGTCTCAAGATATTCAATTTCTTAAGAAAATCCTATCTTCTCAGGTTAGTAAAGACTAGAATAAAATTAATTTGATCGCGCAAAAATTATTAGCTTTTCGAACGGCTTGGATTATAGATAGTCCTAATCTAGACCTATCAGAAAAACATAATAAGATTCTTAATAAACATATTTGGTCTCGAAATTTTGTAAGCAAATCTTAAATTCTTATATCCCATCCTAATAAATGTTGAGCCTAATTATTTATTATAAATTGAAATTGGTATTAATTCACAAATTCAATATTTCGCCTAAATAACATTCTTGTTTTACGTTTCAATCAATATTGAGCAGGATACAAGAGAGGTAAACTCAATTATATCTCTTAATATTACTTACAATTTTCGATCAGTGTACATAAGTAATATTTTTGAACGAGGGGCTTATATATCATATTTTCCCATTTTAATTTCATACAGTGCACCTGGAATACTACAGGCCACGCTGTCTTTTATGTCGTAAAATTTATGTCTACAGTTTATTCTTTGAACTATATACGGCAGTCATGTTCATAAAAAGAATAAACGAAAATAAACAGAAAAAAGAAATTATTTATACGAGTGCTACAAGTAAGGTTATGTCTTCCCTTAAATTACAAGAAATGTGTACACGTTTTGTACGTGTTTACATATTTAACACAATTTAAAATGCATAATTGTATAATAATATTATGAATTAATACTTACCAATAGCTTTTTATTGAATTTTAAAATATATTATTAAAATAATTTTCTTGTTGTTTGTTTACAATTTTTTTTATCAATATGACAGCTTAAACTAAAAGTAAGTAACTTAAAAAAATCAATACAATCTTTATAATTTTAGTGCTGCCTACAATAGTCAAAGAAGGAACTGACAACATAAATTGACGTCATATGGCAAAATTTTTAAAGCAGTGTGGCCTATTCTGGGTGCATTGGTTAAATACAAAGTTGTATATACTCGTGCCGAAACCAACACAAATATATTCTACTTGTAGAATACATTTGTGTGCATTCGATTGTTAGTTGTATATTTTGTAATCGTAAAATAGTTATCTTCCTTTATGCGTTTAGCGTATATAACAATTTCAACCACCTAATCCACACCAGAGTAACTACTTACAGTGCACCTAGAATACTACAGGCCACACTGTTTTAAACACTTTGCTATATGACGTCAATTTATGTCGTCAGTTCCTTCTTTGACTATTGTAGGCAGCACTAAAATTATAAAGATTGTTTTTATTTTTTTTGTGTGTAAGCGGTCATATTGATAAAAAAAAATTGTAAACAAACAACAAAAAAAAAATTCTAATAATATATTTTAAAATTTAATAAAAAGCTATAGGTAAGTATTAATTCATATTATTATTATAAAATTATGCATTTTAAATTGTGTTAAATATGTAAACACGTACAAAATGTGTACACATTTCGTGTAATTTAAAGCCCCATTTACATGTAGAAAATTTTTTCGTCTGCAAATTTTTGTAGGTAAATAAGAAGCATCCACTATATAAAAATATTCAATATGCGAGAAAGAAATAAACATATATAGTAATGCCATAATTTTTTTATAGGAACAAACAGGAACATTTTTAATTAGTTCAAATGAGAAATTTACATTTTTATCTATAGCATCTGTTTTTATTATGATTCCTTAATCTTTAGTAAATATAAAATAATTTTTTTTTTGTTAATTTTAAAAATGTTGTCATAAAAATACTCGGATCGAATATATTTTATGGCAACATTTTCATTTTTATAGTGGTTTTTGCAGTGTAGTGGCTCAAAAAATCTTCTACAACATTTTGTTGGGATATATTTCTTTTCTTGCCTCTCATGTGCAAAAAGTCAATGTTAAATCTCTTTCATTTTGTAGAAAAATAATGTTGGTCGCATGTAAATGCCTCATAAGGGAAGACATAACCTTACTTTTAGCACTCGTATAAATATTTTCTTGTTTCTGTTTATTTTCGTTTATTCTTTTTGTGAACGTGACTGCCGTCTATAGTTCAAAGAACTAACTGTAGACATAAATTTGATGACATAGAAAGCAGTGTGGCCTGTAGAATTCTAGGTGCACTGCTACTTACCAGTAACTTTTATAGCTTACACCCTTTACGTCCACACACATTTTATTTGAATCCCGGTATCTTTTATAATCTTCTATGCGTGTGCGTAATTTTTTATTTTTTTTGTAATGTACTACAACACGGCTCAAAAACAAAATGAACTAAAGAGCCTATTCCATGGAAAAAATTTACTGTCAGTAAAAATAAAAGCGAGAAAAAAATATAGATTTACTGGTTGTGCACGAAACAAAAAATTTTGTCAGTAAAATTTTACTGAGAAAATAATTATCATGGTGTTAGTGTGCTGCCATAACGTGCTATACAAAAATGTAAACTGAAGTACTTTTTATGGCAGCATTGCTAACGCATCTACAAAAAATGTATGTAAAGATAAGAAATTTTTCTCACACTCATACAAAATAAATCGTTCGCCATGTTTATAGTCAAATCTCAGTTTGTTTTTTATTTGAAGTTTAGCTTTGTTAACGTTCGGGTATTTAGTGGTTTTATATGGTGTTAAAATAAAAATAAAAATCTAAATACTGGTCACTGCCAATCTTAAAATACGGTTCAAGGATATTATCACCACAATTTCTTTTGAAATCAGGGCCCCAACCATCGCCAGTAACTAGTCAAATTCGTTCCCGGTCATACGAGTATAACTATAAAATAATTTTGGATCTTGCCGCAACTCTTTAAAAATACAATTGTATCGTCCGGTTCGATCCCGCTCTAAATAATAAAGGCATACCCAACATTTTGGTTTCTTTTTTGGCGTATTGTGAACATTATTCATATCCATAATGTTTGATGGATCTAAATAATCCAAATCTTCCAAATCCATATTGGTTATATTAGTAAAAATTATAAAATTAAATTATAAATGGTGTACGAATTACAACTTTTATGAAAATTTTAGGTTATGAAAAAATGTAATTGTCAAAATTAAACCATACGATTTTGCTATAAAAATGAAATAATAGATAGTTCTTTTCTTTGTCACTCTTATCGAATTTTAAGATTCTTTATGTTTTCGTTTTTTCAGTAAAAAATTACTATCAGTAAATTTTTTCCATGGAATAGGCGCTTAACAAAAATACAAAAAAAATGTCCTTGAAATTTCATTTTTGTTTGTGTTGGTGTGATGAAATTTTTGAATCTACAAAAATTTTAGTTTAAAAAGTGAATCACGAAAAAACCGGTTTTGTAGGTAAAGGGGAAAGGAAAGGGTGTAAACCATAAAAGTTACTGGTATCAAGTTACTCTATCTAGTGTGGATTAGGTGAACCAAATAAAACAGTAAACAAATTTTTATTTTTGGATTTTTGGTGCATTTGACAGGATTATGTACTATTGTATATAATAAAATTATTTCTTGTGTATAAAAGTTATATTTTTCTACGAAATGTACTAATTTTATTATCAATGTTTGTTTGCTTTTCATATGCGTATGGTGATCGTTTTCTAAAAAAAAAATATTTTTTCAATCGATTTGTTGTTTTCGTATTGTAGTTTGGTATTTTGTTGGATTTTGGGGATTTTTATACAAATGATCGCTGTACAACAAAAATTAATCATATTATAACAAAATATTAATTTCATTCATGTAAAATGTTGCTCGATTTATTAATAATAAATGTATATGTACTCGTATATCAGAATAAGAATACGAATACAACACGAAAACAACAAATCGATTGAAAAAATATATATATTTATTTTTTATATTTTTTTAGAAAACCAATTTAGATCGCCAATACATACGTACCATTATTCGAGTTTTAGAAACAATTAAAGTCATAAACTGGCCTAGTGTTTATAATGTGTATTATAGATAAAAATTAAAAAGAGATTAAGAAAATAAGATATTTCATTAGTATTTTATATTTCATTGCGTGCTCTATTCGTTCTTGGATGGCGAATAATCTCGTAGATACTGTTTACTAAAATAAAATATTTAATAATAAGAGAAATATTAAGTTTACATGCTACTGAAGTTAGCAGAAAAAAACTGCATTGTCTACCTCCTTTACATTCGTTGGTAGAAAAAGTAAGCTGTAATTTTTTGTTGTTTATGACCGTTTTCTGAAGAAAAACTATATTCTCGACGCATTTAAAATATTCGTAGAAAAATTGACTCAATTTTCTTTACGTAAGTATGTTTTCGGCCGAAATTCTAGTGAATTTCAATTTTTACTATAAAAATGCATTCACATAAGCACAAGAACTGTTTTAATAATATATTAGAAGCAGAAAGTAGAAAAATTCTCCAGCCTTAGGGTTTAAATGGTTGCGAAATTTGTTGATTTATATACGTTTTCGACTCTATGGCTATCTACCGAGCGAGTATGACAACCCGCTGATCGTGGGAATTCCCGCTATTTAAATTTGAGTGCGCATTTTATAATATTTTACGAATTTGAGCAACGAAAATTAGTCTGGGATGGGCACTTCTACTAAAAGGTTTACCGATTTGCCATTGCAAATAGTGCGCTATTCGCCAACTTATGACGAAACACAAAACTTCCGCCGACGGTGGAGATTCCCGCTATTTGAATATACGTGGCACGGGAGTTGTATCGGTTCCGTTGAAAAGTAGTAAAATTCTCCAGCTTTAAGGTTTAAAATTTCCGTAAATTTGTTGATTTAGATATGTTCTGGACTCCTGTTCTATGGCTATCTACCGAGCGAGTATGATAACCCACTGATCGTGGGAATTCCCGCTATTTAAATTTGAGTACGCGTCTTATGATATTCTACGAATTTAGCAATGAAAATTAGTCTGGGTTGGGTACTTTTATTAAAAGGTTTATTCATTTGTCATTGCAAATAGTTTTTGTACTCTGTTGGCCAATATATGACGAAACATGAAGTTCCGCGATCGTGGGAATTCCCACTATTCGAATATACGGGACACGGGAAATGTATTGGTTCCGTTGAAAAGAAGAAAAATTCTATAACCTTTGTAACTGCTCTCTTAGCGGTTAATGCATTTTTTTATTCGGTTAGACTCTAGTGATATGAAGGGTTCTTTACCGCCAAAATAATGAGACAGACAAACCTTTACGTGCTGGTATTATGAAAAAAAAGAATACACATCACAATCAAATTTGACCCCACAACTCCGCACAACATCATCAATTAAAAGAATTTAAACTTCCTTTACAAAAAATTTATTATGAATTTGAATTAATCATATCAAAAGAAAATACTAATTTAATCAATTAGAATATAATTATAGGTAAAAATAATAATAATATGGTTCGGTATATAGAAAATGAGATTAAAGTTTGTTATTAAACATAAAAAAATATCGATCAAAAAATATTTGGAACACACAATATATTTATAATACATATAATAAATAATACTATGGTGAGTGCAGTATTTATGAATACTGCAAAAGAGTACTCTCCCGCGACTTATGGATCTTGTATGGAACAAAAAGGTTAACTATATGCTCCTCACACAGTTTGAACTCACACCTAATCTTAACTATGACTATTTTCTTTAAATATTTTTCTTTTTCACTTGAAACTAAAATACTAAAATTTTAACTTATTATTAATTTTTCTAAAGAGGATTTTATTTTTCTATATTTTTTTTTAAAGATAAGAATTTTCTTAAAACACTAGATCAAAGACACATCACATTTTCACATTATTCAAAATTTGTAGTGATCGGTGTTTTGGTGTTTTTAAAACTTTGATTTCATAACCATACGTAATGGTTGGTATTTTTGTTAAATTAAAGTATTTCTTATAAAGAAATATGAGGACCTTTAAAATAAAAGGAAATAAGAAAAATGAGTAAAGCGTTTGACTATAAAACCAAGAAAACTTACCCGTGAACGCAGCTTCCAGAGTCAACCAACAAATTTGCAGACCTTTTAAACCCTAAGGCTGGATAATTTTTCTACTTTCTACTTCTAATTTATTATTAAAATAGTTCTTGCGTTATGTGAATGCAATTTTATAGTAAACAATTGAAATTTACTCGAATTTCGGCCGAAAACATACTTACATAAACAAAATTGAGTTAATTTTTGTACAATTTTTTTTAAATATGTCGATGATATAGTTTTTCTATAGAAAACGGTCAGAAACAACAAAACATTTCTACTGACTTTTTCTACCAATGTATATATAGGAAGTCGATAATGCAGTTTTTCTGCTGAATTTTTCTGCTAACTTCAGTAGCATTAAGTTTACTATATTAAAGCTAAAGTGTTTTTAGTAAGTGTGTTCATTAGTAGCTTTTGATAATTTCGTAACGAGTTGAAGCTAAAGCTTTAATTTAACACTGAAAAGAGACTTGGAACTAAAAACAAACAGCCTAATAAAAACACGATGTTTGACTTGGTTAATTTTACTCAACCTGATGTATCGTTGACTAGAGTCAAGTTAAAGTAAAAATCACTAAATAAACACATTTTATTAAACACTTGTTTTTTCGCAAAAAATCAAGTGTTTAAAAAAATGTGTTTATTCAGTGTAAGTGTGTTAAAAGTAAACCAAAAAAAGTTAATATCATTAGCGTTGAAGTATTAAAATACGAAAACTCATACTCGCAAACGGGTAATGATTCTATTAGAATTTTGGGAAATGCAATTATAGATAACAATATCTCTGCGTGGGTTGAAAATAATCAGCAAGATATCATAATTAATAATGTTCACCTACGAAGGATTAGAAAACAATTAGAACATTGGGAGAAAATTATATTTTTGACGAAGACAATGGAAAATTGAAAACGGCGTATATGGATGTGCTTCGATCCAAATTATTGAAATTTTTCCCTTGCATTATAAACATTAGAGATGCCAAATTAATCAATAAGACCATATCAATTTATACACGTAAATGTTTAAATCGACGGTGCCAAAACAATTTTACAAATTTACTTATCAACGGAACTCCGAAGAAAAAATATTATCTGCAGAGTTATCCGCAGCTGAGTAATAGAACGTTTTTTTGGTTTCTGGCTTAATTTTAATATTAAAATAAGTATTTGCTGAGCTTTCGATGTCAATTCGTAATCATTATCAATGTCGAATTGTCATCGAAAGCTCAGCAAATCTTTATTTTAATAATAAAAGATAGTAATTTATCTTTCATAATTTATATTCTTGTTTCGAGGGTTATAGCCCTTTGGCTAGTCCCCTTTACAATTTATTATATTTTTAGTCGACCCTGATTGGATCTTGTAGATCATGCGGTTTCTTCCTTCGCAGCCGTCTTACTGGGTTTGAATCATCCAACATACGACGTATCTCAGCA
Organism: Nephrotoma guestfalica; assembly: GCA_963691935.1. Taxonomy (NCBI): domain Eukaryota; kingdom Metazoa; phylum Arthropoda; class Insecta; order Diptera; family Tipulidae; genus Nephrotoma; species Nephrotoma guestfalica. The sequence goes on along the minus strand of OY829913.1, from coordinate 168,276,637 downwards.
TTTTGGTGTAGACTAATACGTTGCATGTGTTTTCTCGCGTGTTTTCTTATTTCTTCACTAACGAAATCTATCTTCGGATCTCTATGGAGGTTGTCATTTCTTATGTACTACGGTGCATTAACTATTCCACGAAGGACTTTGCTTTGAAATGACTGGATGATATTGACATTGGTTTTCTTTATACAGCTTAAGTCCACACAGGTTTTAGGATTTGCCGGTATAGTAGCAATTTATTATGTAGAGTAAGCTCAGAATTCTGTATTTGATGTTTAACTCTTCTTTTTTCTTTTTCACATGCTCTTTCCATTTTAGTTTTGCGTCTAGAGTCATGCCTAAATATTTTGCCGTATTTGCATAGAGAAATTGCTGGGAGTTCAGTTCTACTGGTATCCAGTTAACCTTCTTGTTGGTAAAGTTTACGTGAACAGATTTTGTTTCATTAAGTTTTATTCGCCATCTCCTGGTCCAGGTACTGACAATATTAGTAGCTCTTTGCAATTTGCTTGTAGATTCTTCTATGCTATTAGCAACTGCTAAGATAGCCGTTTCATCCGCAAACGTCGCTGTGTTAGTCTCCTCTATCGTTGGCAGGTCCGAGGTGTATAGAAAATATAAAGTTGGTCCCAGCACGCTACCTTGTGGCACCCTGCTGATATTTTCTTTATTTCTGAGTATTCGCCATCTAATTTAACTCGAAAGTGTCGGTTAGATATAAAGATTTTAGAATTTCATAAAACTGCTATGGTAAGTCTCTTTGTAATTTATATTCCAAGCCTTTATGCCATAGTATGTCAAAGGCCTGTGCTACATCCAAGAAGACGGTTGAACATACTTCTTTTTTCAAGTACGTCTTAAATTATGTTTGGAATTCGGTGTACTTGTTCTATTGTTGAATGGTTCTCTCTGAAGCCAAATTGATGTGGAGGAACAAGATTTCTTTCTGCTATTATTGGTTTTAGTCTCTTTAGGAGTAGTTTCTCGGAAATCGGCCTATACGAATTTTTGTTAGTAAGTGGTTTGTTTGGTTTAGGTATTCATAATTACTGCTGCTACTTTCCATTGACATGGAACGTGTTTAAGTCTGAACACTGCATTAATTACTTGGAGTAGTTTACGTAGTCCTTTTTCAGGAAGAGCTTTTACTATTTGTCCTGTAATTAAGTCATATCCTGAAGATTTTTTTGTATTTAGGTTGAGATTGATTTCCTCTTTTAATTCTTGAAATGTGACAGGAGATAGATTGCACTTCTCCATTTTATATACTGCTGGTATGTTTTCCTCTGTGGTTTGTCTAGGTAGAGGCTGGAACGTGTTCTCGAGGTGGGTTGCAACCAACGAAGGTTTTTGCTTTGCACTTTAGCCCATTGTAACGCGCAAGTCGTAGGCCTTATATTACATTAATATCAATTAATTCCAGCATCCGAATAACATGATTTTTGAAAGATAAATATATTTTCTCTTAATAAATTGTGGAATATACAAGTGCATACAGTTGCGGTTAATTTGGAATTAATACTGGTCGACTAAGGTCGACTAGCTGGTTGATACTATATATTTGCGACTTACTGGTTAGTACCGTTAAAGAGTTGAGCTTAGCGTGGTTATAATAATTTTGGTTATCGATCGTTCATTTTTCATTTTGGTACTCAACCAACATAATTATTTTGGTAGTGCTTAAGGAATTATCGTGTGAATAGTGGTGCTATTAATTAACTAGTAATTGTTAATACATATATAAATATATCTTGAATAAAAGTGTATATAACTAATTGGGTGACACCTACCCTTAAAACCCATTTTTAAAGTTTTGGGCTCAGTGTTTGGATAATTGACGTTCCTGATACGAACCATATTGATAATCAGAAGGTAATTTATATAGGTTACGAAGTTTAGTGTATTCTATGTGAAAACATTTTTTACTTTTTTTTTGTTTGATAGACCGCTCGGATAGATCCCATATTTTGAACCTGGGAAACGCATGGTCGCGAGTATTCTTGCTACCGAAAAACAGTGCTAAGGGTGTGGTTTCGTAACAGGCATCACAAAAAATTGTCGAATTAGATGACCCTCCAATTATTTATTTTATGGGAATCCTAGGCACTACCGCTGGATAGAAGTGCTAAGCCGTTATATACCAGTTATCTGGTTAAAGATTATTCGCATGCTCGTTATTAAATGCTTGCGTTATTAAAAACTACTTACAAAAAAAATAACCGTTCGTGAAGTGGAAATTGTGGCCACTATTGGCATTCTATTAGTTTATGCTATTTTATAATTAACATTTTTCTTAAGATTGGTGATTGTATTAAATTTAAAAATTTTAAATTATTTATACAGTTCATTAGTGCAATAGTACACTAGATATTTGTAACTTCGCGTATTTTGGGTATACCATTTTGATTTTTGTTTTCTCGCGGAAATAACATTTGGTTTCAGGAATATTACGGTTTTGGACGAGTTTCTGGAGCACTCGAGAACACCGCCAAAGTGGTAAGTTTCGCATCTTTAAAATTAGTTAACATATATAAATGTGCATGTTTATAACGGTCTATCCATAACGTGGAAGAGTTTACGTTTTTCCTTTTTATTAGTTTTTCTTATTTTTTTTTATTTACCAATAAATTTAATTTTGATTCGATAATATGAATACATAGTTAGAAATGGATTAAGATTTGTTTTAATTGTGACCCGTCGGAAATGAAATTATTCTTATAGCGTTCTCATGCAGAGTAGTGGTTATTGGTGTAATTTTCTGATATTTTTTTTGGTGATTTAATATAGATAATTAGCATAGCACACTGTTTATTTCTTTTTGTGCGATGGTAAATCGGTATAACGAACCCTCCCAACCGACATAGATCTTACCCATAGTTGTATAGTTATAGTGTGCAAAGACCGATACTAGCCAAAGCCATCGTTACACCATGTGCCATCTTCTTTTTTTACTGGTGGAATTTGTAGTTTAGGTCGTTTTAAACTTTTTGTCGCTTTCCAAAGGGAGTACTCGATATCTTTTTCCCCAGTAAGGCCACCCAAGTATTTATTAATGGATTCGTTTTTGATTTCTTTAATTAGCAACTTTAGTTTATTGGCAAAAAAATTTAGAGTTGTTTTATATTCTGGCGCTCGACTTCTTTGCCAGGCCTTTCTTGCTTTTCGTTTTGCTGCAACCAGTTCCCTAACTTCCAGAGGATAAATAGCATTTCGGCGCATTTCCTTTGAACTTGAGGGGGTACTACTCCACGTCGTTTCTTGTATACTGTTGTTGAGTTGTTCTAGTTCTTCTTCTAGCTGTATCGGGTTTTTAATTGGCACCTGAAGACCAATATTATCCTCAACAAGTTTCTGGAATTTCTCCCAGCAGGTTTTTTTATTTGTTGGCGAAGGTGGACAATCGTTGCACTAATTGTCACAATAACAGGCGTGTGATCCGACATAATCCCCTCGCTGCTTTCTAGTTATATGTAGTTTTCGTCTATACCTTTGGTGATAAACTGTAAGTCAATGATATCGGGTATTTTGTTTCTACCCGTAGGCCAATAAGTTGGTTGATCTCTAGAATTAAAATCGCAATTGCATAGTCTTCCTGCTGCAAACAGCTTTCTTCCTTTTTTAGAGGTTACTCTTGATCCTCAGTAGGTGTTTTTTGCATTAAAATCAGCTCTGATTATGACACTTGATCCAAGTGATTTAAATAACGTGCAATAGACTTGATTAATTAAATTTTATCTTTGGGGGTAATATATTGACGATACACTATATTCTTTGTTATTATTTATAAACACTTTTAAAGTGACTACTTGCATAAATTCCTCTTCAATGTTGAGACCTATAAAGTGTTTGATGTTTTCTTTTATAACCACCGACAATCCTGCCCTTGCCCTTCCTGCTGGATGAATGGCGTATTAACAACTGTATCCATATATTTTAAGATATGAAGTTGAAGTAAAATGGGTTTCCGATACTAGGCATATATCTATTTTTTCAGTATTTAGGAAAATTTCTAATTCTGGAATATGTTGCATTAGCCCATTTGCATTCCAGGTTACTATTCTTAATGTTTTATTTGTTGTTGTTTGCATCATTTTAATAGAGCATGGATTTCACTTCATTTAGAGAGTCTTGCTTATCTAACCTGTTGCTTAGAGCTTGAAGGCATTTCTCTTGTTTAGCTAGACGAATGTTAAGAGCTTCCATGCTTCTTAGTATCTTTTGGAGCACTGTTGTACCTTCAGTAGTGTCCTCCAAAATAACTGGTTTTGTCATGACTACTTGCGAGTAGTTTTGGTTTTGGTTCTCCCGTTTTACTAGCATGAGGTTTAGGTTCCTCTTTGGTGTAAGTTTGATAATTTTTTACTGATATTCCTGGACTTTCGCGTTTTATTTCTTATTCTTTGTAGCTCCTTAGCTATTTCACATCCCCGGTAGTTTGCGGAATGTGACTTATTGCAATTGACACATTTTGCAGCAATATTTTTACTAACCGGGCATGATGCTTTCCGGCTCATTTCACGCATCTAGTCTCTCTTTGGCAATATTTCTGCGTATGATTAAAATTTTGACATTTTTTGCACTGCGGTATCAATCCGCTATTTTTTTCAATGGCTTTATTTTAACTCTCATGCTAAGTATTACCTTGATATTATACACATCTTCCACTTTTTGTTTGTTATTAAAAGTGAGCATAAATAGTGGAAGCCCTCTTTTGTTAATTTGAACTCCTTGTTCAGTTTCAATTTTTTCATTCTTAATAATGTTTACGGCATTTTCTATTTGATAACCCTTTTGCTTGAGATCCTCAATAACTTCCTCATTTGCACAGGTTGGATGAAGACCTCTAGCCATAACTTTAATTGGGCGATCATTCTTATCCTCATAGGTAAACCACTGATGCCCCTCGGAATTAAGCTTTGTAGCCAAAGCTCTATAGGTTTCAGAGTCTACAACATTAATTTTCCAAAGGCCATTGTTTAGAGATACGAGTTTGTACTCGGCTATCGTAATCGATTTCATAATCGATTGTATAGTGGAGAAATCTGATATCCCTGATATAGATAAATAAATAAAGAAACTTTAATTTTATTTTAATAATTTAAAGAAAAATTTATTTTAAAAAAGTAATAATTTTGGTGCTGGTTATTGACTTATTGCTGCTCCTCAAAACTCCAAAACAGAATAAAAAAAATTAAAATTTGGTATGTTTTATTAACAGTATTTCGCTTTTGGTAAACAAGACAATAAAAGTTTGGATTGCATCGACCAAATCTAGTTTTTACCGGTTACTAATTTGTTTGAATTATAGACATACGCCTATGGACACTATTGCAATGTTACGTCTATTAATGATAACAAATTCCACGACATCGTATTTAATACATTGTGTCTTTGTTATCCCAATCATTTAATGATGCTGGGTGTCATCTATGATGCGATTTTAACATCTGCCGCGCCATCATGGATAATATGTATTAATAATTGTGGCTTGGTTATCACAATCGTGATGGGGGCATCTATGGTGTAATTGCAATACTATTGGTAACAGGTTTATTCGTTATGAAAATCAGTATGATAATGAAATTTGTTAATTTTGTTCTTGTGTACCAAAATTGTTTTTGCTTGAAAAGACTGTTATTTTATATTCTTTTAGAATATGGTTATTTAAACGGAGTTAATAAATGATTCAGTCTACGGAGAATTGTCCATTTGTATTTAAGTATATTGTGCAGTGTTTCTTGTAGTAGAAGAAACAACTGTAGCGGCTAAAGGGAAAAGCAGAGAAGCAATTCGAAGTAAGCTTTCGAAATAGTATGGTACTGACGTGCAAATTGAGCTTCAAAAAGAGTGTGATTTGGAACTTAAATCACTTTAAAATGGCACTAAACGTTGCTCGTTATGAAGCACTCTCATTCCTAGATGATGAACGTGATGACATTAAAGATCTTAGTAAAAACATGTACAAACCCAGTTCGTAGCAAATGACCAAATGAAAGTGCTTCACGGATGCATAAAAACGGTATCTATTATCGCGCACATAGATGGCACTGGAACAGTTTTTCGTAAGCCGCAAGTGATTTTTTATTATACAGGAGTTATAAATATTAAAAGCCTTGGTGGTGAATCTGGTAATTTTCCAATCATGGGAATGGTAACAGCTTGCAAACATCTTTTAATATTAGAATTTTTCACAAATGAATTTTAAAACAAAATCATGATAACTTGGCCTGTGGTCGGCGATTGATCGTCAAAGATGAAAGACGCGTTTTTGTCTTTCTCTGTGTAAAATTTAATTTAATGTGATAAAATATGTGTTTTAATAAATAATATAATAATAACGAGTTAATACTCGTAATTTAATTTAATTAAAAGTGAACTAAAATTAAAATTTGTTTATTTTAAAATTAATATAATTATAAATAAAATTAAAAATAAATTGTGTGTATTGCACGGCAATGGAAGGAAATTGTGTGTTGTGCGAGCAAATGCATCATAATCATTTTTATGTACGAAAATATGTTACTGTAACGACTCCAAAGGATTCATAAGATAAGTGTTTGCATTACTCAATTCATATTTCATTATATTTTCTGTTGTGCTTGTAATAAGAAAACACGCATTTTTAATATGTCGCCATAGTAGTGGAGTGGTACCAAAAACCATATATTATAAAGACGTCCTATATTTAACAATAGTCAGAAGTAAATACGTGGGTACGTATTTTTAGTCATTGGGTATTAGCACAAACAATATATTAAATCAGATATGAAAACAACAAGTAAAAGTTATGTAGTTTAATATTTAAGTTAAACTCCATTTTTACAATCAGCAACATCTATCGCATGTAAACAAAAAAATAAATATTGTCTCGGATAAAAGCTTCAAACGACAATAAAGCAATCAAAATAAAATTATGTTGTTTCGTATTATTTTTATTTGCCCTAACGCAACAGAGCAAGATGCAAAAAACACATTTTTTCTAAAAAAAAACAAATTCAAAATATCCAATAAGATACAGCGTTTACGGGACTTTATATTTGTATGTATATCACAATGTAAGCCATAGTACTAAATGTATTTTCGTTTAATTATTTTTGAAAGTAAATTCATATGCAGTCTGTGAACGTGTTTGCTTTTACGAGAATGGAGAATATCTATATTATTGTGTTGTAACTATTCCCAATACATACATAGTCATAGTGCAAAATAATTTTTGGTAGAAGTAAATTGCGTATAGCGTATAGAGGTTGAATATTTTTTATATGTAGCTGTAATCGAGTAGAATATTGAGAAAGGATTTTGCAATATTATTTGAGTTCTTATTTTGATTTTAAAAACAATAAGTGCGAAGTGTTAAACAGTGTTAGTTTGTAGTTATGTCTTTAAATTTTTGTAGTTTTGGTGGAAAATGTGTAGTTTGTGGAAGATATAAGAGAAGTGATGAAAATTGTAGATTATTTAGTTTTCCCAAAAAAGACTTTGATCGGTTTAAAATTTGGGCGATAAATTGTCATCTGGATGTAGCATGTTTCGGTAAAACAAAAAAATTCGTCTGCGATAGGCATTTTGAAAATAAATTTTTCAAAACACGAAATTTAACAAAAAATGCTACTCCAACTTTATGTTTACAAAGTGAACTTAAAACGACAAAAGCAGTAAACCAAAATTTAAAAACTTACGCAGGGTGTAAAACCAAAAAGTTGTTAACGAGAATAATAATTCCGAATCACCCTGTATGAACAATAATGTCATTGGTTCCATCAACGAGCAAAACAATTTAACCTTTGCCAATTCCAATATAGATGTTCGGACTTATCCTTGTGCTAAAGGTAAAAGATTAGCATTACAAGTTCTTAATATCGACGTTAACTCCATTTCAGAGTGTGCTAATAGTGAGAGTAGTTGTGGCAACTGTGTTAAAAATGAAAAAAATTGTTTATTTTATCGACGTAAAAATACTGCTTTGACCATTAAATGCAAAACTTTGGAACAACAGAACAAAATTTTTAAAAATAAAATTCGATCGTTTACTTTAAAACAGAAAATTAAAAATGGGATTACAAAAAGTACATGGACTTATAACGAAAGACAGTTTCTAATCACATTGATGATTTAACTTATGTTAATGAAAATTCACAAGAATTTTGTAAAATGGTTTTAGAAAAACGTAGTCAAAATGCTAAATATTCGGACAAACAACGAAACTTAGCGCAGAGTATTGAGTTTAGGTCTCATTCGGCTTATCAATTTCTTCGAAACTCTTTAAAATTACAATTACCATCCACAAGATCGATCAATAATTGGCATATCTTAAATCAATTGCAACCCGGTTTTAACATTCACCTTTTAAAAAAAAATAGCTAGTAAGATGAGAGATATGCCAGAACGAAGCCTGCAACATATACTTTTGTTCGACGAAATTAGAATCCGATCGGATTTAAAATATTATGCCAGTACTGATGAGATAGTAGGTCTAGTTGATTTAGGTGATGACGATAGGCTTCCTGTTCCAGCCAAATACATTTGTTTGTTTATGAGCAGAGGCATCTTTAGTTCCGACAAATTTGTAATTAGCTATTTTACTACGGAGAGTCCGATATCTGGGCAAAAATTAAGGGAATTAATTATTAAAAACGTTGAAGTTTGTCAACAATTGGCTATCAAACTTTGGGGTGTAGCATGCGATCAAGGGGCAAATAATCGTAATGCCTATAAACAACTAGGTGTTAAAGCAAATAAACCATATTTTATTTATAACGATCGTAAAATATTTGCATTTTATGACATTCCACATTTGTTTAAATCCGTTAGAAATACTTTGCTACGCGATGATTTTAAAACATCTAACGGGTTAGTTTCGTGGGCTGTATTGATTGAATTATTCCAACTGGATAGTCAATCAGTAACACGAGTTTGCCCGAAATTGTCTTCAAAACATATTTATCCTACAACATTTGAAAAAATGCGGGTTAGTTTGGCCACTCAAATTTTAAGTCATAGTTGCGCAAGCGGCATAAGGACATTTAGTCTCTTAAAACGGTTTAAAAATCCAAAGGTTGTTGACAGTGCTATAGCCACGGCATTTTTTTTGGAAAATATGAACAACTTGTTTGATTCCTTAAATAGTAGATGTCGATATTCGGCAAATAACGCAAATTCTGGTTTAAGTTTGGACCCAGATAATATTCCGTATAAGATTTTAGAAGATGCTTCAGAATTTCTAAAAAATGTTCAAGTTCAAACCACAAATAAATTTTTTTGTATCGTTGGACTGCTTCAAACTATTTTGAGTGTAACAGAAATGACTAAAGAACTATGTAAATCTGAGTTGGGGGTATCATTTATTTTGACGTCAAAATTACAAACGGATGCTGTAGAAAATTTATTTTCGCAAGTAAGATCAAGAGGAGGAAATAATTTCAATCCATCAGTCTATGAGTTTAATTTTATTATAGCAAAAATCATGTCAAATAAAATGATTTTTCATACTTCGAATGTGAATTACGAACCAGACAACTGCTCATTCATCTTAGAGGGGGACTTGGTAAAAACTATCAATAATAACCAGCAGTGCTCGAATCAATCTGTTGAAGAAAATGATAATCAATGTTTAGAAGAACCAACTAACGACGAAGAAGATTTTTCAGACTCGGACCTAAAAGAAATTGCGTTTGTTGACAGTTTTATCAACGAAAACCAACAAATTAATTTACCAGCTTTAAGATATTTTCTTGGGTATGTGATTTTCAAATTACTTAAAAAATCAACTTGCGAATCATGTAAAGAGATAATGACAAACCATAATGACAGTCTATGCCTACCATCAGAATATTTAATTAAATGCAAGAATTATCTTAATCCCTCGGAGGAATTATATTTAGAGAACCCTAATAATTTTTTTTTGAATTGTCATATATCCATGTTCAAATATTTGAAAGGCACTTTGTTTCGAAAATGCATACGAAGAAAATTTTACAGCTAATCTATGAAAAGTGTGTTATTGCTACGAATTTAAATCCAAACTATTGTAATTGGTTTATAGGGAGCTGCAAAGAGCACAAAGAAAGCGCTCTTAAATTCTTGTTGTTGGTATTAATTCACAAAAATTGTACTTGGCAGTTACAGAAATTCAAAGATGAGGGTAAACAAAATTCTAAACGTAAACTAAAAATGTTAAGCGTCTGAAAATTAAATTGTTAATTGAAATATATTAAAGATTAAATTGAAATAAATTAATTAAATTTGAAAAATGAGCATTTTAATTTCAACGAGAAAAGGAACGAGCTTTTAAACGAAATGGCTAACTAACAATTTTTTGAACATTTAATTTTTAAAATTTTTATTTTCAAATTTACATATGGTCTTCGGTTTTTTTCATAGGTAGTGCACATCATGCCTTATCGATATCAAATGAGATCGTTTACGACACTTTTACTTAAATTTACATAACCCAGTATAGTTAAGAAATGGCTTAGATTAATTTAAAACGACAAATTTTCACAGGCACGACCAATATTTATATTAGATTCCTATGTTCATCATGCAATCTGAGTTTCACCTCCTTCAATTGAGTCATGACTTAGTTCTATTGTAAAACAATACGCGCCATAACGGCTAAACCAAAACACCCCTATACATTTCCGGTATCATGAGCCATTGCAGTCAATTTCTGACACTCGAAAATCCCTTCTTTAAATTGTTTTAACATTTTTTATATTAGGACTCGGACCCCATCTGAGAAGAATCATCTGAACAAATGTTTCCGAATTTAATAATCGATTCCTAGCACTCGAAAACCCCTCATCCATTTTTATAAAAATCGTTCGACTCGAAAGAACCTTAAATAAATTTTCCGAAAATCAGGACTCATCGCAATTCATTTCTATGAATATCGAATTAGAAAACCCTTATCAACCGCAATTGTTATGAGAATCTTTCGGGTCGAAAAACATCTAAATAATGGTCTCGAAATGACCTCTAATGAGACCAGAATCCATTGCAATCGATGTCTGGTACTCTAAAACGTCTTCTCAGCTATTTAAGAAAACCGTGCGACCATAAACAAATTAAAGAAAGGAGCCCAGGCCCACCAAACTACATCAAAATCATTTGAGGCGGAAGAATATGTGAAAAGAGACCAAACTCATAACATTAATTAGATAGTGAATGCTGCAAATCAATATTGTTACTCATAACAACGAATATCTTGAAAAGACGCGATTAACGAAAACATACAACATATCATCGCAGGTTAACGCAACCAGCACAACATTCCTCAATATAATGAAACATAACGCCAGACAACTAACTAACGCATTAACATCACGCAATATGTAGTAATGTCACGCAACATTCTACAACATTGTGCAACATGACGCACCATAGGGAAGATCACACAACATTCCTAAACAAGATCCAACATCAACATGACAAATTTTATCAAAACCGTTCTAGCCAAATAAAATGTTAAGAGAAAGTCCCAAGCCCAATCAAGAGCCTCTTTGTATAAGGACTATCGTAATCAATTTCTGGTAATCGAAACCGTCCCTCCCCCTCCTCACCAACCGTGATCTCGACCACTGGGCCCCACCAAAAAACCCACTAAACGAAATTTCCCGAAGTCACCGTTCATCAAAATCAATTCCTGGCAATTTTTATCTAAAAATCATGCGAGCCAACAAAAAATAATAGAATCCGGCCCCCATCGGATCCCGCATAAATGAATTTTCCCCGAAATCAGGATCCGTCTCTAAAGGTTTGTGGGTACTCGATAACGATCGCTCAACAAGTTTTAGAAAATCGTGCCAGTCGAAAAAAAATAACGAAACTGAGCCCCACCGGACCACTCTCTCAATGGACTACTAGCACGAGAAAGCCCCCCCCCCCACCCAGTTTCATAAAAATCGTGCGAGCCGAAAAAAATAATGAAAGAGATCCACTGGCGTCCACTGTATGACACTCTCATCGATTTTGCCCCGAAATCAGGATCGATCACTAGAATTCCTCGTATTTGAACCTCTCTCATTTTACATATTTTTATCAAAATGAGCCAAAAAAATTAAAAACTGAACCTGGGCTCCTACCGGATGAGTTTCTAAACGTATTTTTCTGAAATTAGGACCCGTCGCAATCGATTCCTGGTCTCAAAAAACCTCCGTTAGGAATTTTCATGAAAGTCGTTTGAGTTAAAAAGAAAAACGGAATCCGGGTCCCACTGGAGAACTCCCTAAACGAATTTTCCTGAAATCAAGACCTATCGCAATTGATTTCTAGTACTCGAAAACCTCCTTTTAGTTATTTTCTTGAAAATCGTTCGAGCCGTTTCCCAAACCCTTGTACAAACATAAAAATATATAAATATATTTACATATATACAATTAATCCTCGTATTATTATTATGTGTAATACATAGATTAGGTAGCACGTGTAAAAAATATACAAAAAATCATAATAATGAGTGCGAATGGTTATTTCACATTTTATGTATTTTTGTTTTTATATACATTTATATTTTCATTTTTACTTTATTTAATTCCAAAATAAAAATAAAGAAACAACTTAAAAATTTATTTTTTTTGTCACACATTTAAGCAAGGTCTAGAACCAATTTACTTATAACATTTACAAAAGTTTTGTCGAAAGTTTTCTGTAGTTGCAAGTCATTACATAGATGGATAGTAGTTTAAGTAAAAAAACTAAAAAAAAAATATTTTGTTCTAATTTTCTTATCTGATAGACTTTATTATTTGTGGTATTAGTCTGCATTCTGCAATATAGTTGAACGCCGAAGTATAACCAATTAAACGTGTATAATTTAAATTCTCATAAAAGTAAAACAACACAACTCAAAAACAAAGAAAAGAGCGTAAAGCAATTTTTGTTTTTTATTTTTCATTGCCGTTATTTTCTTTTTACGTTTATTTTTACGGTTTTAAATTTTAGTTTATCGTTTGCATTGCAATTCGATATTTCTCGTATAGTTATGAATTTTTATGACTTCCCCATACTTAGTAATGGCGCTATTCCATGGAGAAAACAGAAAAATTTTGCTGAACATCGGACAAAGACAAGAACTAAAATTTACATTAGAGCGACTGAGACACAACATTTTTATTTTATGGTAGAAAAAATTGGGGAAATTTTGAAATCAACAAAAACTAACCTTAAATTATTTAAATAAATATCTAAAAATCTTTATTTTTAATAATTGACAATTATTTTATATCCCAAAAATTAGTAAACAAATTAATATCATTTTTGTGATGAAAACAAAATATGTTGTTTATATATTTTGGTTAATTTAACGAAAATAACTAAAAAGTGTTCTGCTATAAAATATGGAGGAGAAATTTTTGACAAGTTCGTAAATTAACCTCAAATTAATTTATTTTTTATTGCCCAAAGCATCAAAAAAATGTTTAACATTTTAAAACCCAAACAAGTTTCGAAATAAATAATAAATTAGACAAATTTAACAAAAATATTTTATAAATATTAAATTGTACACAATAATAAATCTAGTGAATAAGTTTTCAAGTTTAAAATTTGAGTGCTGCTGTGTGATACTTATAATGGTTACTCCAACGAAAGTGTATTTCGTATTCAAAACGCCGTTGCCCACAGTAAACGAGCTACATGTGATTGTGAATTTCATTAAATAATTTAATTTGTTTTGTGTTTCTTTTGTATAATGACGATGAACATGAAGATGAAAGACGACGAAGTAGGTCAGTGGCCAGGTACGAGTAGTGTAAATGTTTCGGTACTGGGCAATAATGAGGAGTTGAGAGTTTGTTTGCATCAGTTCATGGACAATGTAAGTGGTGATGATTGAAGATCCCTTGGCCAATCTTTCAAATTAATCTGTGTCTTATATATTCGTAGAAAATCAACAAAGAGAATGCATTTCAAACAAATTTAATCGCGATGCATTGTCCAATTTGGTTACAGGCCATCGTAAATATGTGAAAAATTTCCAAGTAGTTGGTGTCTCATTGGAAATATCAAGTAAAATTTATGGTTATCGTGCTATCGTACTATCGTGCTATGTGCTATCGTGCACAACGAAATTATTTGAATGTCTGGTAGTTTATCTCGTTTGAATGTCGGCGGTAAAAAGACGGTGAAGGAAATGAGAATGAGAATTACTGAGGGTAGGTAGTAATGATGTGCAGGATCCAAAAGCAAAGACCAAGGCTTAAACAAAAAAGTGACGTCAACAAAATTCAACCGTAACAAAGTGTAATGGAACGATAAACGGTAAACTAGATACGGTATCTTTCTTGGATCTCGTATCTGCCAATATAAAATCCAAGTTAAGCGATATGAATAGTTTGAATCGAGTTTTTCTAAATACGCTGGAATCAAATAACTTGGAAATTTTATTTGATTACGTTAATCCGTACTGAGATAATACACCAAATGAATTTATATTCAATGAAGACGCACCCGTTGTAAATGAGAAATGGTAATATATGAAATACAAAAAGCTGGACGGCCCCGTTAAAATTCGAACAATATTTAGGGAATACAATGTTAGTGATAAGCCGTGCGACATAAATAAGTACGTATTTGGCTGGAAACATCTAAGTAAGGAATTGCTCTATAACGATCGATCTTTTTATTTTCAGGATGCTGCAATCAACCGTAGGTGATAGTAACATAAATTTAAATGACAGCGATAGTGATACTGGATTTATGGATGATGATTTTATGAAAATCATCATCTATAATGATGATATGGAGGAGCCACAAGAGGTGGAACTACCGCGTATAACTTTCGCATACGATGCAAATGCCGAAATTGACCAAGTGCAAGAGTTGCGAACAAATTGTCCAATTGAATGGATCACAATGAATTTTCCATTGAAGAACTCGATACTCTAAATACAGTGGCGGGTGATAAACGCACCCAAATCGTAATTTATTCTAAAACCCCGTAAATCCTCACATAGACGACAATTATTTTGATAGATTATCATATGCCCAGGGAATGGAGCTAAAAACCAGTGTGGTATTAGGTGAAGACACTCCAAACGGAATGAACAAGAACGATGATGTGTGCGACAACAATAGCGATTTCCAAAATGATCATCTGGACTGGACGATGATGAAAACCCAGTTGTAAATCGCAAAAAGTTTGTTTAAAATCCTCTACTCTCGTGTATGTTATATTTATAATTTTGTTTATTTTTAGATCGAAAGGATTGTCATACTGTATGCTACCAAAGCCAAAATCATAAATATGAAGCAGTAAAAGCTGTCGCGTTTTAAAGTCGTAAATGAACTTAACTCACAAGAACAATTGGTCCGCCAGCTGACGGATTTCGATAGAACGTATCTCAAGACACGTCACATAAAGTATAATAACAAGTTATACGCTAAGAGGTATCAACATTTTATGAATTGTACAGTACGCTACCACCATTTGAGTGATGTGCTAAAAGAGAATTTATCCGTGCCTATTGCATTCTCGGCCATATGCACCTAAATACAAATAGCTATTATTAATACGTATAGTTAGATTAATTTTAATGATTTTGAATAAAATATTTCTCATCTGTAAATCCTATGTTTTTAATATTTTGTATACAGCGTAACGTGATATGCACCGTACCTAACTGGGTTTGTTTGAAGTTGTTAAGAACCAGTTTAGTCTGTCCAGTTAAAATACAATGACGATTACATACCATAGCAATATGACCAGCAACAGAAACGTGTACATATATGTGTATATCTATCTGTATATATATATTATATATATATATATATATATATATATATATATATATATATATATATATATATATATATATATATATATATATATATATATATATATATATATATATATATATATATATATATATATATAATATATATATATATATATATAAAAGTGCCCATATTAAAATTTCCATAATATAACGGTCTGCACAAAACCATGAATTAATCTATAATTCGGTGAAGCATACTTACGGAATAAAATCACTCATTAAACATTTTATTTTCTTACAACTAATCTCAGCAAAAATTAATTGTGAATAATACAACAATCTTATTTTTTATTATTATTTTATTTAAAAAAAAGGTGTCGAGCAAAAGCCATATGGAAGCCTATAAAAATGAACAGAAATAAAAAGCGACAGTTAATAACATTTTACCTTCATTATCGGATGTCTGGCAATTAAAATTCCAAAAAAATGTTGTGTAGCCTGTTATAAGTCGGTTGGACGAACCACAACTGTTTTGTTACCTAAAATATAATAAAATACAGTATTATTAATATTGCGTTTCGAAGTAGATACATTTTATTGGGAAATAAATTCTTCTGGACGACATAAACACCGCACTATTTTGCTCGGTACAAAAATTTTATAATAATCAATAATACGACTTTTGCAATTATTTCACAGTAACCGAATTCAAATAATTACGATTTAAGATTTATCAATTTTTTTTAAATTTCAGTGCCGTTAAAATTACAGTAGGAACTTTGGATTTAATGTACATAGTTTTCAAATTTCACTTTTCACAAACTTGAATATCAAATAACTAATTAAACTTATTGTAACTAAACTTACCGTATTTTTTCATTTTTTTTAAATTTCAGTTTTATATTTGTTGTTTACCGCAGGAAAACTTTTTTCTTTTAAAAAAACTAACCACAAAATAATTATAAATACAAAAGTTTTTAATCTCTTCTCACGCACTTGACGCTATAAAAATTTGTATAAAATAAAATTAAAAAGGGGAAGGGATTTTTTTTCGTTTGGTTGCTATAAAAAATACTCGAGTTGATATTTTTTCTGAAAAATTTATGGCAGCACAACAAAAATTTGCTCAGCAAGCTATAATCGGATACGCCCTTCTCCCAAATAGTCGATCTATATTTTTGTCTCGTTTTAGTTTTGCTGAGATAATATTTTTTTCTCATGGAATAGGGCCATAAAGGAATGAAAAATGTGTAATTTCATTCATAAAATTATAACAATTTTATTGATAAAATTTGAGGTATTTTTATGATGTATTTGAGATATGCAGTGTTACATTCCTTTAATAGACTTGCATACGTATTTAAATTAATGTTCAAGAGAATACTGAAAGAAAGGTATTCCACAGTAAAATTATTCCAAATACTAAGTAGTACGCGCAGTATTCCGAAATCATTATTTGTATTTGGGTATTAAGCCATAGTTTACACAAAAGCAAGGACAAAAGTTTTATACGTTGGCAAATATTTATGATTTTTAGGAAGTTGAAAACTTAGGATGATCCAATTATTACATATCATTTTACTTAGGTATTAGGGTTTTTAGAGTTATGCCTGTTACTCAGAATTAATATGATGAAGGAGTACTCTGAAAGAGTACAGACTCCAGGTTAGCTTTTCAGGCTTCATAATAAAAATACACTAAAAGATTGCTTTATATTTACCAAAGACTAGTTTGCAGGGGTGTCAATTAATTCGTTGTTGGGAATATTATTTCAGTAAATATGTACTCGTACATTATATTTTAGATCAACAATTTATTTTGCTAAAATATGTGTTTAACAACTTATGTTAACTTTTATTTCTAAAATAATTAGAAATATTTTATTTTCTAATAAAATGTTATTTCCGCTTAAAACTCATTTAGTAGGGATACACGTTATTTAGTTATTCAGAAGACGGAAATGTTAAATTAAGTTTTAGTTTAGATGGCTGGGAGTTGAGGTGATGATTGCTTAACTGGCCATCTGACTAAGATCTTATATTAATTATTGTTTTTCTTTACCCTTTACCCTTACAAGCTTTGATTGAATTTGGAGAAATTCATGCATACGTCAAGGAAGAATTGTATATATAGACATTATTAATTAATTTTAAGTTACGCAGTAGAGAAATTAAAACTTCTAACTAAAAATTAAATTTTAGGAAATATTTAACTTTATGTGAAACTAGTATAAAATATAATTTTAAAGTTTATTACAAACGTAGAGTGCCAGTCATTGCTGATTAAGTAGATTACAATTTTATTCTCATTGAGTTACTAACTATCGACTATACCTATGTGTCTGTAACCGGGCCGATTCTGTCCCATCTGATTAACTTATCCAATCCTTCGGTTTGGCTTGCCGACAATCGGGAGATCCTGTGTAAAAACTTAGTCAATCAATTAATCTATTAAAAATCAATTAACCAATATTTACTTGAATAATACAACTAAAAGAAACGCAAAGCATGAAACTATTTACCTTGTTAAAGCTAGCCGAAAGTGAAAAAATCGATAACGCAGACTGTGTATCAACTACTTCTGCCGAAAGTTACATTTTCTTATATTAAATTGAAATATCCCAGCCGAAAGTAACTAACCTGCAACATCAGCCGAAAATATATAAATATTCATTACAAACAACAAATAAAATTAAAATAACGAATTGAATTTAGCAGTTTTCATGTGCATATAATATGTACGAGTATGTAATCTATATGGGCAAACTTCAAAGATCTGTAAAAGCCCAACGTTCAAAGTGTTATGTCTGAAAAAGGTCTCGTCTAAATCAGTTCGCCGATGGTTATCGCTGGAAAACTTTCCAGGTCAAGCTTCATGTTGGGAGTTCTAGAAAATTGGGGGGAGTGAGATACACGTACAAATTTCAAGAATTTGCAGAAATTTAACGTTTAAAGTGTTATGTCTGGAAAAGGTCTCGTTTGAATCGGTTTGTCGATGATCACTGCTGGAATACTTTCCAGGTTTAGCCCCACGTTGGGAGCCCGGGAATATTGAAAGGAGCGAAATACACGTGCAAATTTCAAAAATTTGCAGAAACTTAACGTTTAAAGTGTTATGTCTGGAAAAGACCCCGCCTGAATCGGTTTGTCGATGATTATTGCTGCAAAACCTTCCAGGTCAAGTTTAATGTTGGGAGTTCGGGAAAATTGAGAGGAGTAAAATACACGTGCAAACCACAAAAATTGGCAGAAACTTAACGTTTAAAGTGTTATGTCTGGAAAAGGTCCCGCCTCAATCGGTTTGTCGATGGTTACTGCTGGAAAACTTTCCAGCTCATATTGGGAGTTCGGGAAAATTGAGGGGAGCGAAATACACGTACAAACCTCGAAAATTTGTAAACATTTAACGTTTAAAGTGTTATATAAGGAAAAGGTCTCGCTTCAATCGGCCTATCGATGGCTGTCGCTGGAAAATTTTCCAGGTCAAGTCTCATATTGAGAGTGTTCAGTTTCGTTTTTGGTCCGACTTCCGAGCTAGCTTTAGATTAGATGACCTGAAGTTTGATAAAGAACAAGTGGAGCCCACAATTTTTTAATAGGACATTTGAATAGGCCATAATGAGCCTAAAACTATTTGTATGTCAATTGTTATTATTTTTCGTTGTAATTTCGGTTTTGATGACCTGAGATGACCTGAGGTTTGGCCAAGAACGAGTGGAGCACAAATTTTTGAAATGGGATATTTGATTAGGTCATAATGAAGTGTTTGCGTTCTAATTTCGGTTTTGGTTCGATTTTCGATTTGGATTATGAAGCTTTAGATTAGTTGGGCTGAAGTTTAGTCAAGAAGGAGTGGAGTCCAAAACTTTTTAATGTGATATTTGATTATGCTATAATCAGCCTTAAATTATTTGTATGTCAATTGATCATGTTTTGCGTTCTAATTTCGTTTTTGGTCCGATTTTCGATTTACGTTCTGCTAGCTTTGAAGTGATAAAGCCTTATGCTTTTTCTAGAATGAGCAGAATAAACGAATTTAAATAGGGCATTAAATTACCCTAAAATTAACTTTTAATTTTCCAATTGTTTTTAAATCATTTTTTGAGATGGGTTCTGCTAACTTTTTCTAAAGCCAGCAGAACCCATCGTTTTAGTTGGAAGGGGTGGAGCCCAAAATTTTTAATAGATTATTTAATTAGCCTATAAATATTCATACATCTTGTAATGTTCTGCTGTATGGGTTCTGCTAGCATAAGAGACGAGAAGTACATCACAATTTTGAAGTATTTAAGCACAAACGACAAAAAAAATTTCGAAAAATTTGATATAGATTTTATTAGATATATTGGAACAAGAAATTATATTTATGAAAATATAAAATCTTTTTCTACTAATTTAACGACTATGCTACTAAATTATTAATTTGTTAAATTTTTATTCAATATCAAAATTTTGAAAATTACGTACAATAACATTAAACTTTAGCATTTTATTCGGATATGTAATGTATGTACATTTTTCAAATGTTCTTTATAAATCTGAACTAAACAACAATTTTCACTCCCCCCAAAACGTTCCGAAACTTGCACGTGCATCTCACTTCCCTTAACCCTCCCGAACTCCCAACATGAAACCTGACCTGGAAAACCCTCCAGCAATAACCATCGACAAACCGATTCAAACGAGACCCCCTCCAGACGCAACACCTCAAACGTTAAGCCTCCACAAATTTCCGAAACCCGCACGCGCATTTCACTCCCCTCAACTTGACCCGAAAAATCCTCCAGCAACAACCATAAACAAACTGATTGAAACGAGATTCCTTCCAGACATAACACTTTAAACGTTAAGTTCCTACAAATTTTTGAAATTTGCAAGTGCATTTCACTCCCTTCAATTTTACTGAACTCCCAACATGAAACTTGACCTGCAAAACCATACAGCAACAACCATCGACAAACCGATTCAAACGAGACGCCTTCCAGACATAACACTTCACACACTAAGCCTTTATACATTTTTGAAGTTTGACCATATACTTTATATACATATTATATGCATAAGAAACTTTTAAATTAATATCGATATTTTAGTTTTAATTGTAGTTTGTTATGAATGTATACATATTTTCGGCTGATTTTGTTGGTTAGTTACCTTCGTTTGGGATTTAAATTCAATACATATTTTTTTTAAATTCCGGCTGAAGTAGTCTAGACATTATCTGCATTATCGATTACTTCACCTTCGGCTGGAAACTTTCGGCCAACGTTAACAGTATAAACTATAATAAAATAGTAATTATTATAGACTGTGAGTCGAACTGCACTGCATCAAACTGCACTACCATAATTTTTAATTTTTGAAATTCTATCAATCGCAAACAAAATATAAAATTCTGATCTTGCGCCACTCATAAATCTCAATGCTTCAAAAATAGAAAACCAAACAGAGATTATAAATTTAAAAAAAAATGTTTAACTTGTCTTTCTAAGTATTTTGTCTAGCGGTTCTACTGTAAAACTAACATTTTCCGTTTTGCTTGCATATTTATTGATACGCATTGTCTATATAATCTTCATAAAAGGCCTTTCTACTATATAGAAAAATTAAATGAGTTGGTATAGGTGGGTCTAAACAAGCGCCATGCAAATAACAAAAAGTTGCGTGGGACAAAAAAATTCTTTATTCGTTCCAATGAATCTGCTTTATTATCTAACATATTACAAACTCTAACATATTACTTTATTACAAACATATTTTATCTAAAGGATCACGATAACTATCGATATCTTGAGAAGCATTTCTAATAAAAATATTTTCATATTGAGAAACTTTTCATTTACCAACTTACTGATAAAAGTAACTACACATTTTTTCAATGACACGTGCGCGTATGATTTTTAATTTCTCTCAGCTCTCGCACTAGTATTATTTGTTTTGGTTTCGTTTCTCGACATACAGTACCGAAGAAAAATTATACATGGTAAACAACATGAGTATAAATTAACGCGTTGATGCACACTTTCTCAATAGGTGTACTACTCAGAAACACACTTTTGAATTCTATAGCAGTCATTTTTGCGAACGTGTTAAGAGAGGAGCGTAAAATAAAATATCATTTCATTTATATGTTTTGGTTTAGTATATTAAATGTATTCATTTCTATTTTTTGTTTTTGCGCTTGTTTGCGCTGGGTGAGAACTGAGAATAAATTATTATGATCATGCTTTATACTAAATTCGTTCGAACTGTCAGATCAAAAAGATTTGATCGGATTCAGCTGTCAGATCAACATTTTTGACATTACAAATTTTTTTCACACAAAAATCTTGATCTAACAAATTGCCTAGATCAATTTTAAAAAATCTTGATATTTTGTCAGATTTTTACGCATACATATATACAAAAGTAAACGTCACAACATAACATCAAAACAAAGACCCCGCGCCATTTGTACAATTCAGTTTTAAATTAATAAATTCTAAATTAATTTTAATAAATTTATTAAAATTGTAAGGATAATTTGTAATTTTGTGCGACGTATTTTCAAAATTATCTTGTGTGTTTTTGCTTTTAATAGATTTATTAAAATTTTAAGGATAATTTGTAATTTTGTTTGTGCGACGTATTTTCGAAATATCTTGTGTACTAAATGTTGTCTTTATGTGCGAAATTACATAATTCCTTATGCTTTTAATTGAAAATTATTGATAAATAAATTAATTAAATTGAGAAATGGGAGACACTATATTGAACATTTTAATTCTTTGCTATATAATTTTTTATTATACCGATGCTAACAAGGTGAAATGATAATTTTTGGTTTATAATTAAACACAATAATATCCAATATTTGGTTTATAATTTTTATTAAATTAATTAATTTCACCAGCAAACATTATGATATCAAGGTCTGGAGCAGTTTTTTCAAAACAAAAACGCAGCAATTAATAACTTAACGAATTTTGGAACTCTGGTTTAGGACATGTATAGGTAGGCGGCTGTGGTCGATTTGAAATTTTTGGTTTAACTTTAAAATGATAATTTTTCGGAAGTATTCAATCTAGATTTGCTAATGTTTTTTTAGAAAGCAGTTTTATTTTTTTAGTTTACAGTTATTGATTTTATTTGCATAATCTCTAAATTCAGAAAATTTCGTTTGGACAAATGGAACCCCCATCATACTCCCATTGCATTAGATTATTAATTAGTTTTAGTAAAATTAGTTTTATGTTCGAAATTTAAATTTTATATGGATATAATAAAACCATTTATGGGAGCAAACAAGTTAGGAATCATAATGGTTATTGGGTTTGCTAATAACTTTGCTATTTCAGCGAATATTTGAATTTTTGCAATTACAGATAGCATGGAAGCTACGGAGTAAATTTGAAATACAGTCAAATTTGCTGTACTTAGATAGTTTTTCATGATCCCGAAAAACTTTTTAATTAAATTATTTTCTAGGTTATTCGGAAGACTGTAAATTGATAAAGGTTGTGGTTAGCGTATTCTAGGTTGGATAAATAATTATTGCTGTATGTCGATTACCTATATGATTTAAAATTTATTTAATTCTGTTGTAAATAGATTGTATATATATAGTAACTATCGTATATTAATTTTTAATATCTTATTTTAATAGTTTCTGAGTCATTTATTTCATAATTAAAACTTAGTAAAGACATTATAACACTTGTTTATTAAAAAAAAATTACTCGATCGATTTCGACTTGTTAGGTCATCTTGATTATCTACTGATACTTCTGATTATCTACTGATTTGTAAAAATAAAAATTTAGATATATATAGTAGAAGTAAGCAAAAGAAAATAAAAGAAAGAGGGACAAAAAATATGCAATAAAAATTAATCTATTGATTGTTCCAACCATCTGTTGTTCACACGGAAAAATTACTAATAAAAAGGGAGGGGGGGGGGGGAAGTGGAATAGCAGGTGCACTACTGCCGCTTCATTCGATTATCAACCAATTATTCGACAAAATCTGTTACATAAGACACGATTCGGTGTCCGAACTGACTAGGGATCCTGAACCTGCGAGTGTCTCTAATATTACTGGATAAGGATTTGTTAAATGTTCTAACTTATAAAGGAACTTACTTGAGCAAACTGTCGTTTTTCCACATTACAGTTCGGTGTTTTGTTCTCACAAGTGCTCCATAACCCTTTCGAAAGACCCTTGTTAGTAAAGAATTATATTATTAAGGTGAGTCGGTTAGTTGGGACAGTTCAATTGACTATCTTCCTTCTACTCACCATAAAGATGAGGAAGGTTCTACGCCCAAATAAATGTTTATGATTTATTGCATCCTTCTTCTGGTTTTCGCTTTTGGAATTGAAGAGTTTCACAAACAACATTTTTAAGACCTCGAACAATTACCTCATAATCATCTTCCTCAAACAATGTTTTACTTACATGCCACCTTTTGTTTTTAAGTTTGAAAAAATAATGCATTCTACTATTTATTTTAAATTTTATTAGTTAAACAACGATTGCAAGTAATACATATTACTTACTTTCTTTGCGTCTGTAGCCGGCTTCGGTTTACTTTCTCAGATTTCTCTAATCCATTGATTTTTAGTTTGTTATAAAATTGGCTGTCAAAATCGAACCGCGAGATATTTACGTAATCAAGACTTATCAGTGGATTAGGACCAAGGAAAACTACAGAAAACCTTGATCAAGAAAGTATTACAATGTTAAGTACTACATAATTAAGATTATAAACTAATTTAGATTAAAAATAATTAACAATAATTAATTCTACAATCATGCAATTACGTTTTTTGTCTTATTTTATTTTTTATTATTTATAATACATTTTTGAACATATTTTTACTAGGCTCTATAGCTTTAATCCGTTATTGACGTATTCTTTGGTTCGGATATCTTCAGTTGTATTGCTTCAACCCGTACACTACAACTATTACTACTGCATATTATTTCAACAATGACAAAAACATCTACTCAGATCTTCCGCTCCATAATCCTAATAAATAAAATCTACAACAATTTAAATTTTCATTAATTCACTCATAAATAAATTAAAATAAATTAATAATGTATACGAGTATTAAACAAAAATAAAAATAATAATATAAAATTCATCAATATGATATAAAATAACATTTCAATTTTGGCTGCTCCGATGATCTCGGTTAACATCTAAATCCCTTACATAGGACAAAAGGTAATCAACACCCCAACTTTAACAACTCTTTATATATAAGATCACATCCCTTCATTCTCGCTTGACCAGTCCTGACTCGATGAATCCCCTGAAGATGCAACTATCAAATCATAAATCGTTTCTGCTTTTTCATTAAGTTTTTTTTTGTCTTTTGCGAGCAATTGAAATTCTTGATCAGATACATTGAATTTGCTAAAGTCTCTTCGTAACGATGTATTCCATGTGAAGCAGTTGTTGATCATGTGTATACCTTATCACGGAATTTAACATACGGCCTCTGTTTCTTCTTAGAACATGAACCCAATAGCCAATGCGATAAACGGTTACCCTCTTTGTAATTATTCTTCCTGATAATGCATCTCTTACATTTCTTCTGGCCGGCCTGAAAGATGAAAATTTTAACATTTCTGAAAGAATTCTTCTTTTTAACATTTCTGAAAGAAAGCTTAGCGTTTAAGCTTTAATCTATTCGCTTTTGTTAATGTTGCTGCTTTGAAACCGTACGTTAAGAGTGGAGCTATGATGGCTTTATACATTTTTATGGCAGTCTCCTAAGGTATTTTATTTCTCCTAATAAATAATGATAAACGCTTACTCACTCCTCACTCCAACCACATCTCACTTTCACCCTATCTTTTCTGCTAAGATCACGATACTCGCGTATCCAAATATTTTATGTTTTTTTTAACCTTTATCAGCTTTCCTCCTATGCTCAATTCTCTTACTCCCTGATAATCTTCTAATGGAGATCTTTTGTAGCTTAGCCTACCGTTTCAAATAACGACACGACCTTCGCTACAATATTTGACAGTTGTGACAAATTTGTGTGCAATATTATTATGTCATCAGCATAGGCCAGTAATAGCGGCAACACAATGTCCTCATGCTGGTTCAATTTAACATATGGTAGTAGTTCTGATAACGTTTGTAACACATTATCCAGAACGATATTGAAAAAGTGGGGCGACTGTGGACAACCTTGTTTCATTCCAATATTTTTTTCTATCATTTGCGTTCTTTGCTGGTACCACATTACAGATGTTTTCTCCCAAAGACATGTTTTTACAACCCTGTTGATTAAGTGGTGCGATATATTTCCAAATTTAAGCATACTGGTGACAGACGCCAAATCAACGCCATCAAAAGCCCGACTTATGTCCAAAGACAATACGAAAAGCGCCCTTCCATGTCGCCATTCCTCTTCCATCACTCTTCTTACCACAAACATGTGATCGTCTGTTGACCTGTTTTTCAGAAAAGCTGCTTGATACGAACCCAAAGTTCCCGAATATTTTAATAATCTATTAGTCAAAATCTTGGCATAAATTCTGTATCCTACATCAGTGATTGTGATTCTTCTGTAATCAGATAATGTTTTTTGTTTAGGAATTTTCTTGAGTGGTATTTGAACTGATTCCATCCACTCTTCTGGATTAGAGTTAGTCAGCCAGATTAACTGTAAAGATCTTACTAACAGATTCCACCCTTCTTCAGGTAAAGAGATTATTAATTGTAAAGGTATCTGGTCTAAACCAGCTGCCGTTCCTGCCTTCATTCCCTTTACAATATCAAAAATTTCCTCTGCGCTTGGCGGTACTTGGATACCTTGAGAATTTTGTAAGTCTCGTTCCCACTGCGCATGGAGATAAAACTGGACAAGTTCTGGCTGTTGTCTCGTTTGAATTGTTTCAGAAAATGAAATGTTATTTTCATTCTTTCCTGGGGTTTATATTGACCGATTTCTGAAAAGAATTGTTGGCATTGTTCCAATCTTGCTCTATTATATTGCTGGTTAAGAATTTGTCTTTTTTGAACCACCACTTCTGTCTATTTTATTTCTTCTTATCAGATAAGTGGATTGTCAAAGGTTTGCCAAACATTTTCTTCTTCTCGGAGTAAGTGTAAGTGGTTTTTTTAAGTGAAAATTTGCACAGCAGTGTGCATAGCGTTAACTAATAATCGCCAAAGTGCGTCAGATGGTAACCCTCTTGTATCGACTTGAGATATCTCAAATTTCAACACTTTTTGGTACTTGTCTAAGTATACTTTGTTTTTAAGTTGTTCTAAGGTCCTTTGTTTTGCCGGCGTATCTGCTGCTAGTTCATGCGTATTGCTCATTCTATCTGGTATCTCCTCTTGCCTTAAAGTCTCCCTTTTCCTCACACCTTTCCAAGCTGAGCATAAGATTAGTTTATGGTCTGATAGTGACCACCATTTCCACATAATTTTCCAAAGAAAATCTAGTTTTCGTTAGGATGTGTGTCTAATTGTGATGTGGTGTGCTTGTTAAACCATGTAACAAGACAAGATCTTCTGTCTCAACAAGTGCAAACCATCAAAAAATGCTGATTTATAAAATCAAACATTAATTGTCCAACTTGGTTAGACTCTGCCTGATACAGATTTAGCCCGAGTAATTTGTGATCATCTAAGCCTAATTGATCCTTCGCAATGTGTACATTGAAGTCCCCCGCAATCAACAACTCCTTGTTTCTTGAAATTTTATTAAGTAAAATTGAAAGCTTTGTGTAATATGAATGAGCTCTTTTTGCATTTAGTCCTGGTGAAACATGGACGCATATTACATTGAATTGTTTACTCTTGTTTAGGCATATCGTTCCATAACACATACGCTCCGATATTCCGAAAAATCTAATACTTCGTATGTTGCTGTTCCGTCTATCTAATAGAGCAACACCGTTTCTATTTGAAATCCTTCTACTCGTAGTGGTTATTTCTTTCCTATTTCCACTCAAAAACCATCTATAATTGGTGCGTTCAGAAGCTACTATATTTGTTTCTTATATAGCCACAATATCTAATTCGTTCTCAATCCAAAATTTGCCTAAATCTTTTTTTTTTAAGGTTTGCATAGCCTGTAACATTCATTGTACCTGATCTAATCTTCTTGTGGGTGTTATTTAATGTGACACTTTCGTTTAGTGAAGGGAAATATAACTCGTCCATAAGTCTAAAATTGCTAGAACCTGTGTACACGTTCCTGTATTTGTCAATGATTGGCAAAGTTTGTAATGGAATTTCTCCAATACATTTTGATGATTTTATTACTGTATTATAGTGATTATTACTATAATATAATCTATATATCCAATTAAAGTTGACCCCAAAGATGATCGGCGTGTTAGAATCCTGAAATTATTCAATTCTTACCTGATACTTTTCCGATACAACCAATAAAGTTTCCTCTCCTAACCAAAGTCCATCTTCTGCGATATGCGCTAACGATAATGCGTAAGCCAAAATAAGTTCCCTGAATACGTAACACTTCTTGAGCCGACGAAAGTAAGCTTAAATTATACCTCGGCACACCACAGTTGTCGTATAGATAATCGATTACTTCCTTAAGCAATATTTTTGACAAATGAGCACAATCTTTTGAGAAAGCAGGTAACCCATAAAGCTGATTTGCAATTGGAACCACTTTTACTTCTAGGTGAAAGAAAATTTGAAATTAGTGTAATTTAAAAACCTAGATTAAATTACAATTATAAAATTACAAACATAAAAATTATTAAATACTTATATAAATAAGTACATATATACATCTACATACAAAAATACACATACATTACATTTACAACTATATATATATATATATATATATATATATATATATATATATATATATATATATATATATATATATATATATATATATATATATATAAATATGTACGTATATAAATACACCCAATCAAACCCGCATATATATATATACACCCACCCACATACCTACACCTATGAACATAGATACATACATACATACATATACATACATACATATGCATACACCCATCTACACACATAAATACATACATACACCAACACAATTACCCCCATTCAAGTATTTACACACATATATGCATGTACCCACTTATATACATATATACATACCTATATAGATATACAGGGTGGGCCAAATTAATTTTTTTTTAACTAGCGGTTTTTTTGAGTATGGTACGGGTTATTTCACTTCTCATTCGAAAATGGTTGTGTATTCGCTTGAACAACGCTGGGAGATATTGAAACATTAATTCGAAAATTTATGATATGATATATGATATGATAGATGCGTACAGGCCAGCCATAACGGCGATCCTAGGTACGTTACCATAATCCTGAAATATCAACAATCAAATAACAAATTATATCTGAATGCGAATAATATTTCAGCATCATGCGGGCCCAGGCCCTGCCTGCATCCTTAACAGATAAGGTTAGTTAGGAAAGTATGTTAGTCACAGAAACAACTAGGGCGAACCGCAGCAAAGTCATTTTCTAACTACTTAAATATATTAGAATGTTACTCTCAATTAAATTCACACTCTAGATTAGAGTTTGTTAGTTAATTAATGTAAGTTAGTTGTGTTTGAGGTAAAGGATACTAATATTCATCATATGTATTCGGCATCAGTCCTACTAGACTGGTTAGGTTATTTAATTTACATCTATGGGTCATCTCATCACATACTGCTTGTAACCTTATTTTGCCCTATATTCCTATCCAACACCATCTAACCGAGAGACTTCACGTTCGTAATGACATGGCAGTATTATCACACATATGATGACCTAAATATTCCGTCAATAATGTCAAAAAAAATAAAAAAAAAAAATAAAAAAAAAAAATAGATTCGGTATTGTCATTCAGCTACCTATATTTAAATTCATCCAACTAAAAGCAGGGTTAATTTATATCTAACATTCACACAACTTCACTAAACATAACCTGAATTCAACCAGAAAGATCGTCGAAAAACAACATTCCATAGCAAAAAGTCTTTGGATCGTTAACATATTTGATTGTATTGAGTTTATGCTCAAAGCGTAAGTAATTAAATAGACCCCCTGATCAAGAATGTTGCAATCACAATCTTCCCTGACCTTCCGGTATGTAAAAAACAAATAAATAAATAATAAATTTTAAATAATAATAAAAACAAATTGCATTATATTTGCCGACAACTTTATTGTTTTAAATCAGGACTTTCGCCAAAATTTCAATTTATAGAATTGTTTAAAGTAAGTGAAAATTATTAAAATAAGTTATGAAAATGTAATTAAATTTAAATAAAAACCCAAATGGATAACACAATCCAACATATTTCAGCTCAAATGATAAATTTCCCGTTGCAGAAAACTGTTTCCTCCTTTCATTAACATTTTATATATTTATCAATTTATATTATTCCACAAAAAGATCATTTTTGTCACAATACGGTGGCAACCCATTTTGAGTATACAAATTTTCGCTTATTGGGTAAGTTACAATTCGATCTGTTGTAATTTCAAATTTTGGTTTCTCGGGTACCAATATTTTATGTACTTAAGTACATTCAAAGGGAATGCCCTTGAAATGTCAGTTTCTATGTATACGAATATAAATTATCGTTCACATATATGTAAATAGTTATAATAACAATAACAATAATAAATAATTAACTTTTATATAATTAGAATGAAAATTAGAATAAAAAGATACTTCTCTGATTGTATATGTGTTGAACGTAATTTTCATAATAACTGTCTCAATTCACCTGTATTAACAGGTGAACTTCTAAAGAACAAAACTCACTCAAAAATAGCACATCACTCTCACACTACACATTCCTAAACTGATTTGAATTAAAATATTAATAATAATTTATTAGACGGATGTATATTAAGAAGAGACAAAATCACGTCTTTCCTCTACGACGATCAGTCGATCCTCCAAATTTAATAAAAAGCTATTGATAAGTATTAATTCAAAATATTACAATATCATAAAATTATGCAATCTAAATTGTGTTTAATTTGTAAACACGTATAAAATGTGTAAAAAAACACGTGAAATATTTCACTTGAAAAAACCGCCCTTACTCTTTTATTTTTCGGATCAAACTCTTGAAACATTAATTAGAAAAGTTTGGCAAAAAATCATATTTTCGGATGAGGCGCATTTTCATCTTGGCGGCTATGTAAACAAGCAGAATTGTCGCTTTTGAGTAAAGAAGCCGAAGCATCCTCAACGAGTGACTGTTTGGTGCAAATTTTGGTCCGGTGGCATCATTGGCCATTTCTCTTTAAAAATGTGCAAGGTGCCGCCGTTGTCAATGGTGAGCGCTACCGTGCCATGATAAAGAATTTTTTGTTCCCGGCACTAAAAGAGGAGGACATAGGTAACATTTGGTTTCAACAAAACGGCGCTCCGTGCCACAAAGCACACGTTTCAATTGATCTTTTGCGCACTGTCTATGAAGATGATTGAATAATCAGCCGAAACGCTGTGTGATTTGGCCGCCTCGGGGCTGTGATTTGACGCCGTTGGACTATTATCTTTGGGGTGCCGTCAAAGATAAGTGTTACGCCGATAAACCAGCAACGATTGACGCTCTCAAGAACAATATTCGCATTGCCATTGAAGACATGATGCCGCATACCATCGAAAACGTGCTCAAAAATTGGACCGACCGTATGGGGTACATCAAGGCCAGCCGAGGCAGTCATACGAATGAAATAGTATTCCATAATTAATCGGAAGGATTGTTCATTAATATGAAAAAATAAATTTGAAAAAATATTGAGAACTTTTTGTTTTATTGCATTTAAAAAAAAAATTATTTAGCCCACCCTATATATACATTTTTGCACACACCAACCAACCTATACAAACACACAAACAAAAGATACATATTCATAGATATAAAATATATACACCCACCCCTTCCTTCATACACCATTCCCCACTATAAATCTATAACCTAAAATTTATCTAGTGCATGTTAAGAGGCAGCATTCTTTAATTATACTATGGGTCCAAACCTAGGACGTGCAATTCGGATTATACACTCTTAGGGAAGCAATTCGACTACAAAATTTTAACTTTCAACTATCAAATATTAAGATCAATTAGTACAACAAAAAAAAAATTAAGAAATTCACACAATCACAGAATTCAAAATCAATCAAAATATTAATATAAAATTGAATAGCGGTTTTTGAGCCCCCTATACTTCCACTTTCATTTCTACTATTAACATCTTTAATAACTTACTTAACTAAATCTCCACTCAAAATCTCTTTCACCCACGCTAACACGAATACGATGGAATACGAATACTACCGCTTGGAATAAATCCCAGACGAACCATAATTACTCCCGAAATTACGTAACCCCCCACTAACATATTAAAAATATAATATTTATATTTATTTAATGCACTTACCTTAAATGTAATTCACACACATAATTATAAACTGGATGTACAGAAAATTTCATCTTCATTATTTAAATTTAATTAAATTCGCACTGCAGTATGCTTGTAAAAGTTTATAAGAGCCTATTAACAACACTTTATTTTAATAGCTTTACTTAACACACCAACCGAATTTAATTTGAAATATGTATTTTTTAATTAATATTTAATATGAATCTAGCACCTATAATCTTATAAAGACAAAATAGCAATGAATAGTTTCGAAAAAATATCATTCCAACCAATCGAATTAACCGTTATTTTACAAGAATATATTGTCTGCAACATTTTGGTCCAATCGGCGGAAAAACCCTTAACTAATCTTTCAGGTTATATGCAAACGCGATTAACAATCGTATAACATAATCAGTTGCAACAACCTAAATTCAATTCAAAATCAATTAGATACAAAAAAAAACAGAAACACACAAAATAATTTCTATGGTTTCTGTGTTCGACCTCAGATGGCACGTTATCATCCAATTAAAACGAATTCAAACTACATACTCCCTACTATAATTCCAATTTTGATAATATTTAACGTATTGCATTTGTTTTTATAATTTTTTCAGAAAAAAATTATAATTGTTTCAAATCAATACCCAATTCCTCCTCAAGAAGTCATCCAAATTTAACCACAAACCGCACACCCAATTGCATCCGTCGCAAGACACAAACACTATGCACATATGTACGAGTATCACGCATTTTTTAACCGAACATTAATATTGCTGATACCAACGATCACTTGAATATTGAAAACATAAAACAATTCAATGCAACCCAATTTAACACCCTCCTTAATTTAGCAACTGAGTTTGCCCAGACCAAACAACCGAAAAGCCCCACACCACTACGAAATATTTGCAGCCACAGTATATTTAAATCAGCGATATTCCACGAGACAAACATAGATTATACGTCTCGACTTTTATCGACCTTTCGAAATCACAATCGGCGGAGGCACTACTATTAATAGCAAGGCAGAACCCAACTTGGACTTGACAACCAGAACCAAAAATACATGAATCACTGACAAACTCAAGAGTAATTCATAACACAATAAGTGTTATGCAATTTGATCAATCATACAAGAACAAGACTCATCCAGCACTTATCGCTTCAACTCACAACTAGTAGAGAAGCAGACTCCAACATCACCCACACACAAACCATCCATAAAATCCAAGTATCTATCCAGGAAACAATTACTTAAACACAATCCACAAAAAAAATTTATTTAGCCCACCCTATATAAGAATAAAATCACTTACCAGACCCATCTCGCTCCATCCATCACCGACGTTGGCCGTCATACCCAGACTCTACTTACCTAACACTCCACTTAAACATCTTTAAGTTTTCCTTTACACCGTCTCTCCAGTACACTCCACCGTATCGTAAACACCTGAATATAATTATAATACCATTACGTAGCGATGACACAAAGTACGACATAATAAACAAATCAAGTTTTCTTGATTACAGCGCAACTCTCAGCACTCCCACAAACAGCAAAAGTCTCCTCCGACACGCACCTACTCTCTCTCATGCACCATGTCAACATCACGCCACACAACCCATGTCTTGGAGGTAGCATTGGTTTTTAGTACAAAGCCATTCTTTCCATATATGTACATATATCATGCAGTTTATCGGAGACCGGCACTCTTATTAATATTATTATTATTATTTTTTGTATTTAATAAAAATGTTTGTTTTGTTTTTTTTTATTTTATTTTTTCAACTAGTGTCAAAAACTCGCTGCCATCTTTGATTATTTCCGCGTTTATACAAATTCTGTCTTCTCCTCCTGCGGCACTATTCTGGTAATTCCCCGGGAATAGGGAACTGGGGAAAGATTTTATATGTAATTTTTGTTTAAACATTTTGTTTCTGGCTTACTGAGATAAAAAGTTGGTATTAATTTTTTTGAAAACAAATTTAAATGGGGAATAATTTGTCCTGCCAATTTAGATATGGAAAAATTATTCCCAATTTATAAATATTTACATCAAACTTTTCTCCTCAGTAGGCCGGAAAAATAATATTTGAACAGAAATTACATATAAATTCTTTCCCCAGCACAAAAACCAAAACCTTTCCATGGCACAAAAACCAAAAAATTTATCAGAAGCTGATTTATTTCCTTGCTGATTAATACTTTAATATTGTTAATACCAAATAGAGAAATATATTATTTAACATTTAATATTAATTAATTCTACACTACAAATAAAGAAAGGTATTGATAACTCTTCTTCTCCTTCTGACTGTTCTTCTGCTGCTTCTGTCGCTCTTGCTTCTCCTAATACTAACCTCAAAGTGACTAGTGCAATAAAGAAAAAGCTACGTGACCATGATCTGATAGCATGTAAAGCGGATAAATGCAATACAATTACTGTGCTCGAAAAAGTTGATTGCTGCAATAAAAATTTCTGATTGTATTACAGAAAGCAAAGCAATAGTGCTTGGTAGGGATACAACTAGGTCTTTTAAGACTTCTGTCAGTAACTGTATCAACCAATGCCAAAAGTTGTTTAATGGAACTGGTTGGAAGTACTCTGTCATGAATCCATCTACTCCGAATCTTTATGGTTTACCAAAAATCCATAAGGAGACCTTCCGGATTAGACCAATAGTCGCGTATTGCAATGCTCCTGCCTACAAGCTAGGGTTTCATAAACTTTTTCAATGATCATACTAATTTCTTTTCGGCTTACTCGGTTAAGAACTCGGTAGAATTGATTAGCAAAATTCAAGACGTCGACATTCCACTACATTCAAAACTAGTTTCGTTTGACGTTGTCAGTCTTTTCACTTCTATTCCAATTAAAACTTTATCAAATAGTTTGTAATTACTTAGATAGGGATGTTGTATTTAGATGAGGGCTTACGTCATGCGTATGCCGTTTTTACACAAATCCACACTTTTTTGTATGTGTTAGTTTCACACTGTTAATTCTAAATCTAATTAGAAAACATAGCCATTCCAATTGGAAATTTTAGTTCTAAAAGTTAATCTAATTGTAGTTTTGTACATGTAAAGTAAAAAATTTCTTTGTACGATTTAACAAATTAAAGTAACGGTTTATTTGGAGGAAAGAAAAGTATTGTATTTATAATTATGTTAGAATAATATGTAGAATACGGTTGTTAATTTGTAATATCTCTTTTTAAATAAAGTATAATAAGATTCATTCAAGAATTATTATCACTTGAGTAAAGTATTCATCATACCTTACTCCTAAAATGATTAAAATACTTCAAAATTGATTGATAAATTTACTCGAAATTATTAGTTTTATATAGGCTTGTATTATAATAAATTAATTTATCATGTTAATTGCCAATTGCCATTTAAATGGCCGTTTACCATTTTGGTTCAAACTCTAATTATAAATTCAAAAATTCGTTGCAAATTTGCTGATCTGGTTGGAAAGTGGCAATCAGTCTGGCCGGATGAGCAATTTAGCAACCTGTTAGAATTGCCCACGGAACCTGAGTCCAAATCTCTGGGAAGGCGTGTTAATGGAGGTTTACCATTTTGTTCAAACTCTAATTATAAATTCAAAAATTCGTTGCAAATTTGCTGATCTGGTTAGAAAGCGGCAATCAGTCTGGCCAGATGAGCAATTTAGCAAGCTATTAGAAGTGCCCATGGAATCTGAGTCCAAATCTCTGGGAAGGTGTGTTAATGGCCATTTACCATTTTGGTCCAAACTCTAATTATAAATTCAAAAATTCGTTGCACATTTGCTGATCTGGTTGGAAAGTGGCAATCAGGCTGGTCGGATGAGCAATTTAGCAAGCTATTAGAAGTGCCCATGGAATCTGAGTCCAAATCTCTGGGAAGGTGTGTTAATGGCCATTTACCATTTTGGTCTAAACTCTAATTATAAATTCAAAAATTCGTTGCACATTTGCTGATCTGGTTGGAAAGTGGCAATCAGGCTGGTCGGATGAGCAATTTAGCAACCTATTAGAAGTGCTAACGGAACTTGAGTCCAAATCTCTGGGAAGGCGTGTTAATGGCCATTTACCATTTTCGTCCAAAATCTTATTATAAATTCAAAAATTCGTTGCAAATTTGCTGATCTGGTTGGAAAACAGCAAACAAGCTAACCAGATGCGCAACTCAAGAGCCTATTAGAAGTGCTAACGGAACCTGAGTCCAAATCTCTGGGAAGCCGTGTTAATGGCGGTTTACCATTTTGTTCAAACTCTAATTATAAATTCAAAAATTCGTTGCAAATTTGCTGATCTGGTTGGATAGTGGCAATCAGGCTGGTTGGATGAGCAATTTAGCAACCTATTAGAAGTGCTAACGGAACTTGAGTCCAAATCTCTGGGAAGGCGTGTTAATGGCCGTTTACCATTTTGGTCCAAACTCTAATTATAAATTCAAAAATTCGTTGCAAATTTGCTGATCTGGTTAGAAAGCGGCAATCAGTCTGGCCAGATGAGCAATTTAGCTAGCTATTAGAAGTGCGCATGGAACCTGAGTCTAAATCTCTGGGAAGGCGTGTTAATGGCCGTTTACCATTTTGGTTCAAACTCTAAATATTAATTCAAAAATTCGTTGCAAATTTGCTGATCTGGTTGGAAAGCAGGAATCAAGTTGGCCAGATGAGCAATTTAACAACCTATTAGAAATGCCCACGGAACTTGAGTCCAAATCTCTGGGAAGGCGTGTTAATGGCCGTTTACCATTTTGGTTCAAACTCTAATTATAAATTCAAAAATTCGTTGCAAA
Organism: Nephrotoma guestfalica; assembly: GCA_963691935.1. Classification (NCBI taxonomy): domain Eukaryota; kingdom Metazoa; phylum Arthropoda; class Insecta; order Diptera; family Tipulidae; genus Nephrotoma; species Nephrotoma guestfalica. The sequence continues at coordinate 168,239,702 of OY829913.1, read as the reverse complement.
TTTGCTGATCTGGTTGGAAAGTGGCAATCAGTCTGGCCAGATGAGCAATTTAGCGAGCTATTAGAAGTGCTCATGGAACCTGAGTCCAAATCTCTGGGAAGGCGTGTTAATGGCCGTTTACCATTTTGGTTCAAACTCTAATTATAAATTCAAAAATTCGTTGCAAATTTGCTGATCTGGTTGGAAAGCGGGAATCAAGTTGGCCAGATGAGCAATTTAGCAACCTATTAGAAGTGCTTACGGAACTTGAGTTCAAATCTCTGGGAAGGCGTGTTAATGGCCGTTTACTATTTTGGTCCAAACTCTAATTATAAATTCAAAAATTCGTTGCAAATTTGCTGATCTGGTTAGAAAGCGGCAATCAGTCTGGCCAGATAAGCAATTTAGCGAGCTATTAGAAGTGCCCATGGAACCTGAGTCCAAATCTCTGGGAAGGCGTGTTAATGGCCGTTTACCATTTTGGTCCAAACTCTAATTATAAATTTAAAAATTCGTTGCAAATTTGCTGATCTGGTTGGAAAGTGGCAATCAGGCTGGTCGGATGAGAAATTTAGCAACCTATTAGAAGTGCTAACGGAACTTGAGTCCAAATCTCTGGGAAGGCGTCTTAATGGCCATTTACCATTTTCGTCCAAACTCAAATTATAAATTCAAAAATTCGTTGGAAATTTGCTGATCTAGTTGGAAAACACCAAACAAGCTAACCAGTTGCGCAATTTAGCAACCTATTAGAAGTGCTAACGGAACTTGAGTCCAAATCTCTGGGAAGGCGTGTTAATGGCCATTTACCATTTTCGTCCAAACTCAAATTATAAATTCAAAAATTCGTTGGAAATTTGCTGATCTAGTTGGAAAACAGCAAACAAGCTAACCAGTTGCGCAATTTAGCAACCTATTAGATGTGCCCACGGAACCTGAGTCCAAATCTCTGGGAAGGCGTGTTAATGGCCGTTTACCTTTTTCGTTCAAACTCTAATTATAAATTCAAAAATTCGTTGCAAATTTGCTGATCTGGTTGGAAAGTGGCAATCAGTCTGGCCAGATGAGCAATTTAGCGAGCTATTAGAAGTGCCCATGGAACCTGAGTCCAAATCTCTGGGAAGGCGTGTTAATGGCCGTTTACCATTTTGGTTCAAACTCTAATTATAAATTCAAAAATTCGTTGCAAATTTGCTGATCTGGTTGGAAAGCGGGAATCAAGTTGGCCAGATGAGCAATTTAGCAACCTATTAGAAGTGCTTACGGAACTTGAGTCCAAATCTCTGGGAAGGCGTGTTAATGGCCGTTTACTATTTTGGTCCAAACTCTAATTATAAATTCAAAAATTCGTTGCAAATTTGCTGATCTGGTTAGAAAGCGGCAATCAGTCTGGCCGGATGAGCAATTTAGCGAGCTATTAGAAGTGCTTACGGAACTTGAGTCCAAATCTCTGGGAAGGCGTGTTAATGGCCGTTTACCATTTTGGTTCAAACTCTAATTATAAATTCAAAAATTCTAAACTCTAATTATAAATTCAAAAATTCGTTGCAAATTTGCTGATCTGGTTAGAAAGCGGCAATCAGTCTGGCCAGATGAGCAATTTAGCGAGCTATTAGAAGTGCCCATGGAACCTGAGTCCAAATCTCTGGGAAGGCGTGTTAATGGCCGTTTACCATTTTGGTTCAAACTCTAATTATAAATTCAAAAATTCGTTGCAAATTTGCTGATCTGTTTTGAAAGTGGCAATCAGTCTGGCCAGATGAGCAATTTAGCAACCTATTAGAAGTGCTCATGGAACCTGAGTCCAAATCTCTGGGAAGGTGTGTTAATGGCCGTTTACCATTTTGGTCCAAACTCTAATTATAAATTTAAAAATTCGTTGCAAATTTGCTGATCTGGTTGGAAAGCGGGAATCAAGTTGGTCGGATGAGCAATTTAGCAACCTATTAGAAGTGCTCATGGAACCTGAGTCCAAATCTCTGGGAAGGTGTGTTAATGGCCGTTTACCATTTTGGTTCAAACTCTAAATATTAATTCAAAAATTCGTTGCAAATTTGCTGATCTGGTTGGAAAGCAGGAATCAAGTTGGCTAGATGAGCAATTTAGCAACCTATTAGAAGTGCTTACGGAACTTGAGTCCAAATCTCTGGGAAGGCGTGTTAATGGCCGTTTACCATTTTGGTTCAAACTCTAATTATAAATTCAAAAATTCTAAACTCTAATTATAAATTCAAAAATTCGTTGCAAATTTGCTGATCTGGTTAGAAAGCGGCAATCAGTCTGGCCAGATGAGCAATTTAGCGAGCTATTGGATGTGCCCACGGAACCTGAGTCCAAATCTCTGGGAAGGCGTGTTAATGGCCGTTTACCATTTTGGTTCAAACTCTAAATATAAATTCAAAAATTCGTTGCAAATTTGCTGATCTAGTTGGAAAGCGGGAATCAAGTTGGCCAGATGAGCAATTTAGCAACCTATTAGAAGTGCTTACGGAACTTGAGTCCAAATCTCTGGGAAGGCGTGTTAATGGCCGTTTACCATTTTGGTTCAAACTCTAATTATAAATTCAAAAATTCGTTGCAAATTTGCTGATCTGGTTAGAAAGCGGCAATCAGTCTGGCCAGATGAGCAATTTAGCGAGCTATTAGAAGTGCCCATGGAACCTGAGTCCAAATCTCTGGGAAGGCGTGTTAATGGCCGTTTACCATTTTGGTCCAAACTCTAATTATAAATTTAAAAATTCGTTGCAAATTTGCTGATCTGGTTGGAAAGTGGAAATCAGGCTGGTCGGATGAGCAATTTAGCAACCTATTAGAAGTGCTAACGGAACTTGAGTCCAAATCTCTGGGAAGGCGTCTTAATGGCCATTTACCATTTTCGTCCAAACTCAAATTATAAATTCAAAAATTCGTTGGAAATTTGCTGATCTAGTTGGAAAACAGCAAACAAGCTAACCAGTTGCGCAATTTAGCAACCTATTAGATGTGCCCACGGAACCTGAGTCCAAATCTCTGGGAAGGCGTGTTAATGGCCGTTTACCTTTTTCGTTCAAACTCTAATTATAAATTCAAAAATTCGTTGCAAATTTGCTGATCTGGTTGGAAAGTGGCAATCAGGCTGGCCGGATGAGCAATTTAGCAACCTATTAGAAGTGCTTACGGAACTTGAGTCCAAATCTCTGGGAAGGTGTGTTAATGGCCGTTTACCATTTTGGTCCAAACTCTAATTATAAATTTAAAAATTCATGATCTGGTTGGAAAGTAGCAAACAGGTTGACCGGATGAGTTATTTAGCAACCTATTAGAAGTGCTCACGGAACCTGAGTATACATCTCTTTTCGCTCAAACTCACAATTGATAACAATAATTTGAAAGGAATTTGCATTACATTTACATTTTAAAACTATTTTAGGCGCTAGCGCCACTTCAAAGCGGAACTCAATCTCTGAGAAGAAAATCTAAGTATTATTTAAAATATTTAATCAAAATTTTAGTTCAACATACAATCTTGAATCAATTTTATAATCTTATTTATAAAATTTTGTTTGAAACGATTGTATATAATTGTACAATAAACACTTTTATTGTATTTTAAATTCCAATTCGTATTCCCAGATGGATTCTGATAAGAAACTACAATAAATGTACAGAAACCAACCGGAATAGTTTAGTACATTAAAATATTTAGTACGAAACGTTGATATTTCATCCGCTAGATGTCACCAGAATACGGTTTTATAATTTTAAAAGTAGTGACACTATACGTATATGGCCAAATCAAAAACTAATAAGTTGGTGTGTATGTAGGCTTATAAAATGTACACATTATTGAATTATTGAAGGCAAAATAAATTTTCATTATTATGAACGTGAATTTTGTTTATTTATCTCCACTTTTGATCAATTGTTTTTGCATTTTGAAGATAGCATTCATTGGTTCAATCCGGTAAAAATTGTTTAAATGATTAATTAATTAATCAATCTATTTATTTGAACAAACATTGAATGGTAATAATTTGATAGATAATTTGATTTGATAATTTTATAAGCTTGCATAAAAACTGCATAGAATCAACGACGTATGACTATATATAGATACTTGGATGCGCCAAACATGTTTATTGTTTTGAGAGAAGCTTTTGCTTAGCTTTTGCAGCACCCTTGCGCAAACTGAATTCACATTACACCAAAATACATTGAATAATACGAGCGCAATTTTAAACTCTAAAAATTCTGTCTTTATCTTACTTGTAAAATCGGGCTGTGTGTCAAGTTGCAATGTAAATTTTTAAATTGTTGTAAATAATCAATTTGTTTTCCTTCTAATAATCTTTTAAAAATTTGATAATTTACACAAAAACCTTAATGAAAAATATTTTTCAGTAAAAAAGAACTAGATAGAAATATAAATTCGCCACATATCAAAATGAAACATACACAAATCAGAAAAGGTCTTTTGATAAAATCGCTTGGTGTAGTGGTTGTCATAATAAAAAGAAAACATACTAACCAAACAATTTTTATAGGAACATTCTAATATACTTACACAAAAAAGGATTTTACAAAAAGGATTTCTCGCACATTAAGATCGTTTATGGTTAGAAAATATTATAGTGAATGTGAATTCTTCGTGAGTAGAAGTTTTTTAAAATAGTTTGTATTTGATACCAATCAAATTTAAATTCCTGTTAAAAAATGATATTGCCAAAGTAAATTTTTTTTGTGAAGTTTTGTGATTGTGCTGTCTTCGTCGAGATGTCAAAATTGATCTATAAAATGTAAATGTGAGGCTGCAAAAATAAATTGTCTCGTCAGAATAACAAAGTCATTAATAAGGCGACGTGTATGTATAATGAAAGTACTTATCAATGTTTAAAAATTGCTTTGAGTTAATTAATAAATTTATAACGACTAAATGTTACTAATATTTTATATAATTATTATTATAATTTTTATTTTTATAATTATTTTAATAAATTTGTATTTAAATAAAATATTATTCTTATTCAAATTTATTAATTTAATTTATGATATAATTATTGTACATATATAGTAGATTTATTCAAACTAATTATATTTGTTATGTATTATATTTGTACACTTAATATGCACGTCTGTCACCGTTCAACGATAATCTTCTACTGCTCGAGAACACCACATGTTTTTTTTTTGCTTTCTTTACTACGAATCACCTAATCCACACTACAGTAACTTGATACCAGTAACTTTTATGGCGTACACCCTTTCCTTTCCCCTTTACCTACAAAACCGGTTCTTCGTGGTTTCACTTTTTAAACTAAAATTTTTGTAAATTCAAAAATTTCATCACACCAACACCAAAAATGATATTAAAAAAAATTTAAATTTGATCCAATGTAATCAAATTTAAATTTGATCCAATGTTGTTGGATGTATTGTAAATAAATAATATGTATATATATTGATAGGCGTTATTATTATTTATTATTAACAGCTTTTAATGTTTATTTAATTGGTTTATAATTTTCTTAATTAAAATCAAATTTCAGAACTTCTCTAAAATCCATTTTTATCCATCCCCACTCGGTTCTGTATACATGATTGGGCAATATTTGGTTGGGATATGGCCAAGTTCCATTCAGAATAGTCAAATTGTAGAACTTCATGTCAAATTGTAGAGCATGACAGAAATATGACAGAAATTAGTCAGGTATTATTTTGCGAAATGGGCTCCGGTAGTTAATCTGGCATTGAATAACATTAATAGTTTTCCAGGAATTATTGCCTTTGGGATTCCTCACTAATATTTTGCAACTTTTTTGAAAGATTTTTTTTTGTTATTTCGTGGTTTGCCCAATTCACGGATTAAATACTAATGGATTTTAGAGTATTTTTTAATATAATTCAAATAACTATATGGTTCGAGGAAATTCTACTATAAGTTGTGGAGTTGCAAAGGATTAAATTAATAAATGTTTATATTATTTAGGAAGCCAGAAACTATTAATTTAGAATTAAATTTCAGGAAATCTACAGATGCTTGTGAAATAATAATATGAAGACCAATACCATCGTTATCCATTAAACCTATTAAGCCTTTATCCTTCCTCTTGTAGATTAGAAGTCGATTAGAATTGTGTTGTGCCGTACGATCGCTAGATATCTGAAACCGGATAGCTCCGGTTCAATTTCAAGCAATCAATTTTTCATATTCAACAAACATATATTGTAATATTAGTAATATTCGGCAAAGTATAGCCATTTTTATTCTAAGAGTGTGAGATATTACGAACCAATGTTGAAAAGAAGATTTTTAATGTAGCAGGTTTACAAATTTGTTTACTTACTGCTTGGCAAATTCTCAGAAGTTGAAGAAATAATCAAAAGATGCGCTAATTATAAATTTAAAAATTTGACACTTACCACATAAATAATAACAATAATACTTTGTGTCTTCCACATAAAAAATAGTTAATTAATTTCACAAAAAAACTATAAAAACCTAAATGTACAACTTTTTAAATTAAATAAAATATAATTTTTAAATTTTTCGGAATCTTATTTTTAAAAGGGATTCCATTAAAGTTAGAACACAACGTGAGCAACTACAATTTCAATGTCAATACAACATTTTCTACTGTATTTAGCATTCCAGATGAGAAAGAGTCGCGGACGGACGGATATTACAGGCGAGCATATAAGCTTCTTTTACATTGAACATGCAAAGAAGCTTAAACTAAATTGTTGGTCTCCGGTTAAATTTGATAAATTGTTTTTCAGTTTTAAGTTATCTGTCAAAATTTTACCATTTCCCGCTATTATGTCTTTAATTTGACTATCGTTGTATAATATATAGAACAAAGTTTATGTGTATGCATGAAGAGTGGATAACATAAAGTTGAAAACGAACGAAATAACTATATATTTTATAGGACGTTCATCAAATTAAAGACATCACAGCGGAAAATGGTAAAATTCCGAATGAAAACTACCATAAAAATAAAAACAATTTATCGAAATTAAAGATAAATAAACAAAATTCGTGCTCAGGAGACCAAAAGTTAATTTTGGTCTCCTGAGCACGAACTTTATTTATTTGTTATACATAAATAAAGGCAAACAAAAAATTACCCAAAAAAATGTCCATACCATTTGTATGAAAGCTTTATTCCGTGTTTACGGTTTTGGGGCCTGCATAGTTATAAACTTCATATATTCCGATTGGAATATAATTAAAATAAAATTAATATAATTAAACATAAATATTTAATCACATAAATTTTTACTCCCATAATTAAAACAGCTACGTTATATTTCATTTATTGAAAATGTCCAAATAGCAACGATAAAAAGTAAAAAATTAAAAATTATAAGTTATTTAAGTCGAGCTGTCATAACTTAGTTTCTTGCCACAACTCTACTAATTAGCAGTCGACTTCCCAATGAACAAAACTTTTACTTAACAACTTTACCCTTTTACTTTTATTGTAAGAATAGCGTGCTCCATAAATATGTTGATAAAAAATAAGTTTAAAACTGATCAAACTTCATTATTATTATTTATAAACCAAATGGGACGTCAAAACGGAAATATGGTTCTTGTTGTCATCCACCAGATTGCAACACCGACGGGAAAGAAAAGATTGGAATTTGGCATTAGGTTGTTTATACTGAAATTACAATTGGCGCTCACCACCACCAGGCCGTACAAACCCCGCCCCGCCATTAGATATGACATATAGTAATTAGTAAATAAAGAACAAATATAATTAGTTTGAATAAATCAATGTATAATATATATGTACAATAATTATATCATAAATTAAATTAATAAATTTGAATAAGAATAATATTTTATTTAAATACAAATTTATTAAAATAATTATAAAAATAAAAATTATAATAATAATTATATAAAATATTAGTAACATTTAGTCGTTATAAATTTATTAATTAACTCAAAGCAATTTTTAAACATTGATAAGTACTTTCATTATACATACACGTCGCCTTATTAATGACTTTGTTATTCTGACGAGACAATTTATTTTTGCAGCCTCACATTTACATTTTATAGATCAATTTTGACATCTCGACGAAGACAGCACAATCACAAAACTTCACAAAAAAAATTTACTTTGGCAATATCATTTTTTAACAGGAATTTAAATTTGATTGGTATCAAATACAAACTATTTTAAAAAACTTCTACTCACGAAGAATTCACATTCACTATAATATTTTCTAACCATAAACGATCTTAATGTGCGAGAAATCCTTTTTGTAAAATCCTTTTTTGTGTAAGTATATTAGAATGTTCCTATAAAAATTGTTTGGTTAGTATGTTTTCTTTTTATTATGACAACCACTACACCAAGCGATTTTATCAAAAGACCTTTTCTGATTTGTGTATGTTTCATTTTGATATGTGGCGAATTTATATTTCTATCTAGTTCTTTTTTACTGAAAAATATTTTTCATTAAGGTTTTTGTGTAAATTATCAAATTTTTAAAAGATTATTAGAAGGAAAACAAATTGATTATTTACAACAATTTAAAAATTTACATTGCAACTTGACACACAGCCCGATTTTACAAGTAAGATAAAGACAGAATTTTTAGAGTTTAAAATTGCGCTCGTATTATTCAATGTATTTTGGTGTAATGTGAATTCAGTTTGCGCAAGGGTGCTGCAAAAGCTAAGCAAAAGCTTCTCTCAAAACAATAAACATGTTTGGCGCATCCAAGTATCTATATATAGTCATACGTCGTTGATTCTATGCAGTTTTTATGCAAGCTTATAAAATTATCAAATCAAATTATCTATCAAATTATTACCATTCAATGTTTGTTCAAATAAATAGATTGATTAATTAATTAATCATTTAAACAATTTTTACCGGATTGAACCAATGAATGCTATCTTCAAAATGCAAAAACAATTGATCAAAAGTGGAGATAAATAAACAAAATTCACGTTCATAATAATGAAAATTTATTTTGCCTTCAATAATTCAATAATGTGTACATTTTATAAGCCTACATACACACCAACTTATTAGTTTTTGATTTGGCCATATACGTATAGTGTCACTACTTTTAAAATTATAAAACCGTATTCTGGTGACATCTAGCGGATGAAATATCAACGTTTCGTACTAAATATTTTAATGTACTAAACTATTCCGGTTGGTTTCTGTACATTTATTGTAGTTTCTTATCAGAATCCATCTGGGAATACGAATTGGAATTTAAAATACAATAAAAGTGTTTATTGTACAATTATATACAATCGTTTCAAACAAAATTTTATAAATAAGATTATAAAATTGATTCAAGATTGTATGTTGAACTAAAATTTTGATTAAATATTTTAAATAATACTTAGATTTTCTTCTCAGAGATTGAGTTCCGCTTTGAAGTGGCGCTAGCGCCTAAAATAGTTTTAAAATGTAAATGTAATGCAAATTCCTTTCAAATTATTGTTATCAATTGTGAGTTTGAGCGAAAAGAGATGTATACTCAGGTTCCGTGAGCACTTCTAATAGGTTGCTAAATAACTCATCCGGTCAACCTGTTTGCTACTTTCCAACCAGATCATGAATTTTTAAATTTATAATTAGAGTTTGGACCAAAATGGTAAACGGCCATTAACACACCTTCCCAGAGATTTGGACTCAGGTTCCGTGAGCACTTCTAATAGGTTGCTAAATTGCTCATCCGGCCAGCCTGATTGCCACTTTCCAACCAGATCAGCAAATTTGCAACGAATTTTTGAATTTATAATTAGAGTTTGAACGAAAAAGGTAAACGGCCATTAACACGCCTTCCCAGAGATTTGGACTCAGGTTCCGTGGGCACATCTAATAGGTTGCTAAATTGCGCAACTGGTTAGCTTGTTTGCTGTTTTCCAACTAGATCAGCAAATTTCCAACGAATTTTTGAATTTATAATTTGAGTTTGGACGAAAATGGTAAATGGCCATTAAGACGCCTTCCCAGAGATTTGGACTCAAGTTCCGTTAGCACTTCTAATAGGTTGCTAAATTGCTCATCCGACCAGCCTGATTGCCACTTTCCAACCAGATCAGCAAATTTGCAACGAATTTTTAAATTTATAATTAGAGTTTGGACCATAATGGTAAACGGCCATTAACACGCCTTCCCAGAGATTTGGACTCAGGTTTCATGGGCACTTCTAATAGCTCGCTAAATTGCTCATCTGGCCAGACTGATTGCCGCTTTCTAACCAGATCAGCAAATTTGCAACGAATTTTTGAATTTATAATTAGAGTTTGAACCAAAATGGTAAACGGCCATTAACACGCCTTCCCAGAGATTTGGACTCAAGTTCCGTAAGCACTTCTAATAGGTTGCTAAATTGCTCATCTGGCCAACTTGATTCCCGCTTTCCAACCAGATCAGCAAATTTGCAACGAATTTTTGAATTTATATTTAGAGTTTGAACCAAAATGGTAAACGGCCATTAACACGCCTTCCCAGAGATTTGGACTCAGGTTCCGTGGGCACTTCCAATAGCTCGCTAAATTGCTCATCTGGCCAGACTGATTGCCGCTTTCTAACCAGATCAGCAAATTTGCAACGAATTTTTGAATTTATAATTAGAGTTTAGAATTTTTGAATTTATAATTAGAGTTTGAACCAAAATGGTAAACGGCCATTAACACGCCTTCCCAGAGATTTGGACTCAAGTTCCGTAAGCACTTCTAATAGGTTGCTAAATTGCTCATCTGGCCAACTTGATTCCTGCTTTCCAACCAGATCAGCAAATTTGCAACGAATTTTTGAATTTATATTTAGAGTTTGAACCAAAATGGTAAACGGCCATTAACACGCCTTCACAGAGATTTGGACTCAGGTTACATGGGCACTTCTAATAGCTCGCTAAATTGCTCATCCGGCCAGACTGATTGCCGCTTTCCAACCAGATCAGCAAATTTGCAACGAATTTTTGAATTTATAATTAGAGTTTGGACCAAAATAGTAAACGGCCATTAACACGCCTTCCCAGAAATTTGGACTCAAGTTCCGTAAGCACTTCTAATAGGTTGCTAAATTGCTCATCCGACCAGCCTGATTGCCACTATCCAACCAGATCAGCAAATTTGCAACGAATTTTTGAATTTATAATTAGAGTTTGAACAAAATGGTAAACTGCCATTAACACGCCTTCCCAGAGATTTGGACTCAGGTTCCGTTAGCACTTCTAATAGGCTCTTAAATTGCGCATCTGGTTAGCTTGTTTGCTGTTTTCCAACCAAATCAGCAAATTTGCAACGAATTTTTGAATTTATAATAAGATTTTGGACGAAAATGGTAAATGGCCATTAACACACCTTCCCAGAGATTTGGACTCAGATTCCATGGGCACTTCTAATAGCTTGCTAAATTGCTCATCCGACCAGCCTGATTGCCACTTTCCAACCAGATCAGCAAATGTGCAACGAATTTTTGAATTTATAATTAGAGTTTGGACGAAAATGGTAAATTGCCATTAACACACCTTCCCAGAGATTTGGACTCAGATTCCATGGGCACTTCTAATAGCTTGCTAAACTGCTCATCCGACCAGACTGATTGCCAATTTCCAACCAGATCAGCAAATTTGCAACGAATTTTTGAATTTATAATTAGAGTTTGGACCAAAATGGTAAATGGCCATTAACACGCCTTCTCGGAGATTTGGACTCAGGTTCCATGAGCACTTCTAATAGGTTCTTAAATTGCTCATCTGGCCAACCTGATTGCCGCTTTCCAACCAGATCAGCAAATTTGCAACGAATTTTTGAATTTATAATTAGAGTATGGACGAAAAAGGTAAATGGCCATTAACACACCTTCCCAGAGATTTGGGCTCAGATTCCATGGGCACTTCTAATAGCTTGCTAAATTGCGCATCCGACCAGCTTGATTGCCATTTTCCAACCAGATCAGCAAATTTGTAACGAATTTTTGAATTTATAATTAGAGTTTGAACGAAAATGGTAAACGGCCATTAACACGCCTTCCCAGAGATTTGGACTCAGGTTCCGTGGCCACTTCTAATAGGTTCTTAAATTGCGCATCTGGTTAGCTTGTTTGCTGTTTTCCAACCAGATCAGCAAATTTGCAACGAATTTTTTATTTCTATTATGATTTTGAACAAAAATGTTTAAGTTGGACAGAAATAATAAATCTAATCAGAATTCGCATGAGAATATTAGTTATTTATTGTACTAAATTGGTTGTAGTGTTGACTATATATTAAAAGGGTTGCAACTTTGATAACTTATTTAAGTAAAATAATTCTTAAACTTAATCAATACAAGTTCTATTAATTTATATCAATTATTTAAATATTTTGTTCTTTAAAACTAAATGAAAATGATGAAATGGGTTGATTTAATACTATTATCTTATTTGTAGATTCATAACAGTGTACTCCATTCACTAACACAAGCAAAATTGAATCAGAATCTCATAAGAAAATAATAATTCCAATAGGATTTGTATACGTATACGTGTGGAAAAAAAATACAAAAACCGCATACGCATGCTGACGTCGTGAACTGAAGTTGGTGTTTGAGACTTGAATTAAACAAAACTATTTCTACTTTGATAATACATATTTCAAATTCGCTGATGGTCTACCCATGGGCTCCCCTCTGTCATCTTTATTAGCTGAAATGTTCATGAATTTCTTCGAACAAATGATTTTATCAAACAACAATCATTATTTTCGTCATATAACCTTTTGGTATAGATATGTTGATGACATACTATGCCTATGGAATGGAACTGATAGACTGTTAAACACATTCCTTACTTGGTTAAATTCTCAGTATCCCACCATTGATTTTACGCTAGAAAGGGAAGAAAATAAATGTATTAATTTTCTAGATATAACAATAACCAGGATTAATTCTTATTTAGACATCAACATTTATCGGAAACCCACGTATAATATTAAAATATCAGCTTTCTACTCACTTATGGATGGACTAATAAACATCCCTTTGACAAATTTAAATTATGACATAGAGCTTAATATAATTCTATAAATAGCAACGAATAACGGATATGCAACTAAGACTATATTAAAGTTATTAAATAAAAAGCTAAAGCGTAAAGCTCTTTCAGGTATTTATCCACCGGATAATCCAACGTAGGAAAATAGGCCACGCTTAGAGTGTATAGGAAAAAGTAGCTAACGGATTAGCAACATCGTGTCCGATTATACCAATATTAGTTTTGCTTTTTATAATAATAACACAATAAAGAAAATGGTTTTTAACAATAAACCTAGAGTTGATCACCTTTCCAGGTCTGGTGTTTATAGGACTAATTGCAATGATTGTAGTTTTTCCTATATTGGACAGACTGGGCGCAATGTTGGAGTTAGAGCTAAAGAACATTTATCTGGTTGCAATCAATCAACATTCCATATTCATTTAACTTTAGAAAATCCTAGCTTAACAATTTAGACATATTACACATACAACCCAAAAGCAGACGTTTAGATACCTTAGAATCTTACGAAATTCGAAAATCCATATTCCTTAACCAAAATATCCTTAACGGACAGAGAGTAATCCGTTTCTCACCAATTACGGATCCCGCCCTGTTCTATTCTCACGCTCTTAATAATATGACTAATACGTCGGGTAATTAAATGTACTTCAATATACCTTGAATTTTGTTATTCAACCGATGACTGATCGCTTACGTGCTATTTGAAAACCCCCCCCCCCCCACCCCCCCCCCCACCCCCCGTAATTTTTCCGTGTAAACAACAGATGGTTGAAACGATCAATAGATTAATTTTTATTGCCTATTTTTTCTCCCTCCTTCTTTTATTTTCTTTTGATTATTTCTACTATATTTAACGAAATTTTTATTTTTACAAATCAGTAGATACTCCTGATGATGAACTAACAAGTCGAAATCGATCGAGTAATTTTTTAAACATTTTGAACAAATTTTTTAAAAAAGTTTTTTGCGAAAACAAGTGTTATAATGTGTTTAATAAGTGTTAATGTGTTTCGCCAAGTACCTAAGGCGCATAGTGTTAAAAGTATTATAGGATTAAGTGATCATCATGGATCCTACAGATGAGCTAGCTACTTACTATTAATTCAGTCATCTTACAGATTTCTGATTACTTTAATGGTTTTATTTAATTTTCGTTTAATTTGTTTCGATATTGGGGATTCTAAAGCTGTGAAAAACATTCATTATTAATACATTACCTAACATATTCCAGAATAGCTGTTTTTGGAACCAGTTTTCGTTTGGTCATTTTCTATTTTTATAAATAAACATATTTGTATTAGACTAGGGATGACAAGGACAAGTGACAAAATAAATATTTTTTATAAATAAATGTATCAAATCAGCAGACTTAGGAGCTAGGGAGGCTGTGCGTGCCTTTCCTACTGTGATACTACAATATTTGGATTCGATTTATTTTATTTGTTTTAAGAGAACCCAGTTAATACTAATCATTACATTACATTTATTTTATTCAAGTATAATTTTATTATACCGTATATTGTCGTAAATAATCAATTAACTATGGTTTTTGTTCCCGGCATTAAAGAGGAGGACATAGGCAACATTTGGTTTCAACAAGACGGCGCTCCGTGCCACACAGCACACGTTTTAATTGATCTTTTGCGCACTGTCTTCGATGATCGAATTATCAGCCGAAATGCTGATGTGATTTGGCCGCCTCGGAGCTGTGATTTGACGCCGTTGGACTATTATCTTTGGAATGCCGTCAAATATAAGTGTTACGCCGATAAACCAGCAATGGTTGACGCTCTCAAGAACAATATTCGCATTGCCATTGAAGACATAATGCCGCATACCATCGACATTGTGCTCCAAAATTGGACCGACCGTATGAGATACGTCAAGGCTAGCCGAGGCAATCATATGAATGAAATAGTATTCCATAATTAATAGGAAGGATTGTAATTTACAATGAAACAATAAATTTGAAAAAATATTGAGAACTTTTTGTTTTATTGCATTTAAAAAAAAATATTATTTGGCTCACCCTATTTTACAATGTGGAAGAATAGGCAAGGTTGTTAAATATGATAGACTTGACTACAGACACCTAACTAGTCAATAGTTAGTAAAGTATTAGTTTGATAAATATTTGACAAATTGTTAAAACAAAACCCAGTTACAGTTTAAATTGAAATGAAGAAACTGTTTCCTAGAAACTCAGGCTCTATCTAAATTCACATTTTGTAATCATGCAAAGTAAGAAGTTGAAATAGCTTTCGAATGTTTATTGATCAAATTTCACATACATCAATAGTTTTTCTACAATTTAATTTTATATTAATACTTTTTGGCTTCCTAAACAGAATGGTCGGCGATTAAACGTCGTAGAGGAAAGACGTGTTTTTTTGTCTTTCTTCTAAATAAATAAATAAATAGTTTAAAATGTGTTAACGAAATGTGTTACGGAATTCTAAAGGGTGTTTTTTTAAGAGGTTGCCGATTTTTTTTTTGAATAAAACACATATAAAATTATGAAATGACCAAAATTTTTTTTTATTTGGTAGATAATTTTTTGGCATTTAACATTTAAACACAATTTCTGGCATATGGCTACCACGACTATTTTTCACAAATGTCATTCTGGAGGTCCAATTTTCCAGCACTTTTTCAAGCATTTGAGGGCGTATGTCAGCAATGACACGTTGAATATTGGTTTCCAAAGCGTCAATCGATTGAGGTTTATCCACATAAACCAATGACTTCACGTATCCCCACAAAAAGTAATCGAGTGGCGTCAAATCGCACGAACGCGGAGGCCAATTCACCGGACCATTTCTCGAAATAATGTTGTCGTTGAAAGTTTCTTTCAATAAGTCGATTGTTTCACGTGCTATATGGCAAGTGGCACCATCTTGTTGAAACCACATTTCATTCATATCCATATCTTCAAGATTTGACAACAAAAACTCATTTAACATGGTTCTGTATCGATTTCCATTCACGGTAACGCGTCGTCCTTCCTCATTTTTAAAGAAATATGGACCGATGATCCCACCAGCCCATAGACCGCACCAAACAGTACATTTATCAGGATGCATTGGTAATTCTAGAACGGCGTGTGGATTATCTTTGCTCCAAATGCGACAATTTTGTTTGTTGACGTATCCATTTAACCAAAAATGCGCCTCATCACTGAAGAGAATTTTACGGTAAAAAAATGGATCTTCGTTCAATTGATTTAACGACCAATCACTGAATTCACGGCGCAAACGATGGTCGTGTGGCTTTAATTCTTGCACCAATTGAATTTTGTATGGCACCAAACCCAAATCTTTACGTAAAATTTTCCATAAAGTCGATGGACAAAGTCCAATTTGCTGAGCACGACGACGAATCGATAAATTGTCGTTTTCTTCGACACTGGCCTCAACGACAGCAATATTTTCTTCTGTACGAACTCTTCTCATTCTTGTCGGTGGCTTGGCATCCAAAAGAGTGAATGTAGACCGAAATTTGGTAATTACGTTCTTTATGGTGGTCTCTGATGGACGATTATGTGCACCATAAAATTCACGAAGTGCTCTATAAACATTTTTAATTGAACACTGATTTTGAAAATAAATTTCCACGATTTGAAAACGTTGTTCTGGAGTTAACCTATTCATAATGATTTGCCAAACAATACTGAGTAGAAATGCCACTTTGAGCTGTCAAAACAACTGTCATAAAATAAAACGACATCTATCGGAAAAACAAACCTCCTAAAAAAACACCCGTTATTTAATTCCGTTACTAACCTATCCCAAACAAAAAAAAATAATTATTCTTATCTGCATTACTTTGGAGATAATTCTCTAACTATATCTAACTTATGTACTAGTCATGCTACGTCTTCACATTTTCGTTTTTACGTTTATTTATTATAAGGCCATTTAATTAATTCATGTTAGAATTTTTTTTTAATGAGTTTCTGTGGGGTAAGCGTAAATAGTTTATGTAATTTGACATCTCTACATTTTTCAAGTACACTATAAATGCAAGTGGTTTATTTATGTATAGCGTTGACATATTTACGAATACGTCAACCTATGTGAAAATCCAAACCATTTGTATTTGTTGTTGTACAAACTTCCGCTAGTAGCAAATACGAGCCGGAAATTCACAACATGCGCGGTTTCTAAAAGTTTTCTGGATTGTCATCAAAAATAAAATGTAAGTTGATTGAGAGAACAATTTTAATCACTGGGTTAAAATGTAAATTCTCCCTCTCAACAAGTGATTAATTTTGGAATAAATACCGCGAAATTTTCTTGGTTAAGGGCAGTCAGTCAACACTTAATTATCCGTGTAGTAGCGCAGCTCGGCGGATAATTAAGTTAAATATCTAGTTTTTTTTTCTCTAAGTTTTTGTTTTGTTTTTTTTGCTTTTGGTGAATAAAGTTTTCTGTTGTAACGTACAGTAAATTATTGTGTTCTTTTTTTGGGATTTTTGTTGCGGTTTTTCTTCACCTTCAGCAGTAAATTGGTAAGTATATCGGGGCTCAGCATACTAACTCTTACGGCCCAGGTAGCAGGGTGTTCATTTGGCTGTCTCTCGGGACGGGAATGTTGTGGCATAGGCACTCTTTCCCCTTCTGCCAAAACCGCCGTGGTACCCCAAAAAAAATACTAACTAACATCTTTTGTGGGCCCGAGGCCAATATATTTTCGTATTACTTGATCTAATATGGTGGTGTAAACACCATAATATACAACCTCGGTCGACTCGATCCGCATAATGGGTCGACGACACTGCCACTATGTAGGAGTCCGTTACCTCACTCAACTTTTCCCCCTTTCTTCTGCGGCTAGCAAGGCCGCTATCCATGCAGTCCAATACCCACGCCATTTTCCTCTAAAAGACTGAGCTGCGGGAAAAAATGCCGCAAGGAGTGCGAACATGGGTAGTGGCAAATTCGGTGAAACCGGGCTGGCTTCAATAGGTAAGAGGCTAACCCGTTTCAAGTGGCGCCTAAACGGGGAGCCAACATCTGTTCCCTGTATTAACAATTTAATTAAATGATTTATTTATAAGTTTTTGTCAATACAGATATGAGATTCTGACCGGTCTGAGTATGGCAGCGGTCATGCTCTAGAGGCATGCCTGACCAGATTCAGTGGTGGGTCATAGGCATACCGGGGTGAATCTAAAACTTTTAAGTTGCATTGCTGGATTTTCGAATTCTTGGTTTATCTGTGGCATGTCCCAACCCACACTCTGGGGGATAAACCAACATTCGTGATAGCATTTGGAATTTAAAATTTATATATTTAGGATTGTCATAAACTGGAACACAACATCTGTTTCCAATGTAAATAAGTTGTTGGTATATAGGCATCACTGTTTCATGTGGCGTTTAAATGCGGGCATTTAATGTACCACTGTCTCAAATGTTGTCGATAGGTAAAAAAAAAAAAAATTTAATTTCGGTAGTAACAACACCAACCATTTCTCAAGAATTAATTATCGAGTTGTACGGTTTTCGGTACCAAGTACAACTAACAATCTTTCAATTCTGTACAGGCAAGGGTGAATGGTGTGATCCCTGGAGCAATGTGCATATCTCTTTCTCGGCTGGGAAGATACCGGGGGTATAAAGGGCTGCACATTCCCAGTTAAATTTGAAACATCATTCCATATCCCGGTCAGATGGTAAAGATTGCCCCCTCATTCTTTCCTCAGTTTTAATAACCCAGTTTGTAGTAAGAAGTTACGCCAAGTGAGGATAAATTTGGCTAAAAAGTAGATTTCCACCCACAACGTTAGTTAGGTTTCGCTGTATTTCACTTCGTTAATTCAATTTTAAATTGGCATCCTTAGGGATGGGTTCGCCAGTCCTCCTTTTTAGATTAAGTACGTCCAGGGCATAGCACTTGTAGCTGTTCAATCTTGTGTTCTGATTGTGGACGGTTATATGACTCCAAGTTTTGGACATAAGTTACAAGTAGATTATAGGACACGTTGTGGAAATCTTAGCGATAGCCGGCGAGTTATCGTTCCTTCTTGATAAAACAATAATCCGGTCGCGAGAGCTGAGCATTTGGCCTCGTAGATATCGGATTATTGCGTGTCAGTTCTGACTTATCACTCACACGATCCATTGTCTCCAAATGTAGGATAGGAATCTGGATTGTGGAACTAGGGTAAGGCTGATGACATGATCAAGCAGGTACTTTAATCAGTTTCGTTAGTGTAACCAACATGGCAGTGAGGATCACTCGTAAGTAGTTGGGACGCCCACTGCATAATTGAAGGTAGATTAGCAAGCTGATCAAAATTATAAATCCGTTCCTTTTCCTTTTCCTTGTTTGACCCAATAATAGTGGTAATCTTATTGTCAACCCATGGTGGGGGTCGGAATAAACCGTGGTTGTATATATTTAGAAT
Source organism: Nephrotoma guestfalica (assembly GCA_963691935.1). Classification (NCBI taxonomy): domain Eukaryota; kingdom Metazoa; phylum Arthropoda; class Insecta; order Diptera; family Tipulidae; genus Nephrotoma; species Nephrotoma guestfalica. Next base: position 168,220,304 of record OY829913.1, on the reverse strand, counting down.
TAATTTTTTGTTGTAATAAGATGTTAGGTTTATAATAATCACAATTTTTTTTATAAATAAGTTATAGTTAGAAACTCTGTCTAAGGATGGAGTTCAACATAGAAAAATTGAGCGAAGAGGAGTTGCGTATAGAGTTTGAGGTGCGCAACCTGGTAGTTAAGGTGAACCAGGAAGTATCCCAAATCTTAAAGCAAGTGTTAATTCGCAGATTAGAAGTAGAGCGTGAAGATTCATTTCTAGCGCCATTTAAGGCACATGTCGCCGCGCAAAAACAACCGCAGCGTGAGTTAGAGGCATGCACCAAGAAACTTCTACAGCTGTGTCAGGGTATGGTCGAGAATCTAAGGAACAATACCGCTGTGGCCGATTGGTTACCCGAGGCGATGGCAAAACTGGTGCATATCCAGGGTAGAACCAATCGGGTAACTAAAACCCAAGAGTCCTTTAAGATGTTCGAGAGCTTAGATGGAGCTGTAACTGAAAGTGGAAGGACAATATCCCGGATCAAACGGGGAAGTTTGACATTTAAGCAAGCTCAAGAAGAATTGGAGGGTTTGGTCATCACAATACCTGAACAAGAGGCCAAAGTGTGTTTTAGGGAATCAGAGGAGGTTCAAAAATTGCCACCAAATAGTACGTTAACTGATTCTGCGTCAAGTGCGTACTATAAAAATGAGCACGCGCAACGACAACATCTCAGGTTATTGCAAAAATTGCAAAAGAAACAATGCCTGTCGAATAAATCAGTAGTGATTTCACCGCCAGTACCGAGCCGCCCGCCAGTAACAGATGACGATCAGGGGATTGACAATAAAGTAGGTAGTAAGTCGTCACCTACAGCAGACCAAACCATATTTCCATCTGCAGTAGAACAAAGGCCATCTGGCTAAAAATAAAACCAGAGCTAAGGTTGACGGGAAATTTTCCAAAATTGTTCCTTTGGAATATTTCAGGGATAAAACGAATGGTAGAGTTACTGATACTCTAATCAGAAGTAAGTATAAAATACAGGTAGGTAATACCATTTTACCAGTTGAGATCTCCCCAAGTCAATCGGCTAATATGGTTAAATTATCGACGACTTTCCTCTCTGATTTATTCAAGATTTCTTCATCAAAGACATACTATTTCTACATGAGTCCCTTAAGTGTAGAACTTACAAAAAGTATCTGAGATGTTTACCATCAAACATCCCAATGTTGAAACCAAGGTCACGTGCAATTGAAGTGGGCGCAGTTTCCTTGACTAATGGCCATCAAGTAATTTGGCAAAAATTTCTTAAATCTAAAACATCCTCCTATAACAGATATAGTGATAAAAAATTGTCCCTGGGAATCCAAACTGTTGCATTAGGAAGTAGAGCTTATGTAAACATACATAAAAAGCTAAAGTTAATTCCCAGTAATGTTATAACCGCCCCAGTATAACCATCAAGGTTAAGGTTACAAGTGCAAATGTTGAATTCTTGTAATTGGGAGTGGCGTTGTGAGACTGAGCATGGCAATAGGGTATTATTGAATTGTGTAGAAACTGCGTCCGGTTACAAAGAGTATTACAACCGGAAGTTTCTAGCGAAGATTCTCCACCGGAACTGGAAGCGCCGCCGTAGAAGACGTGGACGTGTACATCATCCGCTTTCCAATTAGACCATCTATGTATAGGCGGGCATGTACATAGGAGATGTAATGGTAAAGTGAAGGCTGGTATTCCGCGCAATTATCAATATACCAGCGACACTAGTTAAGACAATAGGGTTAGGAAAGAATAATATTAAAAAAATTTAAAAAAAAAAAGGAAAAAAGGATGAGGTTGACTCAACTCCATACAGATAATTTAGCAAAGTGGGATTGAGGTAGCGCCATCTACTTTAATATTGGTAGGTTAAGTTTAAAACTCATAAAAAAGGGGAAAACAGTCAACTAATAATTCTATCACCTAAACAATTTTTACACTAAGGCCACAATTAAGATTTAAAAGTCATTTATATCAATTGTTACGAACAGCGGGAATTAGCAGACCAGGAAAAGTGTACATTAAAATTACCAACAGCGTAGACAACATCAAAACACACTAATGTCACACTGCTCAAAACATCACGAATGTATCACCGCAACAAATACCACCACGCCATTAATAACAAATTTTCACTGTCCATAAACATGAGAGAGGTCGTTTGTCTCGTTACATCTGCCGATGTGCAAACATTAAATCAAACTGCAAGGATTTCAATTTCAAAATCACGCCCAACTAGACATCTGCCTGAGGAATTTCTTCGGCAAGCGGAATAATGACGACAAGTTAACACTTCATCATGAGTTGAGTCGATAATATCCGGACTCCATTACTACCAAAGATCAGGGTTATAAATAACCTTTCCGCGGCTGCACACCAAGATGCAATATTCACTGAAGGATGACGAGCCAAAACACATAAGCCAATTTTGAGTCGTGGGAACAAATTTGAAGTCCAACTTGAAAACAACATAAGCGAAGCCGGTTATGTCGTGTATACGGATGCTTATACTTAAACTTTGTCACTCAATTAAAAATGTCACGGTATGTTGAGCACCGCAACCACCATTTGCAGTAGTTACCAAATTGATGTCCCTAGTGCATGAGCAATACAGGCAACTGGTGTCATTAAATTCGGATTATCCAGTTCTGATGTCGCAGGAGATTGCCAGATCAGCATTTGTGAACTCACGAAAGCCAATTCCTGTAAGCGCCGCAGAAGCAACAGAACCAGGAACAGATTTTGTTTTTGCGCATAAGACTATACAACTGCGCTAACGCCACCACGCTGCGCCAAGTCAAGAAGCGTTCCAGGAGACAACATTAAATAATCGGATGTCAAGAGTATGTGTGATGTTTCGTGAGTATTCAACAGAAGGGAAATACCATCGACCGGGGTCCCCATTGGTAACAACATCGACACCTGCTGCGTAGTGAATAACGTTCAAATAATTGATATACTTTGGAAGTTTGTTGTTACTTTCGTTAAAATAATAAATAAAATAAAACAGGATTTGTTGATTGAACCTAAAATTGATCAGCCAAAATATGTAAATTAGTTAGACTTTTATTAGTTAGTTTTTCTGTGCAATTTTCAAAACTAGATAATTAGGAAATATATGTATAGATATAATACTAGCCCGCATTATTTAAGTTAAGTAATTAAGAATTGTAAGTTAAGTGCCCGGCTTTGGGACTATCTCAGGGTGTGGGGCATCCGCCACGTTGATCTAATTGCGGCGACTGACTCATTAAACCACGTCCCCCTAAACAGAGCATGAGATCTCTTTTCATTCTCAGGGATTGGGTTTTCCCCACGCTATAACGGAATTCTATTTAATTCCGTTACTAACCTATCCCAAACAAAAAAAAAAAATAATTTTTCTTATCTGCATGACTTTGGAGATAATTCTCTAACTATATCTAACTTATGTACTAGTCATGCTACGTCTTCACATTTTCTTTTTTACGTTTATTTATTATAAGGCCATTTAATTAATTCATGTTAGAATTTTTTTTTAATGAGTTTCTGTGGGGTAAGCGTAAATAGTTTATGTAATTTGACATCTCTACATTTTTCAAGTACACTATAAATGCAAGTGGTTTATTTATGTATAGCGTTGACATATTTACGAATACGTCAACCTATGTGAAAATCCAAACCATTTGTATTTGTTGTTGTACAAACTTCCGCTAGTAGCAAATACGAGCCGGAAATTCACAACATGCGCGGTTTCTAAAAGTTTTCTGGATTGTCATCAAAAATAAAATGTAAGTTGATTGAGAGAACAATTTTAATCACTGGGTTAAAATGTAAATTCTCCCTCTCAACAAGTGATTAATTTTGGAATAAATACCGCGAAATTTTCTTGGTTAAGGGCAGTCAGTCAACACTTAATTATCCGTGTAGTAGCGCAGCTCGGCGGATAATTAAGTTAAATATCTAGTTTTTTTTTCTCTAAGTTTTTGTTTTGTTTTTTTTGCTTTTGGTGAATAAAGTTTTCTGTTGTAACGTACAGTAAATTATTGTGTTCTTTTTTTGGGAGTTTTGTTGCGGTTTTTCTTCACCTTCAGCAGTAAATTGGTAAGTATATCGGGGCTCAGCATACTAACTCTTACGGCCCAGGTAGCAGGGTGTTCATTTGGCTGTCTCTCGGGACGGGAATGTTGTGACATAGGCACTCTTTCCCCTTCTGCCAAAACCGCCGTGGTACCCCAAAAAAAATACTAACTAACATCTTTTTTGGGCCCGAGGCCAATATATTTTCGTATTACTTGATCTAATATGGTGGTGTAAACACCATAATATACAACCTCGGTCGACTCGATCCGCATAATGGGTCGACGACACTGCCACTATGTAGGGGTCCGTTACCTCACTCAACTGTTCCCCCTTTCTTCTGCGGCTAGCAAGGCCGCTATCCATGCAGTCCAATACCCACGCCATTTTCCTCTAAAAGACTGAGCTGCGGGAAAAAATGCCGCAAGGAGTACGAACATGGGTAGTGGCAAATTCTGTGAAACCGGGCTGGCCTCAATAGGTAAGAGGCTAACCCGTTTCAAATTGATTAATAATAATATTAATCATAATATTATTTATTAATATATGTGTTATTAAATAAATAAATAATAATAATAATAATTTGTGTGTTGTAATAAGTTCAGTGAAAAGTTATTCGTATTGTGGTTATATTAATTTGTGTACGGTGCGCTTGCAATGGTATGGAATATGTATATAACAATTTCGTTTATATGCATTTCGACACCGTTGTTTGAATGCATCATACGCATTGTATGTTAATTTTCTACATGTAGGACTTTTTTGATTACAAAGGATGCTTAAGGTAAGTGTTATTTTTATTGCATTATTTTACATTATACATTATATTTTATAACATATTACATAATAATCAACGAATCGTATAGATGAGTTATTAGTGTTGTTGTGGTATGAAACAGTTTGTGACGACAGTTGCTTACATTCATTCTATGTAATCTGTTTCAATGAAAAATATTGTCGTATTGTCGTGGTCTCTCATTTTTATAATTTTGTTTTTTCTCTCGCATACGTATTGTTTATAGTTTTTTATATACACAGTGATTTTGTTGAATTTGGTTATAGGTGGGTGGCATTTTCTTGGAAAAATTGAACAAATCACGACCAAAAAGCTAATTTAAAATTTTGATATCAAATCTTTATTGCATGTTGTACTGAAATCCTTATTTCTTTTAATTTTTTTTATTCAAGGATATACAAGTGAAAATATGGTATATGGGATGCGCAAAATATTAGCAAAATGATCGTATAATATTCTCTGCTCTCTCACGGTTGTATTTATATTTTTGTAGTGGAATACAATAAGACTTCGTATTACGTTGTGAATGGGCGAATTTCTTTAGATTCGCACTAAATGTTTTTGAACGGGGAAGTTTCAATTTGTGAATTGGGAAAGTCGATTAGACTTAAATTGTTCATAATTTGTTGATTTGTTATATAATAATTTAGATTTTTGTTAGCTTGTAAGGTTTTATTGTCGTCGTAGTGGGGAGGCGGGATTGCATTGCTTTTACTTAATTATGCTGACGGCTGACGCTGACCTCTCGTTGTTGACTTGGGTTGGTGTCATTGGCAAGGGGTGGATGTTGTCGCAGTAATATAAAGTATAATGTATATTTTTGGCGATTGGGAGAGGGGTATACTTTTTCTCTGTGGTGCGAAAACTGGATTAGGTTTTGACGAGTGGTATATGCGTGTGATTGGTTTACACAGTCGCGAGGATGTGCTGCAACTGTATTGCAGCGAGTCTTTTTTAATATTTGGAGTGATTTGAATGGGTTTCGTTCATGGTGAGTAATGGGTCGGTGTCTGCGGTTTGTGGTGGTTGTTCGTTGAACGTTGTGTTTCTCAACTTGCGGAGGGTTGAGTTCTGTCGTTACCAGTTTTATAAGGTATTTTTAACTGTTTTGAGTTGTTTTGTTTAGGACTTAATTTAGTTCTCAATTGTTAGTGTATGAAGGCGGATTTGCAGATTTGTATTGAAACATTGCCTGAAAGTTGGATTTGTATGTTCAAATTGGTTTCTTTGCTGAATGTTTCGGATGTTTTTGTTGGAGTTTGCCGTCGATTTGGCGGGGGCTGAATCATTTTTGGAGTTTTGGTAAGATCGGTCTTACGCTGAAGTTTTTGAGCTGTAGGGTTGCCATGGTTCGTTTGTGATATGTCATGGATTCGTCACGGCTTTGTGAAGTGTGGGTTTTGTTGAATGGTGGTGTTGGCCGGGGGTCGCTTGGTGGATGGTAGTGGTTTCATGGTGGGAGGATTCCGTCTGTTGGGATCGTTTCAGAGGTAATTTTAGGTGTTGCAGTTTGTTTGGTTTTTTGCTGTAGAGGAGCGAGTATCGAGTGCTCCTGGATGGGCATTGCACAATTCTCTTGGTACATTTTACTACGATTGTTTGTAGAGGTGGTTTCTTTCACGGTTTGATTTCGGAGATTTTCGGAGAGAGCTATTTTGGTGATGTTCCTTCATTCAACTATTCTTGTGTAATAAATTGTTATATTTTTATTTTGGTATGATTAGCGATTTGGAGTTGTCGGTGACTCACGAGTTTCTTGATAATTGGGCTGATTTATTTGGTTCTGGTAATGATTTTTGATTTAAGGGGATCTTTGAAGCTGTAATGCTTTCTAATTGAAAATAGAATTTTGGTTTAAAGTCGGAGGTGCAGACAGGATAGGAATCATAATGGCTGTCGGGTTTGCTTGTGGGTTTGATATTTCGGCGGAGGCTTGATCTTTTGAAGTTGTGGAAGGCTTGGAGGCTGGAGAGTGGATTTGGAGTGCAGTTGAATGTTGCTGTGTTTAGATGGCTTTTCGGGGTTTGTGACGTTTCGTCAATTAACTTATTTTGTAGGTTGTTTGGGAGGGGGACTGTGAATTGGTGGGGGTTTTGGTTGTTTGTTGTGGGTTGGATGGGTGATTGTGCTGGTTGTTCATTTTATAATTTATTATTTATTTAACACTGTTATAATTTGTTGATATATGTTCGCATAAAAGTTGTTGATAACACCAGAAGATTTGTTTCGACCCAATAATTGAATTTATTCAATGCCACTTTGATCTTCGCTCCACAATAAACAACCACAATAAACTTTAATTTTTGACGATTAATAAATTTCTTAATAGTAATTGTGTTAACAAAGTTTACAGAGAATTTGTTAAATGTTCCATACGTAAACGAAAAGTGTATTAAATTATTTAACAAGATAAGTAACGGGTGATTTTTTAAGAGCTTGAGAACTTTTTTTTAAAAAAAAACGCATAAAATTTGCAAAATCTCATCGGTTCTTTATTTGAAACGTTAGATTGGTCCATGACATTTACTTTTTGAAGATAATTTCATTTAAATGTTGACCGCGGCTGCGTCTTAGGTGGTCCATTCGGAAAGTCCAATTTTGGGCAACTTTTTCGAGCATTTCGGCCGGAATAGCCCGAATTTCTTCGGAAATGTTGTCTTCCAAAACTGGAATAGTTGCTGGCTTATTTTTGTAGACTTTAGACTTGACGTAGCCCCACAAAAAATAGTCTAAAGGCGTCAAATCGCATGATCTTGGTGCCCAACTTACCGGGCCATTTCTTGAGATGAATTGTTCTCCGAAGTTTTCCCTCAAAATGGCCATAGAATCGCGAGCTGTGTGGCATGTAGCGCCATCTTGTTGAAACCACATGTCAACTAAGTTCAGTTCTTCCATTTTTGGCAACAAAAAGTTTGTTAGCATCGAACGATAGCGATCGCCATTCACCGTAACGTTGCGTCCAACAGCATCTTTGAAAAAATACGGTCCAATGATTCCACCAGCGTACAAACCACACCAAACAGTGCATTTTTCGGGATGCATGGGCAGTTCTTGAACGGCTTCTGGTTGCTCTTCACTCCAAATGCGGCAATTTTGCTTATTTACGTAGCCATTCAACCAGAAATGAGCCTCATCGCTGAACAAAATTTGTCGATAAAAAAGCGGATTTTCTGCCAACTTTTCTAGGGCCCATTCACTGAAAATTCGACGTTGTGGCAGATCGTTCGGCTTCAGTTCTTGCAGGAGCTGTATTTTATACGGTTTTACACCAAGATCTTTGCGTAAAATCTTCCATGTCGTCGAATAACACAAACCCAATTGCTGCGAACGGCGACGAATCGACATTTCACGGTCTTCAGCAACACTCTCAGAAACAGACGCAATATTCTCTTCTGTACGCACTGTACGCATTCGTGTGGTTGGTTTAATGTCCAATAAAGTAAACTGAGTGCGAAACTTGGTCACAATCGCATTAATTGTTTGCTCACTTGGTCGATTATGTAGACCATAAATCGGACGTAAATCGCGAAACACTTTTCGAACCGAACACTGATTTTTGTAATATAATTCAATTATTTGCAAGCGTTGCTCGTTAGTAAGTCTATTCATTATGAAATGTCAAAGCATACTGAGCATCTTTCTCTTTGACACCTTGTCTGAAATCCCGCGTGATCTGTCAAATACTAATGCATGAAAATCCTAACCACAAAAAAATCACCCTTTATTTGATTTTATATGACCCATTTACATAATACTAAAGTATAATTTGATTCCATTTTAGATAATATTTGATAAGACTAGACTAGTGAGTGAATTTTATTAATCTAACTGAATCTTACTGGAGAGAAACATTGGAAAAATTGAAGCGTTAACTACGATTAAAATATGTATCACAAAATAAATAAATATTGT